>OX589587.1:2407500-3607500 GCA_951329385.1 Polia nebulosa | reverse complement strand
GGATCAAGGGCTTGATTCAGAAAGCAGTACTTCTGGACACGGCTCGCATTGTCAGGCGGTTCCTCTCTCTGGAGCCCTGACCTAGTGTAGCTTGGACCCTGTTCCCGATACCGGTGGGCTACTATTTTTTATATTTTTTTTAAATGTTTTTTATATATTCTTTTTTAAGAAATATTTAAAAATGTATTTAATATGTTAGAAAAATGAATAAACGAAATAATAATAATATTCCACAACTATCACACAACGCCATCTAGTCCCAAGCTAAGCAGAGCTTGTGTTATGGGTACTAGACAACTGATAAACATATTTATATATTTCTAAATACATAAATATTATAGATAGATTACACCCAGACACAGAACAAATGATCGTGCTCATTACACAAACATTTATCCTGGGTGGGAATCGAACCCACGACCTCCGGCATAGCAGTCAGGGTGGATCACGTGGCTTCTTAGTAACGTACGCAAATTTACACAGGTAAAGGCGGTTTGTCGGTTTAGACTAGGTAGCAGTAACCGCCTGTGGGCGTAGCGTAATATCCAACACGAAAAAAATACGCCTCTGGCACTAACATCAGCGAAAGTGTTAATATACAGAGTGTAAAGTGTTAATATACAGAGTGTAAAAAGTCATCACAAAGCCGTTAAGGCGCAGTTATATGACTTTTAATGGTTTTTAATTGAATATCACGTCTGGACAATTTGTCGTATTTCTTTAAATGAAAAAATTTAATTAAAAAAAATGTGTTACTCTAGACAGTTTCAATCGTAATTTGATCTCAGAATATTTGAAATTTTATTTTTATAACTTAGTGTAATTAATTTGTAAAGTTATGTCTAACTCTGATAAAAAATTGAGAATCACGCAAAAACTATAAAGCGTATTTTTATGAAACCTTCACTATTATAAAGATCATTTAATTATTTATAATTTAGTTTCAGTGTTTTAGTTAAATACTTGTTGTTTTATGTGTAATAAATTAATAACGCGTCTAATTTCGGACAGCGCTCCTTGATGAGCGAGTCCTATTACTGGGTGGACATACGACGCGTTACGTTAGCTCAGCGCAGAACACGCAAGCTAACCACTCAAGGTCGTTGGCAGATAAAAGCGTTATAATTACGCATACTGTACGTCTACCTAATAAAGTAGCTTTGCGCAAAAATTATTAGGTACTTAAAAAATAAACAAGTTTTTTTACGCGCAACGTAACGCGAACCCAGGCAAGTAGAGTTAAACCCTGCACCTTCGCTCTAAGCCACGTAGGTACTTGTAAATGTTTGTTTGGAAAAAAGTTAAGTTTTAATTAAAACACTTGGAATTAATTTTATTAAAAAATAAAAATGAAAAATTGCGACTGACCTTCAATATCTCCAGAACCAGCGGATTCCCAGAAATGGTCTAGTGGAATAAAATATCCAAATAATGAGTATAATATGAGACTTTCGGCTTCGGAAACTGTCTCTTTACACCCTAAATATTGAGCTAACACGAACGACTGTCCATAGAAGAGGACTTTTCTGGAATCACTCCCAAAACAAAACATACTACTTCCTATTCGAATCTATAAGGTCCTATGAAATCAGCGTTTTGTATGGAGAATTTTAAAGAATTTGTATTTTTCATACTAACATTTTCATAATTTATTTAACAACTATGAACACTAATGTTTTAAAAATTTTATGCGATAATGTGTTAAAACTAAAATTACGTATGCCACTTAGATTAACCCGTTAGCGCCCGCGCGCGCGAAACTCGCACATCCGGCATACCCGCGCTATTTCCCGCCATTGACATGTTTATGACTTTGTTTACATAAAACGGTTCGCTGACGCTTGTATTGGTGCTAGGCACTTGAAGTTTTTTTTATTGGGTTGTTGAATAAACAGACCTTATCATAAAATGTAAACAATACTTGTGTTACGAGAGTTGAATTCTAATCAAATGCTGTTATCAACGATTTGGCGGGAATAGTATTTTTTCACGTATTAGGTTCATTTCTGATAAAACCACTGTATCAATTTACACGAAAATTTGCATGAATTTGCATATGAATATACAAGTAGTTTAATAACAATGTTTTTTTTTGTAGAGTCCGATACAATATTTTCCTATTATTCATTCTCAAACTTCATATCACGAAAACCAAACCAAGTAACGGCTTTTTCAAATTACGTTACTGCGTTTGCGTTGCGTTTTGTGATGCGTTTTTTTTTCTAATACTATGTAATAACTACCTAACAATAAATAAATACCTTCACACTGTGTTCAAACACACAGAAAGTCACATCATTCACCCTCACAATAACAATGTAAATAAAACCGTTTGACCTTGACAAGAAATGTCATAACTTAATCATTTTTCAAAATATTTACCTAAAACGATGTTATAATGACGTAATAACAACATAGTAATGAATATATAAACAACATATCACATAAACAAACACGAAACTAATTAAAACACACAATAATTTTCGTCCGCCGTTGACAAACATAAACATGCAAATAAAAACATTTTTTTTAATTTTTCATAACAGTATGTCTCTATGGAAATGTTTGTAAAAGTACGATACTATCACGCTCCGAGTGTGTAAAAATTTGCACAGGAATATGACGTTTCGTTATGTAATCATAGAGGTTGAAAGAACGCGTGCCACCCGCGGCCCGAAAGGGCCTTACGGTAGCTGACGGGGCAACAAAAATAAGTTTTGGCTAAGTTAAAACAAATAAAGTGGTCATTTCTGCTAACAAAAAGAGGAGTCATTTTTAAGGTATGTTTTTTGTTTATAAAACTATAAGTACCTAATAAGGTTTTTCTTTATTAGTGGCAGTTGTCTATGACGGTCATTATTCGATATAATATCAAGCAATTGATGAATATTTTAATTCAAAGAAGTGACAAGGTTCTCCACTTGTGAGAAAAAACGCCAATTTCATATGTAAGTACACAATATTTCACGTTTGAATTACTCTTCAAAAGTCGAACAATCTAATCGGCCAATACGATGTTGGCACGACACCTTTATCAACACGGCAGTGTTTACCCATCTGCCCCGGAGAGTAATGTTATTAAGGTTCCGTACCTGAAGGGTCCAAACGGAGCCCTATGGTTGTCACTCACGTGTCCGTCTGTCTGTCAGTCCGTCCTTAGTCTGTCACAAAATTGACCTATGAACTTGAAATTTGGTGATAATGTTTATTGTTACGTATACTTTACTAACAAATACCAATATTTGGTTCGGACCCTTTTTTTTTTTTTTTTGGGGGGTGGGAAATCATCTTATGACTTCTTCCGTTTTAGGGTGGAGCGGAAAGGCGTGTCAGACTCTTACTGACTCAAACCCACCCCTGTTCCTCCCTGCCCTACGTGCCCGGGGGCGAGGTAACGTGCCCGGGGGCGAGGTAACGTGCCCGGGGGCGAGGTATGGTTCGGACCCTTAATGTGTGAAATCCAACACGAGCTTGGCTAGTGTTTATATATTAACATTCATTAGATTGACTCGTTATCAGTAAGAAGTACTTATCCAATTCATAGTAAAAAAAGTAAACAAAGGTAGGGTAGAAAAGAATGAAAAACCGGGGTTTAAAGCAATTCACTAACAAAGATAGCCACTGTATGAAAAGTTACCCTGCGAGTTATAACGTTCCCGACGACGAACGGGCCACCCCGAGCTCCTGTAACATCCCCTAAAGGTAATTAATATCGTTTTGGCCGTGAATATACCGCCAATGTCGAATGTTTTATTGACTAAAATATTAGGGAACATTACAAAAAAAAAACCACTTGTTGCACCGAACCCCAAGTAACATGGAATAAGGGCAGGAAGATGATGATTAGGGAGCATAACTGCTTTATGTTATTGCTTGTTTGACTTACGGTATGTTAATTAACAGTTTATGTTAACTTTACAGGGTTTATCTGCACACGAGTGCGTAACCAAATGGTGATAATTAAAGAAGGTACTGCTTGATTCGTTCGTAAGGGCCCACAACCCTGACAACATCAAAACGGTTTTTGACAATTTCAAATTGCCTCCGCAAGATTTTACTACTCTACCATTTATGCACACATTAGCCGCTATAGCGTCTCGCAGTTCGGTAAAAATAATACACTGATTGGCATATCAACTGCCATAGCCCGCCACACTATTCCCAAACCACTGTAGCTCCTGTAAACCAGAATCAACAGTGGCGACCACCAGAAAAAACGCCGAGACAATGAAGCTCGACGAGTCCCAGAGAAACGATTAAACTGGCGTGAGTGCCGCAACGAAATTAATCAGAAAAGAACAGCAGAGGAGTAAGAAAAACATCATTTACCCTTCCCTCCTAATCAAGCAGGAGACAGAACTTTCATAAGGAGAAAAATGACCCTTTAGATCAGCAAAAGTTGTCATGTTATAGCTTACAGACAAATCGCTTAAAATTTCTCACGAACTTTGATACAGTTGGTGTGCCCACCTGGACATTGTACGCCAATAACAGTCTAAGGAGCAATCTCCAATCGTCTGAACCGCCGATCTTGTCGTGTTTTGAGCACATAGTTCAAAACCACTGATTGAGTTCCGTATCGGATGTAACGTCCGGCGTCGTTCCATACCGCTGTCAGCGATCGCCGGATCGCTTTGTCTTTGTGCAAGGATAATTATTTCCTCGTAGACGGGCCTGACAGATGCATATTGAAGCGTTTTGTGTCTATGCCTCCCTGGTAAAGTTGTCTGAAGTTAGAGGTAAGCTCACACTTGAATAAGGTTCCACCCCACACCCATAAGTCATTTGAAATCTTGATGAATTTCTCAAAGTGGAAAATTCGATTTCGGAAGAGTTTTTGTACTTGCTGCGACCTAGGCTAATGCCGAAAATATCAAATCGGGCTGAAAATTGGCATGGTACAAACAGACGTCATACAATCACAAAAACGAAATTAAAATACGGGCTTTGAAACCCGCGCAAAACTCCCCAGTATCACGTCTTTTATACTTTGTCTCTTTGAAGTTACGTCATAATGTTAATAGCTGCTCCTATTCAATACATACCAATCGCAACTGCAATCTATTTTTGATCTGCAAGCATCCCACTATACCTACGCCTTTGTATCCGATGCACCCCAAAAACCTTTCAACAACAAAATAGTTAAGTCCACCCGTTCTCCCTTAGTCCTCGAATTCGATCCATCAAATTATCTGTAACGTCATTGAAATCCTGCCCCGCGGACAAAGGGCTGTGCGCACAAAAATTCTGCCTCGCTACATTTTAATTAAGACGTCTGGGCCGGCACGGCTTCAATGAATTGAAAATAGCGCTTTGACAGGTAAATTCAATGGGAACCCCCCATGCGGCGCGTGCAATGTTAATTAATTCCCCCTAAATGCATATCGTTGCTAAGCAACGCCCTAAAGCCGGGCAGCCACGGCACTTACTATAAGCCACCCACCTGCACTGTAATTGTTCGGACCCCAATCAGTACGAGCTCGCAATGTCAATATAATTGCCGCACTGTTTGGTTCGCATAGTGCAATTATGGATGTTATGCTCTCAAATATAGCATGAACTGAACTAATTGATCCACCCGCAAGTACAATAGAACGATTTGTAATTGAAAATTATTTTGCTAATTTGAGCGGTGTTTTATTGCCGCGTGAGTAGGGTTGCCAACCGTACTCTAAAGGAGTATTGTACTCTATTTCATGAAGGTGTACTCTATAATCTGTAATACTAATAGAGTACGCTAAAATACTCTTTTTTCACAAAGTTTACTATAGGTACTAATACCAGTCATGTATACACACTCATCATGTTAACATTGTCATAACCCAAAATAGTAACGTTTACTGTTAGTATGTGCATTGAAATTAATAAAAAAATAAGCTAAAACCATAGATTAAGAATGTTTCGAGTCATACAATTCATTTAAAAATTATGATAAATTATTCAACTCAGCCTATCGCAGTCCACTGCTGGACATAGGCCTCTCCCAGGCGGCGGCACAACACCCTGTCCTCCGCCTTCCGGATCCAGTCTATCCCAGCCACCTTCTTAAGGTCGTCGGTCCATCTACGAGTAGCTTGGGGGCGTCCCACAATAAATTATTAATTGCCGAAAAAGGCACAAAAATATCTTTTAAAAAAAAAATGTAGGTACTCTTTTATTTTAATGTACTCTTTATTTACCCTGTCTGAAGTCAGATATACTCTATTTCTTTTAAAAAATGTTTAAACCCTACGCGTGAGGCACTGGATTCGATTCCCGGGACGGAAAAAAGTGCTATTGGGTTTTCCTTTAGAAATTACTTTGTATCAGCCCGGACTTTAGAAGTGGGTATTGTGACACCCCCGTGCCTCGGAAAGCACGTGAAGCCGTTAGTCCTGCACCAGCCGGTCGATTCTGTTAACAGCTCACCGTGAAAACTTAGGTGGAGTGAGCGTGAAGTGAACTGTCATTCCGCCTTGATTGTATGGGTTGACAGCCCACTTCACGTTCACTTCACTTAAGTTATCACGGTGAGATTTTACAGAATAGCACCACTGATCTCTCCCCGGTCGTGTCGGATTGCCGACCCATCGAACTTTGAGGGTGAAGGCTCAATTACACCTTCCGATTTCAAGAGACCCAATTTAGGAACAAACTAACTAGGAAGAAGGAAGCGAGCGATTACACTATCCTAGATTGGACTCCTAAATCGGGCTCCTAAGTCGGCAGTGCTGCCAACTCTTACAAATTCGAGTCCCTAGACAGAATATCAAAAGTCGCTATAAAGTCTCACAAAACTGATTCTACCAAAGCGGACCAAAAAAAAAGAGCAAACTCAGATAATTTTTTCTGAGAAATTAAATAATAATTTAAAAATATAAAAAAATACTATTAGACCATTTGTAACGACAAAGTCGCTAAATTGGCAACACTTAGCTCTAAATCGTGGTGATGCGATTACACTATCCTAAATCGTACACAATTTAGGAAGCCAAATCGGGACCTTTCAATCTTACTAAATGCTATTACACCTTCCTGTTTCCTAAATTGGGTCCCTTGAAATCGGAAGGTGTTATTGAGCCTTGAAGGAACAGAGAGTGCGGCCGAGTTTGCGCACATGCTTAGACTATGAAAGGTTAGAGACGGAACGTCATTGGACATTAAGGCCCTACTACCGTACAAGTGGCGCCCTCATTGATTAAGAAATCGTAGCATAGCATAGAAAATAAATATTAAAGAATCCTACGTCACGTTTGTTACAAAGAAGATAAAGTATTTTAACGTTGTTAAAACAGGACTCAAAATGTTTCGTATCAGTAAGCAAAAGTACCAAAAACGGTCGTTTTTTAAACTTTCCAGGGTTGGTCCATGGATGGGTGAGCATCTTTACGTACCAAGACTCCTACGTGCCTCGGAAAGCACTTTAACCCGTTGGTCCCGGCTGTCAATCGTGGATCTTTGACAGTCGTTACGGGTCGTCAGAAGCCCGAAAATCTGACAATCAGTCTTACTAAGGGGTAAGTATCTTATTACCCAGTAAGTGGTTTGTGGAGGTCAGATAAGTAGTCGTTTTATGTAAAATATTGGTATTCAGCTGCATCCGGTAAGACTGGAAGCCGACCCCAAGATAGTTGGAAAAGGCAAGGCAGATGCAACCTACTAAGCTTTGCGAATAAGGTTATACTTTTAAATCTTTGGCAATCTTTTAGGAGGTTAATCCTACGTTCACACTCATGCATATTTATCAAGTTACAGTAGCGGTTGTGTGGGTATAACATTTTATACGCAGCAACTCGACAAAGGTAAGGCAACAACTGATTTTGTTCAAAAGTTCCTGTAGCAAAATAATTTACAAGTACTTTATCTTAGGGTTCCGTACCCGAAGGGTCCAAACGGAGCCCTACTGTTATCACTCACGTGTCCGTCAGTCTGTCTGTCCGTCGCCTGTCACAAAATTTTATTTCGAAGAATTTTTTAACTTCCCATTAACCTATGAACTGAAAGGTGGTAATGTGTTGTTCTTATCTTTATTTGCGTACCATAATGTCATTAAAGATGTTACAATAATGGCAAAATGGCTTAAAGCTATGACACAATTATGGACCCTGTAAGGCACAGCAAAACATAAAACTAATTTATAAAAAAATATTAAAACAATGTCAATATGCAAATTCAATAATTACAATTTTGGAAATAAAATAGATAGTCAAATAATAGTCAAAATAGTATACTAACAAATACCAATATTTGATACGGAACCCTTAATGTGCAAAATCCGATACGCACTATGCTAGTTTTTTTTAATTACCTAGATTTTAAGTGTATTATAAGTTACCCTATTTTTTCGGGGGTGGGAAATCATCCAATGACTTTTCCCGCTCTGGGTGGAGCGGGAGGGCACGTCAGACTCTTACTGACTAAAACATTACAAGTACCACCAAAAATTATTATCATGTACCAAGTATAACAGTTTAATTCATGTCAAGTTTCCAGCATTTCTATTTTATGTAGCCAGAGACGTACTATCTTGACAGCGCACATAATCGACCCGACATACTTCCCCTAACGCTAAAATTAATTTCAAGTTCAGCGATTTTCGGTTTAAGGTCAAAACACAGTTCAAGTTCGAGACGGCCTCATTGGTGGGGCGTCTCGGGCTCGACGAGACGATAGGTACAGTCACGAGCAAAAATGTGTGATATTTTTTTCTTTCTTTTAGGGTTCTGTACCCGAAGAGTCCAAACCGCGCCCTATTGCTGTCATTCACGTGTCTGTCTGTCCATCTTAGTTAATAAAATATACGTAATATAATAATAAACATTATGACCAAATTTCAAGTTGCTATATCAATGGGAAGTTAAAAAATTCTTCGGAACAACATTTTGTGACAGACGGCAGACATGGAGCCCTATTGCTGTCACTTATGTGTCCGTCACACATAAATGACAGCAATAGGCTCCATTTAGACCCTTGGGGTACAAAACCCAAAAAACCAACCTTGTATTTTGAAGTAGATCTTTTCTCAAAGTTATAATCTTTAAAAATCGTAAATCTTTGAAAAACGTAGCTAAACGGCATTTATAAACCGGTGATTGTGGGTTTTGAATAGAAGGGTCTCTCCCCAAACGTTCTTGACATTGACTGTAAAAGTAAGTCAAGGTTGGGGTTACATTTTCGATGTTAGGGTCGCCCAAGTTCAAGGGCGAGTTTACTACGACGACGAACAATTCAATAAAGCCCGAATTTTGGGGTCGTGTTTTGTTTTATAGGGCTGTGTCTTAACAAATATAACGATAAGGTAACATTTTTATAAGTTGTAACTATGTTTGTCCGGGTTGAAATATCTTGCAACTCAAATTAGACCCACTTCTCGATGTCCGATTAGACTCAAATTTGGTGTCCTTATGTATCTTTAGTAACAATACAATAATATGATAATATGGTACCATGGAGCTGGTCTGATGATGGAGACCAAAGATGGCCATAGGAACTTCTGAACAAAACAAGATAAACCCATCTAGTCTGGGCTTGATTGATTCGTCCTACAGAGCATTTTACGCCTAGACGATATTGTAGGACCCCAAGGCACTAATACGGCCTGCAGGGATTCTGGGACGTTCTTCGTAGCTCCTGGGGATGTCACGTTGCTTGGCGACTGCGAGAGGACTGTACGAAAAGATACTCGCTACGGGTGAATAAGGAAACGAGCTGAGGGCGTTATATATTCTTTATTGATTTTTAAATAGAAATACATGTGTGTCTACTTACAAGGCCTAAACTTCTATCTCTGACATAAAACAAAATGTGTCACCTAATCTCTAATCATAATTCCATCGACTCTCCAACAATCCTTACCGCCAGTTAAAGGCCGGTACAGATCCGCTAATATTAGGCTATGACTAAAATCGTCACATGAGCTACGCCCTTACGAATAGAAGCGCAGACGCAAGTAAGTCTTCTATTCATTACACATTTAGAGAGTCGATCGACACGTACCTAACCCTGATACGAACATTTACCTAACGCCAGAAATCATAATACATTAAGGGTATGTCCTTTGCAGAAGACGCCTCAAGACAGGACGAACGACTTGTCCTGACATTACATCATGTGTCTTCAACTCTAATATTTACTATGGTGCCAATGAGCAACAACAAACTCACGTCGTCATGTTTGAAACCTCTGGTACCAAAACTGACGAAAAAGATACCAAACATCCCTCTAATACAAATAAAATGATGTGTCAGCACACATCATCCCAGAAGGGGATTTATAACTAACACAAACCTTTACAATCATGACTTTAACTTATCGGACGCTTATCGTGTCAGAGAAGACGAAGACAGAACTGTGCCAGTTCGAATAAACGTTAAACGTTGACCCCGCTCCAATGGCAAAACTTTTCAAAAATCATTAAGTATTAATCTCTATATTAACTACCAGTCCATAATGACTGACCTGTGGGCCCTCAATCATCAGCTGAACCGACGGTGTCAACCAGACACCCTTTGCAAAGACTATGCTTTTTTAGCAAAGCCGGTATAAGCATCAACTTGGTGCCGACATCAAATACTTTGATCTATCCAAGCAAGAAACAATACTATGCCTGGACCGCGCTAATATCCACGTAAAACATCCTTCTAGCCCCATCGGCCAAATCCGGGTTTCAAATTGAATCCCGACGAATATTTTTTTCACTTTAATATTTTTTTTTTTTTGTCAAACTCACCAGTGAGTGCCAGGGCTTAACAGGTTAACAATAACTCACAGTCTGTTCTGTCTTCTATCTTCGACGTTCGCGCTCGCGTCCCTCATTGAGTTGTACATGAAACACAAAAAACCATGATTAATATCACACAAAATACAGGCTAATTGAAAACCTCCTCCTTTTTTGAAGTCAATTAAAATTAAAAACTTTTTTTACATTATCAAACGTAATAACGTTGACGTCCCAGATGTCTGACAATTATTTGTCATGTCGAATGACATCTGACACCACTGTCTATTCTCTACAATTTCTTTTCCAAAGAACAAAAGAATTTTCAAAAATCAATTTATAAATTTCTTCTCATATTTCCAAAATTTATATTTATTTACAGAAGACCGCTTTATTAAATTATTTATATGCAGTTCATGTTTTTCTTTGCATATTTTAATTTTTAAAGATTTACTTGGATCATCGGATTTACTAAATCCACACCTTATATTTATGGTCGTCAACTTGTTTGTTAATTTATCATGAGAATACACGTCAGCCAGAATAAATAAAATAGACACAAAATAAACTTTATTTTTATCAACGAAATGGAAACCATCCCTCTTACCAAAACATGGTAGGGTACAGATCTCCTCCTCCAGAATATCCCGGGAAAAATGCCGTTCCGCTTGCTGTGGAATGTTGTGACGTTGTGAAGTGGCATTTATGATGCAGTTTTCACCCCGGTAGATATCCGCTGGACTATCACCTATTGAAACAATAATAGAAGGACCCTGCATCACTTCTCCTGGTACGCAGCGCTGTTCCAACTCAACCTTCATCTCGAAGTCCTCTTGCTCACAAATATCAGCAGAAACACACTCAACTTGAACAAACTTATCATCACAAAAAACATGTGTCTCTGACGGAATCTCCATCTCGCAGCTCTCCATCACGACGGCATCAGTCGAAACAACATCTAAATGAATAAAATTTTCATTCGACTCGTGCTCGCCATTTGTTTCTTTTAATAAAGTTGTTTCTAGGTTCTCTGAAACATTACTTACAGGACTAACTGGAAAGAACTAACCCGATTCTGTATTTTCATCCACGTAATCCTTCTTCGCCTCATCATCAACCTGGCTGCTATCGTCACAGCTTCGGTCATCATCGCCTAGGCCGCACTCTTCACAGTCTTGGACATCATTGACTGGGCTGGCCTCAACGCAGCTCTGGTCACCATCATCATATTCGTCCTCATTTGTTTTGATTATTGAGCTAGAAAATAACTGTGCAACATTATCTTGGCTCCCATTATCCTCTGACTGTTCACACGCCTCGGAAACAACGTCCGGCCTCTCACAATTATAAAAACGTTGATCTGCTCCTTGCAAGAGACACACTTGCATGGGAATTCCTTTCTAAGCTCTGCACAAAGCGTTTCAAATTTTATATCATACTGGAACGTACATCTAAAAAATATTGGGCTGTGCCCTGGAGCCACACTAAAATGAGAGCGTAATCACTCTTTCGCCACCCATTGGCAATGGCCAACGACACGAACTCGTCGATGAATTTCTGAAGGCACACTTGATATGTGTAGCCTGAGAAGAACCGCATTTTTTACTCTCTTATGTGAGTGACACTTATAATAAATAAAACCACTCAGCTTTGATTGTACACTCCTCTTATCCTGGCACTCGTAGCCGGCGACCACCGCCACATGTAGGACCCCAAGGCACCAGTACGGCCTGCAGGGATCCTGGGACGTTCTTCGTAGCTCCGGGGGATGTCACGTAGCTTGGCGACTGCGAGAGGACTGTACAAAAAGCTACTCGCTACGGGTGGATAAAGAAACGAGCTGAGGGCGTTATATACTCTATGTTGATTTTTAAATAGAAATACATGTGTGTCCACTTACTAGGGCTAAACTTCTATCTCTGACATAACAAAACGTGTCACCTAATCTCTAATCCTAATTCCATCGACTCTCCAACAATCCTTACCTGCCAGTTAAAGGCCGGTACAGACCCGCTAAGATTAGGCTGTGACTACAATCGTCACAATATCCAGGGTCTGATGATGAAGCTGGAAGCTGGCCACGACATCTATGTGATAAAACTACATAATCCACCGAGTTGGGGCTCGATTCATTCATCTGGTGAGCACTTTACATCACATCATGATATCCGTAGAATATTTTAAAACATAGAAAGAAAGAAAAGAAAGAAAACATATTTATTTGCCACAATTAAAGGCACACACAACAATAAATAAAAACTTAATCATTTAAAAAGAAAAACAAAATAGGAAACAAAAAGAATAGAAAAAAAGTTTGCGCCCCACGGCTGCGCCAAATAGGGCCAGACAGCTAGTGCCTGACGCTGGTTTTCAACTGAACCTGAGGATTGTGACATGTCACGGACGTAAATCAGTTTTATATGTGTGTTTCTGTGTGTGTATGCATGGATAAATAGCCTACGTAATAAAAAACGTATGTGTATAATATAAATAGAGTGAAATAGAAAAAAAAAAAAATAGAAAAAAAATAATTGTGCAAAATAAAAAATGTTAATAATGGAGGAAAAACAGAGTCAGAAGAAAAAGCTGTTAGAAACAACATCTACTCAGGTGCACATTCAACCAAGTAGTTACTTCACACCTAATCCAAAATACTTACCCACTAAAAAGTTAAAAATAAATGAAAGGTAAAAAATATTTTTAAAAACAAACTATTATCTGGGACAATGAAAATAAAAAAAATACAACAACAAGTTTAAACTAAGTTGTATGAAGTATTTGGCGGGTAGGTACTTACCTATATTCTTAAAAGCTTGTTCCTTGTTTAACAGAGCCTATGTGTCTCTGTCCTTATCTACTGGATATCTGCTTGGGGAGGTACCTGCAGTATCCACCTAATTCAGGTTGAATGAGCTCAAAGGGCAATTCTAAAAGTTATGCAGTTCAAACGCTATGATTACTCAACTGCCCTGCTCTACTCAGAGTCAAAAGTGAATTGACTTGTTGGCTGCAGGAGATGCCATATGATAGCACTGAACATGTCCTTGCAATCAACTCATAAATATGTATTCTAATGTCTACTGTGTTTTAAAAAACATTTTAAATACATATACCAAACTACATCACACACACAAATTTATACATATACACACACAAACACACTTAGGCACACATTCTTTTGTGCACAACCACACACCATCACACTACTAACTTTCCACGATGTTTTTCTTTCCCTACTTTAAGTTGCGGAGAATGTTTTTATTATGGTACGTCTAGGCACTGTTACTCGGGGTAGAGACCTGGTGACCTGAAACATAGGCTTCTAGCTTAGCTTAGGCACCAGTCTCCCACAATATTGTAGTGTTTAATTAATAGCTTACCTGATAATTGTTTAACTACGTGCCGTCGACTCTCGGGCCTGGTGCTGATCGTACGGCGAGTTACCCATTACTCGCCGTCCGCAGGTGGGCGTAGCCCACGTCATTGTCACAGCGGCCATTGAACAAAAACCAAACAAAAAAAAATATGAATTTTCTGTCGAATAAAACATTTGTATTGTTTTATAGAAAAAAATCAATCAAAGTATATTTACACGTATATTTGCAAGTATCTTCGAAAATCGAATTGGGCGTATTTTTAATAATTAATGTTATCAAACAATTTATGTATAAATCTTATTGAAAAAACTGGTCTGTTAGATGTCAGTTTTATTTTGTGGTGAAAATTTAATAAATAAAAATTGTTTTTCAAATGATTGAGAGTAATTAATTTCAATCCCGGGTTCCTAAAGACCTGTGCAGAGAAAATACATACAAACGAAGCATCACCGTCAAACAATACTTCCCCAAATAATAACCAGGAAGAAACTACGGCGAGTTTATACACTGGTACAGTTACCAACCGTACAGAAAACATTATAGGTTATGAAGCGCGCTCATAAGCTGATGAGCGCGCTTCATAACATAATGTCTGATCAAGAGCTTGTATCAAATCTAAACTGCTGGTCCATCAAATGACCAGACAATTTACACATACATTTTGACATAGATAATTTTTGTAAATATACGTACGACGCGACGCCCGCGTCGTTTCCCAGGCAACGGTCGCGAAGGAGCGCCCCGTGCACTCTGTGCGCCGTCAAAATATCAACACCCATTCTAAAGAGAGTTCCCCGGGGCGCAAGTTTACTTCCCTTGTTGTGCTGAGTTTAGCACGATGCGACTGTTTTGCGGCCCAGGAGAACACACAAAGTGCCTGTGAGGAATTACTCACCTTCCCTTTTTAGGATTCTGCACGTTCAAAAAAATTTGGCGACCCAAATTAAAGGCAATTTATTTTAACAATTCGGCCTACATTTTAGATCCAAAATCATCCGCTTTTAATAACGTTCCCCAGAAAGTCATACGTTCACATATACAATCCAAACTATGCGAGTGTGACATTAGGTGAGCTGCCAGGCTACTATTCAGCAGTGATGTGGTAGCGCCTTACTCTTAAGATCGCTTTCTCTCTCGCAGCACCCTTGCGCCATCCCATCTTCTTAGCACGGCTGCGGCAAACCTCAAATGGTGCAAATATAACAAACACTAGGGCCATGGGTTCCGAGTGCCTATCGAGTTTTTTAGCATATCAACAAGCAGTTAGTCGATTCTTCATGTGACCAGAGGGCTGGGCTTCTCTTTGGGCAACGAATCAGCGTTGCTATTCAACTTGGCAATGCTGTTTCTGGGTTCTTTTTCCATTGACAGCGATGTGGATGAATTTTTTGATACCCAATGACTTGTTTTCATACGCATTTGTACATATTAGTTATAATTATCAGTTTGTATATACAGCATGTAACAAAAACCCTGTTCGATTCTGAAGGGTATTATTTCGTATCGTATTGCGTACACATAAACGTAATTTAATGGATACGAGATTATTATTTTACCTCAATGAAAACAACGAATTAAAAAAAGAAAAACTTATCAAGGGTAACACTGAGCACTCGACAAAGTTCACCTACAGTTTTATGTCAAAGAAGCTGCCTGAGATCTTTTTGATCCTTTATTAAAATGTGTCTACAGCGCGGCTAGTGCAGGGCTGTAACGTTTGAAATAAATATACATAAAAATTAAAAGATTTCGCCGGCTGGTGGAGTGTTGTAAACTTATGATGCCATATTTAGTGTAAAATTTCGCATATTTTATAAAAATAAAAAAATCTATAACTTTTGGTTATGAGTTACATTTTTTTTACCTATTTTTCTAGTATGCACCTATGTTAAATCAGGAATACGCATTTATTGGATCGGACAGGGTTTTTGTTACATGCTGTATATTTTAAGTTATTTAGTTGCGTTATTTTGTTGTATTGTAGTTATAGTCTGTTTATCATAAATCCTAAATAACAAAGTATACAAAATCAAAAAAATCTCTGAACTAGATCGACACGATAGGCCTCGATGGCTCAGCCGGCCAGACACGGGAGAGGTCAAATAAGAGTACATTAGATTATTGCTTGTGGTTGAATGGTAGTCAGCTAAATCTGATTAAATTGGACATAGTCCAGGCAAATTTTATTGTTTTTTGTGCTAGTTAAATGAATACATGCACCTGATAAAAAGTATCCTATATCCAGATAGTAGTTAATCTAAAATAATCTACTGGAGGTCACACCCACTTACTAAGCCCTTTTGAAGAAAAAATCTTCCATTCCACTCAGCCCCGTCGCGTCGCCAGGGACAACGCACTGCTGCACTGCACGCTGCTACAAGAAAGTTTTCAGGCGCTCCAACATGTTGCCGGACTTTAAAAGATTCTCTTTCAGCAAGAACCGCATGCGGTTTCCAAGCTTTAGCGTTCATTAAAAAAACTGTGCTGCGAATCACTTCAGACTACAATTTGGAGATTAAGGGTCTACTACCGGCCAAGTGGCGCCCTCATTGAATAAAAAATCGTAGCATAGCATAGAAAATAAATATTAAAGAATCCAGCGTCACGTTTGTTACAAAGAGGATAAAGTATTTTTACGTTGTCAACAAGTCTTAGAATGTTTCGTATCCAAAGTAGTAGGCAAAAGTGTCAGAAACGGCCGTTTTTGGTACTTTTGCCTACTACTTTTTTTTTTCTTTTATATTTATTTTCTATGCTATGCTTCGATTTTTTATTCAATGAGAGCGCCACTTGGCCGTTAGTAAGGCCTTAAGTTTGAAGCGTTACATCGCCTCTGCCTCCGCAAATGCAAAACTTCTTCAAGATATTGTAGAGGCTACTGTAAGCCTATAAAATAGCCACAGAACTGTTTCTTTTTTGTGAAGTACTTAGGCATTCTAAATTTTCATTATTAGGACGACATTTTGCGCATGCGTTAAGCATCGCATCCGCAGGCATCAAAAACTGTAGATCAACAGCCTTCATCTATCTGTCGCTCTCTCTCTGCCTCAGCTAAGATGACCTCCATCCATAGTGGAGATCTAATACAGACACTTTTGTCACGTCCACGTCACGTGGCCAGACAACCACGTTTACAAAACTATAATACAGCAGTAGAATATTGGCCCCCTACGTCAGTCGGGCTCACGTCACGACCGGGTGGCAAGTATTATCATAAAAGCAATAGAATCTTATTTTTTTTTCAAACATTTACATCTAATTAATTTTAATATCGACAGTTTATATCCAATCAAGTGTCAATCTAAACTATATGTATAACTTTAGCTGACCCGGAAAACGTTTTTCTGCCATAATAAATCGCGATAAAAAATGGAAGGTCGGATAGGAGGGTAAAAAATACTTTACAGCCTTTTCTCAAACCTACCAATTATCCAAAAATAATCACAAACATCGTGACATGAGATTTTTAAATATTAGATTAATTAATTAATTTAGACTTCTATACCGATTTATGGGGGCCAAGTCATCCGCGTCCGTAGGTATATACTTACTGAGTCCCTGGGTGGTGCTAATCATATGACACTAACCGGTGGTAGGTTTCGACCGATGGCCTGCGACCAGCCACTGGGCAAAGACGTACCGCCAAGCGGCCTAACCGTGTTCCGGTGCGATACTCAGTGTAGCCAATTCAGAGGAGTTGGGTCGAAATGATTGTTCCTATGCAGGCAGACCAATCAGGCTCCCGATGATAGGAGCGTATCGGGAGACTAGTCGCGAAGGGTAGTGGGATCCGAGCCACGGTGCGCTGCTGGCCGACCTCAAGTAGTTGGGGGCCCAAGTAGTGTGCTAGCCACACATAAAAGGCTGCTCCGCCAGCTGTCGACAAATCCCAGAATGCACCATCTTGCTGGTTGGCGACTAGACATCTAGTGGCTCGATGGACTCGATGGACATTTCCGGGAGGTCTCGGCCGTCTCCGCAGTCTCCAGACTAGTCCCCCAATGATGTCGTCCTATCAGAGCATGCCTAAAGGTTAGCAGCGTGAAACCTCATTTCACTTCCTTCTTCTCTCCTTCCTTCACTCTGCATTTACATGGAAAATAGGAACCAAAAGAAAAAATTGAACAGCGGCAGCACTCCCTCTCGTACAATGTGCACTTCTCTAACATACGAGGTCTGCACTCAAATCTCGCTGCAGTTTACCACCAGCTGGCGACTGAGAAACCATCGCTCGTGTTCCTCTCGGCGACAAAGCGGCGGGAAAAGTTCTTCTCATATCAGTGCCCAGACCTTGCTGGACGAGAGACGCGTAAACTGGCGCTAGCGTTAAATCTCACCCAACTGGTCCAAGGCGCAACGGCGTTGCCGGATGTTGATACGCACACAGCCAATTGCTAGGACCTTCTGCTGACAACAGATATAGACCGTTACACAGTGTCGATCTATTCACCATTAGAACTTCCAACCACTGTCTGGTGAAGTCTGTATCCGTCTACTCCCCGCCCGATGGCATGCGATCTTTCTTTGCATGCTATCCTTGGCAGCCCACTTGCTTTCCTTCGACTGATGTTTTATCGTGCACAGACGCCGTGACGGATGTGTTGCGGCAGGGAATGGAGTACTACATTCCGTTCTTTGACGTAACAATGTCTGGCGAAGCTCGTCCATGGTTTGGTGCAGAGTGCTATTGCGTTGATGCGTTTAAACATGCGTCGTGCCTAGCATGGGTCGACGCTCGGACGCGCAAAGCAAATGACATGAGTCAGAAGAAGAGGGCCTTCAACAAGGCTGCCAAGTCTTGCAAGAAGCTGTTGCGAAGGGCTCGATTTGACCACATTAGCCGAATTGGAAACATACTTGCTTCTTACCCAGACGATAGCAAGGCGTTTTGCAAGCCATGGCTAAGTCGGTTGAATACGACTTCTGCCGCCCCTCACTACCTCCACTGCTGAAACCCGACGGGTCGCTGGCCCACTCCGCTGAGGAGAAAGCAAACTTGTTTGCCTTTCTGTTTGCGTAATTTTTCCGTCCGGATCGTGGTGGCGCACGGGCCCCTGACTCTCGTGGTGGATGCGAGTCGACTATGTCGGGCATTCGTATTCATCAGAAGGATGTCCGTGGGGTAATGTGTAACCTAGACGTGAACAAAGCTAGTGGCCCCGACAGGACACCGGCAATAAAATTGTACTGAGGACTTGTGCGCCTGAGTTGACTCCGATATTGATTCGCCTATTTAGCCATTCGTTTGAGACTGGAAAAGTGCCGATGACTTGGAAGCAAGCTAACGTGCAACCCGTGCCCAAGAAGGGTTGTCGAGCTGACCCTGCGAATAATAGGCCCATCTCGGTGACTTTCATACTCTCTCTTTTTTTTTTTGTTTTTGTTGTTTTCGTTTAACTTTTCCTTTGATAGAAATATGTATAAATATCACTTTAAATTTTTTGAACTACGATGAAAGAGACTGGCCTCCACGACACAGGGAATCCTAGTGTGGAGACCAGTGATTTACCTGTTTGAATTATGTATTTTTTCTGAACAATAAAGATTATTATTATTATTATTATTATTATCTTAGAGTATGGAAGAACGCAAGGACGCGTACTGAATGGTAAGCTTCTGCCATACTTAGAAGCTAACGATATCCTCAGTTACCGATATTACGGCTTACGCCAAAATCGGTAAACTGGGGATCATCTATCGTATGCCATTCACATCTGGAGTGAGGCCATCTCTCGTCTCTCTTGACATGAAGGTATGCAGACGACAGCACAGTTGCCGAGAGATACGTGCCTGACGCACGAGCTAGTGGGTCTCAGGTCCGGTCTCTCCGAGAGGCTATGATTGGGCGCTTGAACTTGTCCTTACAGGCTGTCTCAGAATGGGGCGATGCCAATCTGGTCAAGTTCAATGCTGACAAGACCCAGGCGTGTCGTTTTTCCGCTAAAAGGAGTCAATTTCACCCGGCTCCATCTTTCCGAGGTGTAACCGTGCCGATAACCGACCCACTGGATGTTATTGATGTTACGTTAACATCTACCCTCAATTTTGGTCCCTTCATAGAGGCAAAGGCTCAAGTGGCTGCTAAAAAGTTGGGGATCCTCACTAAGGTGAGACAGTACTTCACGCCGGAACAACTGTTCAAACTGTATCAAGCGCAAGTTCGATCGTGTATGGAGTACTGCTCTCATCTTTGGGATGGATCGGCCAGATACTAGCTTGATGCTTTTGAGACAATTGAGAAACGAGCCAAGAGGATCATCGGCCATGATTGGCTCGTCGAGTCGAAGCTCCAAAGTCTTGAGCATAGATGCCAAGTTACAAGCCGGTCGGTTTTCTATCGGTAAAATTTTGAGGAATGTGCGACGGAATTGCATAATTTGATTCCGCCAAGCCCGTTCCATCATCGGACCACAAGATGTGCGGCGATGCGCCAGTACATGGTGAACATCCCATTTACATGCACAAAACGTTTTGAGAATACATTCATTGTGCGTATAGCTGGGGAGTGGAATTCCTTGCCGCAGTCTGTGTTTCCTGATAGTAACAACCTAGGAGTCTTTAATTCAAGAGTGAATTGGTTATTTCTAGGCAAGCGAGCTACATCTTCGACCACATCATCCCTTACCATCAGGTGAGATAGTGGTCAAACACGAGCTTATTAACAATAAAAAAAAATACTAATACCTAATATAAAGAGGTGAAGTTTGTGAGGTTGTAGGGCGTAATCTCAGGATTTTCTGAACCTATTGTGAAAATTCTTTTACCATTAGAAAGCTACGTTATTTTTGAATTTCATAGGCTATCAATTTTTGAAACACACGTGGACGAATTCGCGGGTGAAGTGCTAGTGTTAGAATAAAGCGAAGTTCGTAAGTTTGTTTGTAGGAAGTAATCTCTGGAACTACTGAACAGTAATAAGTTACGTTATTCTTGAGTGACACAGGGTATATTTTATTGTGATTAATAATATTTTTATTGTGAAATAATAATATTTGTTAATCAAATGTTTGACGCCCAGTGAAGTGGGCACTTAGTTAGTGTCAAATATGTCATATGTCAGTGGAGAATGATTCGGATTTGCTCCACCAGGAGGCTGAGCATTCGTCGTGCACGTTCCTTTTAATGAACTTTATTAAGAACTTATATATCGTTACAGCTATACATACTTTCAGAATGTTCAGGGAATAAGCTGGAAATAAAAAACCATAATCATCTTTTACGATTTCATTTATTTTATTCGGTAAATAGACAGTCGAAATTGACATGAATACAATTAACTCACACTGAGGAATTCTTAACCTAATTGTGAATATTTTAAAAGTTACTGAGAAGTATATTTAAAACCTTTAAGCATGCATTAATATTCCAGTATTGAATTTTCAATACTCTGTGACTTACCTACCTATAAAATTCTCTTATTTTAAGAAAGATCAAAAAGTATATATGTTTTGGCTTACATTATATGTATTTCATTTGGTTGAACATAAATACAGTTCCATTACGTTGGGAATAGAATAAAATAAACTTTGCTGTACACTAATATATAGGGTGTAAGGGAAACGCTTCCGAAAACGAAGACTCGTGATAAGGCTAACAATTCTCGATACGATACAATTAAAAAAATCTGGTGAGAACAGAAACCGTTATTTGCAGTTAAAGACACTTTTTTTTCTTTACAACTTTAGCATGCAATGTAATATTCGAAAATATTAGCTAACGCTCGCGCATTTCTCGAGTTCAAAATGAGTGCGCGTTCGCCGACAGCCGCGCGACCAACGACCCTACGTCCGCTTGACACCGAAGTAAAGCAAAAGATAGTATCCGTTTGCATTCAGGTTGTAGGTATATAAACACGTTCTGGCTTTGGAAGCGTTCCCCTTACACCTTGTATTTACACAATTCTTTTACTCGATGATTTAGACGACCCCCAGTATGTTATATGTATAACCTTAACATTTAAAAGTGACTTTTATTGAATTTGACTTTGCAAAAAAGATCAAGAGAAAAGTTAGGTACCTACAATCCCAAATAATAATAATAATAATAATAATAAAAATAACCTGGCAACCCACTGGCAACACAAGTCATATTTTTTCTATCCCATTTATAATCGTAAAAACCCATTTTTTACCCAATTTCGGACTTAATATTACCATACAGGAAGCCTAAACTGAAAAATTACAAGAAAACCAAACAAATAAAGTACCTAAACAAAAAAGAAGAAAATTAAAATCAAGAAATCACAGAATGACGTCTGTCAACGACGACGGCTTACAGGAAAACAACAATGAAAATGGAATGAAATAAATAAAATGTTGACCAGAGCAGCTGCCCGTCGCGCACGCCTTTCACCCCCGGACTCGCCGCTCAGCTCCGCCTCGCCGCCGCCGGATCTTGGATCACCAGTGTTACCGGCGGCTGCAGCCGCGTCGAGCTCAAGCGACGAGTATTTCTCCCCGCCGACGTCGCCAACACCTGTACGTCGGCAGGGGAGAGGCCGGCCACCGAACAGCTTGGGACTTAGGGGCCAACCGGCCCCGAGCAGGGTCCCCGCTACCGGTGGTTGTGTGCAGCGCATGAAATGGACTCAGTCCATGAACGAGAACGTCATGCGCGCATATTATGGGTCTACAGAGGGGGGAACTAACCTCACTGCGTACCGTGTCAGGATGCTGTCTCTGTTCCAGGACCTGGAACCAACCGTCAACGTCTCGGCACAACGATTGTCGGATCAGGTGCGGGTCATCCAACGTAACCACAAGTTGGACGATGCTGCACTTGATAGGCTGCGCTCAGAGGTACTGAACAACCCTATCATCTCGACCCCGACACAGACCGCGGTACAAGAGCCCGCTAGGGGCGCAATCCCAGCGCGGGCCATTAACGTAAGTGATGAGGGAAATGATAGGGTTGTCACGGTAAGTAGCCAGTGCAACGATCGACTGAGGAGCGCACTGGAGGATGCGCTTCGCGAGTATAGATCCACTCCGACCGAACTTAGACCCCGTTTACCACGGTTACCCATGCACAAAAAAAATAGGGCGTTGGTGTGTGCTTTGGACTCGCTGCTTAAAAACATCTTTGATAGCAGCGAGAACCTCGTTGATACGCACTCAATCTTGTATTGCGGGGCTGTTGCAGCATGTCGTTTGGCCAACGTGAAGTTTCCGAATGGTGAAGGAGCTATTCGGCCAAAGCCTGTTGCACCAGCCTGGCAATGCAGGATCGAGAGGCGTATCGATGGGGCCAGGGTACTCATCGGCAAACTACTCTGCTTCAGGGAGGGCAATACACGACCACGTGTGATGCGCTTTGTGAGGCGGGCATTTTCGGGGACTGAAATTAGTCCTCGAGAATACATGTCCCGTGTCACAGAGCGCATCGACTTCCTGAAGCAGAAAGTTTATGCATGGGCAAACCGTATTCGGCGGTATAAGCGGCGAGTTGACCGGTACTCGCAGAATCGCATGTTCCAGAGCGATGAGAGGTGGGTATATAGAGCTTGGGAGCGACCTGAACAAAATGTGACTGACGGGTGCCGTCCGGATGATGTTACCACGAGTACATTCTGGCGCAGCATTTGGTCGGTGCCCGTCTGTCATACTGAGGGTGGTTGGATGCGTGATGTCGAGCGCGCGTGTGACGCTATACCAGAAATGGATAAAATCACCATTAATCCATCAGATGTAGCCAAAGCGGTTCGTCCGTTACCGAACTGGAAATCTCCGGGACCGGACGGACTGCACAACTTTTGGCTGAAATGGTATAGCAGCTCACACGCGCTCCTGGCATCTCAATTCCAGTCATCCTTAGAGTCTGGGTCGCTGCCTCAGTTTCTAACAACCGGTGTCACCCACCTGCTCCATAAGACAGGTAGTCCCGCGGAACCCAAGAATTATAGGCCGATTACATGTTTGTCAACGGTCTATAAACTTCTTACATCCATCCTGAGAGCAAAAATTAATCTGCACATTGAGAATAATTCAATTATGTCTGCCTCTCAGAATGGATGTAGGAACGGGTCCCGCGGTACTAAGGAGCTACTCCTCATAGACATGGCCATAAGCCAGCAGGTTCGTCGATCCCACAAGGATTTGTCGACATGCTGGATAGATTATAAGAAGGCCTACGACTCTGTTCCACATACATGGCTCATGAGGGTGTTAGAGTTGTACAAAATAGATTCAACTCTTCGCACCTTCCTTGGGTCATGTATGGGGCAATGGAAGACAGTCCTTCGCTATCCAGGATGTCGACCAATCCAGGGGAGTGATGAACCTATATGGATTAAACGGGGAATATTTCAGGGCGACAGTTTGAGTCCACTTTGGTTCTGCTTAGCCCTGAATCCTCTAAGCACATTGCTGGAGGATTCAGGCCTGGGCTATCGGTTGAGAAGAGGTGGTCAGGCAATATCTCACCTTCTTTACATGGATGATCTGAAACTCTTTGCCCCCAACAATTTGCGACTGATGGAGTTACTGAAGGTAACTGAAACTTTCAGTAACGCGATCAGGATGGAATTTGGTGTGGACAAATGTGCAGTCATGCATGTAAAGAGAGGAGGGATTATGGAATCCGAAGGGATTCAACTCTCGGATTCCATAAACCTTAGATCCCTCTCCTCGACCGAAACATACAAATATTTGGGTATGTCGGAAGCGTTAGGCATTAACGTTACTGACATGAAGCAATCGCTGAAGGAGCGCTTCTTTGGCCGCCTGAAAAAGCTATTTAATAGCCTTTTGTCAGGCGGAAATAAGGTGCGCGCCTTCAACGGTTGGGTCATGCCGGTTTTGATGTACTCTTTCGGCATACTCAAATGGACTCAGACCGAGCTAGACGCCCTGGATAGGAGGGTCCGTACGCTGATGACCGCAAACCGGATGCATCACCCACGATCATCGGTGATGAGACTGTACATCCCGCGGAAATGTGGAGGTCGAGGTTTTTTAAATGCGAAAACTCTCCACAACCGCGAGGTGTGCAGCCTCAGAGAATATTTTCTTGAAACCGACGTGGGTATGCACCGCGATGTGGTCGCAGTGGACAAGGGACTCACCCCGTTGTCCATGGCTAAAGAGAACTGGCGCAAACCTGTAATACTCACTACTGATGACCGCAAGGAGGTATGGAAAAGCAAGGAGCTTCACGGGCGCTTTTATCGGGCCCTTCATGGGCCTGATGTAGATTTCTTGGCGTCCGTGGCCTGGCTACGTTTCAGTGACCTCTTCGGGGAAACTGAAGGCTTTGTCTGTGCGATTATGGACGAAGTTATCTTGACGAATAACTACCGGAGGCATATCATGAAGGACGGGACGGTTGACGTGTGTCGGGCATGCCACCGTCCGGGTGAGTCCATCAGACATATTATCTCTGGTTGTTCTCGTCTTGCTAACAGCGAGTATTTGCACAGGCATAACCAAGTGGCCAGGATTATTCATCAGCAGCTTGCTTTAAAATACAAACTTGTGGATTCTGAGGTGCCGTATTACAAGTATGTGCCCGACCCAGTTCTCGAAAATGACCATGTCACGTTGTACTGGGATCGGTCTATCATCACTGACAGGACTATTGTTGCCAATAAGCCGGATATAGTGGTGATAGACCGATTAGCGCGCCGCACAATGATAATCGATGTCACCATCCCACATGACGAGAACCTCGTGAAAGCTGAGAAAGAGAAACAAATTAAATATCTTGACTTGGCACACGAGGTTGTCGATATGTGGAATGTGGACTCGGCTGTCATTGTGCCGATAGTCGTTACCGCCAATGGCCTGATGGCTAAAAGCTTCGACGACCACCTGTCAAAGCTGTCGTTGCGCGGTTGGATCAAGGGCCTGATTCAGAAGGCAGTACTCCTTGATACGGCTCGCATTGTGAGGAGGTTCCTGTCTCTGGAGCCCTAACCACCGGTAGCTTGGACCCTGCTCCCGATGCCGGTGGACTACTATTTTTTATATTTTTAAATGTTTTTTTATATGTTTTCCTTTAAAAATATTTAAAAATGTAAATAATATGTGTAAAAATAAATATACGAAATAATAATAATAATAATAATTTATTTAATTAAAGACAACATTGGCCCAATGGTTAGTAAAAAACTTATCATCTAAGCGTTAGTAAACTCAAAATTCAAACACAAATTCAAAAAATACAAAATAATGCATTATCATTTAATTTTATTATTTTTAAAGTAGTTAAAAATTATTTTAGGTAGCTTACAGCTTACTATTATGACTTAAGTTAAGGTATAATAACTAATTCACATAAGTGGCATCCTCATTGATTAAAAAATCTTATATTGGCTTATAAAATAAAGATTAAAGAATCCTATGTTGCGTTTGTTACAAATAGGATAAGGTATTTTTACGTTGTTAAAACAGGACTCCAAATGTTTAGCAAAAGTGTCAAAAAGCCGTTTTTGGTACTTTTTTTTACTACTTTGGATACGAAACATTTTGAGTCCTGTTTTAACAACGTAAAATTACCTTAACCTCTTTTTAACAAACGCAACATAGGATTCTTTTATCTTTATTTTCTACGCTTTGCTACGATTTTTTATTCAATGAGGGCGCCACTTGGCGGTTATATAAGCCTTAAGTTAATAATAAACTTTTTCTACGACGCTACACAGTGGCTTAGAGCCTGGACACAAAACCACAGTGCGACGCGGCTACCGTGAAACGGCACGATGTCGTACCGCGGTACGTTGCAACGCGCCGGCTCATGGCAGCAACTATCGGATTAAACCTGGCCTCCTGTCTGTGAGAGGGTGTGGGTCGCAATCCACCACGTCGGCCCAATATAACCTATATGGGTGGATGTCACATGTCTTCGAATTTTTGGTTCTAGGACATGCCGGTTTCTTCACGATGTATTTCTTCACCGTTTTGAGAGCAGTGGTGATGAAATAATTTATTCAAAGTTAGTTGCGGCCGTTGCCACTGGGCCACCACTGGACACCACCATGTTACTACGCAATGACGCAACCCTGTCCCCTCTTGACACCCTCGAGGGGTACTGGCGGTGGCTGACAAAATTAGGGCCACTGAGCCGCCCTGGTCCTCCACTCAGTCATCCCTGGGACAAAGTACGGATTAGCAACCACGGTGATATTAATCAACCACTGCACCATGCTCTGGAACAATAGATTCTGAGAGGAGGCGCAGTGGCTGATGTTCGCTTGGAGGAGGCATAATGGGGGCCGTTATTGGCACTAATTATCAGCCCCCTCCTGAGCCTCTTGTGGAGGCCCTTAGTTACGGTGACGACAGCGGCGAGGGCAGTAGTGGTGGCAGCAGTGACAGCAGCAGTGAGCAGTGACACAACAGTCGACGACCCTGGTCGAGGTGGGTGGAGCGCAGGCGTTGCTCCCAGCCCGGTGACCAGCTGGCTTACCAGCTGCCGCACATACAACGCAGTGTGGCATTGGCCGTGCTGGCGAACCTCCTGTGGTTCTTCCCGGGCGGCTGGCTCTTTGGAGCCTGGCCAAGTCTGC
This sequence comes from Polia nebulosa, assembly GCA_951329385.1. Lineage (NCBI taxonomy): Eukaryota > Metazoa > Arthropoda > Insecta > Lepidoptera > Noctuidae > Polia > Polia nebulosa. The sequence goes on along the minus strand of OX589587.1, from coordinate 3,579,923 downwards.
CTGGAGCTTCTCGTTCGCCTTTTGGAGATCCTTCATGGCGGCTATCGAACGTGCGGCTTCCGCCCGCATGTTAGTTACTTCTGCGGACTCAGGCTTGGAGTAACTGGCCTGCACTGCCGCCATAATGTGGGCCGTGCTCGCAGATATGACCCTGTTTTTAGACTTGAACAGAGGATGACGTTTTCTAATAAGAAGGGAGGCCACAGACTTGACCGCAGCTTTCACGGCTGGATAGCGCTCCAGATTGCACTCACTGGTATCCGTCTCACTGTCAGAAGACCCAAAGAGGGCAGCCATGCGGCTTTTCAGTCTGGAGTGGCCTCGGCCTCCCCGACTGGTGGTTGGTATGTTTCGGTCCGAGGTCAATTCGCCATCGGAAGATGACTCCAGGGAATCCCCCGACTTGGGGCGCTTTCGTAAAGACCTCCGAGCAGCCCTCTTCCCTTCGCGCTCCGAACTCTCCGAGCTCGTTGTGCCAGATGAGGTGTAGGACTCCGACCTCGCACCGCTCCTCTTCTCTTCGTTGGTTTTGTTTCTAGAGTGTTCCATTGCTGCCCACGAGTAAAAACTTTATAATTCCCAAAACTAGTGGTATGCACTAGTGACTAATTTAGCAACCCTTTAATCAAGCTAACAACCGCTCACGGTGCGCAGCCGCTTGGAGGTATGGGGTGATTTTTTTTTGAGGTTTTCTTCCTCGCGGCCAGGGCGGTTAAGCCAAGACCCTCGATCCCCGTTAAATTTCAGAGACTTAACCTTGACAATATTCGGGACCACGAGATTAGCGGTGGCAGAAGGAGGTGTAAGACTTCCTCCTGCCTGTCCGTCGGCAGGGTTAGTGCACACTGAGCCCGCTCTTACTCCACCGCTGTGACGCGTGCTCAGAGCGCAGAGGGATAAGCGTTGGAGCGTTCCTTTGACAGAAATTTAGCATATAACGCAACGAAACCCCTTAAGCACGTTGTACCTAATAGGGAGTCATTACCCGCACCCCGGAGAGTGGCCTTCCCGCCAGACGTATCTATAAAGGAATTTCACTTTACGGGCACACAGGGAGGTTTTCTGTCCAAGCACTCCAACGAGCGACAATTTACACAATCATTCATATTTTATTCACTCTCAACCTCTGAAAGTTTGCTAACGAATAAAAGGTAACCCTGTACTACTGTAGGGTGACTTTTCATTCTAACCTCAAGTAAGTCTTTTTAACTATTTTAGGAAACATTTGTTTTGTTTTGGTTAATACATTTTTCACCCTAATTGAGGATTTACATTAATAATAATTATGTAGTAATGAATAGTTAGGAGTTCCATAAATTATTTACAATATAATACAATCTAAAAATCAACACTCATTGTATCAAAGTATTACATACATACATTATTATTTAATAGTACGTTATCATCCACCGGTAGTCACAAGTGACCGGATTTTAAAAAAATTTAGCATATTAATCTCAAAAGAGGTTTTATTTTTACATTCTTATAATACAGATTTTGTGAATTTTGAAAAATGACAATATAAAAAATTAGGATGATAATATTTTTCCGCCTCTGTTTTGAACTGAGCTGTCCTTATAAACCCTTTCTTGGGTTGTTCACAATATTCAGTGCAACATCATGTCAGTAACACTTGAAGAATGTACACGAATTATTACCATGGAACAAGAAGAAAGCTGTCAGCGTAGTATTGCAAGAACCGAAGTCTATTATTATTACCTAAAAAAATAGCCTTTGGCCAATCTATGGAAATAACTGGTACAATAACAAAATATATTCAGGCGTCGAAGTCTTCTGCATTTTTTGTTTCTATGAAATTTGTGTCACCTGCGCAAACGATATCTTCGGAGACAAAGTTGTCAGGTTTATTTTGTGAAAATGGTTCAGGATGGGTCGATGTTTCACCATAATATTCGTCATCACTTTCCTCAGAAGGGCCGGCTCCTTAAATCTCAATTGTTTCCTCCTGAAACTGTAGCAAGTAGTTTAAATATTGCTACTGGTACATCTTCATAATAAGGAATTGGACTTTTTGTTTAAGAAATATTGGGATATTTTAATTTAATATGATGTTTCTGTCAATGCCCTAGTTAATGTGCCATACACAAAAAAAAAACTATTTTCTTACAAAAAATACTTAAATTTTAATTTTAATTATTTTTTATTATTATTATAACTTTATTTCGGCAGTCGGTGTTTTTAGAAGAAAAGTTTCTTATTTTTTATTTGTGGTTCCCCATTAAATTGTGTTCACAATACATTGACAAACGATCGCAGTAATCGCGAGTTATTTGCTGTTAGTTATTGAAGATTTTCACTGTCTTTCTCCGAACATCTTCATCAGATCCTAATGTTTTATATATTAGGTGCCCACCTATGAAATCAGCGTTTTGTATGGAGAATTTTAAAGAAGTTGCATTTTTAATACTAACATTTTCTTAATTTATTTAACAACTATGAACACTAATGTTTAAAACTTTTATGCAATAATGTTTAAAAAAACTAAGATAACGTATGCCACTTAGATTAGGCAACAAAACTAAGTTTTAGATAAGTTAAAATAAATATAGTGGTCATTTCTGCTAACAAAAAGAGGAGGAGCTGATGCATATTTTAATTCATAGAAGTACCGAGGTTCTCTATTTGTGAGAGAAAAGCGCCAATTTCATATATCCAAAACTTAAACTTTCCTTGAAAAATATGCTTTTGAATTACGAAAACTCAATCCAAATCGTATCAGCAGTCAAGAAAATCACGAACAAACAAGCATACATACATAGGGTTGAATACAATCGACTCGTTGTCAAATACAGAATCTCCTATTAACCCGACCGTACCAGAAGGAGGGTTATGTTTTTCGAGAGTAGATATGTATGTTTAAATTTTATGTGTGTATGTCTAAAAAATCTGGATGGATTTTAACAAATGAGATATTATTAGATATTATTAGATTGCTCTTGACCGCCGAAGTGACTTATACTATATAAATTTTGAAAAAAACGACCGCCATTAGGTAAGTGTAGTCGTATTTTTTGTGACCTATTCATGTGGGGTATCAAATTAAAGAACTCGAGGAGACGATTCTAAAAATATAACTCACAAAAATCATCATCAAAAATCAGCATTAAATCTGTGATTGAACTAAAATAGATTCTACCAACTGCATCAGACTGCTTGAAAAGTGACTTGTTTGGAACTTCTTAGTGGTTTTTTATCAGTCGAGTTTTTCGATATATATACAGGACGGTTTTTTTTTATAAGTATTTATTGATAGTTATTATATTAAATAATAATATGTATGTTTATTATTAATATACATATTTTCGTTCACGTTTTTTTTTTTATTATTTCTACTTGGTATTGCTTTGTTTGTTTTTTATTTTTATGCACCTGACATATTATCTCTCCACCACCCTTGGTTGACTGGTAGAGAATGCCTAAGGCATTAAGTCCGCCTTTGTACTTTAGTTGCATGAAGTGTAAATAAATAAATTAATAAATTTTATAATGCCACCTGAAGGGAAACTACTCTTAATACTGTACATTTTACTCAAAGAAAAAATCCTTTATTTTTGAAAAGAAAAAAAACTGCATTCAAAGATTTTCGAGTATTCGCTTGCCACACCCGAGAATCGAACCGACTAAAATCTTTAAAATTTACACCCTGTACTTTTATTGCGTCGATCGTTAGGTTCAATTATAATGATGAAATCTCTCTAACAAACTTGATAAATTAAATAAAAGGAAAACCATGAAATCTTAAATTATTACAATAATTTACAAAAAATGGTAAATTTTCTATTGTCTGCATTACAAGCATGTGCAAATACTTTGAAAATTAAAATATCTTTGAATACAGTTTTCTTTCTTTTCAAAAATAAAGGAATGTGTTCTTTGAGTAAAATTGTCTATTGTCTAGTACTAAGAGTATTTTCCCTTCAGGTGGCATTACAAAAATCCAACACATTAAAGAGTCATTATCTACACATGCTGTACGTCTAACAAAGTAATTTTGCGCAAAAATTATTGCTGGGAAACGACTTTTATTTTTAGGTATGAAAAATATTTTTTTATTCCGCGCATTGTAACGCGAACACAGGTAGGTGGAGTTAAACCCCGCCCCTTCGCTCGAAGCCACGTAGGTACTTGTCAGAAACGCTTGATATTCATTGCGTTTTTGTAACAGAAGGGCCCAGCGGCTGTTTCCTTAGTCACCTCCACCGGCGGCCGGCGACCATAGAAGTTGGTTCTATTCTACTACCCGGAAACTAAACGGGGAATTTTCAAAGACAATACCTAAATCTACAAAAAAGTTTTAAAAGCATTTTTGCTTCCAACCACAAAAACACTTCCGTGGAGTGATATGAAAGAAAAGGGAGTTAGTAATAGCGTGACGGCTGACAGGACAGAATGGAAGAAAAAAACGTGCTGCGCCGACCCCAAGTAACATGGGATAAGGGCAGAAAGATGATGATACTACCAACCACAAAAACACTTCCTTTTAATATTGATAAAAGTAAGAATTCGCTGCGTCTTCTAAGAAAAATTTGAAGTGGGCAAGTAATTAACACTTGTATGCTTAAGCGTGCAAGTGCAAGAGCATACGAGTAAGTTTGAACTATTCCTACCACCCGAAGAAAAACACAAGAGCCCTTTTACGATAATGGACCAACATTATGTAGGATGAACACGATGTACACAACAAAGAAATTGGAACAATTGCCATTTCCACACTTGAGCTCGACAAATGTGGATTAAATATGCCAGCGGTATCTAACCACGATCACCGCGTAAGTGCCATTCGCGAACGTGAGAAATCTTATCACTAATAACGCGGTGCGAGAAATTTAAAGAAATTTTTAAGAAGCACAGTGAAAGAAAACATCGTAAGAAAACCGGCATGTCCTAGAACCGACAAATTGAAGACATGTAACTTCCACAAACCCGCACTGGGCCCGCGTGGTGGATTACGGCCCATATCCTCTCACAGAGAGGAGGCCTGTGACCCTTAAGTGGGGATATTAAAATGTTGATGATGATTAAGAAATATGAGCGGAAATCCTTGGAATCCAGCGACTTAAAGATTAAATGGATCATGACTCCTTTTTTTATGGTGTTGGGAAATCATCCTATCACTGCTCCCGCTCTGGGTGGAGCAGGAGGAAGTGTTAGACTCTTACTGACTGAAACCCACCCCTGCTCCTTCCTTGCCTGCCCAAGGGAGCGGTAACTCTGTAACGAATTTATCCACTACGCCTTGGCATGCAGGCACCGGCCACGATAGACCCCGAACAACGAAGTCAACGAACACTTTAACATTGATAGATTTAGACTGGCTTCACTCTTTTGGATTAAGGACTATCGACAAGATCGACACGCTACAAGACAATTCAATCAATGCAATTCATTCTGCACAATTGCAGTCCATACTTGGGCTCAGCAAATAAGGATTGCAATTATTTGCTACCGCACCATCGAATCTGCTGTAACGAAGAATTAAGAAATAAATGGATAACATGACACTTTATTCATAACAATATCCATTATAGATAGATGCTCAACGAAAAGATAGACGTAAATAGAAAATTTATAAAGTAAGACTTTCCCTGCATTCTCAAAGAGAAATCAAATGAGAAAACAGCCATTACCATCCCATGAAAACACCATTCAATGGGAAATATTTATGGGTATTCAAATGAGTGATCAAGGAACATTAGAAATTGACCACACTAGACAGTTCCTACATCTTGAAAGAGAAATATCTTACGGAGGAACATAAGAGGCATACCTTACATGTAATGTGGATACGTAAATTAAACATTGATAAAGTTACACGATCCCTGAATTCTTAAAGAGAAATCTGTTACGGAAACAACCATTTACCATATCATATAAATATCATGAACGGGAAATATTTATGGTACTCACGAATGTATCATTTCACAAAGAATCGCTGACCATTCATTTAAATTGGAAATGGAACCCGAAATAACATACCTCTGTTATTACGTTCAAGTGAAACCTTGCTGCTGCCAAGTTTCAGAAAGAATTACCGACCATTTATTGAAATTGGAAATGTAAAAAAGATTAAGGCTGGGCCTTGTCACGCAGTTCGGAAATCGCCTAGCACGGCTTAGGCCTCAATAATAAAGTAGTAAACCAACAAGTGCCACAGACTATATTTATTTTAATTTTATTATTCTGATTTCTAAATGAATAAATTAAAGCCTGCTAGCGGTTCACCCTGCTGAAATTACCAACGAGGCTCTATTAAGACATTTATGCTAGCACTATTTGTGAAACACATGATACAGTTAACATTGATTAAAGTTGACGATCCCAGCTGCATTTTCAAAGAGGAATCTATACTTGCAACTGTTTAATTATACCCAGTAATGTGGATACGTGAATTGAAAATTGATATACTTTAGATGATTCCTTTATTCTCAAACAGAAATCTGTTGCGAAAACAGCCATTTACTAATATAGATAGGAAATATTTATGGTAAATTTGATTATGCCATTACACATCGAATTAATGACCGTAAATTAAACATCCCACAATGATATATTATAATATGGGCAAAGTGTTAAAATCGGAAATCGAAATAACATACCCTTGTAATAACAAACGAGTATATATTGTACGATGAAAACACCATGGAATGGGAAATATTTATGGGCATTAAAATGAGTGATCAGGGAACATTAGAAATTGACTACATTAGACAGTTCCTCCATCTTGAAAGAGAAATATCTAACGTAGGAATATTAGAGATACACGTTAAATGTAATGTGAATATGTAATTGAAAATTGATAAAGTTACACGATCTCTGCATTGTCAAAGAGAAATTGGTTGGGGAAACAGCCATGTACCATACTATGAAAATATCATAGAATGGAAAAGATTCCTAGTTAATTCGTTTATATTATTATACAAAAAATTACTGACAAGAGTTATTAGGTTACTTATAGGCAAGCGTGCTCCATCTTCCACCACATCATCGCTTACGCTCCTATCAATTGTAAAAAAAATAGACGTTGTTAAAAACGACTGCCATGATGCTAAACATTATATCAGTTTCAAAAACCCTACTTTTCTTTACGTCTGGGAATAATGTGAAAATTTGACATACTATCATAATGCTATGAAGGAAAATGTGAAAATTTAACATACCACCATTATTTGATAAAGGAATTATGTAAAAATTTAACACAACACCATTATGTGATATGGAAATAATGTGAAAATTTAACAAACCACTGTTATGTGATATGGAAATAATGTAAAAATTTAACATACCACCGTTATGTGATATGGATATAATGTGAAAAATTAACATACCACCGTTATGTGATATGGGAATGTGTGGAAATGTGACCAAGTAAACTACTACCGCCCACTCAAAACTGCAGTCCCTGTAATTGTTGAAAGTCCCTGCATCTTCAAAGAGGAATCTGTAGTGTAAAAGGAATCAACACTAATTGTATGCATGTGCGTACAAGAGAAGCTTAAGTTTGGAAATAGTCATGCTTACCCGTCGAAGACAAACGAAAAAGTCCTGCGACTTTTCCCTTAGTCGCCTTCTACGACACCCGAGGGACCAGACGGGTTGGTTCTATTCTACTACCCGGAAACCAAACGGGGAATTTTCAAAGGCAATACCTTAATATTCAAAAAACTTTTTAAAACTTTCTTGTTTCCAATCTTAGTGGTTACAAGACTATTCAATCAATGCAATTCATTCTGCACAATTGCAGTCCATACTTGGGGTCAGCAAATAAGGATTGCAATTATTTGCTACCGCACCATCGAATCTGCTGTAACGAAGAATTAAGTAATAATGTATAACATGATACTTTTTTCATAACAATATCAATTATAGATAGATGCTCAACGAACAGATACAAGTAAATAGAAAATTTATAAAGTAAGACGTGCCCTGCCTTCTCAAAGAGAAATCCAATAAGAAAACAGCCATTATTATTCCATGAAAATATCAGAGAATAGGAAATATTTATGGTAAATTCGATTGTGTCATTTTACATCGAATCACTGACCGTAAAATAAACATCCCACAATGATATAATATGTTATAGGAAAAGTGTAAAAAATTGAAATCGAAATAACATACCCTTGTAATAACAAACAAGTATATATTGTACCATGACAACACCATGGAATGGGAAATATTTATGGGCATTAAAATGTTACTAAATACGATATTCACCTGCGGGGCTTCTCGAGGCCGGGCCATGCAAAGCGAGGAAAGCAGAGAGAGATCCAAAGTAAAACTGTCTGTGATCATAATATCCAGGAGGAAATCAGGATTGAGCTGTACCATCAAAAATTGCAAAAATTGGAGTGTGAGAGCGAATACCTAGCCTACACTTACGAGAAAAAGTGTGCAGAAGATGCAAATGGTCGGCTGTTGCTGAAGTCTTCAGCAAATCCGGAGCTGTTCCGCATACTAGATGAATATGTCGAGGGATCGTCGCAGCAGGTGCAAGTTTAAGATCTGCTGGCTCAATTCAATCAAACTTCGTCATTCGCTTCCGAAACGTCTACAGTGCCCAAAAAGTTCCTACTTCACCTACTGGGGTGTGTTTTAAAGCAAAGAACTGAGAATGAGCCTTCCGTACCTACTATCGGAGAACTGGACGAAGCGACACTTGCACTCACTGACTGCTCTTACCAGGAGAGCAAACCCAATCAGTCACTCATCTACTGATGTCTTACAGGCAGTGTTGGAAGTAATTCGTAATTACTCATCACTAAATTCCGATAAAAATCCAGCAAATGAATCTCGCGCAAAAGAAACAATTAATTCAGAGCGAAATAGACCAAGCACTACAAACATCAGTAGCAGTGCAGTCAACGGATTTAACCACATTGTTAACGGGCAAAGAGTAGAGAGTGGTTCACCGGCACGCGTTAAATGGCGGCGTCGCATCCTATCAGCGAATACCGCCCCCCCAGCACCCCGCGGCCGAAGAGTGAAACCCACCCTCTGAGCGCTGCATCCCTCTAACGCGGTATCTGCCGTACCAACCGGCTGTCCCGCTATCACCCATCCAGGGCTACTATCCGCAGCCATATCCGTTGACCTCTAACCGTAAGTTTTGGAAATGTTTGAACAGAAGATTCTTTTAATTCTTATACGAATGCTGGGGGTATTCTTGCTCACGTCCGTAGGATTTACCACCGTCTCCTAGGTCCACCCTACACGTGACCCTCAGGTGGTGCTAAATGACCAACAACACCGAGTAGCAGGCGGCGGTTAACTAACCCGTAAGGCGAGAGAAATTTAATCTTCTCTCTGAACAAAGAACCTACCCAGCTGCCAGAAAACACACGCAAACCGAGTTAGTGGCGGCATAACCACTCTACACCCAGTCTGTCCTGGAAAGGCTATCGCAAACCCAGGAGACCAAATAAACTCTGAAAGAGTGACCATCGATATGAAATATTGATAATATTGACTCTCTCTCTTATGACCCTGGTTAGAGAGAATGGTTTGATAGGCCATACCTTCACTAAGAAGGACCAAAGATGCTAAAGAATAGTCATCACAAACCTTCACTCTACAACACCACATGGATCTATCGTAGAAGCTATAGAGAGCACGGGCAATACAGAGAGAGAGAGAAGAACTTCCACGGAAAGCCGTAGTTTATCTCACTTGTTTATTTAATTTAACGGTGTCTTGAGAACCAGCCAGTGCCCCACCGGGTAGAAGATGTCTCAAATAATAGTGGTGGTCATTAAACCCGGTAAGTCGCCGAGCGAAGTCACCTCATACAGGCCTAGCAGTTTGCTGCCAATAATCTCGAAGTTGTTCCCGAAGATTCTGCTGAAGAGACTTCTGAATGCGATTACTGGAACGCCAATAATACCGGACCACCAATTCAGCAGTCCTTCGATAGGTCTTGCACAGAAGCTTGCTGTACAAAATAAAAGCATTCCTTACTCACAAATTTTATGTCATCTTCGAGTCTTATTTGTCGGGAAGATTTTTCCAGGTGCAAGAATGTGAAAACACATCATGCTTCCATGACAAAGTTGCCAGTGTCCCAATACTCTGTTTTGAGCCCGTTACTAAATACGATATTCACCTGCAAATGGTCGGCTGTTGCTGAAGTCTTCAGCAAATCCGGAGTTGTTCCGCATACTAGATGAATATGTCGAGGGATCGTCGCAGCAGGTGCAAGTTTAAGATCTGCTGGCTCAATTCAATCAAGCTTCGTCATTCGCTTCCGAAACGTCTACAGTGCCCAAAAAGTTCCTACTTCACCTACTGGGGTGTGTTTTAAAGCAAAGAACTGAGAATGAGCCTTCCGTACCTACTATCGGAGAACTGGACGAAGCGACACTTGCACTCACTGACTGCTCTTACCAGGAGAGCAAACCCAATCAGTCACTCATCTACTGATGTCTTACAGGCAGTGTTGGAAGTAATTCGTAATTACTCATCACTAAATTCCGATAAAAATCCAGCAAATGAATCTCGCGCAAAAGAAGCAATTAATTCAGAGCGAAATAGACCAAGTACTACAAACATCAGTAGCAGTGCGGATTCAACCACTTTGTTAACGGGCAAAGAGTAGAGAGTGGTCCTCCGGCACGCGTTAAATGGCGGCGTCGCATCCTATCAGCGCATACCGCCCCCCAGCACCCCGCGGCCGCCGAGTGCAGCCCACCCTCTGAGCGCTGCATCCCCTCAACGTGGTACCTGCAGTACCAACCGGCTGTCCCGCTATCATCCATCCGGGGCTACTATTCGCAGCCATATCCGTCGACCTCTAACCGTAAGTTTTGGAAATGTTGGAACAGAAGATTCTTTTAATCCTTTTACGAATCCTGGGGGGTATTGTTGCTCACGTCCGTAGGATTTACCACCTTCTCCTAGGTCCACCCTACACGTGTCCCCCAGGTGGTGCTAAATGACCAACAACACCGAGTAGCAGGCGGCGGTTAACTAACCCGTAAGGCGAGAAATTTAATCTTCTCTCTGAACAAAGAACCTACCCAGCTGACAGAAAACACACGCAAACCGAGTTAGTGGCGGCAGAACCACTCTACACCCAGTCTGTCCTGGAAAGGCTATCACAAACCCAGGAGACCAAATAAACTCTGAAAGAGGGACCATCGATATGAAACATTGATAATATTGACTCTCTCTCTTATGACACTGGTTAGAGGAAATGGTTTGATAGGCCATACCTTCATAGGAAGGACCAAAGATGCTACAGAAAAGTCATCACAAACCTTTACTTTACAACTCCACATGGATCTATCGTAGAAGCTATAGAGAGCACGGGCAATACAGTGAGAGAGAGAAGAACTTCCACGGAAAGCCGTAGTTCGAAGCGTCTATCCAAAACTGAACATAACAAATTCAACCTTAACTTCACAGCGTAATACACACATTCCTTCTGAGATTTTAAAAAGACGCGCGTTCTTCGGAATTCATGCGTCTGCGCTTGAACAACGCTGATTGGTGCGCGGGCATTCTCGCGTATCCATGCGCCCACTAGCGAACCTACGCGTCATCAGTCGGAAATTGCGTCGGTGTTGATCACGATGGACTCGGACGAAAAATTAATTTACCTGGTGCAAAAATATGACTGATGATGCCTATTTAACGTTTGCTTGGAAAAAAATGTATCTTCTTAGGATCCGAAACTCAACTGTGAGTTTGAAAACAAAAAAAAATTAAATAAGTGAAAAAAAAAAGCGTGACCGGCTGACAACTCGGGTTTTTCCGCGGATCCTAAGCGGTTAATCTAAAAGCCAAAAATTATAGTGACAAATATTCCAAAAACATTGCTTGGGAAAATTTTAGCGGGGAAATGAAATTAACTGGTAAGTAAAACAAGTATTTATTATTACACAATATTTTCGCTGCCATGCGATGTTGACGATGTGGTGCGGCGCCAGGCGGCGCCAAAAAAAATCTTTTTGACAATTATCTCTTGCTTAACATCGTGTTATCATTTTATTTTGCCATGGTACTGCCCCATGTTCAGAAATGAAATAAATTTTGAAGTTCTCTCTGATATTCATCCACTGACTTATAAATCCTATGGATTGGGCATACCTACAAGAAAAACGTGCCATACCTACACTTCACTGAGAGGATAAAATGGCGGATAATAGGGTAGCCCATATCGATATCTCTTTATTAAATACATCGATAAAAGATTGTGAGAATGTTTTGATATTGTTACGGTACAATATCAATAGGTATTTTTACCAGTGGCATTGAGGTAATATGTTACTACGTAATAGAAAGGCTATCATAAAAGCAAAGGAAATGCTTCATTGAAACAATAATTAGTCGTCTTAACAAAATAGTATAGACACGCGGCGCTAGAACGCTTCTAAGGTGTAGTTTTCTCGCGACCAGAAGTTCAGAAGCGCCGTGATTTTCCAGAACCCCGCACTTAAACGGAACCCAGTAGTGATGTGTGGCGACTTGTTTAATACGTAGTTTCCTTTTTATCCGACTGCGCGACGCAAGGGAGGGTAATGTGTTTATCAGCCTATGTATGTATTTATGATTAAATGTATGTATATTTGTTCCTTTGAGGTATTTTAGAGACCGCAAGCGAGGGCCGATTTTGATCATTCTTACTTCTGTCAATTGATTTATTTTAATCTTGCGAGTGCTACTTATGACATGACAGTAATCAAAATAAAATATGGCGACCAGCAGACGCCAAAAATTGTGAAAAAGAAAAAAATTAAAGTCGACTAACTATATTAAGTGAGGTATCAAAATAAAGGGTTCGGGGAGGCGATTCTAAAAATCTAACTCACTGAACTGTATATAATAAAAATAAAATACATTTTCAAAAACCCGATTTAAAAACCCAAATGAAAAGTTCCAATCAAGTCACTTTTCAAGCAGTCTGATGTAGCTGGTTACATAAAATCAATAATTGAACTAAAATAACTCCCACCAACTTGTTTTTCAGCCAGTTTTTTTGAAAAAATATTTTTTTTTATTTGAAGTCAGTTTTTTTTAGTGTCTTCGAATTTATGCTTTTAGCTATTACAAGAAACGAAATGCAGTAAGTAGGTACATCGAATATTTTGTGTCAATTAAAATGAAATGTAAAAGTAACAGTGTTAGTGTTATTCTAGAGCCTTTCGTTAAATAGACCTTCGAGACGGAGGCAACAAGTTCAAAGAAAACAAATGACGCTGAATCCGCAGTGGGCTCCCGGCACGGACATCTCCAACACATATCTTTTCTAACATGCAGATAATTTTCGGGTTTTAATTAAAAGTCAACAAGAATTATAATAAAGTCTTTATATTAAACAAATCAATCTCATTCATTTCTGAACAATACAATTTTGTTCAGGAAATTTCTGTGTGATATTCTTTCAGTAGAGTAGTAGTAGTTCTTGCCACAATATTTGTATCTCAAATTAGTGTATACCTCTATTACACTTTTAATTAATAAACAAAGCTTGGGGGTTTTGGATTTAATAAATTTCTTTCTTTCTTTCTTTCTTTTACTATTTTTTTTTTGGAAGTCGGTTGTTTTTTTTTTGTAAAAAAGTTTTTTATTTTTCACTTTTTAGTTGTTATACCTCAGAACTAAAAACCCCAATATAATGGAACGTGGAATTTAAACATTTGGAGAACACCAAAACATCATCGAGGTACACGTATTTTCCGTTTTCGTCCAGTTTCTCAAAAAGCGCTTAAGCAATTTCGATAAAATTTATATGAGACCACCTCGGGACTATATTCTTACAGATAAAAAAAGAATTTTTAAAATTGGTTCACAACTGACGGAGAAATCGCGTAACATACGTACCTAAAAAAAACAGACGAATTGAGAACCTCCTCCTTTTGGAAGTCGGTTAAAAATTGAGAATCACGCTAAAACTATAAAGCGTATTTTTATGACTCCTTCACCATTGTAAAGATCATTTAATTATTTATAATTTAGTCTCATTATTTTATTCCAATACCTGTTCTTATATATGTATGTAGTTAATTAATAATGCGTATAATTTGGGACAGCGCTCCTTGATGAGCGAGTCCTATTCTTGGTGGACGACGCGTTACGTGAGCTCAGCAAAGAACATGCAAGCTATCCAACTCAAGGTCATTGGCAGCTAATAGCGCCTTAACGAGTTCGCGTACGAAACTTTGTTATTATTATTGACAGTGTTATGGTTGTAACTATTATTTAATTTAATATGATCCAGTTTGCGTTCAGTATTTGCTAACTTCGTTACATTAACTTACGATTTGATTGCCAACAACGAGACTATGGCCGTTATTCGCTGAGTTATGTCCATAATTCCCGATTTATTTGCAACGTTAATGCCCCTTGATATCGTTGACAAGGTCATTATTTTTTTTTAGGAAATCCACATTCCTAACAAAAATTAGACCGGGTCCGAATCTAAATCGCTATAACCAGCATTGGTCGCACTACTAACATTTAAAATTGGAGAAGACTTTTCTACGGATTCTGATATTTGTGGTCGCTTAGACCTTTCATCTGGCGAAATGCATGAAGTCCCCCATTCGCTGAATAGTCGTTTATAATTAGCGAGGTACGCAGTCGGTGGCGACCGTAGTGTTTTGTACTTCTACGTAACATCTGCGCCTCGATCAGGCGGGTCATCGTAGTTTGACAATATAATTAGAGCAAATCAAATTAAATTTACATAAAAGAACACAAATTAATTAAATTATAAGTAAAAACCGGAAAAAGTAAGAAAATTAACGAACGATAAAAATTATTTCACGATACCGAAACACTAAAGATAATAAATTTACTTACCGAAAGCTGTAGAAATTAACTAAAATCAGTAAAAAACAGATGTTAACATTACACTTCTAACAACTTACGATACCTGCTCTTACATAAGTGATTAGTACAAATCGAATATGATTTAAAATGATGTATATAAAAAACAACTAAAAATTTCCAAACAAGTCTCTTTTAAAGCAGTGGCATGAAATCAATAATAGAACTAAAATAACTGCTTGAAAAGAGACTTGTTTGGATTTTTTTTGTTGTTTTTTACGGTCGGTTTATTTGAAAATATTAAATTTTTAGATTCATAGCCATGTATTGAGATTTTGGCAGAATGCTTGTCACATCCTTGCCGAATTGTTTGGGAATCGGTATCACTGTATAATTTGCATCAATCTCTGCTAATTAATGGGAATATTATTTGGAATCTACTTAAAATCAGGTCATAGTTTTTCTCCATCACCAAACTTTGTGTCAACCTGTGTAATTTACTATGGCCTTACTACCAGCCAAGTGGCACCTTCATTGAATAAAAAACCGTAGCATAGCATCCTACTAATATTATAAATGTGAAAGTTTGTGAGTGTGTATGTTTGTTACTTCTTCACGTTCAAACGGCTGGACCGATTTGAATGAAATTCGGTATGTAGATAGCTTATAGCCTAGATCAACATATAGGCCTTATACCTTTTATTCCTGTCTAGGCGGGTAAAACCGCGAGGCGCGGCTAGTAGAAAATAAATATTAAAGAATCCAACGTCACGTTTGTGCAAAAGTACCAAAAACGGCTGTTTTTGACACTTTTGCTTATTACTTTGGATACGAAACATTTTGAGACCTGTTTCAACAACGTCTAAATACTTTATCCTCTTTATAACAAACGTGACGTTGGATTCTTTAATATTTATTTTCTGTGCTATGCTACGATTTTTTATAAAATGAGGGCGCCACTTGGCCGGTAGTAGATTTTTAATACTCGTGTCTGCGTAATCGAACATTGGATGTATCTTATAGCCAAACATTTTCAATATTTATATTTCTAATATTTAAATTTCTAATATTAAATATGTATTGAGTTGATGGATGCCTTTCATGAAAGGAGTGTTCTTGTGGAGGTACATCGTAAGCATGTCCCCGGGGCTCACTGCCTCTGTGTGGTTCAGCGGGTCGCTGTGGCTCTACTGGTCGCGGTTGCTCTAATAATCGATGGGGCTCGGCTAGCTGTACTGTTGCGACTGTTTCAAGGGCCTCAATTTGTCGCAGGGGCTCGACTGAATTTGGGGGTCCAGGTGGTCCCACGAGCACCGCGGGCAGCGATGTAAATGCACGCTGGGGGGTTAAAGTGCGTCGTGGTGCATAGTGCTCAGAAGTATTGTGAAGCCGTGGTGGCATACATCGCTGCATTGCCACGTAAGGCTGTGCTATATTTTCATGTTGCGGTGGAGTCTCGTGCTGTTCACGCAGCGGTGCACTGTCGCTCGGTTCAAGCTTCGGTTGTCGGTGTTCAGTGTAATACGTGCTCGTGCTCGCACCTCCCTCTGCCCTCTCTATAACCCGCGCACGAAAGCGCGAACTGGTCTGTTTGAACACACCTCCTCTCACGCCGCCACGGCTACGCCTTGCCGTTCCGCCGCGTTTTGGCAGACTTGGTGGTGGTGCACTCTCTTCTTCACAAGACAGGGTGCGGGAAGAGTTACTACTCTGAAAAATACAAAAAATAAAATCAGGGTATGCGTTATGAAACTCACTGTTACAGCTAAAGAATAAGTTAGGTTATTGGGTGCGTATCAGAATACCAGAAACTAAAACTAATAATACCAGTGTTAGAACCCCCTATTTCTGCATAGCCGGGTAGGGCATATATTATTTGCTTAATATACCTACTATTAGAATATTTTTTTTTCGATTAAATAAAGTGTTGATGATCTGTTTTGTACAGATTTTTTTTTTTTTTTTTGTGGATCATAGGTAGGTACCTAATACAGGTCTTAAATAATTGAATTAGGATCAACTATGTCCCGCCCATTGGGCATACAATATTTACATACATCGTTATTAAATTAAATTAAATACATTATTGTTACAAATTATTATAATTTCATATAAAATATAATAGAGATCATAATTTAGGTAGGTACACATCAGTGGGCCACCGAACGCATCATGACTGAGGGAGGCTGTATTGGAGCAGTGATTTTGAATCCCATTGGGCTCACCGTTGCATTAGATGATTTATTTAACCTGTGGGGTTCGTCGGGAAAATGTGTTGTTTGTGTCGTGCCGCAACTTCTAGGACGCGGTTACGCAGAAAGGATCCAATCCCCGTTGAACTGCAATATGTGTAAGATTCTTTTTGCTTAACTGAAAATGATCCAGTTTCTCATTGCAGTTTCTGCGTAACTGCGTCCAAATATCGACCTAAGCCCAATAATAACAATAAGTGTTCAATGTTTTTTTTTATCTTTTTTATTGAAATATTTAAAAATATAATTTTTATTTACTTAAATTATGGAATTAACGAATAATAATAACTGCATCCGTAGCCTGGCTACGCTTCGGTGACCTCTTTGGGGAAACCGAAGGTTCTGTCTGTGCAATTATGGACGTAGTTATCATGACGAAACCTTTCATAGTCTAAGATGACGAATAACTACTGGAGATTTATTGTGAAGGACGGCACGGTACACATCTATCGGGCATGTCACTGTCCAGTAGAATCAATTCGCCACCAAAGCTACAAGCCAAAACTACAAGCTAGACGAGAACAACCTATTACAGTATTTGGTTGTTCTCGTCTAGCTTGTACCTTTTAGCCAGGATTATTCATCAGCATTTCAGAGCAGTTGCTCTGAAATTCAGTGCAGACTAAGTCCATAAGGTTAGTAACAAATTACTTAAAAAACTAGTGTTAGTAGGTACAGACATATGAAACTAAAACACACAGCTACATTTCAGCCTGGAGCAGCATCCACCTCTGCATCATCGAAGTATCCCACCGATCTGCGAACACACTGAGAATAGTGTTGGTACTGCCGCGAACACGTGTCATAAGAGAGGCACATCTTTTTCTAATAATGGCGGCGAAACCATCAATGTTTGTATCCGCAAACATCCCTGATATACTGCAACGCATCGGCAGCCTCAACAGTACTCTCAGTGCATTATTATAATGGACGCGTAGGTGGCTGTATGCCCGCTGAGTGAAACTGACCCATAAGCAAAAAAAAAAAGGCTGCACGTGTAGAAGGACTGGCAGTAAGCTTTGAAAAGCGTTAGTTTTACTGGCTTCGTACATCGCGCAAACCGGCGGACCAGCGTGTTACAACGAACAGCCAGCAACCTACGTTCCCTCTGTCACAATTGTCTTTAATATCTTCGGTGACCCAGTGGCCTGGGTATTTAAGGTGGTATTAGCTGCCAACGTCCTTGAGTGGTTAGCTTGCGTGTTCTGCGCTGAGCTCACGCATCGCGTCGTATGTCCACCCAGTAATAGGACTCGCCCATCAAGGAGCGCTGTCCGAAATTAGACGCAATATTAATTTATTACACATAAAACAACAAGTATTAAACTAAAACACTGAGACTATATTATAAATAATTAAATGATCTTTAAAATGGTGAAGGTTTCATAAAAATACGCTTTATAGTTTTTGCGTGATTTTCAATTTATTATCTGAGTTAGACATAACTTTACAAATTAATTACACAATGTTATAAAAATATAATTTTAAATATTCTGAAATCAAATTACGACGGAAATTGTCTAGAGTAACATATATTTTTTTTAAAGAAATAAAACAAGTCGTTTAGACGTGATGTTCAATTAAAAACCATTAAAAGTCGTTTAACTGCGCCTTAAACTGTGTGGAGAATTGCTGCGAAGGGTGGACAACCCTTCGCAGGAATTCTCCACACAGTGCGACATTTGAACACAAGAATATGTCACACTGCCAATGGAAAAGTTACAGTAGTCACCATTTTTATTCATTATTGGATTAATGGTAAATATGCTACTAATATTATAAATGATTTAATATAATATCGCTATTTCGGGGTAGTAAGGTCGCCAAGTACCAATTTTACAGGAGAGTGAAATTACGAGTACGACAAATTATATTATAAAATAATAGTTATAAATATTTTTCTCACGCTCGCTCACCGACTACTAGTTGACCTGGCTGGCATACAGTTTGAATCTATTTTTTTTGTTGGAAATCAAACCAACAAACCATAAAACACGCGTGCAACACGACTGGAAGTTATCTTGTGAATGAAATGACAGCACGTTCGGTAACAGTAGTGCCGCCAGCTGCAGGCTGGCCACGGGAGGGGTGAGACTGAGAAGGCACGGAGAGACGTAAGCACGAGGACGATGAGCCGTAAGCGCGGGGACGACAAGTCGTAAGCTTGGGAACCGCACCGGTTCGTGAGCTTGTTCCGAGGCGCTTCGATTACGTTACAATGCCGAATAGTGTGCGTTGCAGTAGGGAGTTTCATACAAAGAATACTGCACGGCTCGAGTTGATACGGCGACGATCCCTTTCCGAGTTGATATGTGTGCTATAACCTTTAGGGAACAGCACCGTGATCCTTATGCAACAGTGGATTATTTTGTGATAATTCACTGTTATTGAATGTAGTATGAAAATTACTCCGAATTATTTAGTTTTAATTCAGTGCAGTGTTATTTGCAGAAGATAGGACTAGGAACAATTTATTTTTATTTTGACAAGTATAAGAATCGCAATTTAAAATTAAATGTCTTATTTTTCTTCCAGCTACTTCTTGAAATTCTAATCCTGTGATGGACGCGCCCGTGTACTCGTTGTAACTTACAAATTTAATATCTGCATAATTTCTAGTGTTTGTGGCGAGTGGCTTATTATTTTTTTTTTTTTATACCTTATGCTGGTCTCACATTAAAGTAGCATTGGTAATACTATTTACATTTTGATTTGCTTAACCTTTTATAATATGTGAAAGTTATACCTTAAATAAAGTTTACAATAAAATTAACTTCCACAAACAAAGAGATAGCTACTGGACTTAGAAACTAAAATTATTCTTGCCAGTAGGTACTAGTAGTAGTAGCGGTAGGTACTTGAATAGTGTAAACCCACACTTTTTACTTTCATAGTCTTTACGGCCAGTTATTGTATCTATAGTTCTCTTTTAACCCTAAAGGGTGGCGCGTTAAGGCGTTATTAACTGCCAACGACCTTGAGTGTTTAGCTTGCGTGTTCTGTGCTGAGCTTACGTAACGCGTCGTACGTCCACCCAGTAATAGGACTCGGCCATCAAGAAGCGCTGTCCGAAATTATACGCATTTTTAACTAATTATACATAAAGCAACAGGTATTTTACTAAAACACGTGTACTAAAATATAAACAATTAAATGATCTTTAAAATAATGAATTTTATAAAAATACGCTTCATAGTTTTTGCGTGATTCTTATTTTTTTGTCCGCGTTAGATATAAATTTACAAATTAATTACACTATGTTATAAAAGTATAATTTCGAATATTCACATATCAAAATACGTAGAAAATTGTCTACAATAACATATATATTTTTTTTTACTAAGTTTAGTCGTATAAAAGTGATGTTCAATTAAAAATAATTAAAAGTCATATAATTGTGCCTTAAAATGGGCAAAACAATTTGGCAATCGGAAAAAACTGCCACATAAACTTATGTAGGTTGGATTTATGGGTAAAAGACTTTTTTTTTTTCTTAACACTCTTTTATTAGCTTAGTATGTATTTATGTGGTATGAGCCTATAAACGATCGGATTATCAGCATTAAGATAAAGGCTTCACCAATGAATCAAACATCGTTCAAGTGTATGCCCCCACCTCTACCGCAAGTGACGAGGCAATTTAGACTTTTTTTTTTTTTTTGATAGGCACGCGTTTGACCACTATCTCACCTGATGGTAAGCGATGATGTGGTCGAAAATGGAGCACGCTTGCCTAGAAGAAACCTATTCACTCTTGACTTAAAGACTGCCAGGTTGTAGCTATCAGGAAACACAGGCTCCGGTAGGGAATTCCACTCCCTAGCTGTACGTTTCACCATCATCATCTCAGCCTTTTAGTGTCCCCACTGCTGGGGCACAGGCCTCCTCTTCGTGAGAGGGTGCGTACGTTTGTTTTACTTCAAATTAGAATTTAAAATAGCGAAGGTACCCAATAGAGAGTTAGTTATTAATCATACTAGAAGACTTGAATGCTAAGATCGGAGAAAACGCGCATCGGCTGAGCAGATGCGCGGGGAGATTTGGATTGGGAAAGCGAAATGAATGAGGTGAACGATTAATACAATTCTAATCTGTGGACATCAAGGCATCCAAATCTCCACCTTCCCGCATCTGCATCATCGGCCTCCTCGCCGGGTCTTCAATTTACCCGCGTGCCGCGTCGAGCTCGCTACGGGTTTGGCAGACCAACCACCGACCTTCACCACTCCTGGTGTTTGCAGCGTGGCAAACCACTGAGGTCTTGGTCCACCAGGCTGAGCCGGAAGAGTTGGTACTGCGGTACTCCCAAGGTAATAGAAATTTTAGTGACCATACTTACCCCTACTTACCCCTTTCTCTGTATTTATTTTGTTATTATATTTCTTATGTAGACGGGCTTATGTCTTGATCTTTCATTTTCTTCACAACAAAATCAATGGGTTCAATTTTTGGCTAGGAATATTGCTTTAAACAAACTAATAATGCAGTTTTTGTTTTCATCCAAATTGGGTCCGAGACTCATTTGAGAATTTTTCACTACTCTTCATAGTTTCAGATTTGGCCATCCACGCCCAAATATTCAACTAGTATACAGCATATAACAAAAACCCTGCCCGATCCAATAAAGGCGTGTTCCTAGTTTAACATACGTATTAAAAAATGTAGTTACAAATGTAACTCTTAAAAACCAAAAGACATGGATATTTAATTTTTATAAAATTTGCGAAAATTAACACTATTAATATAATATGGCAAATTTTCATAAGTTGACAACACTCCACCGGCCGGCGAATTTTTTTCATTTTTAAATATTTAAAAAAAATAGGAATTCGTGGCAAATGATTGGACCTGTTTACTAGTTACTAACTAATAGACAGTAACGCATAAAGATCGGTTCTAATACAAGAGGGGCTGCCGAAATTACCTACGGAGTACCCCAAGGTAGCATTCTTGGCCCCCAACTTTTCCCACTTTATGTGAACGAACTTTGTGATATAGAGCTAAATAATGCAAAAACTGTAGCTTTTGCTGACGAAACAGCGGTGGTTTTTCACGGAAATAATTGGGATGAAGTGATGAATTTAGCAGAAACAGGACTCCGAACTATGCTTATTTGGCAAAACGCAAATAAACTTACTATAAATCTCAATAAAACGAAATATTTGATTTTCTCAATAGCTAAAACTAAATTACCTATACTTAGAACAAAAAAAATCAAAGCCCATATCTGTCGTGATATACATAGTACAAAAAGTACCAGTAATTGTAACTGTACTCATCTGGAATTTTACCAAAACCAAATTAATCACCTTTCGTCCTCGACAAAAAAAACCACTAGATATAAACTTTACATTTAACCGACATAAAATAGAAGCAGTGAACGATTTTACTCTGCTAGATTTGACAATAGACACACACATAGACTGGAAAACACACATACAGCTAGTTATATTAAAAATTTTAAAGTTCTCATATGCCCTTCGTGAAATTAAAAAACTACAAACTTGCCGACCACACTAGTCACATACTATGCGTATGCGCACGCTTGGTTTAGCTATAGCATTATATTATAGGGAAATAGCACAGAAGCACCTTCCCTATTTACACTACAAAAAAAGCTCTTACGAATAATAACCAACATAGAACAAACAGATACCTAGTTGCTAACCTCACTTCAAGAAACACAAAATCCTTACCTTAATTGATATTTATATTTTAGAATTATGCAAACTAGTCCGCAAACACCCAAATTTCTACACCACACGGGCAGAAATATGTACAAACAAAATATTCGCTGCGCCATAAAAACAGACTCAATTTACCTCCATCCCGCCTTAAATTGCACTCTTCCAGTCCATATGCTATGTCAGTAAAAATATACAATAAATTACCGGAACACTTAAAAAAAGATAATAAAATAAGTATATTTTTAAATAAACTAAAACAATTTTTAATTACTAAAAACTATTATATAATTGACGAATATTTAACGGATAAATTCAATAATAAATAGATACAACAGTTTACTTGATAACTAAAAAATAAAAAAATAAACGAGTTAAAATAGACGAACATATTAAATATTAATTTAAATTAAAAAAATTAAATACAATAATAGATTTACAAAATATGTAAGCTAATGGATAATAATATTTAATTTAATATAAAATAGATAATTCATAAAATAACATTATAATAATTATATAAAATAAGTAAAACAAATAGTAATAATAATAAGACAGATATGAAAAACTGAAATTGAATTTAGTACATAAATAAAAAAGGATAATATTATTAAAGTGTTCCTCCTCTCTCCTACTTTTAAATTTTGCTGTGCCCGACAGGATCCATAATTTGTTTCAGTAAATATACAAAAAAATTACCATCTCTATGCACATTATGGATGCAATAAAGAATTTGAATTTGGAGCAGGTTGCACGAATAAAATATTTAGGTGTCTGGGTTGACGAAAATCTCAACTGGCATATACTCATACTGAGTTTTTATCCAATCGTTTAAGTTTATGCCTATCTTCAAAGGGATTCGCCATATAGAATACAAGCACACCTTGAAAATCATTTACTATTCATAATGTAAATCTATACCCGTTTATTGCATATCCGTCTGGGGAGGGACTCTGCATCTTACTGGTAAACCTAGACTCTACCCTACAGCCACACTCTATAAAGAGACAGGAGTTCTTACTGTACGGCAACTATTTATCTTAAGCAACCTTAAGGCGCTATTAGCTGCCAATGACCTTGAGTGGTAAGCTTGCGTGTTCTGCGCTGAGCTCACGTAACGCGTCGAACGTCCACCCAGTAATCGGCGGACTTACCCAACAAGGAGCGCTGTCCGAACTTAGACGCATTATTAATTTATTATACATAAAACGACAGGTAATAACTAAGAAATTACAATGATGATGGTTTCATACAAACGCTTTAGAGTTTTTACGTGATTCTCAATTTTTATTTACGTCAGACATAACTTTACAAATTAAATACAATATGTTTAAAAAAAATATAATTTAAAATATTCACATATCAAATTACGAAAAAAATTGTCTAGAATAACACATTTTTTTTTTTCAAAGAAATAAAACTAGTCGACTAGACGTGTTGTTCAATTAAAAATCATTAGAAGTCGTATAACTGCGCCTTAACTCGGATGAAGTCGCAGGCAATAGCTACTAGCTGGTCGCACCACGACGACGAGACAGTGACGAGCGCAAGCGTATGATTAACGTATCAGTGCTATAATGTATCCACGTTCTTATCTAGTCACATTATGATGATTCGACCGAGGCGCAGTATAATAATAATAATTTATTAAATTCCCATTTTACAATTTTTACAAGAGTATTACAGTATAATATTAGTTTACATATTGAGAAATCGTTTCTATTAAAAATTGCATTAACACAGATTAACGACCTCTGGCACCCAAACTAAGATTTAACTTGCGTTAAGGGTGCCAGAGCTTACCCATTACATTATATTTACAACTTATGCAAACAGTTTCAGTATTAATTATTTTCCAATCGTTCAAGTTCAAGTGCTCAACTATAAAAATAACACAACACAACACAACATACTAACACAGTTCAGTACTAACATAGTTTTGTAAGTACCTACCTACTGTAACTAACCAAAATATGGATGTACCTTGTCCGAATTAAATAAATTGAATTGAATTGAATTGAATAATCATTCAATGTTTAGTTCAATTATTAGTTAATAAATTATTAATTTGATTAAAAAGATAATAACAATATAAAATTAGATAAAATTAAAATTCAAAAATAAAATTATAGTGGACGAATAACAAAAAGTAAAAAAGTAGCCTCTCTTTAGGTTGGCTGCGGGTGTATAAATGTATTTGTATGTGTGTATATGTTTTGTGTGTGTTAAAGGTTTGTGTTGCCAAAAAAAAAAATTGTAAGTATTTTCTTTTTTGATAGTCGGTTGTTTTTTGTAAAAAAAAAAATATTTTTCAAGTTTTAGTTTGTATACCCCAGAACTAAAAACCCCAAAAACATGGAACGGCAACAGAAATACACATTCTGTAAAAATTTCAACTGTGTAGCTACGAGTATTACGGATCGTAATACACAACCCGCTGACTATTGAACTATTATCGAAAGTTGCGTTTTGCGTGTAAATGATTCAAAAACAAAATATTTTTAAAATAGAACGTCTAGAAATGCTGCCTCAAGCCAGTTCAAATTTGAGGAAAATTGAGATTTCAAGACATTTTCTAGCCCGATTATTTCCACTTAATAGTCTGCATGAGACTAAATACAATTTTTATTTAGGCTACGCAACATTTGACACAACGGGTAGGGCGCGGGAAAGTCACTCTGACACCCGCTCCACCTCTCCGCGACCGCGAAAGAGAATTCATAAAGTAGTAGGTACAGACTGTTGTCAACATTACCTGACCCACCCTAAAATCAAACGACTTTGGACCCTCTGCCTGTAACATTAAGGTTTATTTAATTTATATGAGCTTATCACACAAGTGCACGAGGACTCGATGAACAAAAATACAATAATAACACAGACACTCAAATTTGATCTTTAACACGTAACGTTAAGGTAAACCCACCCAACATAGTCGGAGCCACCGGCATTATATATGTTTTTGTTAAGCTATTTTAATCATTATCTCGTAAACATTAAAGTTAAAAAGCGTTTAAGCCACACTACAGAATTACAACCCATTCCTTAATTTCGCGTATCCCAACAAGTTCTTGTGGCTTAGCGGTTTGATGCTGGATTGACAACGAACAGCTTGTGGGTTCGAAAACACAGTCCACCTATACATCAGTTTCTTTTTTAATTTGTTTTCATTTCTACAATATTGTTTGCAATATTAAAGAACGACCAATATGATTTTCGCCTAATAACTTATCTTTTAAACGGGTGGGTAATTTAAAAAACTTTAAGTTCACAGTTCTTTATAATGAATACGAATATTTATTTTTCAACTACCCACTTATTACAAGTTATGTGAAAATATTACCATTTTAAAAAGTTTATGTATAGTCTGTAGTTCTTTACAATAATACAAGAAATAGTTTTGGAATATAAATTCTATATTGAAAGCAAAACAATATCTTTGTCGCAGGATTTGATCTCGAACCTTGTTTTTCTCAGTCTTACACACAGACCACGATACCAGAATTACTTGAACTCTATCATTAAAATATAAGCTATTACACTTATCATATTATAACAAATAGTTATAAAATATAACCTAATGCTAACGTTTTAAAGATCAAATTTGCGTGTCTATATTATTATTGTATTTGGTCATCAAATCCTCGAGCAGTTGTCTGATAAGCTCATATAAATTAAATAAACCTTAATGTTACATACAGAGGGTCCAAAGTCGTTTGATTTTAGGGTGGGTCAGGTAATGTTGACAACAGTCTGTACATGGCGACCTTTGCACCGAAATTCGGATTGCGCTTTTTTGTTATAATTAATTGACAATGTCGTTATTTTCTTTTGTGGTGACTTGAGCAGTGTATATTTGTCCACGGGCATGATTTTAAACGCAATATTTTACCTTCATAAGAAGATATTATTCTGTTACGTGTTGTTGAGTCGAAGTCAACCGAACCGAAATCTTGCTACCGACAATTGCAAAGATGTTTCTGAAAAATTGTTGTCGGTGTGGCAGTCAGCATCTATCCCTACTATTCAACCTCGATCGTTATATAAAGGACTTAAGAATATTATGATAAAAATCGCAGTTTACTCAAAACATACAAGTCTAGGAATAGTGTCTAGTCATATCTGATGCGTCTTCAGTTATTTAAAGTAAACTTGCAATGTTTGTTCGTTATATGGTTTCTTTGGTCATGCAGAGAATATTTTACTAACAATGTTGACTGACGACAGAAAACATGTTAGAGTTTTAGCTTTGCGGAAGATACTGAAATCGCGAGATTCAGCTATTAGCAGCGTGAGAGAGTTTACGAGTTCTTAAATCGATGGCAGCAAAGTAGAAACGGACATCTACATTTTTGCGTAATTGCTTTTTTTTATAAAAATGAGCTTACTTCAACCCTATCTACAACTCTGTATTAAAATTATTTCAAACTAGCTGCGCCCCGCGGTTGTACCCGCCTAGACCGGAATAAAAGGTAGCCTATATGTTAATCTAGGCTATAAGCTATCTACATACTGAATTTCATTCAAATCGATCCAGCCGTTTGAGCGTGAAGTAGTAACAAACATACACACTCACAAACTTTCACATTTATAATATTAGTAGGATTTCAAAATAATTAAGAAAATCTGGCACGTAAATAAGGACATCTACGCTCAATTTTAAAAAGACATCGCAGTAGAAACGGACATTTGAAATTGTCCGCCTTTACTTCGGCGCTCTGACAGATGATTGAAACGTAAAAAAAGTCATCTGACACCTGTCAATCGTGAATTTTTATTTTCGCCTAATAATAATCTTTTTATTTTTTTAAATTATATATTTCACCTAGTTTGAGAACTAAATAAATGATTTAACTGACATAAATAGTTGAAGTTTGGTGGTAGATAACTAATCTATTGAAATGTGTTAATTGATAAATTTAAAGTAAATAATGACATCTACAAAATTTGGTTAAAAAAACTAAATATTGATTGCATGTTGCTTAGATTTTATTTAAATATCCAGATATGTACTACTGGAGATTGTTATCTTAGTTATTCGATATTTTAGATAACGTAGAAACGTATATCAGGCACATGTCTTCTTCTACGTAGAAGACTTTTCAAAGTAAAAAAGTACACTTACATTATTTCAGTAAAACAACGATATAGTGATTAATTATTTTATAAAATCAATAAAGAAGGTTATTTTAATGCATCATAGAAAATGTCATGTTAATCAGTCTACAACTCTCAAAATAGTCATAATTTTTTACTAAATATGCTCTCCTGTAAAATTGCGATTTTGTAGATGTCTTCTTCTACTTTGCTGCCATCGAAATTTAATTTCAGTCTTAAAAATTATATTGAAATTTTTGCCTGGTAAGATGTGATAGTTACAGAGCCTTTAGTCACCAGAAAAATAAACTCTACAATTAATATCGAATACAGATGCTGCAAAAACTGAGTCACTGATTTTACTAAAAGTTAATCTTGTCACACTCAAGCTACTGAAAGATATGTGAAAATTATGAAAGAGGCGTCTGTTGCAAATTGTGGTCCTATTAGGAGAGGTGGGTTTATAAGAACCCACCGGTGTCTTACTAACATAGTAATAAGTATATTTATTGTTACTAACCCTATGAGTCTCATTGTAACTCGTAATAAATGTTTAAATAAATAAATAAGAACACGTTTGGATTCTCGAAAGATAATGCCAGTATTAAACTCTATAAAAGATTATAAAATTGATTAAATTTCAAGTTTTTTTGTATTTTCCGATACGTAAAAACGATAATTATCGCTGTTTAATAGCATTATTAACATAAAAATATTATAATTTTATTCTTTTTAAGTTAAGAAACATACACACAAATTAAAATTGCAGTTTTATTAACACAAATCGTAAATCACAATAATGCCTGAAATAGTTAATTTTTTATTTAAATCCAGAGAGCCTGGGGCAATATTTCCTGAATTATAACAATCACTATAATTATGTCATAATGGTTTTACTAATGTCAACTTTTGTCAATAACTCCATTTCAAAATTCAGAAAAAGTTTAAATCGATCCACCATAAAATGAAACTGTATAATATTAAGATCTCTATGTACCTTAGACTCAGAAATAAATAAATAATTTGATAATT
The DNA here is from genome assembly GCA_951329385.1 of Polia nebulosa. Lineage (NCBI taxonomy): Eukaryota > Metazoa > Arthropoda > Insecta > Lepidoptera > Noctuidae > Polia > Polia nebulosa. The sequence continues at coordinate 3,551,074 of OX589587.1, read as the reverse complement.
ACGTAACAAAAGATTTTTCAAATCGATCCTACATACATAACTGTAGAATCCAGTAACTGTAAAAACACCTAATAGTTTTGGAAACATCTGTTTTTTTATTCTGTCTAAGGGCCGATGTCACCAATTCTAAACGCCCAGTTTTCGACGTTTAAGCTCTCTTAAACGCGTTAAGCCGCTGTCTTAAAGTTGAAGAGTTTGTTTGTTTGATTGAACGCGCTAATCTCAGAAGCTACAGGATCGAATTGAAAAATTATTTTTGTGTTGAATAGTCCAATTATCTAGAGCGTCTATTTTTGTGTTGAATGTCTATCTTTTAAGGTTAACTCACTATAATCTTTTTATGGTTTTATTTTATACGCTAAGCTTAGTTCAGTAAAACTTAGTATAGAGAGCGAATGGTGAAATCGGCCCTTAGTGTAACATGTCAATTAACACAAACATGTGGTTCTATTGTTCTTTCTTTTTTTTACTGTGAATATAAGACACGCATTTGAAAACTATCTCACCTGATGGTAAGCGATGATATGGACGAAGATGGAGCACGTTTGCCTTGAAGTTACCTATTCACTCTTGACTTAAAGACTCCCAGGTTGTAGCTATCACGAAACACAGACTCCGGCAGGGAATTCTACTCCCTAGCTGTACGCACAATAAATGTGTTCTCAAAACGTTGTGAGCATGTAGGTGGGATGTCCACCATGTACCGGTGGCGCATCGTCGTACGTCTTGTAGTCCGATGATATTTTTACTATCATTCCTTATCTTTTGCCTTACCAACTGCACCCAACGGGGTACGTGCAAGTTACCTGCTCTTGCATACCAAACTCCTTGCTCAACTGTGCCCTACTGCAAAGATCTTGGATAAGTTCATTCGCTGGGAGACAATGCATAGCTTTAATCGCTGGGGCTTCAAACGTTTGCACAAAAGGTTCTTATAAGACGAAGCTGAGCACAAAAGACGTATAAGAGAATGCACAACCATCGGTGGAGCTTGAAACCTGTGCAATTATGCACGAGAGTTCATACCAAATTTCAACTCTATCGGTCTAGCAGAGAGACAGACTGATAGACAGACAGACAGACACACGAGTGATATATAAAATTCAAAGTCCTGACTGACTGACTTGTATATCAACGCACAGCATACACCGCTGGTCCTAGAGACATGAAATTAGGAGGGTTTGTTTTTTATGAAAGTTTTTAACGAGGGAACTACTAATTCTACACCAGTGAAGCCGCTGCCAGAAGCTACATAGATATACAACGAGGATGATAACAAAGGAAGGATTCAATGAAATCCATTCCGACAAGAGAAGTTTGTCATTCGTGCCGATGAGAAATTACATTGGCAGAGGCACAGGGCATATAGTAAGAAAAAACATTACGTCTACCATGGGCTCCAGGAGGAGAGTACAAGGGAGTGCACATGCACCAGCCTGGCTTTTGATATAATATACAAAAACCTTAGACTGTGAAAGGTTACCGAAATGATGATATCCGCAAGAGAACTAAGGTTACCGACATAGCCCGAAGAATCGCCAAACTGAAGTGGCAGTGGGCAGAGCACATTGCTCGCAGAACAGATGGTCGATGGGGCCGAAAAGTTCTGGGGTGGCGACAGCGTACCGGAAGACGCAGCGTTGGAAGGCCTCCCACAAGGTGGACCGATGACCTGGTGAAGGTCGCGGGCAGGCGGTGGATGCGAGACGCACAGAACCGATCATTGTGGCGACACTTGGGGGAGGCCTATGTCCAGCAGTGGACGTCATTTGGCTGAAATGATGATGATGATGATGATGATGAAAGGTTATAGACGGAGTGTCAAAATCCAGCAATCTGAAGTACCAGAATGAGAAACCGGCTTGTATTTGTACACGTGAAAGAAGCTCACATAGACAAAATGAGATGCCGATACGTCATCGTTACGTTCGTCAAGGTCACTCACACATTTTAAGGATCCTGCTTCATTTAATGTCCAATGACATTCTGTCTAAAACCTTTCATAGTCTAAGACAAAAATATATTCAAAATATTATATACAAAATATGTCTTAGAATATTATTCCTAGGATATCCGAGGCAAGGTGCTATAATTTTCTTGCTTTATTCGCTCATCCTTGCCTCCTTTTGAATTAGTTCTTTCTCTGATGTGCTGAAGATTTGAAGATGCACTCCTCTAAAAATACGTCTACCTAAAAGGTTCTTGTAGGTGCTTACTGTCAATAGCCGAGCAAAACCAAATAAACAGTTAACGATCGCAATTGAGAAAATACAGAAACGCAAATTCAATGACAAAAAACTCGCACGTGCTTGTATGATTGCATGAAAAGGAAATATTCTTTCAAGGAGGTAATCTTTGAAACTACGGATACGATTATGAATAAAAAACTTTTATACAAAAAGTACAACCGACTTGTAAAAATTGCAAAATTAATTCTAATTTCGGCAGTCAGTGTTTGTATTTTGTTTCTTCGCTATTTGAACCGACTGCCGAAATGAAAGTTATTTTGCAATTTTATAGAAGTCGGTTGTACTTTTTGTAAAAAAGATTTTATTTTTCACTTTTTAGTTGTTGTACCCCAGCACTAAAACTAAATAATAATGTTATGCCTGAATGGATAACCCCAATAACATGCAATAATTGGAGACAACCAAAATGTCATCTGTGTATACAATTTTTTTTGTTTATGTTGATTTTTCCAAAAAGTGCTTAATCAATTTCGACAAAATTTATATGAGACCACCTCTGAAGATGACCTACCGAAGAAAAAAAAATCATCAAAATCTATTCACAAATGGCAGAGAAATCGCGTAACATACATACGTGTTTCATACAATGAAACATTCTTTTAGTTAACATTTTTTAAGTTTGTCATTCGTGCCGATGAGAAATTCCATTGGCAGAGGCACAGGGCATATAGTAAGAAAAAACATTACGTCTACCATGGGCTCCAGAAGGGGAGTGCAAGGGAGTGCACATGCACCCGCCTGGCTTTTGATATAATATACAAAAATATTAAAAATAAATAGAAAATCTCTGAAAATATTTTATCTTGCTTTTTTCGCTCATCCTTGCCTCCTTTTGAATTAGTTCTTTCTTTGATATGCTGAAGATTTAAAGATGCACCTAATGGGTTTTAGTGGAAGCATAGTGTCCGTAGCCGAGCGTAACCAAATAAACAGTTAACGATCGCAATTGAGAAAATACAGAAACACAAATTCAATAACATCAAAAACAAAACTCGCACGTGCTTGTATGATTGCTTTAACGTATTTAATGAAAAGGAAATATTCTTTAAAGGATTACGGATTCTTCAGTGTTTGTGTTTTGTTTCTTTGTTATTTGAAACTGACTGCCGAAATTAAAGTTATTTTGCAATTTTTAGAAGTTGGTTGTACTTTTTGTAAAAATGATTTTTATTTTTCACTTTGTAATTGACGTACCGTAAACTGGGGTTACATTGATTCATGGGATGACTTTGATCAAAACTTCCATTTCATATAAAATCGCGAAATTCGTAAAAGGAAACGCATTTTGGTAATTTTTTTCTAGGTTAGCAACACTGAAGAACTGTCAAACACTTTTCTGAGGATACGTTGGTAATTCACCAACAATTTCAATTAAAAAAGTTAAAGATATTGTTATTCCCTATTTATAGCTAAATAATTGTGCTGCAAAACTTCATGTGTACTTGATCACGTGATGGTATAATGAAAGTCCTAGTTAAACTACATTATGTGGCCTATGATCGATTAACCAATACAGTGATTATTGTTTTTCTAACCTCAAAATGAATGCAATGACTTGAGTTTATTTGATGCGGGGTGTCATTGATAGGGTATATAGTGTGAGATTGATCAAATTAACCCGAGAGAGTATACTCTTTTCTTTATTATGCTCTCTAACAAGCTTTTATTGTTTTTTGATAAATTAATTAATATTTTACTATCCAGGAGGATGCCGCGAATATAATCTGAAAAGAAACTTGGGTCCCGTGAATACAAAAATTATTCACAAGCGCGAGTAGAAGAAGCGCTTAGTCAAATAGTGAAAAGATTTCATATTGCAGAACTTGTATGAATTTTAATTGATTTTTTGTGAATTCCTAATACCTTCTTTAATACCTATACCTATGTATAGGTTTTATTTTGTTGATTTTTTAGAGACCAATTATTTTTATAATTATTTCATAGGTTTTAACCTGTTGATTTTGTGAAACCTAATTATTTTTATAATTATTTCATAGGTTTTACCTTGTTGATTTTATGAAGACTAATTATTTCTAAGTTCTTGTTTAGTTTTAATGAAAATAATTTAAAACAATTAAATAAGAAGGACTGATTAATGCTAAAATTTTGTTGCCAAAAATTTTTATAGCATGCATCTGCATCTGTCTAGCTTTTACCCAACTATCTTGGGCTCGGCTTTCAGTCTACGGGATGTAGCTGAATGCCAGTGTTTACATGAATAAGAAACATTAATTCATATTTTACTATCCAGGAAGATGCCACGAATATAATCTGAAAAGGAACTTGGGTCCCGTCAATACAAAAATTATTCACAAGCGCGAATAGAAGAAGCGCTTAGTCAACTATTGGAAAGATTTCATATTGCAGAACTTGTATGAATTTTAAGTGTGTTTTTTTGTGAATTTCTAAGACCTTCTTTAATACCTATACCTATGTATAGGTCTCATTTTGTTGATTTTTTAGAGACCAATTATTTTTATAATTATTTCATAGGTTTTAACCTGTTGATTTTGTGAAACCTAATTATTTTTATAATTATTTCATAGGTTTTACTTTGTTGATTTTATGAAGACTAATTATTTCTAAGTTCTTGTTTAGTTTAAATAAAAATAATTTAAAATAATTAAATAAGAAGGACTGATTAAAGCTAAAATTTTGTTACCAAAAATTTTTATAGCATACATCTGCATCTGCCTAGCTTTTTCCCAACTATCTTGGAGTCGGCTTCCAGTCTAACAGGATGCAGCTGAATACCAGTATTTTACATGGAGCGACTGCCTATCTGACCTACACAACCCAGTTACTGGGTACCAACATTTTTAATAAAAAAATGTTTATTTTTTGATGACTTTTACTAGATCAAAGTTACCCCATAAGACTAAAATGTAAATATTTATTTTTCCAGCTGACAGATTTTGATTTTAAAAATTTTATTGCATCATAATTGGGGCTACTTTGTAGTTACGCAATAAAATAGCGGGGTATCAAAGTAACCCCATCCTACGTATAACTTTGATCAGACAGTCTTAATTTTTTTCTCAAAATCAAGTCACATTTTTTTATTTATTATTTTCTCGTCGTTGACGGATACCCCGGTAGTTGTTGTAGGTAGTTGTTAGTTCACACCAAACCACTGCTAAGTTTAATAGTTTATTTAGGGAAACGGTGAAAAGTTATTTTTGTTTAGTAATCTGAGCCGCACTTAATGTTATATTATTATTGATCGAGCCGCACATGAGCGCGGGACGGAATTTTAGTTACGACTGAATTGAGTAATTATTTAATAAGGTACGAGTAAACGTACTTTTGCTGTATGAGCATTATTGGCTCGTACAGAGAGTAATAAACAACCGATTACTAGACTTTTTCTGTTTTTTTTTTACACCCACAAATTTAAAAGATGGACCTTCAAAGTTCAATATTGATCAAAGTAACCCCGATTTACGGTACCCCAGACCCCAGAACTCAAACCAAATAATAAAGTTATGCCTGAATGGATAACCCAAATAACATGGAATAATTGGAGACAACCAAAACGTTATCTGTATATACAAATTCTTTGTTAATGTTGATTTATTCAAAAAGTGCTTTTGGAAGTTGGCTAAAAAGGAAACATTCTTTCAAAGAGGTAATCTGTGGAACTACGGATACGATTACGAAAACATACACGGTTCAAGTGGAAATGGATCGACAGCAAAACCGTTTGAAAAAACAAGTATACATTACGGATTATTTATAAAACTCGCAAATTAAACATAATACTGATTAGCAGATTAAACATTCAAATTCTCTATAGAAAATGTTGAATTAGGGGACCAGAAAAATATTTAAAAAAAAAATCTAATTTTTTTTTGTCGCCAGTCAGAGATAAATAATGGCGAAACAAATTGATTTATTATTTTTTTTGTTGTTATACCATCAAATAGTAAAGTAATCGCCATACTGCGTTTGCATGGCAGAATGACCAACTTAAAAAAAGGGCACCCATAGGAAAGAAGAAAGAAGAGAAAGAAAAATTGTTTATTGTGCACAAACAAAACGCACATTAAAGAAAAATTAGAAACATACAACGAAACTAAAATCCTCGAAAGAACCTGCTTATCAGTGTTTAAAATAACCATGACTATGGCTAGTTTTTTAGGGTCCCGTACCCGAAGGGTCTAAACGGAGCCATTTTGCTCACTCACGTGTCCGTCTGTCTGTTATTATTGCGTATATTTTACTAAAAAATACCAATACATTTAATACATCAAATTATTTCTTTGTCACTAACTCCTGTAAGCCAGAATCACCAGTGGCGACCACCAGAAAAAAACGCCGAGGCAATGAAGCTCGACGAGTCCCAGAAAAACGACTAAACTGTCTTGGGACCCGCAACGAAATTAATCAGAAAAAATCAGAGGAGGAGTAAGAAAAACATAATTTTGTTACGTGTAGAAACAATTCTAAAGCTCGCGACGAAAACGCGCGACACGTCAATATAAAAACGATTTTTAAAACTTTTATTTATCGACAGAACAGAGAAAAAATACTTACAGAATCAGTGTTGCGCGCGGTTAAATTCAAATGCTGATAACTCATTGTGTCTACAAAAATAGACTTTAAGTAAACACGTCAAAAAACTTCACAATAATCGCGAAATTACTGCCAACAGTACGTACGTCCTCGCTTGTAGGGCGCGGGGTGCAGACTAGCTACACCCCTCTGTAGCGAAATCAAACGTTGCGATAAAAAAATTAGAGGAACTATTTATCGTTATCATAATTTAATATACTTATGTAACTAAACATTTCATTTTGTACATTAAATAATTTTAAACATTTATATCACTACTGTAACGAAATTAACTAGTTAGATTGCTCGACAATCTTTTCGAAAATATTCAGTGTGTTATTAGTTTTATGATTGATTTTTTAACACAAAATAATAATAATAAGGCATTAATATTACTACTGTAATAAGCTTCAGAAATTGATTTTTCGTGTCGTGCGCGAAGATAGTTGGCGCAGGTTTGCAGGTGGGCGGTGCAACTCTAGGTACCGCCCACTCAACATCATGCAAAACGAAAAAAATATGATTTTGTTTCTCAGTAAACATGAATTTAATTTAATATAAAACTCAGCCAAAGACTAAACTCTGTTTAATAACGTTAATGTCACATAAGATCGTTGTATTTAGAATTGGTAATTACTAACGAAGATTTATATTTGAGAATGAGACTCTTAGGTTCAGCATTTATTGGTTTCTTTTCTTGCAGGGCATTATTCTTCATAGTATATTTAATTTTTATTGCATTTGGAAAAGATTTTTTAAATGTCGCCTTTCGTATTTTGCTAATTTTTCCAACCAGGTTTTCCTTAATATATTTATTAGACTTGATATATTTATTAGAGAGATATTTATTAGACTCTTCAAAGTTTTTGAAGTCAGTATGTGTATGATTTTTAGGTAAGTTTTTAAAGAACGTTTTAAGTCTGATTTTATATTTTAGGTTTTGATTTTAAAACATTAAAAAAACGTTTAGTTTGATAATTATTACATAATTATATATTTGTGTAGATTCAGATTAAAATTTTAATGTTGTTTTATATTTTTAATGTTTAGATATTAAGTTTTAGCCGTAAGTTGATTTTTTAACTTATTGGTTGGGTGTTTGGAAACCAATATTGTATTGGGGTATTCCTTTAAAGATAGTGTTTGGAAGTTTAATAAATAAATAAATAAACATTTTTGCCGATTCCTTCACATTGTCTGGCGCTTTGTTGGCTTGAACACATCTCCCTCTCCCATCTTTTTTTGATATTCCCTGGGATACATATGTCAAGGTAAATGTAAATGAATGTAAATTAATCTTTGGGTAACTTATAGTGTGTTGACCAAGAATTTAGAACAAATCTGACGACGACCCTCTCCGTCATTTATAAAATATTGAAATGTATTGGAACCTACTGTCGGCGCCGCCACCCACGGTTGCCCGCGCCGTCGCTGACATCGCGGACATATTTGGACCAGCCTCGCCAAGGACAGGAAAGTATGGAAATGCATGAAGGAGGCTTATGCCCAATCTTGAGTACCCATTTTTTTTAAAATTGTATTTACTCAAAGTCTGTACTAACGTAAACTAACATAGTCTGCCAAACTGCATAACAGTTTGTCGGCAGTTGTTCCGTCTAACAATAGATTACAATGTAGGAATTATGAAAATAATATGCTTGCATAAATAATTTAATTATGCTAAGCAAATTAACTATAGTATACACTATACAGTTACTAATAGGCATTTTCGCCAACGTGACCTTTACAGTCATAATATAAGGACACATTGAGACATAATGTGTCCATAGTTAGGATATTTTTCTGTAGAACTCTTTTAAGTAGGTCCTTAGATTTGACATGCAAGATCAGTTTTGGGGGTAGCTCATTCACTAATACAGTGCCTGCAGTAAAAAAGGGAACAACTCAAATTCGTCACTTTTTGTCACCTTTTTTTTTGTATTTTGCAACTAAAATTAAAACTTCTTTCGAATTTAAAATGTAGGTAAAATTTGCCCTTTCATTTACTGACAATCAATTCCACTTTTAGTCACTCATATTATATATTTTTTTAGTTTTTCTCGAGTTGTTCCCTTGTTAACGAAGTAATAATGTAATAACGTTTTATACTAGTCAGCTTGTGCGTATTTAAACTAATATAACGAGTTCCCTTACTATATAAGTGTCTAAAACAAATATAGTGATTTATTTCCTTCTGCTATCGATGTTGAGGATTAAAAATAACTAACAATTAATCTATAATTAAAACAACTGTCTTTGAAATCTTACATTTATTTAATAATTCAAAACTTTTGATAAAACGTTTTAATTGTCCTTGCTATCTTCTTCATTGCCCGGTACGAAATTTAAGACAGGATCGTCTTCTGCTCTTTCAGATTCAGAAGTCAGCAAATCCTTATGGAAGTCGTGACATTTTGTGTCTATAAATTGTAAAAGTGTCATTTTATCTTGTTTTTTCTCCACGTTTATTGGGAGAGGTGTGAAAGTTGTTCAATTCCACAATTGGTTTTAAAGTTGACAACCAACTGATCGGTTTGTGTGTTCATTCAAGACATCAACTCCTTTACTAGTTTGATAGATACGATACAGATTTTTGATGTTTTGATACTGTATATCCGGCCAGTATACCTTTTCTTTGTTGGTATTTACTTTGTCAGAAGCGATAAAACATGGTGCTGTACTTTTTCCAGGTCTTCGTCAGACCACTTGGGGTTTGAAGTAGTGCCTCGTGAGCTTATTGGTATGATGCTGCTTAACGAATCTTTTTTTTTTCTTTTTAGATAGCAGTAATAATAATAATAATATTCCACAACTATCACACAACGCCATCTAGTCCCAAGCTAAGTGAAACAAACTTGTGACTTTCAGTAAAGATTTTTGGATACTTTTTTATGTAGTTTATTAGTGATATGCATAAGAACAGCTTTTGTATTTTTAGGTTGTATTTTGCAAACTTTTCTCACCTTTACTGTAATCAATGAACTAGTGTAATTTACCCTTGTCAGGGTTTCGTTCCCGAGGGGTCCAAACGGAGCCCTATTGCTGTCACTCACGCATCTGCCTGTCCGTCTCTCTGTATGTCGTCTGTCACACAGGTTTTACAGCCAAACGGTTGGAGCTACAGTCTTCAAATTTTCACAGTATAAGCATCTTGTTGACTTAAAGTCATAAAAATAGCCAAAAATACATTTGGTATGGAACCCTAACCGGGTTAGGTTAGGGTTCTAACAGTTGAATTTACAAATTCCAAGTTCTTTAATTTGTCGTTTTAACCTTATCTTGCCTTTTGAGATGTGTTCCTGTCCAGTATTCCTCAATCATTTATTTTTACGTACGCCACATCTGCGGAGTTTTTCGGATGATTTCTGATAATTAGGTTGTATCAGTTTTAAAATGATTCTAAATATATTAAAAAAACAACCGATTTCCAAAAAAACCACACTAAAAATTAAAAAAATAACTTTAATTTCAGAAGTCGGTGTTTGCAGTTTACTTTTCGTTACTTGACACCGACTTCCGAAATTAAACTATTTTTTTAATTTTTAGTGTACTGTTTTTGGAAGTCGGTTGTTTTTTGGTATTTTTTTTTTATTTTACACTTTTTAGTTGTTATACCCCAGAACTAAAAACCCCAATAACATGGAACGTGGAATTTAAACATTTGGAGAACACCAAAACGTCATCGAGGTATACGTATTTTTCGTTCTTGTTCAGTTTCTCAAAAAGCGCTGAAGCAATTTCGATAAAATTTATATGGGACCACCTCGGAAGTATATTCTTTCGTATGAAAAAAAATTAAAAAGAATTTTGAAAATCGGCCCGCAACTGACGGAGAAATCGGCGGACACACATAAAAAAAAACAGACGTACAGTCGAACATAGAACCTCCTCCTCTTTCGAAAGTCGGTTATAAAGAAGTAAGGCAGGTTGTTAAATAAGTCCATGTAACTCATACCAATACCTTTAAAAATGTTCAACAAGTGGGTAGGTACATACTACTAACCTTTTTTTTATTTGGGGGTGGGAAGCGGGAGGGCGTGTCAGACTTTTACTGACTTAAACCCACCTCAGTTCCTTCCTTGCCTGAGTGCCCAGGAGCGCGGTAATTCTGTTACAAATTTATCCGCGACCCCTTGTCATGCAGGCATCGGCCTTGATGGCTCAGTCAGTCCGTCAGTGGTGGCTGACGTCTCTTTGAGACGCGCGTGGAACACTACGCGCCGTACGTACTGCTAACCTATGTTTGGTTTCTATTCCAAGTTACATTTTTTATATATTTTTTTATTGATTACTTAAATATTGTAAATGTGAGGACTTTGATTGATCGATTGATTGATGAGGACTGTGTGGGTTATTATTATTATTATTTAGTCCTCCTTTTTACAGTAATTTTAACGTTGTCTGACAGTTTGAGTACTTTTGCGGCCTACCCAAATGTCCTTTCTTTGGTATAAAAATTGTTCATCAAGTCATTGAGCTCCTTAGTTGTTTTTAAGTTGAGCTATTCGACTGCTGACAAACGGTTGCACTGACTGGACAGGTCCACTCAAATATTTGTGGTTCTTTCTTCAAAAGACCATTACAGACACTAAGCTGCATGGTTCTCATATAGAATAATGTGAATGCGAGAACTATGTATGTCGTTATATTCATGTAGATTTTATGATTGTCTGGCAGTTTTAGTATTTTTGCGGCCTACTCAAATGCCCTTACTTTGATATTGTGCGTCGGTTCGTTGAGCTCCTCAAAGTTCTGAGTTGAGCTTGACGATGACTGACAAATGCTTGCACTGTCTGGACAGGTCTACTCGAATTTGTGTGTTGCTTTCTTCAAAAAGCTCATCCCAGACATAAACGTACATGGTTCTCATATGATTTAACCAGTACACATTGTATGGATTTGAACACTTTAAAAGAGACTTTGACCTCTAAGTTTGTTTCGAGAGGAGAAGAAATTCTCAGGGTAGTCAGCTAGGAAACACCGACCTCATCTAGCTTAAACTGACAAAAATCATTGACATTTATAAATGTTTCTTGTAACCTATTTACTGAACAAACATCATTTATCATTTAAGTTCGATAGAATATGAGCGTTCCATAGTTTAAATCAAAGTAATTCTATAAAATACTTACATTTTCAGATAGTTTTAATATTAACTCAGTAATTTTTCTGCCGCGATTTTTTTGCCACTATGATATCAAACACTACACTGATCAAAGAACGGAAAGTTCGAACAACAATTGTCAAAAATCAGTTTTTCCCACCCTCGCAGAAAAAAAAGTCTTAATAACGGTTTCATTAAATACTAGCATAAAATGTCGTGATATCACTTTTAAAAGTATATCTAGAAAATTTAAATTTAATACGCATAACACAAATTTACTTAATTATTATGTAAGGTCCCTCACCCATGAAATCAGCGTTTTGTATGAAGAATTTTAAAGAAGTTGCAATTTTCATACTAACATTTTCTTAATTTATTTAACAGCTATGAACATTAATGTTTTAAAACTTTTATGCAATAATGTTTAAAAACTAAGATATTTTAATTAATAGAAGTGACGAGGTTCTCTATTTGTGAGAAAAAAACGCCAATTTCATAGGTGGGAACCCAATATTACAAAATAAACTAACTACTTTCATAATAAGTATATAAGGTGGCTAAATAATGAATAAAAATAATCTGTGAAAAATGATAACAATGAGGACTTTTACTTAGCTTGATAGCGTATAAGAGCATTGGACAACATTGACCGAGTTGGCAGTGAACGACAGTTAATCGCGCGCTAATCCACCAATAGCAATACAGTGCTTAGTGGAGAAATACCGCTTGACACTCCCTGAAGCAAACGATACAAATGCAGTTGTTCCCATTTCAAACATGCTTACAAATGGATTATCTGTATTTATTTCTTACTGTGTTTAAAAAGCTTTGGAACTACATGGGTTGTGTCTTTTTAACCGACTTCGAGAAAGGAGGAGGTTCTCAATTTGTGTGTGTTTTTCACAGTCGAACTGAATGTATTTTTTTTTATGTATGTCCACCGTTTTCTTTGTTAGGTGTGGACCGATTTTCAAAATTGTTTTTTTTATCCGAAAGAATACACCTACGCCCGAGGTAGTCCCATATTATTTTTTTCGAAATTGCTTCAGCGCTTTTTGAAAAACTGAACAAAAACGAAAAATACGTATACATAGATGACGTTTTGGTTTTCTCCAATTACGAGTACGTTTAAATTCCACGTTCCATGTTATTGGGGCTTTTATTTCTACGGTATAGCATCTAAAAAATGAAAAATATAAAACTTTTTACAAAAAAAAAAAACAACCGAGTTCCAAAAAAGAAAATACACTAAAAATTTAAAAAATAACTTTAATTTCGGAAGTCGGTGTCAAATAACGAAGAAATAAAATACAAACACCAACTCCCGAAATTAAAGTGTTTTTTTAAATTTTTAGTGTATTTTATTTTTTGGAAGTCGGTTGTTTTTTTTGTAAAAAAGTTTTTATTGTAATTAAATTAACTTAAGTTTTTGAGGTCGATTGTGTTTTGGGATTTCTTGTAATTGTGTCTATTATGCAGTGAAATTTTCATAATATCGATGGATGTGCCTTTACAAGCAGTCGAGTTATGCCTTTGATGTATTAAACAATGTAGGTTAGGATTCAGCTAGAGTTATGTCCTTTTGATATGTTACGTAACAGAACAGCAAAAGGGCATAACTCGACTTTTTCCCTGTTTTACTGGAGGTACTGTTATATTGGTATTCCAAAGCTGAAAGTGACCTCAAACTTAAGATACATACATATCCATGTAACCGCACCCTGGACCGCTCAAATTGTAAGTGCCCGGTACTCTCTTGCGTTGAGAATTTGAAATACTTGGGTGTTATATTGGATGAGAAGCTTGCCTGGAACATTTACATAGCAGCGCTAGTTGGGAGGATTAGAAAAATGATATACATTTTTAAAAACTTACGTGCTGTGGCAAACCATAAAATTCTAATCCAAACATATAGAGCGCTGTGTGAGTGTTTGATTAGGTACTGCATATGTGCGTGGGGTGGTGCTTGTAAAACCTACCTTATTGCTGCAGGAAGAGCGCAACGAGCGGTACTTAAGGTACTGATGTACCTACCTATTAGACATCCAACCACCTCAGTCTACGAAAAAGCCGACGTTCTATCAATAAGAAAAATATATGTCCTGGAAACTATTAGGAGATACCACAGACACACCATTCCAACACTACCACCTGATGAGACCAAAAGGGTAATTTCTTGTCCGATCCCCCGGGTCAAAACCCAATTTGCCCGTAAACACTACTCTGCCATGGCACCGCGTTTTTACAACGCTTTTAACAAGAAGGCAAGGACAAGGAAGCTAAGCAACCACGAGCTAAAAAGGGCTCTCTTTGAGTGGCTGAAAGGTATGGACTGCGAAGCCACGGAAAACCTTTTAAAGATTGTCATGTAAAGTGCCATACTCACGAAAAAACACAACATCACACACACCACACACTCAGATACACTAACACACCACACTCCACAAACTATCGTGCATGCTGATTTTGTTTTATTTTATTTAAGATTATTCTGTTTTTAATTTAATTTTGGTTATTTTAAAATTTTTATCATATTTCTTTTTGACTTTTTTTGATTTGAATTTTAAGTATGATTCTAATTTTTGACATTTTAAATTTAATTTTGGACATTGTATTGGTTGTAATTCTGATTCTAATTTTAATTTCTGACATTGTTTTTAATTAACACTTATTGATGATTAAACGAACTTACCTGTACGTGAAGTTCAATCACAATTACTCGAAGAGCTTCGTTTGAAGATATTAGCATAAACACACATGTAGTTTCACTTACAGACTCGCCATTTCGCACTGAATTTAGGAGAAAATTAATTAACACAATGTAAGGTAGATTAAAAACTTTTATCGTGACCCCGACATTTGTGCCTAGCCAGCTCATTTAGTTTGGAGGTTTTCTGAGCTGTTTGTTATTTCACGACAAGGGTTCAGGATGACTGGGAGGGAGGGTTGCTAATATCTTCGAACGAAGCTCTTCGAGTAATTGTGATTGAACTTCACGTACAGGTAAGTTCGTTTAATCATCAATTACTCTCAAGCTTCGTTCTCGATATTAGCATAAACACACATGTAGTCGTTTAGAGATTGCAATGGTGAAATAAAATCAATTATATAGACGCATATCTTGCTTTAGGAGTTTGAATGAAGAAAATAAATATATATGTACTATGTTTGATAGCTAGTATATTAAAGGCAATCACATAATTGGATAGCTGTTCGATGATTACAATTATGTCACGGAAATTAGATAATTATCCATTTATACACTTATAGCAAAATCACCTTCTGTAGACATATCGTATCGTAATATTTAGCAAATACCGTATAAGTTGAACTCCACACGGCAGTATTACGTATGACATCCAGACTAACGTCTACGCTATAAGCTTTAGAAGTGGCTGCGTGCCTGGTGCTGTGTGCAGTAAACAGCGAGATATCAATGCCACTGTTATGTAACACGTTCTTAACCCATTAGCTCAAAGTCTGTGATGTTACAGCTCGGTATAGCTTCCTGAATGAAATAAAAAGTGATTGTTGATCTTGACGAATTTTTTGACGTTTCGTGAGAGCTAGGCTCACGTGTGGGGTGTCAAAAGATGCGTCTCCACGCGGGCTAACGGATAGTACAAAAATATTTTTTTTAGTAAAACAAAAATTTTGCACAGTGGGCCAATAACAAGATTTTTTAAGGAAAATTTGGAAAATTCGTACCAAAACCAGGACTCGGACACGCGAAACATGCACCGGGACACAGGTAAGGTTTGCACGTGTCTGATAAATGAAAACCAAAAGAATCTATCCAGTAGAAATTAAAATATAAATGATTGAAATTAAAAATTTTGAAAAAATGACAATTTGTGAGGTATTCGACAAATAAAGCCGCGATGGTCAATTTTTATCGTTTGGATAGCAGGAGCTAATCAAGGTATACTTTATGAGTAGTAGCAGGTCAAATTTGCGGCCTTTGTAAAAAAATACGGTAAAGAAAACACTGATTGTAATCACCCCACTCGTGAAGTTTTAATTAAATGTGTTATTTTTATAACGAACCCTGAATCAGATTTAATAATGTTATCTAAGTGTATTTTTGATAAAGTTTGCATTGTATAGGTTACTAGGGCTAGAAGGTAGAAGGTCACTAACTTTTTACTAACTTTTCCAAGGTTTAAATTTTCGGTGGGATATAATTCCGCCAAATAATTTAAAACTTGATCAGTGTTCCACGTTAAATTATATTTAGGAAGCATGGGCCGCAACCGAAAGATTCCTTTTAAGAATCTTTGTATATATTCATTGCTTGCAATATCATTTTCCAGTAACAACGATAAAGCGGATCGGGAACTATTTAAGGTACCATACCGAGCCCCAGAATTAAACAATTGCGTTAAAAAACAAACAATATTTGATGTTGAAGCATTGTAAGGTTCTATTTTGTTATCATGGCAGAAAGTCCACCACTCCTTTAGGCATGTGTCATATTGCTTGACCGTGTTATCTGACAAGGATCCTAGCATGATGGGTATGGTATGGACGACTGTGGAATCTCTCTTCGGAGAAATGATGTCCGGACAACCTCACGACAACCAGCATAATTTGTCGGTGAATTACACGTTCGCTACAACGAGAAATAATTAAATGACCCTCCGATTTTAAAACAAGCGGGTTTGAGGAGAGGAGTCCTTTAAAAAGAGGGTACAATGGCTGTGTTGGCCATTTTATTATAAGCAATTTGAGAAATTTCACACTTTAATATGTCGGAGTGTAATCTTCTTGCTTCAGCGTCCGCAACTGTATTATCAGAAGAACGTATATAATCGACATGAACCATAATTTTACGGGCTTCGCACCATTTCCACAATTGTTTTGTGATATCAGTCAAATGAGAAAATTGTTCGCCAACCATTCAATTTATATACGAAATTGCCGTAGTATTGTCGATACGTAACAAAATCTGACAATCTTTCAAATCTTGTGCAAAAGCCTTAAAACCCAAGAAAAGCTGCAAGTAATGTCGAGTTTGACTCATGTTGACTCCAAGGTCCACTGGCAGTCTCGTCTCCACAGGCAGCGCCCCACCCCGTTTTTGAGGCATCACTAAATATCTCTAAGGAATATGTATCAACCTTTATCTTGCATAATGATTCATTTGTAGCACGAAGCCACCAGTCAAAGACGGGGGATAATTCGGTTGGTAAATTCATAAACTTATCGCTTATCATCGGGTAACCTAACTTCAAATCTTTTTGTATCTATAATATTTCCTAAAAACTTGCAACAATTCATTGGCACAACAGCACTTTTTTATATATTTTTTTTAATTTCTTTTTCGGTGTTTGATGAACCCTAACATTTTTAATAATTGTTTTGTGTCATTCATATTTTGCAAACAGTCAGTGATTGGCCAACCAGAAACAAATCATCTAAATGAAACGTTGATAAATATCCCATAGACCTCAATAATGTTGCGACTGGCTTGAGATTTTTCAAAAACTAGCTGCGCCCCGCGGTTTGACCCGCCGAGACCGGGATAAAATGCAGCCTATGTATTAATCCGGGGTATAAGCTATCTACATACCAAATTTCATCCAAATTGGCCCAGCCAACAAACAAAGTGAGTGTGTGACTCATAAACTTTCGCTTTTATAATATTAGTGTGATGTGCTAGATGGCGCGCATCTCCCAGTCTGCTCCGATTTTCGGTATCTCGGTTCACTCGTGCAAAGCGATGGCGAAATAGATCGGACTGTTAAGCACAGAATTAACACTGGATGGATGAAATGGCGGCAGGTCACCGGGACTATCTGTGATTCCCGCATTCCCCTAAAACTTAAGGGGAAGATTTATAAAACAATGGTCAGACCTGCTGTCTTGTATGGTTCAGAATGTTGGGCCACAAAAGGGATGAATGAAAAGCAATTGCATGTAGCTGAGATGAGAATGCTAAGAGCGATGTGTGGTGTTACGCGCGAAGTCTGAAAGTGGCACCGCTGACTGAAAAGTTGTGTGGTAATCGGTTGTCGTGGTATGGGCATGTGATGCGGAGGAATGAAGAAAATGTCGTGAGGAAAGTCTTGTGTATGGATGTGGATGGCTATAAGAGTAGGGGAAGGCCAAAGAAACGATGGTTGGACTGTGTGAAAGAGGATATGGGTAAAAAAGGGGTGACTACAGAGATGACGACTAATAGAGGAGTATGGAAGAAAAAGACATGTTGCGCCGACCCCAAATAAATTGGGATAAGGGCAGGAGAATGATGAGTGTGATATAAGGAGCAGTGTTTAAGCCGGACGTTCACACGTTAAACTCGTACAGATTGCCATTAAATTTAAAGCATAAATATTTTTTATAGGTCGGATGTATGCTTACATCTTTTAAATCGACTGTCGACATAAAACAGTCGTCTGACACAAGCTTCAAAGCTGTCCTTAAATCTTCAAGTTTGAAATGTTAGGTTGGTTTAAATTTATTTAACTCTTTTAGATTTTAAAATGAAACGTTGTTTGCCGTTGGGCTTAGGAACAAGAAATATACTGGATTTTTGTTGTTGACATATGGACACTGCCTCAGTACTATTAGGGTCTTGTATTGATAATTTAAAGACCTTGTGTTCGGATTGTGAATAAATTGGCTCTGATGGAACAGTTGTCTGAACAACTGGGCCAGAAAAAAATATTTTGTAACCAGTAATCCAAGAGAGTATAACAGGGTTATTAGTTAATAAACACCACTGTTCATAGAAACACGAAAGACGGCCCGCGGGGCTTACCGTGTCTAACGTCGGTGACCTGCTTGCAGCTGACATGATAATGTCTTGGAAGCGTTGTTGTGCGTCGTCCTCATCTGCTGCCTCTGAGTCGGAGCTGATGGCGCCGCCTGCGCATATCTCGCGCCCCCCGGCGGCGGCGGTGGGAATTTACGGCAACCCACCGGGAGAGGCTCGGTAGTTTATAAGAGATGCTCGAATCTCCGGATTAAGGGTAGGCGCTTTTATAAACTTGCAGTTCATGGGTACTAAATATCTGTATTTTAGCTCCTTACGGTTCTCTTTAGAGAGGCCGGAGGTAGCAATGTGGTTGAGTCTAATCGCCAAATCTTTTTGAATTTCAATTCCGTATTCTTTAGTTGAGGTGGGATCCTCACCTAATATATCCATTAAGTCTGGATCTAATTCAGGAACATCTACATGAAGAGCTGGAGGCTCAGGTTCACTCGCCTTCTCTGGAGGTGCGGCATTTGAATTCACGGCAGGCGTCGCGAGTACTAGGTCGACGGTCACGGAGCCCGGCGGCAGCACGTTCACGTGGGCATAGATGTTGTCTACTGTGCGATGGGGGCGGACGGGAGTAGGGCCGGAACCTTATCACTACATTCTGCTGGGGCTTGTTGCCAGTACGAGCATCCAGGTTGTGGCTCCGTGTCGCCGCGATATGTGGCACAATCGTCATCGATTGGGATTGGTTCACACTCTACAAGCAAAATGAGTATTTTGCTTAACCCCTTTAAACCTATTTACGAGTGGGAAGTGAGACTCCTTGTGAGAAACACGCAATCCCAATAGGCGATATTATATTTATTCCACTTGGAAAAATGTAGGTACATGCTATGGAAAAACCCCACAGGAAGATCCGAGCAGCAAGTACTTAATATTGGAAGTGGAAGGCCCCCAAAGGACAATCCGAATTTCCAATTTAATTATTGTTATGAATCCGTCATGAATTCAAAATGCAAAATACCACTTTTATGTAACGGTATTTTAAGAAACCGAGCCTTAGTCCACCTAGTTGCTATGCTAAAGGTAACATATTAGAATGTAAACACGAAATATAATGTACGAAGGCGTTCAACTTTACAACAATTTACCGGCAGATATCAGGAACACAACTTCTTTTAATATATTTAAAGCCAAACTCAAGCAGTATGTCACTAACAACACAAAACTATTAAGTTAACGATAATAAGCTAGTAATACGAGTACACAGAATAATATGTCGACACCGCACCTACCTACAGTAAAAAAAAAACAAAACTGTTAACTACTGGACTACACTTACCCGAGTTATGTATTTATTCGCTAAGTGAACAATGTAATATGTTCTTTTAGAATAAATAAAGAATCTTTAAACCGAAATAAGTAGGTCAATGACTCACCCTGCAGGTAATAAGGCTTAGGAAAATCACCATCCGATGCACATGTACTTTCATAGCGAGTACGACGCCCACATTTTATTTCGCGTTCTAACTTTTTAAGTTTTTTACACAAATAACTATAATTATCACGATTATCACTTTGTCTTTTTGGCATTATAGTGTAAACCGGAATGTAAAACAAAGGAATAGATGCGAAACAGCGAAGCACTGATACGTGAATGAGCTGGCTAGGCACAAATGTCGGGGTCACGATAAAAGTTTTTAATCTACCTTACATTGTGTTAATTAATTTTCTCCTAAATTCAGTGCGAAATGGCGAGTCTGTAAGTGAAACTACATGTGTGTTTATGCAAATATCGAGAACGAAGCTTGAGAGTAATTTCATTATACGTGACTAACTTCACAAATGCTTGCATTATGTCAATAGAGCTTACCCTAAAAATATGATCGATTTAGTGGAAATCGATACTGTTACAAATAATTTAATAATGCTCCATTGTTTTAGTAAAATTGTTTTTTTAGGTATTATAATCGATGTATTATAATAGGTCTGAAATCTAATTAATTTTTAACGTAAGCACCATTAAAAAACATTATGACAAATTATCGAGAAAATATAGTGTATCACGGATGTCTCATGTCTGTCAGTTGTCATGTCATGTCATTAATATCATTCGCTTTTCATATTTTTGCACAAGTGAATGTGTTTTAAAAGTATCTCGGGATTTATTATTGCATAAGACCTCTGCTCGAATACTGGACTCCGAAATTGATTGCCTTCTGACTGACCCCCGCTTACACATTGGACACCGTACCCTGCCACCTCTGCCGACCTTTGTTGGCAAACTGTATCTATATATTGCTCTTTTGACGACTCGGTAAAACGACATCATGAGCCTGTGCATTAATTGCGGAATAGCAACGGACCGCTGCAATACAATACGAAGGAAAAGATTGGAAGATGAAATGATTCTTTCAATTATACAGAAATGGATCATACCTCAAACAGTTAGTATCCGATATTTCTATATCGTTACATTTTTTTTAATGTGCCACTCACAAGCTTATTGCTAATTGCTTAAATATTTGCTACAGATAAATGAAAATGACTTTATCTGCCAAGCTTGCTGGAGTCATGCTAATGCTGTATCTCTTGATGGAAATAGACCAGAAGAGAGTGAACAGACACCTATAGTAGGACACCGACGAGTGTGTATTCACTGTAGACGTTCTCTTCTGAGAAGAGTTCGATGCCATCAACTTAGGACTGGTATAGTGCAAGAACGCAGAATACCTACATGAAGTTATAAAATAATGGATCCTACCACGCACGGTTCTGCCCGGGGGTGGAGGATAACTGCCCGGGGGTGGAGGATAAATTCGAAAGAGTTACCTCGCCCCCGGGCACGTAGGGCAGGGAGGAACAGGGGTGGGTTTTAGTCAGTAAGAGTCTGACACGCCCTTCCGCTCCACCCTAGAGCGGAAGAAGTCATAAGATGATTTCCCAAACCCCAAAAAAAAAAAAAAAACCACGCACGATTAGTATATTATTATTAGTTTTATTATTGGTTTATTACAACTTAAAACGTTCTTTACTTTAGTTTTGATAACATGGGCGTAAAAAATATTATTTGTTATGCTAAAACATTTAAGTGAATTAGAACGACGCCGACGGTGTGATAATGGTCAGGATTTCTCATTCGCAGTGTTTCTTTAGAACAGTCTTTTTCAAAGTGGGCATTTATACATCACACATCTTTGGTGCAAAAGCATCCTTTAATGTAGATAAATTATTTTCAGGTGGGTGCTTCAAGTGTTGTTTGTCACTCTTGTTGGGTACGAGCAAATAGAGCATCCCGACATTTCCATTCGGGCCCCTCAACATCTGGTGCATCTTCATCAGCTGTGAATGAGCCAAATAGTCAAGACATTCGTCATTTAAAAGGACCTCCAACAAGACAAGAAACTTCTACTGCACCAAGGGCACCTACAGTTGAAACTCTTATTGTTTTACCTGATTATTATAGAGCTGTTGAAACTGAAGGTAGATTTTTTGTGGAAGGATGTCGGAGACATGAAAGAAACCGAATAACGATTACAATGCGAAAACAGTTACTTAAAATGTATAACTATTATGAACCTCCAAATAATCGCCTTTGTGATATCCATTTAACATGCACATCATGGGAGTTTCTCAATGATATTAGTGATAATATTATCAACACATTTAGTTCAAATCAAATTCAAGATATATTTATTTAAAATTAAAAGAGTCTGATTGTAATTTTTTTGGATTTTGAAAATGTTGAATCTATGGAAGACCATATTTTTTACCACTGGGTTGGTTTTTACAAAGAGCAATTCAGACAGATACTGAACGAAGTGCCTCAGTTTCTGAACCTTAAAAGGGGATCTACTATTTGCTGCTTATTTAATTAAACTTAGGACCACTCAGATAAGCGATTGTCAACACTTCCGCAAATACCTACTCGTAAAACTACTTTAAGTACTCTACTAAGTAAAGCTAGAACTCTCTTGTATGATTATTTTGTGCCCCATCACTTGGGACTTAATCATATTAATAAGCAGCAGATAATTGAAAGGAATCTTCTTATTCCAAATGAATTGTTTGGTAACCTTAGTAATGAAGTAAAACCTATAGTTGTTTTAGATGGCACATACGTCTACGTGCAAAAAAGCTCAAATTATAAGTACCAAAAAAAGACATACAGTTTGCATAAATATTAAAATCTTGTAAAACCATTTTTGATTGTTTATACAGACGGATACATCATTGATATTTGGGGCCCCTATCCAGTGACAACTTCAGATGCTGAAATAATTAAAAAAGAGTTTAGAAACGAATCGGTTCTAAGACAGTACTATGAATCTGGAGATGCGTTTATATTGGATAGGGGCTTCCGGGATGCCTTGCCCTTACTCAATGAATGTGGCTATAGGACATATGTACCATCTTCTTTACAACAGGGTGAAAGTCGGGTCGAAGCTAATAAATCCAGAGCAGTTACAATATGTAGATGGGTTGTAGAAGGAGTCAATGGTAGGTTTAAGCGAGATTTTAAGCTTTTTCGCCAAGATTTTTTTAATAGAGCGTCAAAAAATGTAATGATATACTTTGAAGTGGCGGCCGCTTTGATAAATGCTTTCCACCCTCCTATCGCAAACCGTAGTGATGCTTGGGAATTTCTGCAAAAAATTAATCAATATATGTATGTGGAAAATAGATTAAGTAACTATGTGATTAACAACAATATAAATCGACGTAGGGCGCAGTTCCAAGCTATAGATGTAGAAAGAGATAATATTCGTGAGTTTCCTGTATTAACATATAGCGAGCTTATTCTTATCTCTTAGGGCACATACCAAATTAAACAGGCCCGTTCTTACTATGGGGAGCATGTGAGAGAAAATGGCTCATATGTCATAGAAGTGTGTAGACAGGTGGATGGTGACCTACAGCAAGAGCTGTCAACATCGGACTCAACCTGGATGTTAAGAGGAAGAATAAAATCCAGGCATATAAGTCATAAGATGTATTTCGTTTACATATTAGTTGACAGCTCTCTAAGTGGAAGGGATGCTATAATACAATATTATTGCACCTGTATTGTTGGTAAAAGAACGGTTGGTTGCTGCGCCCACACCATGAGCATAATATGGTATCTCGGTTGGGCACGGCACCAGGGTAGTCAATTACCTCCTGCACCATTTCTGGATACTGTTTTATTATATTATGATTATCCTAATGATGAAGGCGATTAATATAACTATTTTTCACGATTATATATTTTATTATAGATAATAAATTATTACAATCTCAAATTACTGTAATCTGATATTACATCAAATCCACTAGTAGATACAATATTAACAAATGCAAGCCAGTAGTGATGTGTGATGTAAGTGGGCCATGTCTAATAAACATAGTTTTCAAAAACTGAAGTCACTCACTTCAGATTTATCAGATTGATCTTACTGAAAATCTCAGCTAAGTGAAACTGAAAGCCTAAGAGCGTTTCTTATGTGCCTAAAACCTCATCGTAATAGACTGCAGACGCTGCAATACTGGACATGACATGTGCGTTCCATACTTATAATATACTAGTTATGTTGGCCCGGCGAACTTCGTACCGCCTCAGAATCATAAATGACTCGAGATATAATCAAAAAGCCGTTACATACAAAATGTATGAAATGAATTTTCCGTATATTTTTTTTAGGGATTTTTTCCGATATTTTAATAGTTATTCTGTTATTCGGAGCGCAGACAAATTTAACAAATCAAAGATCATTAAAATCGGTCCAGCCATTCTTGAGTTATAAATGGTGTAAATAAAGATATAAATGTGTATGTATATAGTCCTTATTGATTTCGATAACAAGGACCCTTTGAAATTATTTGCTAGCATGTGCCCGTTCCAGATTTACGTATGAAACAAAGACTTATAAGCAGAGAAATAACCTAAAATGTTGATAAACATTGTCTGATTTTACCAATTTGGCCATTGCTGGGAGACTTGAAAATTGGGCTCGTGAAATCTTCATATATGCTCTAATTTAAGGCCAAATTTCAGCCCTGTAACGTCAGGCCCAAGTTTCTATGGAGTTTTGGTTTCTCCTTTCAGCTTAATTGGTCTAGTAGATACGGAGCGAATTGTCTGTGACAGACAGGCAGACAGGCAGCAGGCTTTCTCAGAATTTACAATAATTTTGTGTTAGGTCACTTTCATTCTCAAGGTGCGAATTGTCATTCTTACGTCTGACGCACTCATACACTTATTGACGTATATGCACATATGTGCATATATACAAAACACTGATTTCATAGGTGGGGTGGTCCCCACCTATGAAATCTGTGTTTATGGTTGCGGTTATGGTCAGTATTTTGTATGGAGAACTTTAAAGAAGTTGCATTTTTCATACTAACATTTTCTTCATTTATTTAACAACTATAATGTTTAAAAACGAAAATAACGTAGGCCACTTAGATTAACGACCTGCGGCGGGCGTCTCGGCCTATGTGCCTTCAGGAACAGGTGGTGTGGTTACTTAAGCAACAAAAATAAGTTTTGGCTAAGTTAAAACAAATAGTGGTTTCATTTCTGCTAAAAAAAAGGAGTTAGCGTACCACTGGTCGGTTTCCTTACTCGTCAATTTCACTAAGTCACCAGTTTACTCATTAGACAGTTTCGGTAGGTTGACAATTATTGTAGTTAGGCATTTTCCTGATTCTTCAGTTTCCTCCTTCGCTAGATTTGTTAGGATGTCAGTTTCGTGAAATTGCCAGTATTGCGATCCGCTACTTTCGTTATTTGTCAGCTTCGGTAATCGAACCGGTTTACCTATTCGTTATGTTTTTCTTACTCCTCCGCTGTCTTTTCTGATTAATTTCGTTGCGGGACCCAAGACAGTTTAATCATTTCTCTGGTACTCGTCGAGCTTCATTGCCTCGGCGTTTTTTCTGGTGGTCGCCACTGTTGATTCTGGCTTACAGAAGTTACAGTGGTTTGGGAATAGTGAGCGGGCTTGTCCCAAAAAAAAAAATGCCGACAGTTAGGGCACATCCCAATGTAAAAAAAAACGCATAAATTTAAATTAACAGTTGGTACTTTACACACGCTACGCATGCTGTATCTCGCTCTGGCGGATTCAGTCATAAGACTAGTTACCACAGAGTACATTATCTAGTTACGGACGTGCCTAAAAAACTTATGTAGATAAAATATATAGACTACAACTAAGTATACTCAAGACTATTGTGCCAAAGAATATTAAACTTAAATATTAAAATGAGTACGGATTATTAAAATATTGTAAAATTATTTCAGTCTTTGATAAATTCAGGTCGGCAATTATCTTGGACAAATTTATTAATACAAGCTCGTTAGCTTTAAACAGTAGACCAAAACGGTTACGTGATCTTGATTACTTGCCAATAAACTACCTACAACTGTAAATGTTTATGGCATGAGAACGTGGGAATAATTATTATTGCCTGATAATCTGAATAAAATTCCTAAAATTGTGCAGTCAAATATTGTCACTAGTACGTATATAAAGCTAACAACCCTTCAGCCCCAGCGGACAAACCCGGGTTGTCAAATTAAACCCCGACGACAACCCGGGTTGACAGCCGATTTTTTTTTTCCACATAAATATTTTTTTTTATGTCAAACTCACCGGTGAGTTTCAGGGCTTAAGAGGTAAAAATATTGCATTACTGGTGACATCACATCTTAAGTTATAATTTTTACCTACCTATATTTTAAATAACATGTTGTGAGCGAGCTTGCTTCCTCTAATCGTCACATAAACCTTTAAAGGTTTTACACAAGTGATAAGTTTTGTATAATTTATGTAGTGTAAATTATTGTGTTGAAAATAAACGACAAAATTAAAAAATAAAAAAGCTTTTTAAAAATACAGGTTTATTATTTTAATGTGATTTTTGTGACTAGGTACTCTTTACTGACTTCTGAGTTGTTGTTTTGTGCTAATTTCGGTGCTTGATTTTAGTTATCAGAAGCACCGAAAACCTCTGCTTGCATAGATACGAGTAAGTATATGAAAACAAAGCAAGGTTACGTGTAGTGATTTCTCAAATTTTAAAGAAAACATTGCCTCTAGGTCCAAAAATCTTTAAGTTTTTTTTTTTTTTTTTTTTGGGGTGTGGGACATCATCCTATGACTTCTTCCGCTCTAGGGTGGAGCGGAAAGGCGTGTCAGACTCTTACTGACTAAAACCCACCCCTGTTCCTCCCTGCCTCGAGTGCCCGGGGGCGAGGTAACTCTTTCGAATTTATCCTCCACCCCCGGGCAGACATCGGCCGTGGCAGGCCCCGTCCCTTGGCTGACAACTCTTTGAGGCGCGCGTGGAACACTACGCGCCGTCGACTCTCGGGCCTGGTGCTGATCGGACGGCGAGTTGCCCACTACTCGCCGTCCGAAGGCCCGGGTCTGCGGTGGCCGGAGATCGTCCTTGGGGTGCTTCCAGGGACCACCAGAGGTCTACGGACCACAGGTTAAGGACATGACGCGTAATAAATAAGTATGAAAGAAGAAGACATGTTGCGCCGAACGCCAACCCCTATCAGATTGGACTAAAGGCAAGAATGATGACGAAAGGGAGACAGATCTTGCTCTTCACTAAGCTGCACTTCGATCGTAAGAAGTAAGTTTCGATATAGAGATGGAGCATCGTCTCTCATCTACTGATTTATTTAGAAACAGGCCAAGTGCGAGTCGGACTCGCGCATGAAGGGTTCCGTACCATTATCTATAAAAATGTTTAAAAAATCATGTCTGTTATATAAGAAAAAAAAAAAAAAAAATTATTCTGTTTTTTTTGTATTTGCTGTTATAGCGGTAACGGTAGCAGGAATACATCATCATCAGCCTATATAGCAGTCCACTGCTGGACATAGGCCTCTCCAATTGCACGCCACTCGGTTCTCGGCAACTCTCATCCAGCTGCTACCAGCCACACTGCGAAGATCATCGCTCCACCTAGCCTGAGGGCGTCCTAGCTTACGTTAGCCGATTCGCGGTCTCCACTCGAGAACACGTCTACCCCAACGGTCATCGGTTCTACGGCTAATATGGCCGCCCCATTGCTTTCAGCTTGCTTATTCTGTGAGCTATGTCGACAACCTTGGTTCTCAGCCGGATCACCTCGTTCCGTATTCGATCCCTCAATGAGACTCCAAGCATAGTCCGTTCCATAGCTCGCTGAGCGACCTTGAACTTATGGACCAGTCGTACCGTGAGTGTCCACGTTTCGGCTTCGTAATACATCATCTGGAAAAATTTCAACTGTCTTACTATCACGGTTCATGAGATACAGCCTGGTAACAGACGGACAGACAGACAGACGGATGGACAGTGGAGTCTTAGTAATAGGGTCCCGTTTTACTCTTTGGGTACGGAACCCTAAAATAAACCGACCAAGTGCAAATCGGACTTGCACATGAAGGGTTCCGCACCGTCGTATACGGGTCTATTTGTTGCCATTATTATGATCGAGCAAAAAAAGCAATAATAAAAACGGTTCTAGCGGCAACAGAAATACACATTCTGTGAAAATTTTAACTGTCTATCTATTACGGGTCATGAGATACAGCCCGCTGACAGATAGACGTACAGACGGACAGACAGACGTACGGACGGACGGACAGCGGATGCTTAGTAATAGGGTCCCGGTTGGTTACCCTTCGGGCACGGAACCCTGAAAAGTAGCAAATTATTACCGTCATTCGATCCGTGTAATATGCAAACTGCGTGTCTATCAAACAACTAAAGTAATATCCTTTTCCCCTTTGGCCCTCGCGTCGTGGTCAGTGAGAATTTAATAACCCGCTGCTGATATTTGGGGGACGATATAATGACAGGGCAGTGAAAGGGAACGTCCCCTTGAGTCAAACCTGCGGCTCTCTGTACTGGGTGCGTTTGAAATCAACATGCAATGTTTCGACATCGTGCTAATTGAAATCGTACATTTCTGACAGGCGTTGTATTTGGTTTTGATGTCGCTTTATAAACACGATAAATAGAATTAATACCTACATGGTATGCTCCTTTTATGTAAAAGTTACATAAAATGCTGATGATGTGATAAGTAATCCTTTGAATGAAATGTTTGGATCTGATCTAATCAAATTGATTGAATAGGGAGAAAGACAATAAACTTCCTGCCTGCTGCTTATAGGAATGCACACTGGCTATCTTAAGGCGTAGTTAAACGACTTGTAACGATTTTTACTAAAACATCACGTCTAAACGACTTTCTTTGAAAAAAAAAATGTTATTTTTTTATAGTTTGATATGTGAATATTCGAAATTATATTTTTATCACATAGTGTAATTAATTTGTACAGTTATGTCTAACGCGCAAAAAAAATGAGAATCACGTAAAAACTATTATGCGTATTTTTATAAAACCTTTACCATATTAAAAACATTTTTTTTTTAAATTAAATATTTTAATACGTGTTTTAGTATAATACCTGCTGTAGATCATTGAAAAATCTAGGCGCTTTTTAACCGACTTCGAAAAAGGAGGAGGTTATCAATTCGGATGTTTGTATTTTTTTTTTTTTTTTTTTTTTTTTTTTATGTATGTTCGGGCATAACTCCGTCATATATAGACGGATTTGCAAAATTCTTTTTTTGTTTGAAAGGGGTTTATTCCGAAATGGTCCCATTTAAATTTCAAAAAGATCTGATTATGGGTTTCGGAGACAGACAACGGAACTCTTCAAAAATTGACAGCAAATCAACCGCGATTGCTGCTATCGTATGTTTATGAATTGTTAATACAGTTTAATGGGGAACCACTACCAAAAAGTGAAAAATAAAAAACTTTTTTACAAAAAAATAGAACCGACTTCCAAAAAAAGTGCAAAATAACTTTAATTTCGGAAGTCGGTGTCAAAAAACGAAGACACAAAACAAGAACACCGACTTCCGAAATTAAAGTTATTTTGCACTTTTTTTGGAAGTCGGTTCTATTTTTTTGTAAAAAAGTTTTTGAAGATTTGCAACCGAATAAACAAAACTTTTTACAAAAATAAGTAAGTAGGTAATGTAGGTATTTGTATTTTATTTCTTCGTTAATTGACACCGACTTCCGTAATTGAAATAATTTTTAAATTTTTATTGTCTACTTTTTTGGTAACTAAGTCGGTTGTATTTTTTGTAAAAAGGTTTTAATTTTTTTTACTTTATAGTTGTTATACCCCAGAACTAAACTGCCCCAATTAAATTGATAACCCCATTAACATGGAATATGTGATTCGAGGCAACCAAAACGTCATCTATGTATATATATTTTTTGTTTATTAATTTTTTCAAAAAGCGCTGAAGCAATTTCGATAAAATTTATATGGGACTACCTCTGAAGTATCATCTTTTGGATAAAAAGAATATTGAAAATCAGTTCACAACTGACAGAGAAATCGGTAGACATATTTAAAAAAAAATAAAACAAAAATAAACCGGCCAAGTGCGAGTCGGACTTCGCACATAGGGTTCCGTATCATATGAAGGAAATCAATATTTTAGAATTTATTTTCAAAATATACGTAATAATAAACATTATAACCAAATTTCAAGTTCATAGATCAATAGAAAGTTAAAAAATTCTTCGGAACAAAATTTTGTGACACAGACGGACAGATGGACAGACGGACACGTGAGTGACAGCAATAGGGCTCCGTTTGGACCCTTTGGGTACGGAAAACTAAAAAGAATAATAAACGTATAATGAAGAAATAAAATAATAATTATATCTATCTATATCTATAAATATAAAAATGAATCCCTATTTGCTTGGTCACGGCATCACGCGTGAATGGTTGGGCCGATTTCGCTAATTCTTTTTTTGTTGTATTTGTTATTGTCAGAAGAAGGTCCTTATGAAAGTAAAAAATAAGAAAGTTGCGCGAAAATTTAGAAAGTTTCAGAAAACTTCGCGCATTTTACAGTTCATATTCTAAGACAGGACAACGTCTGTCGGGTCAGCTAGTTTTTATATAAAAAAAACTTTTTTACAAAAAAATAGAACCGACTTCCAAAAAAAGTGCAAAATAACTTTTATTTCGGAAGTCGGTGTTCCTGTTTTGTGTCTGTGTTTTTTGACACCGACTTCCGAAATAAAAGTTATTTTGCACTTTTTTTGGAAGTCGGTTCTATTTTTTTGTAAAAAAGTTTTTTAATTTTCACTTTTTAGTTGTGGTTCCCCATTAAACTGTGTTAACAATTCATAGACATACGATAGCAGCAATCGCGGTTGATTTGCTGTCAATTTTTGAAGAGTTCCGTTGTCTGTCTCCGAAACACATAATCAGATCTTTTTTAAATTTAAATGGGACCATTTCGGAATAAACCCCTTTCGAACAAAAAAAGAATTTTGCAAATCCGTCAATTTATGACGTAGTTATGCCCGAACGTACATAAAAAAAAAATAAAAAAAAAATACAAACATCCGAATTGATAACCTCCTCCTTTTTCGAGGTCGGTTAAAAATTAACCCCTATTTCTCCTGGTCACGCTATAACTTGAGAACGACTTACCGATTTCGCTAATTCTTCTTTTGTTGTGTTTGTTATTGTCAGGAGAAGGTTCTTTTGAATTAAAAAATTAGGAAAGTTGCGCAGAAAATTGGAAAATTTCAGAAAACAGTTCGCGCGTCAGGACAGCGTCTGTCGGGTCAACTAGTAATTAATAAATACATCTAACTCAAACCGTGGGTTCTACGAAAGAGTCTCGAGGGACAACTGAAGGAACACGAGTAGATTTAAGTCAGCAAGAGTCTGATACTCCCTTCCGTTCCACCCAAGTCATCTGATAATTAACTCAAACTGTCGTTATAACCGGCTGTCAACTAAAATTATAAGTAGGTGCAAGAAATACAGACATTAATTTTAAGGTGCACCCTCACCAGAAACATTCGCCTGTAAATGTGAGTATAGACTAGAGCATTTGCTAGAGCATTACAATGTAATGTAACGTTCTTAAGAATGATACAATACAGAGAAATGCTCAGTTTCTTAAAGCATTTCCATGTAATGTAACGTTCTTGCGATTGTTTGACGCTGTGTTTGACGTAATGCTCACGGCGAGTGAGTATTTACCTGTAACATTTCTTTCTAACTTGCCTAAACTTTTTGTTGATATATCGGACCTACAAGTTGCGTGCCTTTGCTCGATAAAATGTTACACCAGAACGCTCCTTGGATTTTAAAATTAGGTTGTAACAAAACATCGAGTATTAAATTCGAAGAGTTGTTCGAGTAAATTTAAAAACAGCGAATGCTCGGTGTTCTGTTACTAGTAAATGCTCTAGTCTATCCTATGCTTTAGTCCTTAATGTAATATTTCAAATTCGATACAGCCTCACTGACTGACGAGCATTCGGTTGTAATGTAACAATTCAAAAACATTTTGAGCATTTGCTTCAAGCTGAATTAGTTGTTTGATGTTACAAGTTGTATCAACATGTTACAGATTGTATCATTACAGGTTGCGCACAGTAACGCTCGGTTCTCCTCACTCACTGATGTAATGCTCGACTCTGTAACGTTACATTACGAATGCTTCCGGTGAGGGAGCACCATTATCTCCATAGTTTGATAATATCATTTACTTAACTCAAGAACAATGAACAATGATTATCGTTTTAATTACTTGAACACTAAGATTATTTGTGATTGTTTTAAGTAGCATATGAAGACAAGTCGTTTAGGCTTCCTATTGTATTGCTGTAGGAACTTATTTGTTTAGTTTAAAACGCGATAACCTCAAAAAAACTGAAAGGATTTTCATAGTTTCGGTTTCCAACAATTTATAGAGTGATTCTTGAGGAAGTATTAGGTGTATGATGTGTACCCATGCGAAATCGAGGCGGATCACTAGTACCTATTTAAATAATTTATTGTTCTGTGTTCTACGAGGAGCTTGTGGCTAAAGTAATAACAGAGCTACGCTTGACGGTTTTGGTCCATGGATGGGTGACCATCTTTACATACTGAGACTCCTCCGTGCCTTGGAAAGCACGTTAAGCCGTTGGTCCCGGCTGTCAATCGTGGATCTTTGACAGTCGTTACGGGTCGTCAGAAGCCAGAAAGTCTGACCACCAGTCTTACCAAGGGGTATAGTATTACCCAGTAACTGGGTTGTGGATGTCAGATAGGCAGTCACTCCATGTAAAATACTGGTATTCAGCTGCATCCGGTTAGACTGGAAGCCGACCCCAAGATTGTTGGGAAAAGGCTAGGCAGATTTTTTTGATTGTTCTGTGTTCTTCAGTGTTCAAAGTTTATTTATTTATTAGGGTCGCGAATAAAGAAATACAGTTACCGCGGCCCTTAGCACAGGCAGCTGAAGGAGCAGGGGTGGGTTTTAGTCAGTAAAAGTCTGATTTGCCCTCCCGCTCCACCCAGAGCGGGAGAAGTCATTGGATGATTTTCCACCCCCAAAAATGAAACTATTCCGTTAAAAGTTTGGACCTTACATGCTAATTTTTAGGGTTCCATACTAAAGGTAACCAACGGGACCCTATTACTATGCCTCCGCTGTCCGTCTGTCTTTCTCACGATCCGTAATAGCTACACAGTTGAAATTTTCACAGAATGTGTATTTATGTTGCCACTATAACAACAAATAATATAAATAAATTAAAAATTAATGGAGTCTCCTTTAATTTTTATTAAGGGGGCTTAATTTATTTTTATTTTTATTATTTGTTGTTACAGCGGCTATAGAAATACACGCTGTGTGAAAAGGAGAAACCCAAATTCCATAGAAACTTGGGCCTGGCGTTACAGGACTGGAATTTGGCCATAATATAAAGCGTATATGAAGGTTTCACGAGCCCAATTTTCACGTCTCCCAGCAATGGTCAAATTGGTAAAATCAGACAGTTTTCATCTACATTTTAGGTTATTTTTCTACTTCTGAAGCTTTATTTCCTACGTAAATCTGGAACGGGCACACGCTAGGAAATAATTTCAAAGGGTCGTCGTTATCCAAATCTATGGAGCAATATATATAAATATGGAAGCTGTGCTGCAGCGCCTGCAGCCTATCACAATGAGGTACATACATAAAAAACGTTTAGGCTTGCGGTTTTTACTTAGAGCTCTGAGGTTTTCAGTAAGAACAATCTGTTAAATCTGAATTGAGTGACTTTAGACTTGGCAGGGTACGGTAAATTTTATTTAAAAAAAAAAGCGTACGGTGCCCAATTTAGACGCCACGGTTTGGTTCAGTGGTTCAGCATTCGGCTGCTGCGCTGCGTGTCGCGATTCGATCCCCGCACGAAACAAAACTTTGTATGGCCTACAGATAGTTGTTCCGGGTCTGGGGGTCTTGTGTATGTGAGTTTACATGTTTGTGAACGCACTCACGATACAGGAATAATTCCTAGTGTGGGGCAAAGTTTAAAAAAAAAATGTTTAAACGAGGGTCAGTCAGTCAATTAATCATATTCGGAGTCCAGTATTCGAACAGTCTTTTTTGCAGGAGGGTATTTAAACTGTCAACACGAGTAGTCGCGCTGTCCGAGATTTGAAGTGATATTGTGTATAAAACTTAAAGTTTGTGTTTTAGAAATATAACTTAAATAAACCCTATAACTGTGAAGAATTATTGGTGGCTTAAAGCAATCAGTGATAAAAACTAAAATAGTAATTTAAACTGAAGAGTGTCATTTGAACTCCTAAATTTTCCACGCATACCCACATTTTACGGAATTTGCGCCCCGGAGTGTTTGACGGCGCTATACGAGCGCTTACTCACCGCGCCACCCGCGCAAGTTACTGCATACTTTAAAACAACAGTCAACAACGGTTGATAACGGGCCACTCAGGTTCACCGCAGCGACGCCGACAGCTTCTACATTTGCCAACGATACCTATACCCTTCATTTAATCAGTCGTGAATACGCGGCGTTCTAATAACTAGCAATTAGTAAAATTATCCGTTACCTACCGAAATCGAGAGATCTATGATGTTTATTTTGACAACGTTCAAATCAATTAGATTCCAGATTTTTTATTTTACTTTGATTTTATTTAAATAATTACATAAAAAAACCATTATACTAAAACAATGGAGCATTATTCTATATCTGTAACAGTTTCGACTTCTTCAATTATGTTTTTAGGGTACGCTCTGTTGACATATACCAGCGTTTGTGAAGTTAGTGACTGACGTATAATGAAATACGAGTAAGTATTGTGACGATTTACAAAAGTTGTTGAAAACAAAAAAATATAAATCTACTTATTTTTTACACTTGGCCATTGTTAATGAGGCTAAGATTTAAGTGGGTTAATTAAGCAAAATAGTCGATTAATTTGGTACATATCTGATTCGTGTAACAGTTAGGCCCTAAAACGGGGTTCTCCTTTCAACTGTAAAAAAAAAACACGTGATATTTAAGGTTTTTTTTTTTAATTTTTGGTAATTTGAGAAATTTCTATGAACAGAAACGGTATTTAAAATGTGTCCACGTATTTCCATAATACGTGTATAAACCATCTCTATACGGGTATATCTATCATCTTGCATGTAAGGACTAGGAACCATCTAGCTAGTCATCTTCCGGCTTTCTCTATAAATATCAGCCATTACGATATACTAGAATAATTATATTCCTTACAAATTACAATTAATTAGAAATAACTTCTTACTGGTTACATAATATTGTTGTTCATATAACAAAAACATACGATCACACAGAAACTTTATAAGGTGGAACTGAACAAAACTCATACTTTTTACCCGACCACCCAAGAAGGAGGATAACGTTATATATATATACTTATATGTGTGTTTGTATGTTTATTTCTTTTGAACGCTCAGTGTACGTTCCTACCTGAACGGCTGGATATCATCATTCTCCTGCCCTTATCCCAATTTATTTGAGGTTGGCACAACATGTCTTTTTCTTCCATACTCCTCCATCAGTCGTCATCTTTGTAGTCACCCCCTTTTTACCCATATCATCTTTCACACAGTCCAACCATCGTTTCTTTGGCCTTCCCCTACTCTTATAGCCATCCACATCCATACACAAGATTTTCCTCACGACATTTTCTTCATTCCTCAAGAGATGGAATGGGCATTCCACGACAACCGATTTCCACACAACTTTTCAGTCAGCGGTGCCACTTTCAGACTTCTTCTTATATACTAATTCCTAATTCTATCCATGCGCGTAATACCACACATCGCTCTTAGCATTTTCATCTCAGCTGCATGCAATTGCTTTTCATTCGTCCCTTTTGTGGCCCAACATTCTGAACCAAGAATTTCGAGAAGTTCGAGAAGTTTGAATTCGAGAGTTTAAAAGTATGTATACTTATATGTGTGCTTGTATGTATATTTTTTGGCACGCTCAGTGTACCTGCCTGAACGGCTGGATGAATATTAACAAATTAAGTATCATTTGATTTGTCTTGAGTGCCAAAGTGACGTACACGATGACGTAGGCTACATTAATTTTGAAAAGTAAACAAGATGGCGGCCGTCGCTAGGAAGTATTTTAATTATAATATTATCTAAGTAGGTACACAAACATAGATATTTAATTATGTATATATTTTGTTTACCCTCGTCCGTGCGTCACTGCGGGGTGCCAACTGAAAATCAGCGCTGGGTGTCTGACGCCTAGCAAATAAATGCTGAGATGGTAACCCTTTCGGTGTGAGCACGCTCAGCACAATTTTATTGTATTTTATTGTATCTTTGTGTACTTTTCTTTTCCTTTTGTTTGTTGCTGTTGTGTTGTGTCTGTGTCGAATAAATATTTATTCTATTCAATAGAATAGAAAATACACTTTCAAAGAATACTTTGAAAGTGTATTTTCTGTGAAATTATCATCTGATGTAGGGTATCACAAAAAATGGTTCGGGAAGACAATAGGGATGTTTCCTGGGTCATACAAATAATAATTCAATTTATTCCGTAAGTGAGATTATCAAAAAACATTGGACACGTATTTTTGCTTTACCAAACCAATAAAAATTACAAAGATAAAACGCATCAAAGTTCACGAGTGGCTTGTTACGTTACTAAACGGTACAAAGTTTGTCGAGGTGTGACGTCAGGCGAAATTTCAACGCACCGTACAATATGTCCAATATTTTTTGGTTATATAACTGACGGATTAATTAGATTTTTTTAGTAAACTAGACTATTCCAAAAATGTAACCCACTAAAATGAAGGAAATTAAAAAAAAATAGTATGTCAAAAACCCAATCACAAGTTGGTGGCGTCAAATCTATGACTGAACTAAAATAAATACCATAAACTGCATCAGACTGTTTGAAAAGATTTTGATCGTTTTTTGCGGTCGGGTTTTTAAACACAAACTTTCAATTAAAATATGCTGTTATTGAAAAGAGACATAATAAAGACCACTAAATACAAAATCCGTTCCCACATCGTATATTTGTTGAAAATCCTCTCAAAGGGGTTGCATGCATTTCATAAAATTTTAACCAGAAAATTTTCGAATTTTCCATTGCGAATGTATTTTATAAGCCCCTTTCGTTCGAAAACCCGCTTATTTTTGAATGGGGAGCCGAACACACATGTCACTATTAATATGTATATTTTTGTTAAGAGGCTGTCATACGCAAACCCTACAAAACAGCTGGTTTTGTAAAAAAAAAATTGTTGAATCTAACTATAACCTCCAGAGAAAAAAGAAATATATAGCCTTCTCTACATTTCCAAGAACTTGTTTGGTTTTGAATGAAGAGCATGTTTAAAAAATTCTTGATAGAAATTATCGTCAAACTTACCGGTAATTTTGACCTGTTTTTAAAAAAAAAAATCGGATAATTAAAATTTGTAAGTAATGATGAATCGAATCTTAAACATTGGCATCGTAGATTTGATTAAACGTCAGTTTTTTTCATAGTTTTGCGTTGTTGAACATTTTTCATCTGTTGTAATACGAGCATTTAAGAGAAACCGGCTTAGTGTGTGACGGTGTTCGCACATGTATTGTGCCGTACTAAATGCATTTTTGACAATTTGTTTGGCTTCGAGTCAACAAGATGCGAATATTGTGAAAATTTGAAGAATAGCTCCAATCGTTTGGCTGTAAAACCTGTGTCACAGACGACAGACGTACAACAGACAGATGTAGACGGACAGACGGACACTTTAGTGACAGCAATAGGGCTAAGTTGCAACCCTTCGACTAAAAAACAGTTAATCACACTAAACAAGTGTTTTAC
Organism: Polia nebulosa; assembly: GCA_951329385.1. Classification (NCBI taxonomy): domain Eukaryota; kingdom Metazoa; phylum Arthropoda; class Insecta; order Lepidoptera; family Noctuidae; genus Polia; species Polia nebulosa. Next base: position 3,513,249 of record OX589587.1, on the reverse strand, counting down.
TTTAAATTAATGAACATCTGAACCGTTATATTCTTGAAACTGCCTCATTAAAATGATTCCAGTTAAGGGTTCACGCTAAACTTGGTTGTTATAGACATTTTTTTAACAACTCAACTTACTTTCAACTATATATTAAAGAAATATTTTATTTTTATTTTGCATAAACCACAAACGCACATTAAAACGAAATTTACAAAAGCCCAGTATTCAAACACCGTGCAAAAATGTTATACTTAAATAAATATTTTGCAATATATTGCAAGAATTGTGTTATTGACATTTTATATTGCAGTCCGGCAGAGTCCGCATGTCATGCCCTTAAACTCCGGATAGTGCAGGTGTAGGTACTCACAATGAGAGGCTTTCAAACCGTTTCCAAGAGTTGAGTATTTAGTGGTATTCAATGCGCGGTAGACGTAAATCGGAGTATTAAAAACAGTGGTTCTGCTAAAACTAGGCACTCCAACAAAAAAGAAAAATAATGTCAACCTGTTTGTAACTGTCGCACTGTAAAGCAGAGAAATCTTCTCTTACAGAGAAGGCAGACGCATTAATCACAACGCATGCTCAAGTCTGTTATGTAATTATAAACTAATATAAGTTTAGTACAATGTTTTTGAAGTGAAAGCTTCTTTAGGCGCGTTGGGCATTTTTGAGATGGGGAAAAACAATTGAACTCGCCACCGACTCAGACACCGAAACAATTCCCGCGAGATAGGCAAACTATACCTCTTTATAATATTTGTATGTCTTCATGAGGAGCTCGTGGCTAAAGTTAATAACAACCGTACGGTTCGGTCCATCAGGTCAAGCTACGATTGTCGGGGTTGGTCCATGAATGGGTGACCATCTTTACATACAGAGACTTCTCCGTGCCTCGGAAAGACGTTGGTCCCGGCTATCAATCGGGTCGTCAGAATCCCGAAAGTCTGACAACCAGTCTTACAACGGGTATTGTATTACGCAGTTACTGGGTTATGGAGGTCAGATAGGCAAACGCTCTATGTAAAATACTGGTTTCAGCTGCATCCGGTTAGACTCAGATTGACTAACGTATCTATGTAGCGGAATCTTTGAACGTGATTTTCACTCACTTCAAAACGTTGGACTGTATTGAAACTTCGCACACTTATCAAGGACCGATGACAATGCATGGTAAGCTAAGTGACGTCATTCTAAATCAAAGATGGCGGAATCCCAAAGATGGCAGACTAATTATTTTTATACATTTCCATGGGCTGAGATGAATAATATAATAATAATAATATTCCACAACTATCACACAACGCCGTCTAGTCCCAAGCTAAGCAGAGCTTGGGTTATGGGTACTAGACAACTGATAAACATACTTATATATTTCTAAATACATAAATATTATAGATAAATTACAACCAGACACAGAACAAATGATCGTGCTCATTACACAAACATTTGTCCTGGGTGGGAATCGAACCCACGACCTCCGGCATAGCAGTCAGGGTAACTAACCACTAGACCAACAGGCCTGTCATTACGAATACGTAAACGGTTCTATTTTTTTGTAAAAAAAGTTTTTATTTTTCACTTTGTAGTGCGAGCAGTGGTGGCCCAGTGGTATCGGCCACGACTTACAAGTTGTAGGTCGTGAGTTCAAAGCCAGGCAGGCGCTTTACTTTGTGTAAGTTATTTCATCACCACTGCTCTCAAAACGGTGAAGGAAAACATCGTGAGGAAACCGGCATGTCCTAGAACCAAAAACTCGAAAACATTTGACATCCACCAATCCGCATTGGGCCCGCGTGGTGGATTATGGCCCACACCCTCTCACAGAGAGGAGGCCTGTGCCCCAGCAGTGGGGACAATAAAAGGCTGACGATGAGTGGCGATTCCCCATTAAATTGGAGCGGTGGATTTGTTGTCATTATTTGAAGAGTTCCGTTGTCTGTCTCCGAAACTCATCATCAGATCTATATGAAATTTTAATGGAACTATTTCGGAACAAACCCCTTTCGAAAAAAAACAGAATTTTGGAAATTCGTCTATAAATGACGAAGTTATGCCCGAATATACAAAAAAAAAATACAAACATCCGAATTGATTAGGTACCTCATCCTTTTTGAAATCGATTGAAAAAAGAAAGCGTGTTTTTAGTTTTGTTTTTTAAACTACAGAAAATTATTAAAGTTCGAATAGGTCCTGTATTCTCTCTTTCAATATGTCCTTCGTTTTAGCAGTCGGTAATTATATATTAATCCGATATTCTCCGTACCAAAGTGCAATATGGATGGTAAAGCTCTCTTTTGTTTCCAAAAAATATCGGAATATTTGTCTCATATATTTGGCGATTTTATATTCTATGAAGCATAAAGTGTAGTATATAAATATGTATTTTGGAGGAATGGCAGCAGTTTGCAGAAGAGTTGGGTAGAGATAAAAAAAACTCTAGAAATAAAAAAAAACCTGTTTTAAAATCGTTGCATATTTCCGAGTAATTCTGAATGCCAATTAATACAGGTTGAGTTGGTAAATCCTACTAATATTATAAATGTGAAAGTCTGTGAGGATATACTCGTATGGATGTTTGTTACTATTTCACGCAAAAACTACTGCACGTATTTTGATGAATCTTTACGGTAATATTGCTTATACAGGGTGTAAGGGGAACGCTGCCAAAGCCAGAACGTAGATTATATACAAACTAAATGCAAACGGATTCCAGTAACCTTTCGCTTTACGTCGGCGTCGCTTGGACGTGGGGACGTTGGCCACGAGGTCATCGGCGACCGCGCGCGCACTTTAAATTCGTGTCAATGCGCGAGCGTCAGCTGATATTTTATGAATACATTGTATGCTAAAGTCATAAAGAAAGAAAGTGTCTTTAATGGCAAATAACGGTTTCATCATTCAATTGTTCTCACAGCATGGTGAACGCAAAATGTTAAAAAATAGTTAAAAAAAAACAGATTTTTTTATGGTATCGTATCGAGAATCACTGGCTTTATCACCTGTCTCCGTTTTTGGAAGCGTGTTCCTTACACCCTGTATATCAGAATAACACATAGGCTATAATATTTATAATAGAGCAAGTTCTAATACCACGCAGGCAAAGCCGTTGGGAGAAGCTAGTAGGCATTTTGTGCTGTTATTAATGTGAAGAGTGAGTGGGTGTTATAATTTTGAATTTATGTGTATAGTTTCGTCTACGCTCGCAGACAAATTAAATTAAAATATGAAATATCTCTGTATTATAATAAACAATCATGTCAATTCACATAATCGGCGGAATCTAGAAAACTGCTTTACCGATTTCGATGGAACTTTCACTTGAACATTACTCCTTCCTGGTTTAACATCACGCTTGCATATATAAGGGGGTCAGTGGTTGTGTAAAAGCAGGATTTCCTATGGAAACTAGTCAGCGTCACGTCTAAGCTGGCCTATGACCCTAAATTTTATGTGAAAGGCGAGTATTTAATGGAGGTTGCAATTGTTCACCCCGTGAGATAAGAGGTTTATACTGGTGACGTAATATCCGTTATAGGTACGTTTAATAAAGATGTACGCCGGATTCAGTTGTCGATTTATGAGTGGGTCGGATTCCCAACAGTCTATTGATACAAGCGTATCTGAGCTTAAATAAAGGGCTTATGGACTAACCCGTAAAGTTGATGAAGACAAATCTATATCAATATTATAAAGAGATAAAGTTTGTGAGTTTGTGATGTTGTAGGGGTAATCTCTGGAACTATTGAACCGATTTTGAAAATTCTTTCACCAGTAGAATGATACGTTATTCTTGGGTGCTGCGGGCTATACATATTTTATAATTCCACGCGGACGAAGTCACGGGCGAAGTGCTAGTGTTATACAACTACGCCTACAGATTAGGTTTTTTTTTTGTTTTAAGTTGAATAAATAAGTACCTAACTGTTAAATTTTATTAAGTTATCTACATTGAGCTATGTAGGTACGCATAAAAAATATGCTAAAGAGGTTGTATACAAAATTTTGCTGATTTACGTTATTTTACAGACATGATTTTACAATTAAAACTCATTGATTAATCATGAAATCTCTAAAAGTACTGAACCAACGCAAATTAAATTTAAGAATAGAATAGAATAGAATAGAATAAAATTTATTCAGCAACAGTACACAAAACACGCACGGTACACAGAAATAACAGTGAAAAAAAAACCTTTTAACAAACAAAGTGTGTGCCTCACGACTGTGCTAAAAAGGTCCATTTCAGCGATAATGTGAAACGGCCTGGAGCCGCCTGACGCTGGTTTTCAAATGAACCTTTCAAAGGTCTGTGACGGATCATTTGAAGGTAACAGCTACGAACTAAGTGAAACAAGTTGTAGTAAAAAAATAATACTTATATATATAAACAGTAAATAGATACAGAAACGGAACGCAATACGGAATTTGATACAGAGGTAAACTATGAGTAGAAGACGTCAGCTAAGAAAGGATTTTAGGAAACTCCACCGTGAAAGGGTGAAATAGAGGGTGGAAGTTTGTATGAAAAAAATCAAGGTTTTCGCGGGTGGAGCCGCGAGCAGCAGCTTGTGTATTTCTATAAGTTTCAATGCACAACATGAAAGATCTTTTCAATGACGATCTAATGTAAAAGCTAGTTTTTTTTAAAATTGTCGATCATAAACCGACGATGGTTTTCGGTGACTTTTTGCTGTAAGCGGTTAAGGGCCGATTTCACCCATGAAACTAATCACTATTAGTTCAACTAAACTCTGTTTATGCGTTTAATCAAGAGCTAGAGCTTTATTTTACGTTTCACAACTACAAACTAAACTAGATTAAGCTTAACTTAGTCGCGTCAGGCCTCTCGCGTATCCATAAGGTAACGCAACAATTGGTTTTTAATTGTGTCTGCTAATGACGCGTTAAATTCTTAACGCCCAGTTTTCGGTGAAACGCAAAATGAAGCTCTAATCTCGATTGCATGAACTGAGTTTAGTTTAAACTAATCGCGATTAGTTTCATTGGTGAAATCGACTCTTAGACGTTAGGACGTTTTGAAGTTTAGGCGTTTAGCGTTTTGTATGACCTCACTACAGTATATCTACGTTGACGTATTTTATTTAACATATTTTATTTTGATTAATTTCTTGAGCACCGGATAATACTCAAAGAGCCCTAGTTTCGAAACATATATTTTGTTTTAATAGGAATCACTTTGCTGATTTAGTCCTTCAGAGATTCGCAGCAGTAGACGTCTTTCGGCTGAAATCATATGAGTACCTCTTGAAGTAATACCTACTCAAATTCAGTGCTCTCAGTCCCACGTATTTTATGAGAACAATTTCAATAAGAATATTATAATATAGTTTCCAAGTAAAACATTGTAGAAAATAATATTATTATATGGCAAATAAGCTTGTTTCAATAAAGATCTTCTAGAAATAACCTACTTAAGTGCCTACTTACGAGTATGCTTATATTACCGTCTGGTTAGTTTTGTTATTTTGTTATAAATAAGAAAACTAGTAAAGGTTGACCTTTATTATAAACTAACTGTGCCCGCGACTTCGTCCGTGTGGAATAGGTATTTCCTACCTACCTAGTACCTTCTAGCTCTAAAATAACGATATAGTTCCATACAACTTTTCATCCCCACCTTTTAACCCCTTTTTTTGCATTAAAAAGTAGCCTATGCCCTTTCTCAGGCTCTAGACTATCTGGGTACCAAGTTTCATTTATATCGGTTCAGTAGTTTTGGCGTAAAAGCACGACAGACAGACAGACAGACAGAGTAACTTTCGCATTTATAATTTTTTATTACATTTATAATTATTAAAATTAGCAGCAATCCTTAACTGACTTAAAAAAAGAGGAGGTTCTCAATTCGTGTTTTTATTTGTATGTTTTTTAAGCGATATCGCCGCCATTTGTGAATCGATTTTGATGATTTTTTTTTGGTAGGTCATACTTCAGAGGCACTGCATTTTTTGAAAAAATCAACGTAAACTAAAAATATGTTTACACAGATGACGTTTTGGTTTTCTCCAAATGTTCAAATTCCATGTTATTGGGGTTAGCCATTCGGGCATAACTTTAATATTTAGTTTTACTTCTGGGGTACGACAACTAAAAAGTAAAAAATAAAAAACTCTTTTACAAAAATACAACCGACTTCTAAAAATTACAGAATATCTTTATTTTCGGACGTCGGTGTCAAATAACGAAGAAACAAAATATAAGCACTTCCTTTAGAAGTCGGTTGTATTTTTTGTAAAAAAAGTTTTTTTTTTATATCAATTTATTGCTTTTTTTACATTTATAAGTTCACGCTAGACCACTATCTCACCCGATGTTAAGTGACGATGGAGCACGCTTGCCTAGAAGTCACCTAATCACTCTTGTCTTAAAGATCCTCAGGTTGCAGCACGTGTAAGTTGGCACGAACCCGTGAACGGCCGAGCCTCTTATCGCAGTTTGACATATTTACGACCGGGCTCATAAAAAACAACTTGCTGAGGTTTCTATTGGAGCGAGGCTTAAAGTAAACTTTTTTGGGTTGTTGAATAAACAGACCTTAGAATAACATGTAAACAATACTTGTAATTCGAGAGTTGAATTTTAATCAAATTCTGTTATCAACGATTTGTCGGGAATAGTGTGTGTGTGTGTGTGTGGGTAGTTGTTAAAACCACTGTATCAATTTACATGAAATTTTGCATGTTGCACTATGAATAGACAAGTAATCTAAGAACAGTGTTTTTATTGTAGAGTCCGATATCATATTTTCCTATTATTCACACTCAAACTTCAAATTACGAAATCAAAACAAAGTAACGGCTTTTTAAAATTGAGTTTCTGCGTTTGCGTTGCGTTTTGTGTTGTGTTTTTTTTCTAACACTATGTAATAACTACCTAAGAATGCATGTGAACCATGCCACAGGATATAAGATCTTTAGTTATTTAATAAAGCCTCGTAATCTGGTCGGCATGCGGGCATGCCGTCGGGCGTTCAGGGGTTTATTTATATATCGGTCTCTCATTAATATCATCTGTCTACCCTAAGCCCATGTGTTTTGTTAAGCGAACACCATCATCGACTGGTTACTGGCGAGTGTTGCCGCTCATCTATACGAATAGCAGGTAAAGTTTATGAGTTTCTGAGGCTGTAGGGGCTAATCTCTGGATCGACTAAACCGATTTTGAAAATTCTTTTACGAATAGAAAGCTACGTTTTTTGTGAGTGTCATAGATGTGGTACTGTGGAGTGGCTGTAAATATTTTTGAATTTCACGCGGACGAAAACGCGGGCGGAGTGCTAGTTCATTTTAAAAATATTTTAGATCTAATATATCAAAAGCTTTGACCTTTTATAGGCAAACGTTAACCTTATCTAACAACACTTAATATAATTTTCGTTTAGTATATTGTCATTGAGTATAACGGCCTGACATTTTATTATTTGACGTCAATAACACATTTTATTTATTTATTTTTGAAATTCACATACCGCGTTTTAATTTAATTAAATTTTGGTTTTTCTAATGACTTTTAATAACATAATGACACAAATGAGCCGTAATTTTAAATTTTATTTTAATTGTATTTATTTTACCCTTGTTTTATTTTTTATTTCTTTGTTGTATTGTGTGCACTATGGGCTATGCCTGAAATAAATGAATTTTATTATTTATTTATTTATTTATTTATAACCCTCTTTTGACGCTTCTTTGTCTGCTAACATTTGATCTAACATTTTTTTTAGGGTTCCGTACCCGAAGGGTCCAAACGTAGCCCTATTGCTGTCACTCACTTGTCCGTCTGTCAGTCTGTCCGTCGTCTGTCACAATTTGTTTTTCCGTAGAATTTGTTACCTTCCCATTGACCTATGAACTTGAAATTTGGTGATAATGTTTTTTATTACGTATATTTTACTAACAAATCCCAATATATTAATTTCCCTCATATGGTCATAATCATCAGCCTTTTAATGTCCCCACTGCTGGGGCACAGGCCTCCTCTCTGTGAGAGGGTGTGGGCCGTAATCCACCTCGCGGGCCCAGTGTGGATTGGTGGATGTCACATGTCTTCGAATTTTTGGTTCAAGGACATGCCGGTTTCCTCACGATGTTTTCCTTCACCGTTTTGAGAGCAGTGGTGATGAAATAATTTACACAAAGTAAAGCGCCTGTCAGGGTTTGAACTCACTACCTACAACTTGTAAGTCACGGCCGATACCACTGTGCCACCACTGCTCACTGCTCACTGTCCCTCATATGGTACGGAACCTTAAATGTTCGAAGTCCAACACGTACTTGGCTGAAAGAAAGAAAGAAAGAAAGAAAAAGTATTTATTTGCCACAAATTAACGACATACTCAACAATATAATTTTGCTAACTTAAGTCTTAACCCTTATCGATAGTGTTAGTGTTGGCTGGTTTTTTAAAGTTGACCCACACTTGGTATTCATGAAAAACCCATGTATCGTCAGTTCGTACACAAACATGTAAATACACAAACACAAGACACTCAGACTCAGAACAATTATCTGTAAAGCATACAAAAATATAACCGTTGAACGGAGGGCGATCAGGGAACCCCATGTTGTGTGACAGAAATAGAAGATTTTCATTTTGAAGTACGTTACTAGGGGCTCCGTCGACTTACCTTTCTTATAACCGTAACTTAAGCTGATTATTCGATAAACTGAATTATTTATAATGTTTTCGTTAGATTAAAGAAATCTTGTACAATATAAACATTATAACTTCTGAATTGTACCTATGATAAATCAACTGAAGATTACAAATGATAAATGATTTTATTTTTGTAAATAAGTTTTAACAACACTTTTGTACGTCAACATTATTTTTTCATCAGTTTTAGCTAGATGAGGCCGGTGTTTCCTAGCCGAATACCCTAAGAAGAAACACCGAAACAAACTCAGAGGTCAAAGTCTCTTTTAAAGTGTTCATCATCCATGCAATATATACTGGTCAAATCATATGAGAACCATGTACGTTAATGTCTGGGATGAGCTTTTGAGGAAAGCAACACGCAGATTTGAGTGGATCTGTCCAGACAGTGCAAGCATTTGTCAGTTATCGTGAAGCTTAACTCAGAACTTTGAGGAGCTCAACGAACCGACGAACAATAACAAAGTAAGGACATTTGGCTAGGCCACAAAAGTACTCAAACTGACAGACAATCATAAAATCTAGGTACGTGAATATAACGACCTACATAGTTCTTTAAATGAAATGAAATTAAATCTCATGGATTTATATCATTATCATCATCAGCCTTTGACTCTCCCCACTGCTGGGGTACAGGCCTCCTCTATGTGAGAGGGTATGGGCCGAAATCCACCACACGGGCCCAATGCGGGTTGGTGGATGTCACATGTCTTCGCATTTTTGGTTCTATGATATGCCGGTTTCCTCACGATGTTTTCCTTCAGCGTTTTGTGAGCAGTGATGATGAAATAATTTACACAAAGTAAAGCACCTGCCTGGGTTTGAACTTACGACCTACAACTTGTAAGTCGCAGCCAATACCACTGGGCCACCACTGCTCAAGATTTATATCACTAAGCTGTTATTAAGAATTGATCATTATATTACAGAAAATTATATCAAACGATATTTTTATCATATTACATATTATTATTATTTTAATTATATTTATTCATTAATTGTTTTATTAAATATATTTATACCTTACATTACACATTACAAACGCGAGCTCACAAATAATATCGAATAAAAAAATGTTGTTTGGGATCGGTGCAATATAACACATTTCTCTTGTTCCATTCTCTCTTCTGTCTTCTGACACGTTTTCATACACTTTACAATTTATCCATCTTTGCTTTGGCCTTCCATCCAATCAAATATTTTTGTTTTTGGAACGAAGTTCCTTATCGCGCGTTGTGAAAGGGGGCCAGACGGAAAAAATTCTTACAAAAAGTTGTCACGACACTAATGAGGCTGTCCATCCAAAAAGATTGTGTTGGAAAAACAGTCTAATAAAAACTTCTTGTATTTTTGGTGGGTAGGTACAAAGTTTGCAAGCAGATCAAGCATTATCTAACCAATTTCGTGTGTTAAATCTAGCGGAGCTTGGAACAATCTAACTCCAGATTAAGAGTTGAGTTGAGTTGAGCTGAGCTGAGCTGAGCTTAGCTGAGCTGAGCTGAGCTGAGCTGAGCTGAGCTTAGCTGATCTGAGCTGAGCTGAGCTGAGCTGAGCTGCGATGAGATGAGATGAGATGAGATGAGATGATGAAGTTCTTACGTGCGTGCGTGTGTGCGTAGTTAATAATAAAAAAAATATTATAAATTTAAAAAAATAAAATTATATTACAATTCCTTCACTAATTAATCGAAAGGAACTTCGTTCCATCCGGGTGTCCCTTGACACCTCTCAAGTTTTTTTATTTTAACACATCTATAATATTAGCTAAAAATATCTTAGAAGTTAAAAATGAAATCTTAGAAGCTAACCCACTGCCCGGCTTCCGATTAAATTGAACCTTCGCACACATATCAAGGACCTATGACAATGCATGATTAGCTAAGTGACGTTATTCTAAATTCAATATTGCGCACTCCCAAAGATGGCGGGCTAGTTGTTTTGGATGCATTTCCATGTTATGGGTATCAAATGAAAGGATTTGCTCAGAAGAACGCAAAAAATAATAGTAAAGTGGGTTTTTAGTTTTTTTACCGACTTCAAAAAAAGAAGGAGGTTCTCAATTCGACTGTATTTTTTTTAATATGTGTCACCTCATAACTTTTTACTAGGTGAACCGATTCTAAAGATTTTTTTTTATTTGAAAGCTGTTGCTTCACATGTGGTCCCATTTTAATTTGGTGAAGATCTGATGAAGAACTTCTGTGATACACAATGGAACTCTTCAATAAAGATAGCAAATCTTTCAGAATTGCTGCAATCGCATGTCTGTATATTGTTTTCACCACTTCACAACATTACATCACGCTAATACGCTCTGAAGGGGTATACAGATTTGTACAGTTCACCCTGATACATCCTAATTTCACCAACTATGTTCAAATTCCCTATTTTTGAGGCTATCAATTCGGGCATAACTTTACTATTAATTTAGTTTTAGAATGGAGTACAACAAATAAAAAGTGAAAATAGAAAACTTATTACAAAAAAAATACATCCGACTTCCATAAATAATACAAAAAAAATGCAAAATAACTTTAATTTCGGAAGTCGGTGTCAAATAACGAAGAAACCAAATTAGAAACACCGACTTCCGAAATTAAAGTTATTTTGCATTTTTTAGTATTTTTTATGGAAGTCGGTTGTATTTTTTTTTGTAAAAAGTTTTATTTTAAACTAGTGTAAATTATTTTTAGTCATCATCACATTATCACACCAGGACAAACGAGTTCCTGCAAACTTTTGATGTGAAAATTGTCAGTAAAATCGACTCGGAATGTCGTGACGGAAAACAACAGGACGCCGTGGTGCCACGATGCCCTCACTACGCCGCCGCTTTCTCCCTTCTCCCTAAAAACATTTATGCGAAAAAAGTAACAAAACGACAACTAAAAACCAACAACAACAAACAACAACACACAACAAAAACAACTACTACAACCAACAGCAACTACAAACAACGACAACCAACAACAACAACAGCAACCAACAATATCTTTATTTTATTTTGTTCCATCCTTCGTTAGATTTTTATCAATTAACAATTTTAATATTAAAATAGATGTTTCACATCTGCCGGTTGTCTCGTGACGGCCAACTCTTTTGTCAACACTTTTAAACTTCTTTTTATTAACCTGCTACACAAAAAAGGGTATAAGTTTTTTTATTAATCCAACAAATCAAGGATCATTCATATTGATGATTCATGTTGGATTAGTTCCAACCCGAGCCACTTTGTTTCTTAAATAAAGATTTCTTACTTTATTATAATTACGAGTAATATACTCTACAATATTATTATTTTTATTAATTATTGTACACATAAAACATGTACATAAAAAAACACAATGGGACAGTTGACAAAGGCGAGCTTACATATCAACACAGCACACATACACATACACTCACTCTACACTTGAACTTTCTTAATTAATTTCAACATTTTCATGCTACGTGGATTACTTTATTTATATTCATATAAGTCTCGTAACTAATTAGGTACGTTCAATCAGAACCACTTGAAGAAATACCCACTCATGCGGTTTTCACTGCACTCTACCTCAATTTTATGAAATTATGAGATTTTCTGAAGCAACTTAATGAGAATACTAAAGTATTCCGGCATGAGGAAAGAAAAAGCATAACGTCTGTATAATCTGTACCTATTAAGGCCCTACTACTATTGAATAAAAATCGTAGCGTAGCATAGAAAATAAATATTAAAGAATCCCACGTCACGTTTGTTACAAAGAGGATAAAGTATTTTCAACACATTTGCTCAAAAAATACATTTACGAAGCCTGCATACACTGTTCGAAAGTTAAAAATTACGCACCCTATAATGGAACGTGCGGTAAAATAGGCACTCCCACCTATGAACCTATTTTACCGCACGCTCCGTAGCGTGCGGTAAAACCGTGCGTATCCTTAACGGTTTTTTTTTTAAATTTCCACATAAAACATAATTATAAGAATTCCACCAAGGAGTTTCAAATTACGAAAATAAAAATATTAGCCGTCACGGGACGCCCGGCAGATGTGAAACATCTATTTTATGTGTTGTGTGTTTTGTGTTGTTTGGTAGTGTTGTTGGTTGTTTTTGTTTGTTATAGTTGGCTGTTGATGTTGATTGTTGTTGTTGTTGGTTGGTTTTGTTTGTTGTTGTTGGTTTTGTTTGTTGTTGTTAGTTGTTGATGTTGGTCGTTGTTGTTGTTGTTGGTGGTTGTGGTGCTTGTATTGGTAGTGTTGTTGTCGGTGGTTATTGTTGTGGTTGTTGTAGTTGGTTGTTGTTGTTGTAGTTGGTTGTTGTTGTTGTTGCTGGTTGTTGTTGTTACTGTTGTTAGTTGTTGTTGTTACTGTTGTTGGTTGTTGTTGTTGTTGGTTGTTGTTGTTGTTGTTGGTTGTTGTTAGTTGTTGTCGGTGTTTGTTGATGTTGCTTGTTGTTGTGTAACTTTTTTCGCATAGATGTTTCTAGGGAGACGGGAGTAGAGAGCGGTAGCGTAGTGGGGGCTTCGTGGCACGACGGTCTCATTCCGTCACGACATTCAGTCTGTTTTACTGCAAAGCCAAACATTTTCAGTCCTGTTTTAACAACGTAAAAATACTCCTCTATGTAACAAATGTGACGTAGAATTCTTTAATGTTTATGTTCTATGGTATGCTACGATTTTTTATTCAATCGCCCTCATTGAATAAAAAATCGTAGCACCACTTGGTCGGTAGTAGATCCTTAATATACTCGTATAAAATTCAAAGCACTGACTGAATGACTGATATATCAACACGCAGCCTAAACCGCTGATCCTAGAGACATGAAATTTTGAGGGTGTGTTCTTTGTGAAGAGTAAGTATCCACTAAGAAAGGGGTTTTAGAAATTTTACCTCTAAGGGGAAAAACGGGTTGAAAGATAGAAGAAGAAGAAGACGGGGAAAGTACCTAAAGGTGAGATAGCGGTCAAACGCGTGCCTTTATAAACAAGAAAAAAAGTACTAAATCCACATGGTGACGTCGCTGAAGCTACATAATTATATTGCTTATTTTCTCGTTCGACCAACCGGTCAGAGCCTTGTTATTTTGCTGCGCACGCTTTAAAATATTTGTGCTTATTTGCTATTTTTCTTAAAAACGTTGTAGCATTTCTTGATATAAGTGTTATTTTCGTAGTTAATTAAGTAGAAGCAGGTCTTGAAATAAAATCCACTTGTAAGATATCATACAAAAAATAAAATCCAGTTGTACAAAATAAATAATTCTTTTACAAAAAATACAACCGACTTCTAAAAATTGCAAAATAACTTATTTTAGGAAGTCGGTGTTTATATTTTGTTTCTTAGTTATTTGACACCGACTTCCGAAAATAAAGTTATTTTGCAATTTTTAGAAGTCGGTTGTATTTTTTGTAAAAAAGTAATTTATTTTTTACTTTTTAGTTGCTGTACCACAGAAGTAAAACTAAACATTAAAATTATAAAAAAAGTACAGAAAAAAAAGACGAACGAAAAAAATTGAGAACCTTCTGCTTTTTGAAGTCGGTTAAAAACATGGAATTTGAACATTTGGAGACAACCAAATCGTCATCTGTGTATACTTACATGTTTTTTGTTTATGTTGATTTTTTCAAAAAGTGTTGAATCAATTTCGATAAAATTGATATGGGACCACCTCTGAAATCTGACCTACCAAACAAAAGAATCATCAAAATCTATTCACAAATGGCGGAGATATCGCGTAACAAACACACACAAAAGAACCATACAGACGAATTGAGTTCAACCACCTCTTTTTTGAAGTCAGTTGAAAAATCAGGTACGCATTGCTAATTCAACTGACGTCCATCTTAAAGTAGTAACCACTCGTAAGCCAGCTTCAACACTCAGTGCACTCAGTACGCCTTTTATGAAATCACTAGCTTTTTATTTCCGCGGCTTTGGTCTCGAGCAAACTCGAATTGGTTTCCGGGAAAAGAATAAGCCAGTCAGCGATGGTATAGCCCTCTATCAGTACTTCGGTACTTCCCCAGATTACCTATACGAACAAATAATGGTAAGAAACATTGTATTATTACGCACCAACATAGGTTAACTCTTTGCGCGTCTAGCGGATACATGGAGGGCGAAACACAATCAAAACCTATTGTTTCTGCTAATTGGACGCGCCATGGGTTAAAGGAGGTTCTCTCAGTGTCTACTACCGGCCAAGTGGCGCCCTCATTGAATAAATATCGTAACATAGCATAGAAAATAAATATTAAAGAATCCAACGTGATATTTGTTACAAAGAGGATAAAATATTTTTACGTTGTAAAAACAGGTCTCAGAATGTTTCGTATCCAAAATATTAGGCAAAAGTGTCAGAAACGGCCGTTTGTGGTACTGAATTCTGGGGTCAACTAAAAAGTGAAAAATAAAAAACTTTATTTTACGAAAAAACAACCGACTCCCAAAAAAGAAAGAAAGAATTTTTAGTGCAGGTAATTTCTTCTTTGGAAGTCGGTTGTTTTTTTTGTAAAAAGTTTTTATAAACTATATTATGCATCAATAATAGTCTGCAAGCATCCTATAAAGTAATTGTTGCAATTTTCATTTTAATGAACACTGGTGTTATAACAGGTTTTTCAGCTTCCCTTCATTGAAAAAGTCTTGGTAATTTTAGTAAAAAAATCACAAAGACACTATCTGAATGTTTCCCTACGTTTTCTAGGCTGACTTCAAAATATTTAACGCAAGGTACCTACTATAAACTTAATGTTTATTCCACTTTTAATTTCTCATTAAAATTATAATTTATTTAATATTCCTCTAATGTATCTAGTTCTGATTTGCATGTGCCTAGCTATTGTTTGATATTTCTACACCAGCAATAGTAGTATGTGCGAAACAATGTTTAATGTACGATATACAGAGAAATAGATACTTTAATACTAAAACATTTTTATTTGTACAATTAATATACTATTTACAAACTTATAAAATACTTGACTAACTATAATATACCCGTCAAGCTCCTCATTAACAGACACAATTAAGAACCTATTGTCGCGTCTCCTTAAGGAGACGTGAGGGGCTCGACGGATTAAACCAAAAACTCCTAACTTAATAAAACTTTAAATGACGGCGTCATTAAATTACCCAGCATGGCTGTCGACTGGAAGTGTGCCCAAAAGACTGGTGGCATTGCCACGTTGTCCTTGGGTCACGCGAAGTGTCAACAAGGCGTTTCGAAAATGTAAGTACCGACGAGGTTGTAATATTTCCGCCGCTTGAGGTTTTCCGCAGCCGCAGCGGCTGTACCGGCACAGCACGACGAACTAGGAAGATGAGATGGCGCAAGAGTATCGACACATGCAGCGTCCCACACTAAAGGCCTGCCCAACTTCCACAGAAATAACGACATGACGTCCGGTCTTTTACCATCGTCGCGAACCAAACCATGTGGTTCTAATACAGCCGGAACGCCGGCGGTGACAAGAACTTGTCGGATGATGTCATTAATATTCCATAATACTTAATACCTACTTTGTTTAACATTAATAAAACTTTGTTTTTGGGATGGCAAGGAAAACCTTTTCTTTTGTAAATGTTGCTGTTAAAACGTAATCAGTCCTTTCTTAATTCAAACTTCATCTGACAGTACCTACTCTGTATTATAAGTCCCTTGATGAAAACATAGGTTCTAATTTTTTTTAAATATTATTATTCCATTTATTCATAGTATACCTACATATTTGGTACATATTTAAATATTTCTTAAAAAAAAACTGGCCAAGTGCGAGTCGGACTCATGCACGAAGGGTTCCGTACCATTATCTATAAAAACGTCAAAAAAATCACGTTTTTTTTATGTGGAAGCCCCCTTCAATATTTATTTTATTCGATTTTTAGTATTTTTTGTCATAGCGGCAACTAAAATACATCAACTGTGAAAATTTCAACTGTCTAACTATCACGGTACATGAGATACAGCATGGTGACAGACGGACAGACAGACAGACAGAGGAACGGACAGCGGAGTCTTAGTAATAGGGTCCCGTTTTACCCTTTGGGTACGGAACCCTTAAAATAACTAGTCCGCCATCTTTGGGAGTCTGTGATATTTGATTTAGAATGATGCACTTAGCTAACCATGCCTAGTTATCGGTCCTTGATATGTGTGCGAAGTTTCAATTCAATCCGACGTTTTGAAGTGGGTGACAATCACGGTCAAAGATTCCGTTACATAGATACATACCAAGATAATAAAAGCGTGTTTAATTTTCAAAACACTTAACAAATAATCGAGACATATCCCTCGGAGTGCAATAATGTCAAGAGATCGTTACGGACCATGCGATACGTTAAGAGGATTAAATGTATCAAAGCGTGAATCAGTTTCTCGTACACTAATTAGCTATGAAATCCCTGGAGCGAGTCTCCCCTCGCTTGTTCACTTCGACTTAGAACGTGAGGGCGGTTAAATTCGAATAATGTTATAGCGTGTAGTCCTATTTCTTAGAAAAAAAATATGTTACTCTAGAGTCAAGACAATTTTCTTCATAATGTTATATGTGAATATTAGAAATTTTAATTTTTTTTTGACTTCCCATTTGACCTATGAACTTGAAAGCAGACAATTTTTTTTGGGCCCTCTACTAAATAAATGAAAACGTATATGGGTACGTTATCATTTATTTACTAAATATTCTGCTATTCATTAGAACAGCAGACACAATTAAAAACCTCAAAATCAAAATCAAAAGTCATTTATTCAAACTAGGCTGAGAGCCAGCACTTATTGAACGTCAAAGTTCTACATAAAGACAGTCCCCCAAAAACGCCCGCCCGTCACCACTTCCTAGTGTTTTAGCTGTGAAGAAGAAGTGGCCAACAAACTCCCCAGCAACACATCTGTCTGTTAAGTTTGAAGAACTTGAATCTATATAATTATATGCAACAATCTTAATATTATGTGTATGTAACATATCATCATCATTCTCCTGCCCTTATCCCAATTTATTTGGGGTCGGCGCAACATGTCTTTTTCTTCCATACTTCTCTATTAGTCGTCATCTCTGTAGTCACCCCCTTTTTACCCATATCCTCTTTCACACAGTCCAACCATCGTTTCTTTGGCCTTCCCCTACTCTTATAGCCATCCACATCCATACACAAGACTTTCCTCACGACATTTTCTTCATTCCTCCGCATCACATGCCCATACCACGACAACCGATTTCCGCACAATTTTTCAGTCAGCGGTTCCACTTTCAGACTTCCTCTTATATACTCATTCCTAATTCTATCCATGCGCGTAACACCACACATCGCTCTTAGCATTCTCATCTCAGTTACATGCAATTGCTTTTCATTCATCCCTTTTGTGGCCCAACATTCTGAACCATACAAGACAGCAGGTCTGACCATTGTTTTATAAACCACCAACAACAGCATTCCCAAGGAGGGTTGGCGTCAGGCAGGCGGCCGGCTATAAAACTTCTGCTAAAACCTTTTTGCAACATGGTCTGGAAATGTGTATGTAACATATGTAAAACAGAAAATAACCCAACCTAATGTCGCGTCTCCGCTCGGAGACGCGTGGGGCCTGACGGATTAATCGTATTACACATAAAAAAGTAGCCATCTTACTATAATAAACAGGCCAAAAATTATACAAATATCTAACCGGATTAATGAAATAATAGTAAACAACTGATAATTGGTATTTTAGTACGGTAATGTTATTACGGTGCGCGGTGGTAATAGTATCGACTTTAAATGTGTATAAAGAGATGAAAGGAATCGTAAACTTGTTTTTAAAAGCCCAATTCACAAATATCGCGTAACGTGGTTTAAAAAACACCAAAACAAAACGCATTAAATAAGTCTGTTGTTTGACATTTGCAGACTAATGACAGACAACATAATTTAGGGACGTTTGCAAAAAAGATTTTTCAGATTTTTTTAGATTTGCTTTCCGAATTTGTATTTATTGTTTAACCATCAGACAATCAAGACGTAATAAAACAAAAAAAAAAATGACGCACAAACGAAACATAAAAATTTAAATATTTTATCCATTAAGAAGAGGCAAAGGAAACTGAACACACAGCCATCTCGAAAGTTTTTGAATAATTATGTGTAAAACTAAACTGACTTTACGGGTTTGGGACATTCAGCCTATTGTAAATTACTTTGTGGTTTTTCGATTTTCTAGGGTGAAGTATCGATTTACTGGATCGATTCAGCATTATACATATTATTTTAAAAACATCAATTAAAAAAAAAAAACAATTCTTCGATTAATCGATCTCAGATCGAAATCTGTAACATAATTCTTTCCGTTTCTTTAGAGTTGCGTAAAAGTGTTTCTTCGGTTCTTTTCGTCAAATGATTTTTTGAAAACGACGTCTTTAGGTACAGTGCATAATCCACAAATCTGTTGCGTCAATTGTGCAGTAAGATTTCAACGCAATGTGCGAAGCCAGTTACTGTCCGAGACATATTTTGAGAGATGACTTTGCAATTGATGATGATTAACAGTACTTAATAAATACTTTTTGTTACGTATATAATGTGTTTTATATTCTCCTTACACAACCAGCTTAGAACATTAAATTATACATCTAATCCATTTTCGTGAATCAGTCTATCAAATCGTCAAAGTCGACTTCCAAAAAAAGCGCAAATAACTTTTATTTCGGAAGTCAGTGTTTCTGATTTTGTGTCTTCGTTTTTTGACACCGACGTTCTTTTATTTTGCACTTTTTAGTTGTGGTTCTCCATTAAATTGTGTTAACAATTCATAGGCATACGATCGCAGCAATCGCGGTTGATTTGCTGTCAATTTTTGAAGAGTTCCGTTGTCTGTCTCCGAAACCGTTCATCAGATATATATGAAATTTAAATGGAACCGTTTCGGAACAAACCACTTTCGAACAAAAAAGAATTTTGCAAATTCTTCAATATATGACGGAGTTGTGCCCGAACATACATAATAAAAAAAATAAAAAATACAAACATCCGAATTAATAACCTTCTCCTTTTGGAAGTCGGTTAAAAATACCAATGAGACCCATTCACTCATTAGACAATATTGCTCTTGTGAGATTTTAGGTTATAGTGAGAACAATATTTTGATTGTCATATTTCACTGTATTCCGGTTACAAAAAGATTTGTTAATATTACTACAGTAATCTAGAAAATATGAGGAACAAACCAACATACATTTCATTACTATACGCCACAATTAGTGCTGTGCCTATTCCCTATACAAAAAAAATTGTCTCCTTTGGTGATAATGTTTATTATTAAGTACCTATACATTTTACTAACAAATACCAATATCAGATTTCTTCTTTATTAATTTCCTCATTTGTTCGGAACGATAAAATGTGCAAAGGCCAACACGCACTTGGAAGGTTTTTATAACATATTGTAATTAATTTGTAAAGTTATGTCTAACGCGGATAAAAAATTGAGAATCACGCAAAAACTACTGAGCGTATTTTAATAAAACCTTCACCATTTTAATGAGAATTTATTTTTCATATTTTAGTATACGTGTTTTAGTATAATACCTGTTGTTTTATGTATAATAAATAAATAATGCGTCTAATTTGGGACAGCGCTCCTTGATGGGCGAGTCCTATTACTGGGTAGGACACGTTGCGTGAGGCTATTGTACGTTTCTTGAGCGTTATAAAAACTTTTTACAAAAAAAATACAACCGACTTCCATAAATAATACCTACTAAAAAATGCAAAACAACTTAATTTCGGAAGTCGGTGTTTCTAGTTTGGTTTCTTCGTTATTTGACACCGACTGCCGAAATTAAAGTTATTTTGCATTTTTTAGTATTATTTATGGAAGTCGGTTGTATTTTTTTTGTAAAAAGTTTTTTATTTTTCACTTTTTAGTTGTTTTACCCCATTCTAAAACTAAATTAATAGTAAAGTTATGCCCGAATTGATAGCCCCAAAAATAGGGAATTTGAACGTAGTTGGTGAAATTAGGGTGTATCAGGATGAACTGTACAAATCTGTATACCCCTTCAGAGCGCATCAGCGTGATGTAATGTTGTGAAGTGGTGAAAACAATATACAGACATGCGATTGCAGCAATTCTGGTAGGTTTGCATTTATTGAAGAGTTCCATTGTGTATCTCCGAAGTCCTTCATCAGATCTTCACCAAAAAAAATGGGACCAAATGTAAAGCAACAGCTTTCAAATAAAAAAACAAAATCTTCAAAATCGGTTCACGTAGGTAGTAAGAAGTTATGAGGTAACACACATTAAAAAAAAAAAAAATATACAGTCGAATTGAGAACCTCCTCCTTTTTTTGAAGTCGGTTAAAAATGGCCGATAGGTAGTCGCTTCATAGCCGGCGGTGGAACAACTACCTTATAGTCTAGACCAAATAGAACGCTTAGGGAAACAATACGGAATAGGTTGCGAAATGGAATAATATACTGCTGTTCATATCCATGAGGGTAAGGGTGCTTGAGGGTTAATGATGAGCATTTTGGTTTTACTCACATAATTTTAGGAGAAAATTTTCGTTGATTACGTAACATAAAATCACACCTGTATTCCTCGAGGGGTCGGCAGTGTTTCCATTGTAATTTTACATGAGCCGGTTATCGCGGACTGTGGAGGATTATATTTTAATAAATTATATTTGAGTTAGGACTGCTTTTGTCTCTTCATCACACTCCGAGTGTGTAAAGGCGCTATTAACTACCAATGATCTTGTGTGATTAGCTTGTGTGTTCTGTGCTGAGCTCACGTAACGCGTTGTACGTCCACCCAGTAATAGGGACTCGCCCATCAAGAAGCGCTGTCCGAAATAAGACGCATTATTAATTTATTACACATAAAATAACTTAATTAATTACAAATAATAAAATAATCTTTAAAATGGTGAAGGTTTCATAAAAATACGCTTTATAGTTTTCGAGCGATTCTCAATTTTTTTATCAGCGTTAGACATTACTTTAGAAATTAATTACACTATGTTATAAAAATATAGTTTCAAATATTCTCACATCAAATTACGACGAAAATTGTTTAGAGTAACATAGGTATATTTATTATCATAGAAATAAGACTAGTCGTTTAGACGTGATGTTCAATTAAAAACCATTAAAAGTCGTATAACTGCGCCATAAGATGATTTTCATACGTTGGTGGATAATATACGTAATTAAGTGTAGTCTTTTTAGATACTTACGATTATTTCTTCAACACACAATCATACAGAAAAAATATTACTTGATGGCAAAAATATAAATGTTGCAGGTTTTTTAACCGACTTCAAAAATGGATCTCAATTCGTCTGTTTTTTTTTTGTATGTTTGTTACGTGATTCGGTATTCCGCCATTTGTTAATATTTTGATAATTCTTTACTGTTTGGTAGGTCATTCTTTATAGGTGGTCCCATATAAATTTTATCGAAAATGATTCAGCTCTTTTTGAAAAAATCACCTAAAACAAAAAATAAATATTATTTACAGATAACGTTTTGGTTGCTCCAATTATGTGCGGTTATCAATTAGGATATACTATTTAGGTTTAGTTTTGGAGTAGATAAAACAAATAAAAAGTGAAAAATCAAAACTTTTTTGCAATAAATACAACCGACTTCAAAAAAAGAAAATACAAAAAATTGCAAAATAATTTTAGTTTCGTAAGTCGGTGTCAAATAACGTAGAAACAAAATACAAACACCGACTTCCGAAATTAAAGTTATTTTGCAAATTTTTGTGGAAGTACTTTCATTTTTAGAAGTCGTTTGTATTTTTTTGTGACAAAGTAACGATAAAGTTTGTCAACAGTCCAAAATATTTGGGACTGACCCCGCGACTTTTCGGTAACTCTTGTCAAACCCATACGTTTTGAAATTATTGTCAAGTGTTAACTGTATAACATATAACCAAAACTGAATATATGTTCTGCGATTTCAGCGGTCTCTTCAGTTCTGAAGCTATAGCGCTAGATGGCGCGTTTCTCTTAGTCTGCTCTAATTTTCGGTATCTCGGTTCACTCGTGCAAAGTGATGGCGAAATAGATCAGACTGTTAAGCACAGAATTAACACTCTGGATGGATGAAATGACGGCAGGTCACTGGGACTACTTAAACTAATGGGGAAGATTTATAGAACAATGGTCAGACCTGATGTTTTGTATGTTTCAGAATTTTGGGCCACAAAAGGGATGAATGAAAAGCAATAGCATACAGCTGAGATGAGAATGCTAAGAGCGATGGATAGAATTAGGAATGAGTATATAAGTGGAAGTCTCAAAATGGCTCCGCTGACTGAAAAGTTGTCTGGAAATCGGTTGTCGTGCTATGGGCATGTGATGCGAAGGAATGAAGAAAATGTCGTGAGGAAAGTCTTGTGTATGGATGTGGATGGCTATAAGAGTAGGGGAAGGCCAAAGAAATGATGGTTGGACTGTGTGAAAGAGGATATGGGTAAAAAGGGGGTGACTATAGAGATGAAAACTAATAGGGGAATATGGAAGAAAAAGACATGTTGCGCCGACCCCAAATAAATTGGGATAAGAACAGGAGAATGATGATGTTATCTATATAATAATAAATATAAAATTCAAAGTCCTGAATGACTGACTGATATATCAACGCACAGCCTAAACTGCTGGTCCTAGATACATAAAATTTTAAGGGTGTGCTCTTTGTGAAGAGTAGGTATCCACTAAGAAAGAGTTTTTCAAAATTCAACCCTTAATTAAGTAAAAAGAGGTTGAAAGTTCATAACGAGGGAGGTACTAATACAACGCGGGCAAAGCCATTGGCAGAAGCTAGTCACTAATATAACAGTATGTAATGTCACTTTTTCTAGGTTACAACTTCCACGCACAAACTCTTACCTAATAACTTCTGATTGGTTCAATCACTGTTTTTTTTACCTTCAAAGTGACTCCTCAAATAATAGTCCTAAGTAAATGCAAACGAAGACGAGTCTAAAAGCTAGTCAATCATGTAATTGTGAAAGCCTGTTTGTCATTAGTTTCTCAATAAATGAGCAATGATTTGCAAAGTCTTAAGTGTCGAGATGGGCCGACTATGATTTGGGCGACCAGCCGACTAGCCGACTGGTCGGTTGGAACAGAGTCAACTAGTAGGCCGACTCGTCTCCGACTATAGGTTGTTATTACACCAATCGATCGATAGTTGATCGATTGGTGTAATAGCTTTGGCTGATTGACGGATACCGGTCGATAAACAATCGATCGACGTTGGTCGACTAATTCATTCTACCATCGATCGATGGCATCGATCTACGATCGATCGATTAGTGTAGTAGAAACTATTGATCGACGTCGACTAATCCATTCTACCATCGATCGACTTTTATTTATAGGTATGTTAAAAAAGCTATTTTTTATTGCGCGCAATGTAACGCGAACCCAAGCAAATGGAGTTAAGCCCCGCCCCTTTACTCTAAGCCGCGTAGGTACTTGTCGGATACGTTTAATATTCATTGCATTTTTGTTACTGCAAATACGTAATTTCAAAAATTCGAAAAGAAAATCGAAAATTTAGGTAAAGTTTGTATGAAAACAAAGTTCAGTAATAACACTTTGGAATTCATATTCGTAAAAAGTAAAAGAAAGAAATGATGAAAAGTGGAAAAAAATTATCCAAATAATGAGTACAATATGTGGCTTTCGGCTTCGGAAACTGTCTTTTTACAGCCGATATATATACTACTAGTATACAGGGTGTAACGGAAAGGTGTGGTCATATTATAAGAACCGGTTCTGCACATGAAAATGAACAACTTTCTCTAAGAAAAGATAGAAAATTCAAAAAAAAAATTGGACCTTCCATACAAAGTTATCATCAACTGATCAATATTTTTTGAATTTTTTATTTTTTCTTAGAGAAAGTTGTTCATTTTCATGTGCAGAACCGGTGGGTGTTATTTTTTTTTTGTAGTATTTCCTCAATTCTTCTTGAATAAAGCTTTTCAACCCATGGGTAGATGTAGTTCCTAAAAAATGACCACACCTTTCCATTACACCCCGTATATGGCCGGAAAGTCGACTTTCCCGACTAGTTGGCCACTAGTAAGTACATCTCTATTTATGTACGTGCTTGCAAGGACATTTAATATCCTTACGATAGCGAGGTAATGATGTATGCAGACGTGTTAGACCTTATTGTTTACTTACTCAATATGTCAACGTTGTTTGCAGAGTTCAAAATCACTGGAAATTTCTCCAAACTCAAAGCATTTTTTTTTTATTTACAAAGAGTTGGCTAGTTAGGAGGATGAAGCTAGTAACACGTTTTAAAGCGTATATTTCTATAGACTATAACGTACAAGATTCTCAATGGACCCTCTTTGACAATTCCTAATTCTCCCGTATAATTGGTACGTTTTAGGGTTCCGTACTCGAAGGGTCCAAACGGAGCCCTATTGCTATCACTCACGTGTCCGTCTGTCCGTCGTCTATCACACAGGTTTTACAACCAAACGGTTAGAACACAGTCTTAAAATTTTCACAGTATACTTATAAGCATCTTGTTGACCCTAAAGCCATACAAATAGTCAAAAATACATTTGGTACGGAACCTTAAATGTGCAAAGTCCGACACGCACTTGGCCGATTTTTCAGACTTAATTCCGTGCGTAAATTGAACCCAAGACCATATATCATACTAATATTACTTAAAAAAGTGAAAGTTTGTCTTTCAATCAAGCAAAAAAGGCTGAAGGGATTTGAATGAAATTTTGCACACAGATAGATTATAAATGATAAATGATAAATGCTGTTTATTCAGTAAATAGGTTACAAGGAACACTTTTACACGTCAATGTTTATTGTCAGTTTAAGCTAGATGAGGCCGGTGTTTCCTAGCTGACTACCCTGAGAAGAAACACCGAAACAAACTCAGAGGTCAAAGTCTCTTTTAAAGTGTTCAAATTAATACAATGTGTACTGGTTAAATCATATGAGAACCATGTACGTTTATGTCTGGGATGAGCTTTTTGAAGAAAGCAACACAAATTCGAGTGGACCTGTCCAGACAGTGCAAGCATTTGTCAGTCATCGCGAAGCTCAACTCAGAACTTTGAGGAGCTCAACGAACCGACGAACAATACCAAAGTAAGGACATTTGAGTAGGCCGCAAAAATACTCAAACTGCCAGACAATCATAAAATCTACATGAATATAACGACATACATAGTTTTCGCATTCACATTATTCTATATAACCTGGATAATTCAGGATCTGTCGAACCTCGTGAGTTTCACGACGTTCAAGAGATCCTGATTTTTCTGTGATGTTAAGTATGTGTCAGGGCTAATTTAGAATACTAAAAGAGGAATATTTGTTACTATGTTTGTAGTTTAAGTACCTAATAATTTTTCCAAAAAAATTATGAAACACACGACAAAAGCATTTTAGTCAGAATACAGGTCAAGATTCAGTATATGTCCATACAAAATTGTAAAGCCTGATTCATGTTATTATGTAAAAATATCTGGATATTATCGTTTTTTTTTTATTTTATTCTTTATTATTGATAGGTACGCGTTTGACCACTATCTCAATTGATGATAAGCGATGATGTGGTCGAAGATAGAGCAAGTTTGCCTAGAAGTAACCTATTTACTCCAGACTTAACGACTCCCAGGTTGTTGCATAAAAAATATCTTAATTCAAAGTTGTATACATTCGAGTTGGCCACCCTGCGTGTATTTAAAATTACATGAATATTAGTATTGTCAGAAAACCACAGGATGTAAAAAGACACATCAAATAGCTATTAACCACGCATACTGTACGTCTAACAAAGTAGCTTTGCGAAATAATTATTGCTGAGAAACGACTTTTATGCAATGTAACGCGAACCCAGGTAAGTGGCGTTAAACCCCGCCCCTTCACTCTAAGCCACGAAGGATACGTTTGATATTCATTGCGTTTTTGTAACTGCAAATGCATAAATTCAAAATTTCAGAAAAAAAAAAACAAATGTAAATTCAGGTTATGTTTGTTTGTAAAAAAGTTTAGTAATAATACTTGGAATTCATTTTCGTTAAAAAGTAAAAACAAAATGGCTACTTTGACCTTCAATATCTCCAGAACCAGTGGATTCCCAGGTATAGTCTAGTGGAAAAAAAAGATCCAAATAATGGCTAGAATATGTGGCTTTCGGCCTCGGAAACTGTCTTTTTACAGCTGATATTTATCTATTCAGTATTTCCTTCATAGTCTGAGGTCTTTCTATTCTTGAGCCAATCCCCACGCTTCCGTATCATCCTCATATCGTTATTGCCGCGATGGAAATAATCTCGTCTGTTCATCTTGCCACCCGACAAACAACACTTCTTCCAACCATTAGTCACCACATCGCAGTCACTGCCTTACTCCACCTCCCAACACTAAAATAATAATTTACTGTCTGAAGTATGAACGCTTACTTTATAATTTACCTTACCCTAACGTCTGTCTCGAGAGCAGATTATACTCGTAGCTCGGAACCACCGACAGCTATAATCTGCTCTCGAGACTAATGATGTTGCTAATTGATAGAAAACACTTAAGTAAGACTGAAAGCCGAACTAAGTGCGAGGGGTGATAGTCTCGACTAATTTATATTGGAAAAATCCGGTCTTACCGGAATGGGCTTTATGTTTATTGCGATCAACATATTATTTAAGTTTTCGATTTAATGGCCAATAACGTTAAAAAACGGACTCACCTAGGACGATGGTAACTAAAAATGAATTTATAAAATCCCACTTTTGCAAATGAATTTAAAAAATCCCACTTTTATCAATTCACTTCAAAACGTTTATTTCGGACAATAACAATCCATATTTTGATATCAGATACAATATTTTTTTTAACCTATGATAGTATACCTAATATATAAAATAACATTATTAATTTAAATAACTGAATCAGAATTAAATCAAAATTTAATTACAATTACATCAAATTAATTAGAATTAAATTAAAATGAATCCAAAATTATACGAATATTAAATTAAAATCATCAACTTTATTTCACTGAAGCTGTCAATGTTTGGAACACCCAAGCGCTTATTTTTGGGGCGTATCTGAGCAGTTTTTAACCGACTTTCGAAAAAGGAGGAGGTTCTATGTTCGACTGCATGTATGTTTTTTTTTTTTTATGTATGTCCGCGCATTTCTCCGTCAGTAGTAGACCGATTTTCAAAAGTCTTTTTTTATCCGAAAGAAAATACTCCCGAGGTAGTCCAATATAACTTTTATCAAAATTGCTTTAGCACTTTTTGAGAAACTGAACAAAAACGAAAAATACGCATATCTCGATGACGTTTTGGTGTTCTCCAAATGTTTAAATTCCACGTTCCATGTTATTGGGGTTTTTAGTTCTGGGGTATAACAACTAAAAAGCGAAAAATAAAAAACTTTTTGACAAAAAAAACAACCAACTTCCAAAAAAATATACACTACAAATTTAAAAATAACCTTAATTTCGGAAGTCGGTGTTTGTATTTTATTTCTTCGATATTTGACACCGATAGAGCGATAGAGTTTATGTTACTTTACACTGTATCAAACGTTTACAATCCGTTTTATACAAGTAATAACTTCATCTTAGACGGATGGTGTAGATGCCAAATCTTCAGTCCAACTACATGATCTAACTTTCAATATTATTTTGGAGTTGCCTACACATAGTAATTGCCGAGTTTTATTCCACGGCGTCGTTTGTTTGCATCCCAATGAGACCGAGATATTTTTGTTTGCTCAATTCCACTGAGACCAAGATCTTTTCAACCGACTTCCGAAAGGAGGAGATTTGTCCGTATGTTTTCTTTTTTTTTTCGCATATTTGTTACGCGATTTGTTCGCCAGAATAGATTTCGATGATTCTTTTTTGTTTGTTAGGTCAGCACTTTTTGAAAAATCAACATAAACAAAAAATATTTATACACAGATGACGTTTTGGTTGTCTCCAAGTTCAAATTCCATGTTATTGGGGTTATCCATTCGAGCACAACTTTATTATTTAGTTTTAAAAATAAAAAACTAAATGAAAATAAAATGTAAATAAAAAACTTTTTTACAAAAAATACAACCGACTTCTAAAAATTGCAAAATAACTTTAATTTCGGAAGTTGGTGTCGAATAACGAAGAAACAAAATACAAACGCCGACTGCCGAAATTAAAGTTATTTTGCAATTTTTGGAAGTCGGTTGTATTTTTTGTAGTAAATATTTTTGTTTGCACTATTCAACTGAGACCGAGATATTTTACTGAATAAAAAGCAGACTGTGACAATTAACTTATGGGTTCGCGTCACCGACTTTCCAGTGACGTGTTGCGCCAGACTGGCGACGCGCAGTAGCCTGTGTACATTATACGCATACATACTCGTATAAAAACGAATAAATTGTATACAGGGTGTAACGGAAAGGTGTGATCACATTATAAGAGCCAGTTCTGCCCATGGAAATGAACAACTTTCTTCAAGAAAAAATAGAAAATTCCCAAAAAAAATTGGACTGTCCATACAAAGCTATCATAAAATTTAAAAAAAAAATCAAAATTTGCTCGGATTTTCTTAAATAAAGTTGTTCGTATCCACTTCCTTTCCGTTATACTCTGTATAATCGACCATATCATGAAGGTACGTGTGGGACGACTGGGAGCATGGCGTCTCCTGTAATCCGGCTTCTCGGAGGTCGGACGCGGAGGATGGTTTGAGGTCGGGGATCCTGGTGCTGGGTGGCTAATGTTGACTGAACGTCCACACTAAGCCCGGTGTTGATAAGAACCCCCGGAGGAGTCTGGGGGATGCAGGTCAACTAAGGAGGGGCGAATCGGGAACAGGGGTGGGTTTTAGTCAGTAAGAGTCTGACACGCCCTCCCGTTCCACCCAGAGCGGGAGAAGTCATTGGATGATTTCACACGCCACACAAAATAAAAAAATACGTGTTGGACTCTTTTTGGATGGGAAAAATCTTGTGAGTTCGCATCACCGACATGCTGTAGTAGAAAAATTGATTTATCAATAGGTATACGTATTGGTATTTGTTAGTAAAATATAAAACAAATATGTCAATGAGAAGTTAAAACATTCTAAGAAACAAAATTTTATAACATACAACGGACGGATGGACAGACGGACACGTGAATGACAGAACCCTAAAAAATACAGTTATTCTAAAGTTTCAAGTTTCCACTTCAGTCGGTAGTCCCCGTGACTACCAATTTATTTTATTATCTGATCAACTCTTTCAGAGATAGAAATGTCTGGATAAAAATCCGATTACAAACATCAAACAATTTTTCCTCTTCATAATATTATTGTAGAGCAGAGCAGGTTCTCGGGAATATCTTCAAAGCCGGATTAAAGTTTTATATTAAAATCTTGTTGTCGATAATATTTACAAGTATTTTTGTTTCTATAAAGAGCTTAGAAAGGAGCTAAAAGCTTCACAATTAGTCGGAATTAATCTTGTTATTGTAGAGCATCCTTTAAGGCGCTATTAACTGCCAATGACCTTGAGTGGTTGGCTTGCGTGTTCTGTGCTGAGTTCACGTAATGCGTCGTACGTCTACCCAGTAATAGGACTCGTCCATCAAGGAGCGCTGTCCAAAATTAGACACATTATTAATTTATTACACATAAAACAACAAGTATTATACTAAAACACTTAGACTAAATTATAAATAATTAAATTATCTTTAAATGGTGCAGGTTTCATAAAAATATGCTTCATAGTTTTTTCCGTGATTCTCAATTTTTTATCCGCGTTGGACATAGTTTTACAAATTAATTACACTATGTTATAAAAATAAAATTTTAAATATTCTCAAATCAAA
The DNA here is from genome assembly GCA_951329385.1 of Polia nebulosa. Lineage (NCBI taxonomy): Eukaryota > Metazoa > Arthropoda > Insecta > Lepidoptera > Noctuidae > Polia > Polia nebulosa. The sequence continues at coordinate 3,482,756 of OX589587.1, read as the reverse complement.
TTAGGACGGAAATTGTTTGGAGTAACATATATTTTTTTCAAAGAAATAAGACTATTCGTTTAGACATGATGATCAATTAAAAACCGTTAAAAGTCGTGTAACTGCGCCTTAAATGAATTATTGTTACTATTTTCATCGTTCGCAAATAGGCACACTGTTGTTTCTAATGTATCGGGCTCTCTTCAGTGTAAAGTATAATACTCTGAGCCAGGTGTAATTAGGAAGAAACGTACTATATATATACAATATTACCTCTCACAAACAAATACAATATAATCTATTCTTTTCTAGTATACTTTTATTAGCTTGGTTTATACGTAGCGGAATCTTTGAACGTGCTGTTCATCCACTTTAAAACGTCAGATTGAGTTGAAACTTCGTAAACTTATCAAGGACCGATGACAATGCATGGTTAGCTAAGTGACGTCATTCTAAATCCAATGCCATATTGGATTTAGAATGACTCCCAAAGATGGTGGACTGGTTATTTTTTATGCATTTCCATGCTACGGGTATCAAATGAAAGAGGTTGCTGAGTGGAATGCGAAAATATAAAAATGAAGACTGTTTTTAATTTTTTTTTTAAACTATAGAAAATTCTTTTAACTTTGATAGGCTGTCGCGTGATCTATCTCATCTGATGGTAAGCGATGATATGGTCGACGATGGAGCACGCTTGCCTAGAAGTAACCGTCACTCTTGTCTTAAAGACCCTCAGGTTGTCTCTATCAGTAAACACAGACTCCGTCAGGGAATTCTGCTCCAATTAGATGAGACAAGACAAGTCACAAAAACCAACACAAAACCTTTTCTATTACTATAAATATATATATTTATTGGTAGTTATTATATTTAATATATATGTATGTTTATTATTAACATATATATTTTCATTCAAGATTTTTTTATTATTATTTCTACTTGTTATTGCTTTGTTTGTTTTTTTTTATGCACTTGCCATATTATCTCTCCACCACCCTTTGTTGACTGGTAGAGAATGCCTAAGGCATTAAGGCCGCCTTGTACTTTTGTTGCATGAACTGTAAATAAATAAGGCTGCAAGCTTTTGAGGTCTTTGGCTCATTTGTCTTTTTATTTGACTTGGAATTGTCCTACTGCAGATCACAGACATGCTAGTAACGGTTTTCCATATTTCGCATAAAAATAGGTATAAACCGTCTGTTTCAGGAAGCAATACACTAGTAACCAGTTAATTACCAGCAAAAATAAAAAAAAACAAACATGTAAACCATATTCGTCATTCAACCCAGACATTTAAGGCTTATATAGCCGCCATATAGATAAAGATTAAAAAATCTTATATTGCAAAGTGTTTCGTATCCAAAGTAGTAAGCAAAAGTACCAAAAACGGCTGTTTTTAACACTTTAGCCTACTACTTTGGATACGAAACACTTTAATCCTGTTTTAACAACGTAAAAATACCTTATCCTATTTGTCAAATAGGATTCTTTTTCACTTATGGGGAGGTAGGCCCTTAATACAGCTAGCTATAATATTGTGATAACCGGCCAAGTACGTTTAAGGTTCCGTACCATATGTGGGCAATCAATATTTTGGTTTCGGACAGACGGTCAGACGGACAGACAGACAGACGGACAGACAGACAGACGGACAGACGGACAGACGGACAGACGGACAGACGGGCAGACGGACAGACGGACAGACGGACAGACGGACAGACGGACAGACGGACAGACGGACAGACGGACAGACGGACAGACGGACAGATGGACAGACGGACAGACAGACAGACGGACAGACGGACAGACGGGCTTACGGGCAGGCGGGCAGACGGACAAACGGACAGACGGACAAAAGAACGTGAGTGACAGCAATAGGGCTCCGTTTGGACCCTTCGGGTACGGAACCCTAAAAATGGAATAATGGGTCCATAGCGGGCCACTTTCATAACAAATTCATTACACGAACGTTTACCAATTTTTATCCAATAACGCTCCCAGTTTATGTGACGGCAATGATATTTATTAAAAAATATAAGATATTATCACCCTAAAAACTGCTAATTCATTCCGTTAAATTTTTCGGCCAATTTATTGATCCGTGGCGCCTTGGCAGCTATTAAGTAACTTTTTTATTATCTTGCTGACTGGTACTAGTATTTCGCACTTGTTCAAGATAATCTTTTCAACTTATGTCCGATTTTGGAGCTGTTATGTCAAATGTTAAAATTCTGCTGATAATTTGCGTAACCCAATTACATTCATAATTATATTCATTGCAATAGTTTAATAATATTTACGGTTTAAGAGGTACACTGCTTTAAAAAAACACCTTTTTGACCGTTCTAGGGAATCGCTGCCTTCTACTACCGGCCAAGAGGCGCCCTCATTGAATAAAAAATCGTAGCATAGCCTAGAAAATAAATATTAAAGAATCCAACGTCACGTTTGTTACAAAGAAGATAAAGTATTTTTACGTTTTTAAAACAGAATGTTTTGTATCCAAAGTAGTAGGCAAAAGTATCAGAAACGGCCGTTTTTAGTACTTTTGCCTACTACTTTAGATACGAAAGAAATGAAGATACGAGTACTATTAAGGCCGTACTACCGTACGGCCTGAATATTATCTTCGTTGTGTGTGACGGCTTATAAGCAGCTTTGGTTTTTATATAAGATAGCCTGCATAACTTTTTCTTTACGTGTCGTGGTGCAATTACATAGATACTTTTTGGGCTCAGTAAGTGGCTGTGTTTAGAGTGGCGTTGAAGACCTTGCTCAGATCATTGAGGGTTCAGGTGAAAGCACATACGGGACACTCCTCCAGATGGGTACAGTTTGATCAGGATCACCAAACTCACACTGTGTATTTGTAGGTTCAATGATACCCAATTGCCGAATTGTATGACTACAGAATCATGATTAACAAAAATTGAAAAACAAACTTTTTTACAAAAAATACAATTGACTTCTAAAAATGACAAAATAATTTAATTTCGGAAGTCGGTGTTTGTATTTTATTTCTTCGTTACTTGACAATGACTTCCGAAATTAAAATTATTTTGGTATTTTTAGAAGTCGGTTGTATTTTTTCTAAAAAAACTTTTTATTTTACACTTTTAAGTTGTCGTAGGTACCTCAGAACTAAAACTTAACAATAAAGTTAAGCTCGAATTGATAAACAGAATAACATGGATTTTGAACATAATTGGATACAACCAAAATGTCATCTGTGTATTCATATGTTTTGTTTATATTGATTTTTTCATAAATGCCTGAATCAATTTCCATATAATTTATATGGGACCACCTCTGAAGTATGGCCTCCCAAACAAAAAAAAAAAAAATCATCAAAATCTATTCACAAGTGGCGGAGAAAACACGTAACATACATACAAAAAAAAAAAAAAAATAACATACAGACGAATTGAGAAGAAGGTTCCCAATCCGTCTTTTGGAAGTCAGTTAAAAAATGAAATGGTACAGTTACATAGTCTATAATTACAAGAAAATTTACACACTTCCATTGAAAGAGACAAACATTTAAGATACAGCGGCGTTGATGAAGCATGTGGACCCGGCGCCACTGGCTGGATACTGTTCGATATTTGAAGAGTAATTGGAATGATGAATTATTTAAAAAAGTTGTTTTTTTTTTTGTTTTAGAATCAGGTGGGATTCATGCTATGGAAACTTGGAACATTTCGAAATTTCGCATTTATTAACAACCACCTCGCCGCCACCTTCGCGAAAAGTTGAAAGATATGTATTTAAGGCGCTTTTAACTGCCAATGACCTTGAGTGGTCAGCTTGCGTGTTCTGTGCTGATCCCACGTAACGCATCGTACGTCCACCCAGTAATAGAACTCACCCATCAAGAAGCGCTGTCCGAAATTAGACGCATTTTTAATTTATTATACATAAAACAACAGGTATTATGCCAAAACACGTATACTAAAATATTTAAATAATCCCTAAAATAATGAAGGTTTCATAAAAATACGCTTTATAGTTTCGGCGTGATTTTCAATTTTTTATCCGCCTTAGACAAAACTTTACAAATTAATTACACTATGTTATAAAAATATAATTTCAAATATTCACATATCAAATTACGAAAAAAAATATCTAGAGTAACATATTTTTTTTTCAAAGAAATAAGACTAATCGTTTAGACGTGATTTTAAATTAAAAACCATTATCTTCAGTCGTGCACTCTTGACAGAGTGGTCGTGGCTTATGATGATTTTGGACTGTTACGGTTATCCTCTGCGAGTACGGCAGCCCTCGCAATACTTTTCCAACGGCTTCTGTTGTAGGTGTCGCGAGAGCATTGCACAATGGAGCATTTTGAGGTGCTTTTAATAAGGTCGGTCCAGCGTGTAGGTGACCTGCCGCGTGAACGTCTCCCCTCTACATGGCCTTGGACGATGAGGCGCTCCATGGAGTCTTCGTTGCGGATGACGTGTCCGAAAAATTTAAGTATTCGTATTTGCACAATCGACGATAATCTATCTTTGATTTTGAGCTCTTGTAAGATGAAACGTTGGTAAGACGTGCTGTACACGGTTTTCGGAGCATTCGCCTCCAGCACCACATCTCTAGAGCATCTATTTTTCGACGCTCCTGTGCACGAATCAATCTCAAATCAAAGGAAATACTTTGCAGTTGGAAATTACAATAATTTCAGGTTAATTTTGTTCAGCTCTGTCTACTATTATCACCTTCGTCTTGTCTCTGTTAATAGCGAGACCAAACGAGAAGCTCACGGTTTCTAGGCGAGTCAAAAGTTCTTCCAGGTTTTCTTTTGATCTAGAGAGAAGAGAAAAAAACTATTAGTATAACCAGTCTTACCAAGGGGTATCGTATTACCCAGTAACTGGGCTGCGGAGGTCAGATAGGCAGTCGCTCCATGTAAAATACTGGTATTCAGCTGCATCCGACACCCAAGATAGGACATGACTGGAGGTGGATCACTGTGTTGCCCAATTTCTCACAGGTCATGGCAACTTTAAGAGTAATTTATTTTCCTTCAAGCTTGTTGCCTCACCTTTATGTCAATGTTCTACACCTGATTGCGATTACGAACAATCCGCACATCATATCCTATGGGAGTGTACTCTTTCTCTTTCAAACTGAGCGCAATATTATGTTGAATAGTATTCAGCCTACGTCTGGTGTTGTCTATTACACGGACCTTGTGGAAACTAGAACGAATTTCCGTTAAGTTGCGTTCAAGCGTTATTGCCATACCTATTATTGGACTCAAATTTAGGACCAATTAATATTAGTGTTTTTAACTAGTGGTGCTTTGTGCCTAATGGCCTAGCTTTTTCTGTCTCCCGCTTGATTAGGAGGGAAGTGGAAATTATGTTTTCTTACTCCCCCGCTGTCTTTCCTGATTAATTTCGTTGTGGGACCCGAGACAGTTTAATCGTTTCTCTGGGACTCGTCGAGCTTCATTGCCTCGGCGTTTTTTCTGCTGGTCGCCACTGTTAATTCTGGCTTACAGAAGTTACAGTGGTTTGGGAATAGTGTGGCGGGCTTGTCCCAAATAAAAGAAAGACTGGCAACTGACCCCAAGATAGTTTGGCAAAGGCGCGGGCAGATTGATTGAGACGTCGCATAACTGCGTCTTAACATAATGCCGGAGGTCGTGGGTTCGATTCCCACCCAGGACAAATGTTTGTGTAATGAGCACGATCATTTGTTCTGTGTCTGGGTGTAATTTATCTATAATATTTATGTATTTAGAAATATATAAGTATGTTTATCAGTTATCTAGTACCCATAACACAAGCTCTGCTTAGCTTGGGACTAGATGGCGTTGTGTGATAGTTGTGGAATATTATTATTATTATGTTCTTTCCATATATTCTTTACCTGCCACGTAGCGTCTGCGCACCACCCTGTGGTGGACTGCTAGAATATGCGTATGCCATTAAGTCCGAGTTTGTGCAGCGCTTTTTCCTTGTTCACAAAGATGTAATCACACTATTACACTAATATTATAAAGGCGAAACATTGTGAGTGTGTTAGTTTGTTACTTCTTCACGCTCAAACAGTTGGACTGATTTGGATGAAATTTGGTATGTAGATAGCTTATGTCTTGGATTAAACATAGGCTACTTTTTATCCCGGTTCACGCGGGTGAAACCGCGGGGTAGAGCTAGTAAATAAATACTCATTGCTACACAACAGTTAGTTTTTCCCATAGAAATGAGTCATAATAAATACAGGTTGTTAAATATGACCACCCATTTCCGCCACACCCTGTATAAAGAAAGGGTGATCCGATTCCCCTTTCCTATATTCGAACCTCTATAATTTATTTAGACACCTGCCAATAATGACGGATGTTAACACTTCCAATGTTAGCTAGAAACCATTAATTTACGATGTGAATTGCTTATTTCTAAAACTACCGCTCAAAACGATAAATTGTTCAGTCGTTCTATACAAAAACTAACATAAATTTTTTTAGTGCACACAAAAGACAGCACAACACACAAAATCACAATTTAAATATTTCTATTTACATGTAAGTATATAAAAACACGGTGAAAATATACAAAAAAATAAAAAGGAAACCTTACTACATAATTATAGAAATAAAAGTGACACTAGCAACATAGTTACTTTAAACATTCAAATAACGAATACATACAGTGCCGATCTCCAGCCACCGTAGACGTAGGCCTGCGGACGGCGAGTGATGTGTAGCTCGCCGTCTGGTCAACACCAGGCCCGAGAGTCAACGGCACATAGTGTTCCACGCGCGCCTCAAAGAGATGTCAGCCACCACTGACGGGGCCCATAGATGTTTTACATAAAAAAGGTACCAATAGGTAAAGAAACAAAGGACAGGGAAAAATATTGTTTTATCATTGCAGCCCACCAACAGTGAATAAAACTCTCTTTTAGTCACTGAGTGAATAAAACATTTTGAATTTGGAACAGGCACGAATATACGAATTATGTACAAAAATAAACAAAACGTGCTGAATTTACGTACTGGCTGGCTAAATGGAGCTATTCCATAGAACTATAAAATTAAATTTAAAAAAAAAAATATCCCGCCAATTTAGGTTCTTTTCTAACTGGTATCGTGGTTGTTTTAAGTTATTGGCAAATCTAATAACATAAATTATAATAAAATGAGTTCTTCCAGTGACGAAAATAAGACACTGACTCCGGAATCATTTCGAAATAAAGCAGCAATTATAGTAGAGAATTTGTTGCCGCCAAAATCTCAGAAGTTATACTTACCTGAAAACATACAATTTGTTCTACGACTGAAATCACGAATGGTGCCAATTCCTTTTCAGAGTCCGTATTTCTTAACTATTTCAACGAATTAACCAAGACTAAGAAGCTGTCGACACTTTTTAGCATATCTTTTAAGCTAAAAGCCACAGTGAGAATAAACACAACATTGATATTTCAAACTACTCAAAGTTAGTGACATACTTAAAGCGACTATCCGAGGGTAATAAACCAAAGAAATTTAGTGCTAAACTCCCAAAACATTGAAAGTTTTCTAAATAATGCACCTTTTTTTTTGTGGGGTGGGAAATCATCCAATGACTTCTCCCGCTCTGGGTGGAGCGGGAGGGCGTGTCAGACTCTTACTGACTAAAACCCACCCCTGTTCCTTCCCTGCCTGAGTGCACAGGGGTGCGGTAACTCATTTTCAGAATTTATACGCTACCCCTAGGCATGCAGGCACCGCCCACGATGGAAACCTACAGTACTTTAAAAAAAAACCTGTAAATACTTTTTTTGTTAATTAATGTTCACAGGTTGTGCTAATTTTGACACTCGGAAAATTTATTACTGATCGTTTTAACTGATACGAAAACATAAATTGATAGAAAGTTCGTTATACGGCAAGAGTACGTAAAAATCGTCGAAAAATATCATGCTTTACAGCCCACTAATACAAGGAGGTCTAGCATAGAAGCAGAAAGCTATATCAAGGATTCAATCGAAAACAAAGCTAAAAGATGCAGCCGAATAGTTGACAGTATAAATCTAAAACCGTCTACTGCTGACCCTTGGGCGCCACTATCTCACTATCTCCGGCGCGCCCTTCAACTTCAACCTTGTGGAATGACTACATTACAGCTTTCTAAGCAACAGTAACCACAAAATATGGCGACTTTGCCAAACACGCAAGTTTTATCTGATACGACCGATTCAAAACCAAACAAGAACATTACACTGAATTTCGAAAACTGTTCTAATCTCACTATTAATTTTTAATGTTTATAAATTAATCCTTTGTTCTCTACCGATTGTAAATAAAATGTGATGAATACTTTACTTAGTACTATTTATTTTCTCGTAGTCAATGGTAAAAAGTAGAGTACACAACTCGTGAAAAAAATAATTCATCTCGGTCCTTGTATCCCTCGCTCCGCTCAGGATTCTAATCTAGAATACCTCGCTACGCTCGGGATTCTACTCTAGAATCCTTCGCTGCTCTCGGGATTCAACTTAGTCCTTCCAATTAAATTTCCTTTTTTCACTTGTTGTATAATCTACTATTCATCCCCCCATCTCGGAAAGAGTATTTTTTCTCTTCGATATCTGAGTGCAAAAGCCGTTTTTATCTGCTAGAGGATAAAGTAAATTGAATTTAGAACATCGTGTGCACTAAGTTTGTGAATTTAAAACATCATTAAACCTGTTTACTTCTACCTCCATGGTGTCGAATTTATGATACAACCTTTTTTAATTTGTTAAGAACTCAGACTCGGAACCTACTTTGGTGTACTTTTTTTAATTTGCTTTGCGCGCGTCATTTGCTTTTCATGTCACATTGTTAAAACCTTAGATTAACAACATGAAACTTGAAAACAAGTGAAAAACCTAAATTCTAGCGATAAGGAAGTTTACTTGACGCCAAAAGAATTGACTGAAACTGTTAATAATGCGCAAATGAGCTTTCTCCCTCAACAATCACGCGAGAAGTATTTAAAACAGTACGATATGTGTAACACGCGGCGACTAGCTAAAGGAGCAAAAACTTTCTCAGAAAACGTTTTGCTGCCATATCTTATTGAATTATCCGAGACCAAGAAATAAAGCACTCTATGGAGTACGTAGTCAATGCTAAAAGCAACAATTAAGATGAAAAAAGAAATACATATCGACACCTATCATAAATAATTATTGGCATTTTTAAAAAGAGCCTCATCTGGTTATCAACCAAATAATCGAAGGTTTTCACAGCATCTAAAATTGAAAAGTTTCTTAACGATGTCAGTTGCAGATTTAATATGTACCTAGTAAGTATATTAATCAACTGCTTAGCATAATCTAATACGTATTTAGTAGATGTTGATAGCCATAATTATGCATGCATATCAATTTTATTAATTTATCTACTTGATCGATGACTACAATACTCTTCACATTACAGGTTGTTCTTATTATTGGTATAAACGGAGCATGTCGAACTTATGAATAATGTCAAAAACATTGAGAAACATTCAGATGACTCACTAGTAATTAATTTACCTAAAACAAAGACAAAAAGAGACCGTAACTTCGTCATTCGCAAGGAATACGTAACAATTGTTGAGAAATATCAAGCCTTACGCCCGCCTAACACTCCAATCAATCGATTTTTTCTATAATATTGCAACGTAAAGTGTGTTAGACAGCCTATGGGTGCTAATAAAATTGGCATTATCCCACGAGAAATAGCAAAATTTCTTGAACTTCCAGGACCTCTGTTGTACACAGGTCATTGTTTCCGACGAACTTCAGCCAGACCTTTAGCCGATTCAGGAGCTAATCTTCTGTCCCTTAAGCGCCATGGAGGCTGGAAGTCCAATGCGATTGTAGAGGGATACATACAGGATTCCATCCAAAATATGTAAAGGCATCGTAGGAGCCATTACACTGAAAGAACCTCAGTCAGATCCTTGGACTGACCCTTCTACATCAAAAATGAGCCGTTACGAAACACCTAAGCATCGCCCTCTCTCGCCAATATTTACGCCAAGGGAATCCGATGAATCGGCACAACTATTAAGTAGAGATAGTTTACCGAAAAACAGTACACAAGTCACTAACACCAACATTATAATACCAAACAAAAATATTTCACTCAACTTAAGTAACTGTAGCAACGTTATTTTATATTTTTCTTAATAATACTTATGTATCATTTGTTACAATTTACAGATTATTCTGTATTATTTACCTATCATAATGTAGTAGTTGGTACCTAAACTGAAATAAAAGTATCTTGTGATTGTAAATGTTTTTTTATTTGCATTTAGTCATTTCCTCGCTGAGGTGGGATGAAAAGTTACGGGCACTTTTTCACCTCGTGCTCTTTTGATTCCTTCGCTTGCTCGGTCATCAAAATTGAGCACACGGTTAAAAAGCAACTTTGCACTCTTGTATAACAAATAACTATTCCATTATAACTCAAGCAAAAAAACGGTAAAACGTTTACTAACTCTTAAATAAACAATTTCCTCCCTCGGCGACAGACCAGACGGGAGAAATGGATGGGGGAAGGCAGAACCCCATGGTGCTGTTGTGAACCCTAATTATAATTAACTTACTCTTAAAGCAAACAATGCTACTGGCATTGCGACAACTTTTATGCAATAAAATAGGAATTACCAGACCGTAATAGTTGGTTATATTCATTTGTGTGTGTCCAATTCCTCAAAAAATTACACTAAGGTACACCAAAATCTAAAGCCAATCTACTTGTAACCACAATAAAAAAAAACTGGACAAGTGCGTGTTGAAAATTCCAAGAAAAATTCTGATTTATCAATATTTATATTTATATTTGTTAGTAAAATATATGTAATAATAAACATTATCATCAAATTTCAAGTTCATAGGTCAATGGGAAGTTAAAAAAATCTTCGTAACAAAATTTTGTTAAAAAATCTCACTTTGGTGGCTTTTAATTCCTTTGTCTTCCAATAAAACCAAAAATATAGTATTTGTCTACTCAACGACCTCTAAACAACGATACCCCATTTAGTAGGACGATTCTTTTCTGAATGGGAGCTCCACTAAACAAAATTAAAAAAAAATTGACAACTTGTATGGCTTTGGGTCAACAAGATACTTGTATTGATAAAAATTGGAGACTGTAGCTCCAACCGTTTGGCTGTAAAACCTGTGTGACAGACGACGGACGGACAGGCAGACGGAAACGTGAGTGACAGCAATAGGGCTCCGTTAGGGCTCCGTTTGGACCCTTCGGGTACGGAACCTTAAAACTGGCCAAGTGCGTGTCGGATTTCGAACATTATGGGCTCCGTACCATATATTGGCATTTTTTAGTAAAGTATACGTATTAATAAACATTATCAACAAATTTCAAGTTCTTAAGTCAATGGGAAGTTAAAAATTTCTTCGTAACAAAATTTTGTGACAGACGACAGACGGACACGAGAGTGAGGACATTAGGGCTCCGTTTGAACCCTTCGGGTACGTAACTCTAAAAATAAATATTCTAGGTATCAAATTGAGATAAATTTACAGCAAAAATCAAAGTAATGGCACCACCATTAACGCTAACGTAAACTTATCCGTTTGCCAATTAGACTATCGCTAACTAATTGAATTTTCTGCATTTAAAAAGCGTTCAGTCGACACATCCACGAATAGCCAAGGCTGACTTTCGAACGTTAGTAAAGTACAAAGCTAGGTTTAATAATAAATAACGAAATGGATTTAAGTGCTCTTCTGTGTAGTTTTTCATTGGCATAAATGGCTTGTCGCGACATTTTTGATATCATCTGGAATATTCGTGCCAATTTTATACTAAATTACAACTAAAGGCATTAAGAGGATTATTTTAGGAACACCTGTCTGATTCGGTGTCAATTAAGTGAGAGTTTTAAATCGGGTGTTAAAAGACAGTTTCCGAAGCCGAAAGCCACATATTCTACCCATTATTTGGATAATTGTTTTCCATGATATCATACCTGGGAATCCACTGGTTCTGGAGATATTGAAGGTCAAAGTCGAATTTTTTTTTTACTTTTTTACGAAAATGGATTCTAAGTATTATTACCAAACTTTTTTCCAAACAAATGTTACCTGAATTCTCGATTTTTTCTTTCGAAATTACGAATTTGCAGTTACGAAAACACAATGAATATCAAACGTATCCGACAAGTACCTACGTGGCTTAGAGTGAAGGGGCGGGCTTTAACTCCACTTGCCTGTGTTCGCGTTACATTCAGCGGAATAAAAAATAGTTTTATGATTTTAGAGTCTTAATCATTATTATACTCGATAATTGATGAACCTTGTAACTAAATATATACGTAATTCTATATAATAATATTATAAAAAAACATAATAAACAAACAAATAAGTGTTTCTATAGTGAAGTTTTATACCGGTATCACTACTTGCCATACAGTAAAAGTTGATGACAGGGCATTTTACTAAATAACTTTTTTAATCAAGATATGACAATTAATGATTTGCTAACTCTTGAATAAACTTAAATCAATACCAACAGAGAGCGAGTCGTTTATTGCAGGTAAGACTGAATCCGAAATAAGCGATTATTTTTAATTTTGCATGAGACTGCATTCAAATTAGTGACTCCTTGATTGGATAAAGTGAAGAGAAATTAAGTAACGCAATCTTTGAACGTGATATTCACCCCCTATAAAACATCGGATTGAATTCAAACTTCGCATACCTACTTATCAAGGACCGATGACAATGCATGGTTAGCTAACTGACGTCATTCTAAATCAGATAATATGGCGGACTCCCAAGCGCTCCGCCCAAGCAGGGCAGAACTCCGCCATGTCCTCTGGGTGATCCGCACAGTGATGACGGCCGTTTCCCTCCGCCTTATCCTACACAGGAACCTCACGAAACATCCGTGTCCGGTGAGGACCCGCATCAGGTGGAAGGTGAGGACGCCGTGGTGCTTCTCCAGCCACTTCTCAAAGAGGGGCCGTACCGCCGCGTGCCCAAGAGTTATAACTACCTAAGATTACTTTTCACACACAAAAAATTTCACCTCTTTATAATAAAAGTGCGCAGTGCGCAAGCTCCAAAAAGTGAGCAGTGGTGGCCCAGTGGTATCGGCCGCGACTTACAAGTTCTCGGTCGTGAGTTCAAACCCAGGCAGGCGCTTTACTTTGTGTAAGTTATTTCATCACCACTGCTCTCAAAACGGTGAAGGAAAACATCGTGAGGAAACCGGCATGTTCTTGAACCAAAAATTCGAAGGCATGTGACATCCACTAATCCGCTTTGGGCCCGCGTGGTGGATTACGACCCACACCCTCTCACAGAGAGGAGGCCTGTGCCCCAGCAGTGGGGACATTAAAGGGCTGATCATACTAATAAAAGTGAAAAGTAAAAGTTAAGGACTCATACTACCACTATTTTTTGCGAATTAGTACTTCCTCTGTTATAAACTTTCAACCTCCATTTCACCCTCTCAGGGGTGGAATATCGAAAAACTCTTTCTTAGTGGATACCGTCTCTTTACAAAGATCAAACCCTCCAAATTTCATGTCTCTAGGACCAGCGTCAGTCAGGACTTTAAATCTGCATATTTTTGCATTATAATTCAAAATTTCTGAATGACTGACTGTTATAATATCAACGCACAGCCTAAACCGCTAGTCCTAGACACATGAAATTTGTAGGGTGTGTTTTATGTGAAGTGTAGGTATTTATTTATTTATTTATTTATTTATTTATGCACACACAAAAACACCCAGGTAAAGGGGTTGAAAGTTTGTAACGACGGAAGTACCTACTAATTCCAGGCGGGTGAAGTCGTTGGCAGAAGCTTGTTTTATAAATACAGATAAACTTAAAAAAAGCAAAGAATTAAGTCACCTTAAGGCGCTATTAAATGCCAATGACCTTGAGTGGTTAGCTTGCGTGTTCTGTGCTGAGCTCACGTAACGCGTCGTAGTAGCAAAAGTACCTAGTAGGCAAAAGCAACAAAAACGGCCGTTTCTGACACTTTTGCCTACTACTTTGGATACGAAACATTCTGAGACCTGTTTTAACAACGTAAAAATACTTTATCCTCTTTGTAAAAACCGTGACGTTGGATTCTTTAATATTTATTTTCTATGCTATGCTACGATATTTTATTCAACGAGGGCGCCACCTGACCAGTAGTAGACTCTTAAGTAACGTAACCTAAGTCGTAGGAAAATCCCAAGCGCCACAAAGCTTTTGAAAGGCAAACAAATACTTGTTTAATGGTGTTTACACCATCTCAGCTCACTGTCAGTTCTGTTCTTTGTTTAGTTTGACTAACAAAGGCTTACTTAGTCACCTACTCCTATTTCCGTGTTGCAAGATGTTGTTAAGTTTGTATTGTAGTGAGTACTGTAAAGCTTTTACTTATAGTGTCTTGGACGGTTTGAACATGTAGTTCATTAATCACTTATATTAATCTGCCGAGTTTTTTTCCCTATTACTTTTTTGGAAACCAATGACATTCTAAATAAAAAAGAGGTAGATATGCCACTAGCGCGCGCAAATTGTTGCAGACAAATTGAGCCAGTTGTAGCAATTTGATTTAGTCGGCTAACGATACTGATAAAGTAGCGAGTGCAATGGAGAAAAGCGTGTCCGTGGCCTAACAATAATTATATCTATGATGCCAAGTGGTGTGTTCTTGTATAAAAACTATGGTTCCAAGATAAATTTGAGAGTGATGGAATTTCATACCATAATTACTATTCACTTAAGGTGGAAGCGCCAGGGTAGCCGCGAAATGAGATAGTGGCCGAACACCAGCCCATCAACGATACGAAAAAAAACTTTTTACAAAAAAATAGAACCGACTTCCAAAAGAAGTGGAAAATAACTTTAATTTCGGAAGTCAGTGTTTCTGGTTTTGTGTCTTCTTTTTAACCGACGAAATAAAAAGGAGGAGGTTCTCAATTCGACCGTATATATATTTTTTTTCTTTTTTTTGTGTATGTTCAGCCCTCACTCCGTTATTTATGAACCGATTTTGATCATTCTTTTTTTGTTCGATAGGATATATCTCAAGTTTGGTACCGTGTCAAGGAAGTCATGATCTGATGATGGGATCCTGATAAAATTGAGAGAAACCCTCGAAAATTGTGGCCACGAATAGTGTTTCTGCTTGTATGTTAAGCCCTTACTCCGTTAGTTATGAATTGATTTTGATAATTATTTTTTTGTTAGATAGGATATACCTCAAGGGTGGTTTCATGTTAAGGAAACCAGGATATGATGAGGGCATCCTGATAAAATTGAGAAAAACCCTCGAAAATTGAGAGCACAATAGTGTTTCTGTTTACTTTTCATAACATACCAGGTATTTACGATTAGGAATCATCACATCATGAAGTTGAGATGATAATGGAAACCATACCTATGCTAAACAATTAGAAGTTAGATAATTATAAGAACTGTGGTTTTAGTGAAAGATATGCTTTGAGGAAAAGACGACTTTACAATATTGGAGGTAACCTCAATTGGTCAATTATCCTGGGATCCTCAAGGAAGGATGGTTACATCATCAGCTCAGTGGCAGGAATGATAAAAGATTAGAAATTAGCCTCTGAATATTCAGAGTATTAAAAGATGACGCGAGCCACAAAAAAAACATAAAATATCGGTCGTAAAAACATAAGTCGGCGCCAAATTGTAAAATGATTAATTACCTACGTAGAGCCTATTTCGTTTCTACGTACAAACAAAATTTAGATGATTAATCAGATTGTTGTTTGGCGCTGACTCAAAATTAGTTTATATTAAATTGATATTATAAGAATAAGCTCAATACTCAAGACTTAAAAGGTATATTTATTTCTTACTTTTTAGTTCTTTTTCGTCGGTTATTTTTTTTGTTAAAAAGTTTTTTTTGACACCGACTTCCGAAATTAAAGTTATTTTCCACATTTTTTGGAAGTCGGTTCTATTTTTTGTTTTAAAAAGTTTTTATTTTCACTTTTTAGTTTTGGTTCCCCATCAAACTGTGTTAACAATTCATAGACATACGATCGCAGCAATCGCGGTTGTTTCGCTGTCAATTTTTGAAGAGTTCCGTTGCTTTTCTCCGAAATCCATCATCAGATCTATATTAAATTTAAATAGGACCATTTCGGAACAAACCTCTTTCGAACAATAAAATAATTTTGCAAATCCGTCTATAAATGACGGAGCTATGCCCGAGCATAACGTAAAAAAAATACAAATATCTGAATTGATAACCTCGTTCTTTTTGAAGACGACTAAAAAAAAAACGCTGGGATCGGCTTTCAGTCTAGCCGGATTAAAATTATACCAGTTTTGTGGTGAGACTGCAAGTCCAGAACCACCCAGTAACTGAGTAACATCCATGAGAAATCTAGTTAATAAATACCTAAATTCTACTATTATTATCTTCTAATTATGGCCCGCCATATTTTATATCCGTTACGTTAAGAGCCGGAGGGTTCTAACGGTACTTACCTGCTCATGATTTCTTCTAAGATTAGATCATCAATCTATTTGACGGCTGTCATGATCAGGTTCTTGTTGTTTTAACTACATACATACAAAATGTACCTACTAGTAGGTATGTTATAAATGATAAATGAGGAATGATAAAAAATAAATGATAAATGTGTGATTAAAACGGTGAAGGCTTCATAAAAATACGTTTTATAGTTTTTGCGTTTTTCAATTTTCTATGTGCGTTAGACATAACTTTACAAATTAATTACACTATGTTATAAAAATATAATTTCAAATATTCACATAACAAACTACGAAGAAAAGTGAAAGTTCCACCAAAATCGATCTAGTCGTTTTGGAGATTAGCGGGATAAAACAGATAGACAGACAAAAATTATTGAAATTGTATTTTTGTTATTACGTATATACTTTTGTATGCATTTAGTAAAAACCTGTATTTTTATGTTATAAACAGACACTTAGGTATGATAAAACAGCATAGCATAATAATATGCTGTGATATATATACAAATAGTTTATGCTAGAGTTGCCACGAATACTCGTTAATATTCGGTATTAGGCATTACTCGACATTTTTTTTGTTATTCGTTGAATACCGAATAATTGCTAGTATTATTCGACATTCGACGAATAGTTGTCTAAAATAAACATTTAATTAACAAAAAAACTATAATCTTAAAAATAATCAAAATTTACTTTTTCTTAAAAACAAAACACTTAGCATTAATAATTATCAGTTGCCAGCATTTAAAAATGTAAAATCATTATAATATGAGACTTTATTTATTGTTTTCTTTTCTCTTATCCTAAGATTTTTTTTAATATTACAGTAACAAATAAATGATTGGTTCAAGACTAAAACAAGACAAGCGTGATATTATTATTTGATAACAAATAAATTATTTTTTGTATTCATTTTTATGTCGAATAATAATGGCAACTTATTCGACTATTCGCCGAAGGGAATGGCGAGTAATCGATATTCGATTATTCACCATAGCAACTATTCGCGGCATCTCTAGTGTATGCTGATTGAGGCGCCTTTCTGGCCTCGCATAACGTATTTCTATGTGTATTTATTGTTAGTTTTAATAAGTTCTTGTGTGAGGTACAAATAAATACCTACTTTTTCTTTCTTTCTTTTTCGTATTAAGGCGCGGACTGACTACGATTTGAAATACCTTCAAATAAGGTTGAGAATTGAACGTAATAATTATGTTGAAGATGCGAATAGGCATTTATTTTACAGGTTTTCTTTAGATTATCCAGAATATACACAATAAATTAAATAATTGTCCGGTCAAAGTTTTACTAAAATGCCAATTCTATTCAATTCTTAAAAAAAATAATGCTGTTATCGCTGAAAATACAGAGATGTTCGACGCCAAAGTTAATTTTTGTGGAGCAATTTCCAAATTTTTTATTGAGAATATCAAACTATTTTTTACTATTCTATTCGGTTAAAATTTTTCTTTAAACCCTTCTCTGTCCACCGTATTTTTTGCAAAGGATATTTTCATTGCATTACGTCATACTCGACTATCCAAAAAAACCATTTTTTTGACTATTGGGGTACTACCGCCCCTTAAATAACAGACTTGATTAGAGTTTGACTCGTAACAGAAAAGTTTATGGAAGAGAGTTTTATGGAAAAAGAGTTCCAGGCTGTTGACCAACAGTGGGACTATACATGCACGATAGGTACATAATTACACATTTTCTTTTTAAAGCACTACTTAAATATTATCAAATCGTATGTTTGCATTTTTGTATATATGATCGGGCGTAACTCCGCCATTTACAGACAGATTTGCAAAATTCTTTTTTTGTTCCAAATGAGTTTATTTCGAAATGTTCCCATTTAAATTTCATATAGATCTGATGATGGGTTTCGGAGACAAACAACGGAACTCTTAAAAATTTACAGCAAATCAACCGCGATTGCTGCTATCGTATGTCTATGAATAGTTAACACAGTTTAATGGGAAACCACAACTAAAAAGTGAAAAATATACAACTTTTTAACAATAAAATAGAACCGACTTCCAAAAAATGTGCAAAATAACTTTAATTTCGGAAGTCGGTGTCAAAAGACAAAGACACAAATATAGAAACACCTTTTATTTTATCATTGATAGACTTACGTTCGACCACTATCTCACCTGATGGTAAGCAATGATGTGGTCGAAGATGGAGCACGCTTGCCTAGAAGAAACCTCAAGTTGTAGCTGTATCACATTAATATAATAAAGGCGAAAGTTTGTGAGTGTGTGTGTTTGTTACTTCTTCACGGACAAACGGCTAGACCGATTTGGATGAAATTTGGTATGTTGATAGTTTATACTCTGGAACACATAGGCTAATTTCTATCTCATTCTGCACCGGTGAAACCGCGGCGCGCAGCTAGTGGTATATATATTTAAGAAAGTAAATTATAATTCCTAGTAGCATCACCTGCCAATTTGATAAACATTGTCGTCTCTGTGTGTGTGTAAGAGTAGTGCTTTATTTAGTATTTCCCACATAACAACATAAAATTCTAAATAATTACGTGAGAGTGTGTTCTTGGAGTCCGTTCACGTCCGCGGTGGGGTTCGAGCCCGCGACCTCTCGACCGGCGGCGTAATGTCGAAGCCAGTGGGCTATAAATAGCCACAGAGCGATGGCTTGAATGACGTTTGTATGTATGTATGTATGGGTGGTTTCACTTTCTGAACGGTAAACTGCCGTTCTAGGTTTTCAGGTTGATGGGGATTAGACAGACTTCGTTTTTTTAGGAATTCATGCGGAATAGTAACGTGTTTAGTTGGTACATTAAAAAACTGGACAAGTGCGAGTAGGAATCGCGCGCAAAGGGTTCCAAACGAATCATACTTTTAACATGTTTTTTTGAAACCATAGGCTACTTAGGTGTTTTTGTAATTTATAAGTCTATTACTACTTTCTGTATTTAGATATAATGGTGGTAAATTTTTAACTTTTTTCTTTTAAAACCATTTTTTTAATGATGCCCTTTCATTTGATATGTTGTATAAAAACTTTTTTTATTATTTTTATAGTTTTTCCCCAAAAAGTATATTGAAAATTTGTTACGTTCATAAAATATGTTTGGAATTAAAATGAAATCAGAATAAATAATTATTTGATATTGTGTTACCCATTTGTTGAAATGCCCAATACTGTATACTTACATATTAATTTAAATCTGCCATAAATATCAAAATGATAAGGTAAAATAAAAATGAAACTAAAACTTCATTATTCATAACTTGTTTATTACTAAAACTTAAAACAAAACAAACTTGTACTTTACATCGGCCGAGACTCGAACCTGTGTCCCGGTCAGCCCCTTTTAGCTTATTGAACTAACATTACTATGTCCACAAAACTATGTCAATTTCTATTATTTTTCACTGTAGAAAAACGTTTTGATAATATTTTTTGTTAAAAAAAACATCTAATATTAGTTCAATTTTCACTTTTCCGCTGACAAAAATTGCATAATTTGTTCAGGACCTACATTTGAATTTTCAGTTATTTTTTTTAATTTCATAACAAACATTATTAACAATTTAAATCAGCAAATAAGTCATTCGAATAAAAAACATGTCTTTCAACAGACATAACATAACAAATAACATAAAGCCTCTTTTAACACTTTTGAAAGAATATAAACGGACAAACAAAAAGTTTCGTATAAAAGTGTACGTTATTAGTTAACGCAGTTTATATTGTTTCGAGAGTGGGGAACTTAGATGTATCCATGAGTGGAGCGACCATGGGATCAAGCCCATTGTCGGCCCACAAACAATAGACTCGGAGAAGGAAGTGAACTGTGTTCAAATGTATGAAACTATTACGTAAAAATCACTTCCGAAGGCGCACGCAAAGCTAAATTTATTTCGCATTCGCAATTTTGGAAAAGAAAACATTTTTGGACACTCGCTTGAGGAAAGATTTACCTTCGCGTACGCCTGGCCCTTAACGACATAAAAATATTTACAAAATTGGTATATGACGGTAACAAATAGTTAACAAATGACTAAAAAATATGTACAAGGAAGGCATCTTTACCTAAGCTTAGTCCCATCCATGGTGTTCTTCGTGGTGTTCCTCGTGGTGGATCGGTACCCAGACCTTCTGCCAGACTGGTTTCCATACCTTTTTCCATGCTGGCACTTCGATAGACTTCCAGTCGGGTACCTGAATCTGCTTCCACTTCTCTACCCAAATCTTTTTCTGGACGGGTACCCAGACTTCTTTCTTAACGGTCTTCCAGATTTGTACTTTCTCTTCTACCCACGCTTGCTTCTTCTCGGTGACCCACGCTTGTTTCTTCTCTGTTTTCCAGACCTGCTTCCACTCTTCTTTCCATTCCAGTTTTTTCTCGGTCACCCACACTTGTTTGTGCTCGGTCTTCCAGATCTTCTTCCATACTGGCTTCCAGATCATCTTCTTCCTCCACAGGTCGTGGCTGGTGTACTCCCAACCGTGGTGATCCTTGCCGAGGTACTTCTCTCCGGGTACTCCTTCCTTCACCCACTCTGGGACATGAATCTGCTTCCAAGCTGGTACCTGTACTTCCTTGGTATGAGGGACTTGGATTTCTTTCCAAACTGGTTTCCATACTTTTTTCCAGTCGGGAACCTGAACTTCCTTCCAGATAGGCACCTGCACTTCCTTCCAGATTGGCTTCTGAACTACTTTCCATGCAGGCACTTGCTCTTCTTTCCACTGTTGTATTTTTTCAGTTTTCCATTCTGGTACTTTTTCTTTTTTCCATTCAGTTTTCCAGACCAGTTTCTTTTCTGTTTTCCAGATTTGTTTCCACTCCTCTTTCCATACAAGTTTTTTCTTCCACACTCCCTCCGGCGGCGGAGAGTGCCAGCCTCCAGGGGAGCGTTTATCCCGAGACAACTCGGTGTCCTTGGCCGTCTCCTGTACTGGCACGGCCAACGAAGCTGCAGCGCAAGCCAGCACCACCCATATCTGTTAAAAAAAAAAACTATTTTTAATTTCCATAATGATGGTTTACTTTCCAACAATTAAAAGTTGAGCCTCGTATTCAATGGCCGGTGTATTTTTTCTAGTTTCACTTTTACGGAATTAATTTCAAGTCTTTCTATTGTATTGCACATCTTATGTAAAGTATCTAAATAGAGGCTTATTACGTATTCATTAATTATAATTCACGTCAGGCACTAGAATACAATATTTGATGCAAATCTTCAAATGGAAAAAATGTTGTGCACACAAAGAATATTATTTTAATTAATAATAATGGAGTTTTTATGTTAATTTTGTTTTTATGCATGTTATTGGTAACTTTAGAAATCGGTATTGAGCTTTCATAAGTTAAAGTTGCGCCTGCGCATCGAACATGAATGATATGCTGTTACGTAGGAACGTAAAGGTTATTTAACGAGACTCGGGTCGATTATTCGGATGATTGCAATTATTATAGATCACATAACATTAAGAAAATATTTATTTACGAATGTGTGGCCCGGTTTTCATATCTGTAGATCGATCACTGAAATATATTTTTTTTATTTGATTTATTTTCACGATCGATATATTTAGTAGGTTAAAAAAATCCAAACTAGATAACGATATGAAATTAGTTTTAAATTCACCAATCTATATTTTTAAAAGCCGCGATTTTTATGAACTCTTTCCGAAAGATTACTCGAGCACTTTTATAAATAATAAATCGAAACAACACTTTTATATATTCGTAGAAAGAAACACGATAAAAATTCACTGTCACACACTGCACCCACCGTGATAGTCAGCGTCCTCATTTTGGTATGATGTCCGCCGCGACTGACGATGCTGCGTCTGCGCAGGTTTTTATCAAGGGGCCCCTCTCCTGCTCCTGCGGCCGTGATGCGCGGCTAAGTGTCGTAGGGGAGGGTTTGGTTTCTCACGCGGGTCGCTGTGTGCGCCAATTGTTATTGTTTTGATTTTCTTATCATGCGAATAACGGCTCTTGCGAGTTTGGCTTTGCGCTGTTTATTTTATGCTGTTTACTTTTTAAAAGAGACTTAAGTTCAATGTTGGTTGTTTAACTTTGTAGTTGTAGGTTGTAGTGGGTGCTTATACTATGACTTAGAAAATGTGTTTTTGTTTTATAATAATTTGGCACGGGTACTAATACAGATACGACTTTATTTATTTCTTCTGTTAAAACACAACGAATTAATGTGTCATTTAAACGCAAAAAACGACAATTTCTGACAGAAATTGCTGCTACAAAAATAATCGAATACCAACTTAAGCCAAAAAAAAAACTATCTTTGATTCTCAAGAACGTCGATAAGTTGTATAATATACATTTATTATCATCGCCTTTGCTTTACCGCAGTGAAAAGCAAATCATTAACAAGCTGTGCTTTAATACTTCGGTAATTCTTGATTATCGATACTAAACTTATTTTAAGAGCCTTTTTAGTATTTCTCTGAAAGAATCACCGAGTTTCTAGTAGAGCCTAATCCACATTGGTTCAATAAATTTAGACCGTTAAAGAAACAGACGCAAAACTTAGTAACTTATATTCGTTTTGTGAAGTGGTTCTTGTGTTTGTGTTATTATCATGATCAATTCCTTTCCGTTATCCCAATTAATTTGGAGTCAGCGCCACATGTTTTCTTTGTGTTTGTGAAAATGTGTAAATCACAATAAATAACTGTGTTAACTCGGTTAACTCACCTAAGTTTACTCTAAGTTAAACTTAAGTTACAATAAGTGTAAAAAATTCAGAGTTAATTTAGAATGGATGGCAAGTTGATGATATCATCTATCAGGTATTGTGTAGAAAGTCTGTTATTATAATTATATGCATCTTATTTCGTACCTGTTATTCAGTTTTGTGAAAAAAGCTTGTAGTGTTGTAACATTTCTTTTTTAAATATCGATAAGATCAATAGTGATTTTTTATTAGAAGTATTACAAGCTTTACTTGCAATGTTCGGGAAATCGTCCGTCTTCATAATTTGCAAACCATTTTTCGAACCCTGTTTGGAGTTCGATAGAGCTGAAAGGGCCAAAAAATGCCTGAGATGGATAGAAACTACTAATAGTCCTTAATTCTATTAAAAATAAAATATGTATAATTAAATGATTTTCAAGTTTGTGTAACTAGGGTAAAAATATTACAATCACTAAAATATTTGACTTGATATCCGCCTCATGTTTTTGTTCGAGGTGGTGTATATTTAACATGAGTAAGTGACATTCAGCCATAGAGAAATCGTCAAAATTAAATAATCGAACTATTTTCTTGAATTAGTGATCATTAATTTATAAATAATTCGACCTATATGCACCGTAAATCAAATTTAAATTAAAATATTAAATAATTTTCAAAACAGAAAACGTAGCGTAGGCTGTATAAATCACATGTCCTTGTTTTACAAACAGTTTGACATTACTGCATTTATTGTTTTCTATTTTTCACTTGTCATACTCGTAGTTTTGTGTTATAAGTCGGATATTAAGTTAAATATTTTAGTGATCGTTAGATTTTTACCTTAATTAAACAAATTTATTAAGAATTAATTTATTTTACATATTTTATTGTAAATAGAATTAAGGACTGTTAGTAGTTATTGTCCATTACCGGTTTTTTTTTGTAAGGCTGATCGGCATTCCGCTTTGGCATACTTATGTAAGTCCAATGACAATGCATTATTATTATCCACCACCATCACCACCATCACCACCACCACCACCTCCACCATCGAGCTGATCGGATGATGCTGCTTGGATGTATTGACTGGAACTCCCTGATGGCAAATGATACTAGTACTTTCAATTGCACGTCAGGGTCTAAAGCAGGTTTCTCTCCTTTTTCGAAGTCGGTTAAAAATACATTTAATTTCATAATTAGCCCCCGACGCAAAAAGAGAGGGATTATAAGTTGGACCGCTGTGTGTGTGTTTGTGGCACCGTAGCTCTTAAACGGGTGAAGCGATTTGAATGTTTTTTTCTTTTATTTGAAAGCAGGTTTTCTACCGATGGTTCTTAGACATGTTTTACAAAATCTGTTGAGCCGTTTCAAGGTCATTATGTGTTTTTTGAAATGTTCGTTTTCTTTTTTGCGTCGGGGTCTTATTTTTAAATTGATATCTTGTTCTTGTTTTAAACTTCGTACATACCTTGAATTTTTGAAATACTTCATTATTTTGCTCATCAATTTAGTTGGTATCGTGCCAGGAAGTTTTCTTCCAATAATCTTCTCTATTCATTGCAATCTCAGCCTTTTAGAAAAACTTACATGTACATAAAAAAAAATCTCTGTATAAATACAGCATGAATTATTACAAATCACAACAAACGGTATATTTCTTGAAGATAGGCAATATATCTGCCTTGATTGATGACCCTTAGCAATATTCCAATATCTAGTAAATGTCATGGTTCAGTTATTTGACGGGAGATATCATAATGAGAACCATGTACGCTGAAGCACTGACTCGAGAATTGTAGACGATATTGTGGTTACAACATCTTGGTTATGATTAAATCAATCTAGAACTGAGAGATACGCTATTTCTAACTAAAATTGTTACCTTTGTAATATTGTTTACTGACGAGGAATAGTAATAAGGATACCATTTGAATTTCATATTTCAAGTAGACAATTATTGGTTTGAGTTTTTTTTTATTCGTAATTAAATCAACCAATAGCAAGAAAAAGTAACTAATTATTAAATTTCTGAAAAACGCATGGTTAAATGAATTGCTATCTTTATCAATGGTTAAATAAATAACCAACAATGATGAAGAAATTTTTTTTTACAAAACTTGGAACGCCTTCCAAAAAAAAAACAAAAAAAGTGCATAATAACTTTTATTTTCCGAAGTCCTCGGTGTTGCTGATTTTGGTTTAGACTGTTCTATTTTTTGTAAAACAGTTTTTTATTTTTCACTTTTTAGCTGCTATACCCCATACGTAAAACTAATTAAAGTTGTACCCGAATTGATTGCCCCAAAAATATGGAATTTGAACTTATCTAGTGAAATTGGAGTGTATTAGGGTGAGTGTTCAGCGAGATCAGAGCGTATCAGCGTGATTTTATGTTATGAAGTGGTGTAAACAATAAACAGACATGCGATTGCAGTAACTCTGAAAGGTTTGCTATCATTTATTGAAAAGTTTTATTGAGTATCTCCGAAGTTCTACACCGGATCTTCACCAAATTTAAATGGGGCCACATTAGAAGCACCAGCTTTCAAATTTAAAAAAAAACTCATCAAAATCGGTTTTCCTACAGAAAAGTTCTGAAGTAAGACGAATAAAAAATACAGTGGAATTGAGAAATTCTTCCTTTTTTGATGTCTGTCAAAAAGTGGCCCTTAGTGGTTATGGGTTACAAAAGAAATTATTGTAGATACGTCGTCATCATTCTTACCTTTATCCCTATTTAATTAGGGGTCAGCATAACATTTTATCTTCTTCCTTTTTGTAGACATTCATATATTTTTACCCGACTGCACGACGCAAGAGGGTAATGTGTTTAGCAGCCTATGTATGTATGGATGTATGTATGTATAAATGTCTGTCCCTTTGTGGCACTATAGAGACCAAACGCGTGGGTCGATTTTGATCATTTTACGTCAATTGATTTGTCTTAATCTTGCGAGTGCTACTAAAGACATGAAATTAATCAAAACAACCGACTTCCAAGAAAGAAAATAAACTAAAAATTAAAAAATAACTTTAATTTCGGAAGTCGGTGTTTGTATTTTATTTCTTCGTTATTTGAAACCGACTTACGAAATTAAAGTTTTTTTTTTTAGTGTATTTTCTTTTTTGGAAGTCGGTTGTATTTTTTGTTTAAAAAGGAAATTGTTTTTCAATTTTTAGTTGTTATACCCCAGAACTAAAAACTCCAAAAATATGGAACGTGGAATTTAAACATACTCGTAATTGGAGAAAACAAAAATGACGTCTAGGTATACGTATTTATCGTTTTTGTTCAGTTTCTCAAAAAGCGCTGAAGCAATTTCGATGAAAATTATATGGGACCACCTCGGGCGTATAAGCTTTCGGATAAAAAAAGAATTTGGAAAATCGGTCCACAACTGACGGAGAAATCGGCGGACAGATTATTTATTTATTTATTATATTAGTTATTTATACTACTGCCGTGAATTTTTTCACATTTCCAAAAGCAACCATTTAGCTGACAGGGGGAGGGCACTTGACTCTAACAAAAAATTGCATTTTAAAGCTTAATTTTACGAATCGAAAAATGGTTTTCACAGACCCTCTAATATTTTTAAATGGCCTACCCAATAACACACACCATGTGATAAACGAGAAAAAAAACATCCCAACTTTAAATAAATAAATAAAATAAAATTCATTTATTCAAGCGTAGCCAATAATGATAAATTGAAAACATACATTAAATAAACACAATAGACAGCTCACAAAAAACATTCATTAAAATCATTATTATACTATACTAACCTAACCCTTTTTTTTCTTTTTTTTTTGCCGGGGTGGAAAATCCTCATGGATGTCCTTCGCCCGGGGCGGGCGAAGGGGTCTGTCAGACTCTTACTGACTAAAAACCACCCCGGTGTTCCGTCCCACACTTGGACCTGGGATCGTACTTGGACCGGGGATCGTACTTAGACCGGGGATCGTACTTGGACCAGGGAAGCGTACTTGGACCGGGGATCGTATACTAACCTAACCTAACCTAAAAAATACTTTATTTATGATTTAATTTTATCACTTTGTCGGCGTGATTAATATGAATACCAATGCCAAATTATCGCTTTCTTGTACAAAGAGTCTCTGAGCTAAGTTG
The DNA here is from genome assembly GCA_951329385.1 of Polia nebulosa. Taxonomy (NCBI): domain Eukaryota; kingdom Metazoa; phylum Arthropoda; class Insecta; order Lepidoptera; family Noctuidae; genus Polia; species Polia nebulosa. The sequence continues at coordinate 3,455,468 of OX589587.1, read as the reverse complement.
CAGACGGACATGGCGAAGCTATAAGGGTTCCTTGTTCACTCCAAAATTCTAAAAAGAAGTTCTATTTGGTATTACTACAAAAAAAAAACATGCTTCAAGATGAAGAGTTAACAAATTTTATTTTGAAAGCAGCGCGGTCTACAGACAAAGTAAACTCGCCAGCTAAATCTGATGGGTAACGATATCGAAAGTTAATTTGAAGTAACTTTATTAGCGAGCGTTGACCCCGTAGTCAGCTGTAGCTTCTCAAAATTAATAGTTGATTTATCTTCATTTAATACGGATACTTATCACTTTTGTGGTTTTTTAGGGTTCCGAAAGTCCGAATGAAAAAACGGAACCCTTATAGAATCACTTGTGTGTCTGTCTGTACGTCTGTCACAGCCAATTTGCTCCGAATCTGCTGGACCAATAGAGTTAAAATTTGGTACACACATGATCTGTGAATTAATGTATAAATTAATTTGGAATATGGGGCTTACTTTTAGGGTTAAGTTTTTGAAACTGTGTCGTGCGACATATCAAATGAAAGGGCACATTGTGGGGGTCTCGAATATGTTTTTTTTTATAATTTTAAAATATACAATTTTGAAGTTATTTAAGAAAATGGATGAATAAATACAAAAAGTAGTTCGTTACCTATAAATTATAGAAAAATCTATAAGGTGGACACAGTTTAAAAAAAATCTGAAAAATTATGATGTGTTTGGAACCCGTTGCGCGCAAGTCCGACTCGCTCTTGGCCGGTTTATTTTTATTTCAACATGTATAAACCAGGTAGTTTGATCCCTTTGTTAAAAAATGAGCTGTTCCGTAATATCCAAGTGGGTTAATTGCAATGTTTAGTGCATCACACTAGCATGCATCGCTATGTCCCTAGCCTGTTCCTAAATATGTTGGAGTCGACGTCCAGTCTCACTGAATACCAGTATTTGACCTGAAGCAACTTCCTATCTGACCTCCACAACTTAGGCTTCTTTCACACGTACCACAACTACACCACATCGACTCGAATTGTAAATAAAAAACAACTGAAAAGATCCAAACAAGTTTCAAGCAGTCTGATGCAGTTGGTGGCAGTTATTTTAGTTCAATTATTGATTTCATGTCACCAACTGCATCAGACTGCTTCAAAAGTGACTTCTTTGGAACTTTTTAATTGTTTTTTACAGTAAACAATTTTTATTCTTCATTTTAGTGAGTTATATTTTTGGAATCGCCTCCTCGAACCTTTTATTTTGATACCATACATAAAAATATAGTTCGTCGACTTAAGTTTTTTTCTAATTCACAATATGGCGTCTGGTTGTCGCCATATTGTATTTTGATTATTGTCATGTCTTTACTATCACTTGCAAGATTAAGACGAATCAATTGACGTAAGAATTATCATAATCGGCCCACGTGTTTGGTCTCTAAAGCGCCACAAACGAACAATCATACATACATACAAAGGCTGATAAAGACATTACCCACCCTTGCGTCAGCTGTCGGGTAAAAGTGAAGTGGTCATAGTAACAGCTGTTAATATTCATGAGTTCACTTTCACCCCCTGGACTAGTGCCAATGATTTACGTTTCAACCTGTAGAGTGAATTAGGGATGTCACGGAGATAATTTAGAGGAGGCGGAGTTGCAGAGCTAGACATCCGTGGAAACGGATTTTAACGGCGACGGAGTACGAATAAAAAAGGAATTCATTATTTTTGTTTTCTAAATAAAATCGACCTATTGGTTACCAAGTGGCATACTTAGACTATAAAAGGTTATAGACAGAACGTCATTGGACATTGAATGAAGCAGAATCGTTGAAATGTGTGAGTGACCTTGACGAACGTAACGATGGCGTGTACAGATACAAGCCGGCTTCTCATTCTGGTACTTCAGATTGCTAGATTTTGACACTCCGTCTATAACATTTTATAGTATAAGGTGGCATACTACATTTCTCAAAACGGTTTTTAGCTTCACCCGCTTACCCGGGCCTGTGGACGGCGAGCAGTGGGCAACTCGCCGTCCGATCAGCATCAGGCACGAGAGTCAACGGCGCGTAGTATTCCACGCGCGCCTCAAAGAGATAATTGTCAGCCACCACTGACGAAGCTCATCGTGGCTGATGCCTGCATGCCTAGGGGTAGCGGATAAATTCTTTACATGAGTTACTGCACCCCTGGGCACTCAGGCAGGGAAGGAACAGGGGTGGGTTTTAGTCAGTAACAGTCTGACACGCCCTCCCGCTCCGCCTAGAGCGGGCGATGTCATTGGACGACTTCCCACACCAAAAAAAAAAAAATCTAATTTAATCTTTGATACGATCACGCTTGACCACTATCTCACCTGATGGTAAGCGTTGATGTGGCCGACGATGGAGCACGCTTGTCTAGAAGTAACTTATTCACTCTTGTCTTAAATACCCCCAGGTTATGGCTATTAGGAAACACGGACTCCGGCAGGGAATTTAACTACTTAGCTGTACGTACAATCCTGCGGACGGCGAGTAATGGGTAGCTCGCCGTCCGCTCAGCATCAGGCCCGACATTCGACGGCGCTTAGTGTTCCACGTGCGCTCAAAGAGATGTCAGCAACAATTGACAGCGCCCGTAATGGTCGATGCATGCACGCCCAAAGGTCGCGGATAAATTCGTGACAGAGTTACCGCGCCCCTAGGCACTCAGGCAAGGAAGGAACAGGGGTGGGTTTTAATCAGTAAAAGTCTGACTCGCCCTCCCGCTCCAGCCAGAGCGGGAGCAGTAATTGGATGATTTCCCACCTATCAAAAAAAAAACTGTACGCACAATGAATGTGTTCCCAAAACATTTTATGCGTGTGGGTGGGATGTCCACCAATACCGGTAGCGCATCATCGTACGTCTAGTGGTACGATGAATCGATAATAATGATGAAAGAGACGCAAGTGTATAGAGCTGAAGTTACAACACTATTATGAACCTTTAGCTACATGTACAGATATACAGTACAGAGTACAAACATACATATAAGGGGTCAGTTACGAGCTAGCTAATCTGACGGCATTGTGTTGAGATCAAGGATCATTGTTGTGTTTGGTACTGGTACCACCACATACTTGAATTGGTGCTAGCATTGTGTAAGAGAATGCAGTCACCGATTTATGTTGGTCTCTTGTCTTTGCCTTTATTTTTTGTATCTATACTAATATTATAAAGAGGTATAGTTTGTGAGGTTGTAAATCGAAACAGAGTTACCGCGCCCCTGGGCACTCAGGCAGGGAAGGAGCAGGGGTGGGTTTTAGTCAGTAAAAGTCTGATAAAAATAAACCTGCCTGAGCAAAGCTACTAACAAACTGCCTTCATTTGGAAAGTGTTTTGTGAATTTATTACTTTATATAATTTATGTTTAAAGAATTCGTCGCATTAGTAAACCTTTGATATTGCCTTTGATCGCGAGTGCGCTGCGTGATTGGCTGCAACCGTCGCTGCAGGTACAAATTCAAAGCATTTATTTCAAATAAAACATTTACAGGCACTTTTGAACGGTCAAGTCGGTCAGACAGAAGTTCCAAAGCGTAGATCATCTCTATGGAGAAGAACGTACAAGAAACTTCATGGACAGTCTTTAAAACCATGTTATCTATCACAAATTCTGGTTACATAGTTATATCATGTTGCTTCTATTGTGTGAAAACAATGATAGTAAAAAAAATACTAGATTAAAATAAGCCAGTGGCAGAACTAAGAGATGACCAGTTTTAACAGACGGCGCCCGTTCACGAACATGACGCGTGGTTCCGCACCTCTCAGCTCAATCGTTTTGAAGGGAGCCGATTGACCTGACACACGTGCCCGATCAGCGAGACATTTGAGTGAGCATGAGAAACTCTCAACAGCAATGCTCGTTAAAGTAAAAAAAAGTTACAATATAATTATAATGCCCCACCTACTCACATTTACAAAATTAGAAAATGCTACGAAATTTTACAAAATTTTTGAAAAGTTAAAAAAAAAGGAATAATAATCATTAACTCCAAAAAAAATATATTTTAAAACCATGTCTAGAAAAAAACTTTTTTACAAAAAAATGAAACCGACTTCTAAAAAAAGTGCAAATAATATATTATAAATAATATATATTATAATATAATAGTCGGTGTTTCTGGTTGTGTGTTTTCGTTTTTTGACACCGACTTCCGAAATTAAAGTTATTTGCACTTTTTTTGGAAGTCGGTTCCATTTTTTTGTATAAAAGTTTTTTATTTTTCACTTTTTAGTAGTGGTTCTCCATTAAATGGTGTCAACAATTCATAGACATACGATCGCAGCAACCGCGGATGATTTGCTGTCAATTTTTGAAGAGTTCCGTTGTCTGTCTCCGAAACCGATCATCAGATCTATATGAAATTTAAATGGGACCATTTCGGAACAAACCCCTTTCGAACAAAAAAATAATTTTGCAAATTCGTTATATGACGGAGTTATGCCCGAACATAGGTACATAAAAAAAAATACTAACATCCGAATTGATAACCTTCTCCTTTTGGAAAGGGTGAGCATCTCTTCCAAATTATACAGACTGTAAGGAACAAGATACCGCAAACTTCGTGAAATGGTTACACCTAATACCACATAATTTTGATAGTCTTAAACATTAGGCCGGCGACGTGAATGATCTCTAGCGAAACAGCTGTACATATTTTATTTACATTGCTGTTTTTAGTGTAATTAGAGATTTAATAACTTTTTAATTAAAACTCTTATTGAGTTGGATATAAATAACGATTTTGAACAGTCTAAAGTAAAAAAAACTGCAGAAAAAAATTAAAAACTGAGGAGAACGCCGACGAAAAATTCCAAAGCTAGGGTCCAGAATCATGTACTGAATCAATGATACACGTATGTGCGTTTATGTGCCGTACACGGTGTATATAAAAGAACTTCCTAGTGTAGTCATACATGGTTAACTATGTATATTTACGCGGTTCCTCGTAACTTTGTGTTCATGTTCGTCTAAGGGATCCAATGAATTTCCATAAAAAGTTAAACAGAAGCATTCAGTTGAAATCATTTCAGAATTTAATTTATCGAAGCCTGCATTCACGTTATCAAAGAGAATATTTCTGGAAACTAAATGAAACGCGATATTTGTTTGGTGAATTGAGTTACACTGAAAATTGTGGGTAGTTTCCCAACTACCCACAATTTGCACCACCCGCCACCCACTCACTGGAGTGAGTGGGTGGCGGGAAGTGCATCTCAAATAGATTTCTAGTAATTGGCTTGTGGTTAGGGCTTGGTTTCGAATAGTATTTGTAGTGCAGCTTTGTACATGTATGGGCGCATTTAAAAAGTATAATTTGCTTTGAGGGGCGATTGGCATCCTATTGAAACTACTAAAAATAATATTAAGAAAAGATCGCTTTTAGCGATAAGGCCGCCCATTGTGTCACCCTATGTAATGTTTTCCTCATATTTTTATTGTAATTTATATGGTGTACATAATAAAGAGTATCCTATTCTATTCTAAAAATAATATTAACATAAAAAATAGTATTTCATAGTTAAACCTGATCCTTGATAGTCTGTTTGTTTACCAAATTGCACCCAATTTGATTCAGCCGAATACTGAAGTAAACTTTTCAATTTTCAAACTCACAAACATCACACTTAACACAAGTTTCATTTCCGTACCCGGAGGGTCTAAACGGAGCCCTATTACTGTCACTCAGGTGTTCGTCTGTCCGTCTGTCAGTCTGTTTGTCTGTCATCTATCGATGAATATTTTAACTTCCCATTGACGTAGGAACTTGAGAGGAGCTCATGGCTAAAGTAATAACAGCGACATGGGTCGATCCATCAGGTTAAGCTACGCTAGCCGGGGTTAGTCCATGTATGGGTGACCATCTTTAGGTACCTACATACCAAGACTCCTCCGTGCCTCGGAAAGCACGTCAAGCCGTTGATCCCGGCGGTCAATTGTGGATTTTTGACAGTCGTTATGGGTCGTCAGAAGCCCGAAAGTCTGACCACCAGTCTTACCAAGGGTATTGTATTACCCAGGAACTGAGTTGTGGAGGTCAGATAGGCAGTCACTCCATGTAAAATACTGGTATTCAGCTGCATTTGGTTAGACTGGAAGCCGACCCCAAGATAATTGGAAAAAGGCGCGGGCAGATTCATTGACTTAGGAACTTGAAATTTGGTGAGAATGTTTATTATTACGTTTATTTTATTAACAAATACCAATATTTGGTACGAAACATACGAACACCTACTTGGCCAGTTTTTGTAATAACCTTATTTCTCTCTTAAACATAAATAAAAGAAAGAATGTTAATACGCGCAAAGAATTCGCTTCTCACTTACAAACTACAAGAGAACCGTAAAATTGAACTACATTCATAAATCGTATAATTACATAAATGAGTAAGTAACGAAACATGTTAACGAAAGAACAGCGGCACGGCTTATAAATCTCATGAATTTTTTAATTAAAATCACTCTGCCGTAATGAATGCTTACTTGCTGGCCCGGTTAAACTGATAATGACAGTCATAATATTTTTATGTTTTCTCTTAAGAATGTAAGCTAACTAATCAACTAAGTAACATAATAAAAACAATTCGGTTCAATTTCTTTGTAAAAAAGTTTTTATTATGTCACTTTTTAGTTGTGATTCCTCATTAGATTTTGTTAGCAATGCATATTTATGCGATAGCAGCAATCGCGGTTGATTTGCTGTCATTTTTAACCGACGAAAAAAAAAGGAGGAGGTTCTCAATTCGACCGTATATATATATATATATATATTTTTTTTTGTGTATGTTCAGCCCTCACTCCGTCATTTATGAACCGATCTCAATTATTATTTTTTTGGTAGATAGGGTATACCTCAAGGGTGGTCCCATGTCAAGGAAATCAGGATCTGATAATGGAATCCTGATAAAATTGAGAGAAAACCTCGAAAATTGTGGGCACATTTAGCGTTTCTGTACGTATGTTCGGCCCTCACTCCGTTGTTTATGAACCGATTTTGATGATTTTTTTTTTCTTAGATAGGGCATACCTCAAGGATGGTCCCATGTCAAGGACATCAGGATCTGATCATGAAATCCTGATAAAATTGAGAGAAAACCTCGAAAATAGGGCACGAATATTGTTTCTGTTTACTTTTCATAACTTAATCAGGTATTTGCATTTAGGAACCATCACATCATGAAACTGAGCTGATGATGGAAACCATACCTTTCCTAAACCATAGAAGTCAGATATAAAAACTGGTTTTAGTGACAAATACCACTTAATATGCTTTGACGAAAAGACGTCTTTACAATATTGGAGGTAACCTCAACTGGTCAATATCCTGGGAACTTCATGGAAGGATTGTTATATCATCAGCTCAGTGGCAAGAGGAATGATGAAGAATTAGAAATTAGCCTCAGAGTGTTAAAAGATGATACGAGCCACAAAAAATCATAAAATAAAAAACTTTTTAACAAAAAAATTAACCGACGAAAAAGAACTAAAAAGCAAAAAATAAATAAACCTTTTAAGTCTTGGGTAATGAGCTTATTTACCTACATAAAATATCAAATTTTATATTAACTAATTTTGAGTCGGCGCCAATTAATAAAATGATTAATTACCTACTTACAGCCTTCTTCATTTGTAAGTACTTATAAAATTTAGATATTTAATAATCAGATTGTTGTTTGGCGCCGACTCAAAATTAGTTTATATAAAATTTGATATTTTATGTAGGTAAATAAGCTCATTACCCAAGACTTAAAAGGTTTATTTATTTTTTGCTTTTTAGTTCTTTTTCGTCGGTTAATTTTTTTGTTAAAAAGTTTTTTTTACAGAGTTCCGTTATCTGTCTCCGAAACTCACCATCAGATCTAAATGAAATTCAAATGGGACAATTTCGAACAAAAAAAAAATATGACGAAGCTATGCCCGAACATACATTAAAAAAAATATATATTTAAAAACATCCGAATTGATAACCTCCTCCTTTTTGAAGTCGGTAAAAAATATAAAAAACCTACCATAAAAAAATAAATGGTAGGTATTTAACCTACCATAAAAAAATAAATGGTAAAAAAAATTATTGGGAGGTAGACTCGCTACCTACCAATTAATGTCAATATGAAAATATTCGACCACATTCTGGTTGTAATCATTCACTCCAATAAATTTAATTTGGCTAATGTACGTACAATATCAGTTGTACGAGTAGTGTAGAATACTCAGTTTGAAACCGCGAGAGTTCGCACACGATTGCATTTGATATAGTTTGTCATGTTAATTGTAATTGGCAAAACAATGTTCAATGAAGGGTCAAATTAACATGCTCGGTGATGTTTTGGTTAAATGTACGTCTGTCTATTACCCGAGACGACACGGCTGGTTTAATGTAGATGTATAGATTACGACTTAAACACTTCGGAATTTGCTGTAATTTTGTTTTATTTGCGAGGTACCAAGGTAAGACTGGTTGTCAGACTTTCGGGCTTCTGATGACCCGTAGCGACTGTCAAAGATCCACGATTGACAGCCAGGACCAACAGGTCCTACTACCGTCCAAGTGGCCGCCCTCATTGAATAAAAAATCGTAGCATAGCATAGAAAATAAATATTAAAGAATCCAAAATCAAGTTTGTTACAAAGATTATAAAGGTTGGTAAAACAGAACTCAAAATGTTTCGTATCAAAAGTAGTAAGCAAAAGTACCAAAAACGTCCGCTTCACTTTTGTCTACATTTGGCCGCTAGTAGACCCTTCCGAGGCTCTGAGGAGTCTGGTATGTAAAGATGGCCCATGCGACCGTGCGGCTGTTATTACTAAGCCACGAGCTCCCCATTGTATAACATCATAGAACAATAAAATTATTCCATACATTTCACCATTTACACCACTGTTCAAGGCGGCTATTACTCAAAAATGAATAATTCAAGCGCGGTGTGCGGCTTCTCTTAAGTTCTAAATAGTCGCATTACAAAACAATATATTTCGATTGGAATGCTTGACAATTCGTCCGTGTGAACTTGGCCCACATTTGGCACGTGGTCAAAAGCAGGACGGAATCTTCAATAAGGTTGCGTTTTTTTTCCGGTGTGCCCACACCTAACCCTGTGAGGATTTGGTAATCTTTGTTACAATTGGTATTGTATAAATAAGTGAGGAATGGACGAGGTGTAGATTAAACTATATAAAAAATAATAATAATAATAATATTCCACAACTATCACACAACGCCATCTAGTCCCAAGTTAAGCAGAGCTTGTGTTATGGGTACTAGACAACTGATAAACATACTTATATAATTCACAAAACACAAAAAAAAGGTAAAAAGGTTTAAAGGTACAGTCCGACTGCTTGAAGAGTAACTTTTTTTTAAATTCCGTACCTGAAGGGTCCAAACAGAGCCCTATTGCTGTCACTCACATGTCCGTCTGTTTGTCTGTCTGTCCTTCTGTCCGTCGTCTGTCACACAGGTTATACAGTCAAACGGTTGGAGCTACAGTCTTCATATTTTCACAATATTAGCATCTTGTTGACCCATAGCCATACAAATATGCAAAAATAAATTTAGTACGGAAACCTAACTATGCGAAGTCTGAGAAGCACTTGACCGGGTTTTTTTAAATACTTACATTCATTAGGAATTACTCCTGTATCGTATGTGTGTTCACAAACATGGTTACCGAAACAACTATCTGTAGCCCACACAAGTATTTGTTGCGTACGGGAATAGACACGCAGCGTGGTGGTAATTTTTCATGTATCTTCTTAAATAACTTTTAAACTATATATTTTGAAATTATGAAAAAAATACATTCTAGACCCTCACAATGTGTTCTTTCATTTGATATATCGAACGACACAGTTTGAAAAAACTGTTTGTTTTTTTGTATTTTCACCCCAAAAGTGACCGTCATATTCCAAATTAATTTTTTAAGGGTAGGATAATAGGATTAATTTATTAAAAAAAAGGATACACGTTTGTGTTTGGGTCACCGATATTCAGGTGTGTACCAAATTTCAACTCTATCAGTCCAGAAGATTTGGAGAAAATTGGTTGTGACAGACGGATAGACAGACAGACACACGAGTGATCCTATAACTCTAACTCTAAAAATATCCAGTCGACAATGGTGCCGATTCTCGTGTTCAATAACTAAACTAAAATTAGAGAATCGCAATCTTTTACTAAAAGGCATTGTGAGAAAAGGAACGGCTATAGCTATGAACTAAGTTAGAGATGTCAAACTAGTTTACGCCTTGCGCTTTACCGTGTTTTTAGTCGAGATGTTTTTACGTGTAAATTAGTATGGAAATATTAGGTCAACTAAATTTGACAGCTCTCATTTACGTCCTTCTCTTTCTTGTTTTATTAGAGAAAAAAATATAGCAATAGCCTAAATTAAATTTAGTTTGTACACGACAGAATCGGCAACAATGTCACAGTCATATACGCCACAGGTGGGTAGGTACTTAAGTATCGTCACCTGTGTAATGTACGTGTTTTTTAAATTATTCTGGTAGCGTACACTCATTCATGAATGTAGCTGTTCGTCATCTTAATGATGACGTAATTGACCGCTAAGTGACAGCTTCATTGATATGTGTATAGTCTTCGTATAATTAAGGTGGGTTATGTCTTGAAAGAAACGTACTTTCTTAAGGGCCTACCTCCACATAAATGGCGCCCTCATTGAATAAAAAATCGTATCTTGGCATAGAAAATACAGATTAAATAATCCGATGTTGCGTTTGTTACACAGAGGATAAAGTATTTTTACGTTGTTAAAACAAGTCTCAGAATGTTTTGTATCCAAAATAGTAGGAAAAAGTACCAAAAACGGCCATTTCTGACACTTTTGCCTACTTCTTTGGATACGAAACATTCTGAGACCTGTTTTAACAACGTAAAAATACTTTATCCTCTTTGTAACAAACGTGACGTTGGATTCTTTAATATTTATTTTCTATACTATGCTACGAATTTTTATTCAATGAGGGCGCCACTTGGCCGGTAGTAGACCCTTAAGGAAGTGTGGTATCTTTAAACTACAATGATCAACTCTTTAAATTCCGTGACATCTCACAGGGTGTAACGGATTTGTGTTTTTTAGGGTTCCGTACCCGAATGGTCGTCTGTCCATCCGTCGTCTGTTACAAAATATTGTTCTGAAGAATTTTTTAACTTCTAATTATCTTTGAACTTGAAATTTGGTGCTAGTATTTATTATTATGTATATTTTACAATTGGGTACCAACATATTGATATATCAGTTTTTTTTTTTGATAATTCCCTCATTTGGTACGGCACCCTAAATTTGTGAAGTTTGACACGCACTTGGCCAAATATTGACCAGCTGATGATAACTTTGTATGGAGAGTCCACTGTTTTTTGGGAATTTTCAATTTTTCTTAGAGAAAGTGGTTCATTTCCACGGGCAAAACCGGTTCTTAAAAAAGTCCACACCTTTCCGTTACACCCTGTATAGTAATCTAGGCCTATAATAGTATTATAATAATCTGGATAAAAATAATGTATGACAAATATTAGGTCCCCACCTATGAAATCAGCGTTTTGTATGGAGATTTAAAAATAAGTTGCATTTTCCATACTAACATTTTCTTAATTTATTTAACAATTAGGAACACTGAGGAAGTCTGAAAGTGGCACCGCTGACTGAAAAATTGTGTGGAAATCGGTTGTCGTGGTATGGGCATGTGATGCGGAGGAATGAAGAAAATGTCGTGAGGAAAGTCTTGTGTATGGATGTGGATGGCTATAAGAGTAGGGGAAGGCCAAAGAAACGATGGTTGGACTGTGTGAAAGAGGATATGGGTAGAAAGGGGGTGACTACAGAGATGACGACTAATAGAGGAGTATGGAAGAAAAAGACATGTTGCGCCGACCCCAAATAAATTGGGATAAGGGCAGGAGAATGATGATGATGAACACTTATGTTTTAAAACTTTTATGCAATAATGTTTAAGAACTAAGATAACGTAAGCCACTTAGATTAAGCAATAAATATAAGTTTTGACTAAGTTAAAACAAATATAGTGGTAATTTTTGCTAACAAAAAAAGAGTCATTTTTAAGGTATTTTTTTGTTTATAAAACTATAATTAAGAAAGTTTTTTTACCATTAGCAATTGCCCATGACGGTCATTATTCGATATAATATCAAGCAATTGATGAATATTTTAATTCATAGAAGTGACGAGGCAGTGTAGCGCTGTGACCTCATCGCGGCGGTCGGTACTGCGGATAACCTCTCGCTTCCAGACATGGTCCAGTCCATGGTCGGAAGCGAGAGCGTGTGGGACGCCGTTGCCTCCTTTTGCGAGGAAGTGATGGTCGCGAAGGAGGCAGCGAAAAGGGAGAGGGAGAAAACAAATTATCTCTTTATATAGTAGATGCATCGGGCGCCGTAGGGCGGGGGTCGACCTCCGGCTGCCATAGGATGTGGCCTGCAGATAACAGACTTGGGGAAATCTGTTACCATAACAGACAAAGGCCCGAGACATTGGCGCGTCGTGTTTCGCGCGCCTCTCTTCGCCCCAGCCAAACCCTGCCCCCTTTAAAAAAAAAACGAAAAGGATGCCTTTCAGCTGAAAAGATAATGATGAATCATCGCCTTATCATTGACCCTACTATTTGTGAGAAAAAAACGCCAATTTCATAGGTATAAGATTACAGTTGCGAAAAAAAATAGAATTTTAACAGTAATGTAGTGCGTTGCCCAATATAGGTTTATTTAAACCTGCATTTCGGGCCATATCTCTACGACATCATTTTTCAAATAGGACAGTCATTGAATTAAATTAACATAAATAATTTCAATATCTAAGCAGGAACAATCTTTTGCGTTCCTTATTATGACCTAGGCTTATAGGATATATTTACGAGTATATCTACCTATATACAAAAATTTGTAGACATGTGACATTCACCAATCCGCATTGGGCCCGTGTGGTGGATTACGGCCCACACCCTCTCACGAAGAGGAGGTCTGTGCCCCAGCAGTGGGGACGTTAAAAGGCTGAGATAATATATATTTATATATTATTAATATCAAAACCTCTCGCAATTAAAACAAAACGGCGAGTCAAGAGATCAAATCACATTGCAGTCCACACATACATGGACAAATATACATGTTGGAATAGCGTTGCACACACAATTACGTTGCGTCTCCCCTGGGGTCCGTGGGGTAGCGTGGGTTGCCATAGCAACGCCCAGACGTAGGTACCTGTACGGGATAAATCCTACCTAGAAAATTAATTTCGTTTCTCAGTACTCCGAGCGCATTGAGTACTTGTGTATTCGGTATTAAAAATATATAAAGGAATAGTCCGTAATTTTTTAAAATTGAATTTCGTTTGCTTGTAGAATATTTTGTACGCAATATTGATTTGATACGGAATATGGAGTATTTAGTCGTCCACCGCTCAACGCATTTAAAATCGATTAATTACTCATTAAACTTTTTAGTTATTTGTTTGCTAAGATTTTGTTTGGTGGCGATAGGAACTTGTGTTGATTCATCCATTTGATTTATTTCAGTAACAATTTTAACGTTAAAAAAAAAACATTTATTTCAGGCATAGCCCATAGTGATCACAGCACAATACAACAAAGAACAAAAAAAATACAATTTAAATGAGGTTTAAAATTGCGGCTCATTTGTGTCATTATATTAATAAAAGTCATTAGAAAACCAAATTAAATTCAATTACGAGTATGTTTAAATTCCACGTTCCATGTTATTGGGGTTTTTAGTTCTGAGGTATAACAACTAAAAAGTGAATAATAAAAAACTTTTTTACAAAAAAACAACCGACTTCCAAAAAAGAAAATACATTAAAAAATAACTTTAACTTCGGAAGTCGGTGTCAAATAACGAAGAAATAAAATACAAACACCGACTGCCGGAATTAAAGTTATTTTTTAATTTTTAGTGTATTTTCTTTTTTGGTAGTCGATTTTTTTATTTTTAATGTTTGTTTATACTCGTATTTTATGGACTGTACGTACTCACAATCCAGCATAAAGATTAATTTTCGATTATTTAGCTTTCTTACATTATGAACATTTTTAAATAGTTTTTTTAAAAACATAAAAAAATTCAATTAAAAATAGTAGCCCACCGGTATCGGGAACAGAGTCCAAGCTACCGGCGGTCAAGCTCCAGACAGAAGAACCTCCAAACAATACGAGCCGTGTCTAGATATACCGCTTTTGAATCAAGCCCTTGATCCAACCGCCTAACGAAAGCCTCCTAAGGTGTTATAAGACATCTCTGCCTGTATTTTATTTTTGCTTAAAACACGTCCATAAATCCAATACAAAAGTTAATAATTCGAGATAATTTACAAATGTTGTAACTTCAAACACCACACATGACAGACTTCTACAGTGCAACCATACTTTTTTTATGGCCTTTTCAATTTAAATTGTCACTTGGAACACAATGCTAAAGTCGATACTTGAGATGGCGAAATTATCTCAAGCTATAAATGCAAGTACAGGTTCTAATAATAGTAAGTTGTCTGTCACTTAGCTAATTAGCTCCATCTGAGTATTAACAGACAGCGACATCACGGACTGGCTACAATTTGATCGCTCCGGAGAGCATTTAGTGATGTCCAGCTCACAGCCCTGTGTGTGACGGACTTAGGGGGCAGCGTCCAATATTAATTAGACTAGGGGAGCTCAACCGTCATCAATTGCGGAAATGACATGTTTTTTTCAGGCGCACCTTTGACCACTATCTCACCTAACGGTAAGCGATGATGTGGTCGAAGATGGAGCACGCTTGCCCAGAAGTAACCTAATGCAGCTTCAGTGGAGCCCCCATATAGATAAACTGTCCAAAAAACTTAGCTCTGCAGCATACGCCGTAAGGAAAATTCGTGGTTTAACTGATTTAGAGACAGCTCGTTTAGTATACTTTAGTTATTTTCATAGTGTGATGTCGTACGGCATTCTGTTGTGGGGAAATGCCGCCGATATTCAGACAATTTTTGTTTTACAGAAAAGGGCTATTCGTGCAATTTATAAATTAAGTCCCAGACACTCCCTCAGAGACAAATTTAAAGAGATTAATATTATGACTGTTCCCTCTCAATATATTTATGAGAATCTCATGTATGCACATAAAAATATTAATCTGTTTAAAAGATACAGTGATATCCATAGCATAAATACTAGGAACAAACACAAATTTATTGTACCAAAAACCAGGCTCAAGAAAAAAATAGGTGGTTCGTTTAGTTGTCAATGTATACGTTTCTATAATAAACTTCCTAGCCAAATTCAAGAACTAAGCATAAATAAATTTAAATCATTTATTAAACGTAAGCTATGCCAGAAAGCTTTTTACACAATTAATGACTTTCTTGAGGACAAAAAGGCGTGGGATTGAGCTGCTTCAATGATATACATGAGCCATTGTTTTCATATGTACTACTTACTGATGAAAAATTTTTTATATATATATTTTTTTTATTATTCGTTTTTGACATGAATACTTGTATAGTATTGTATTATATTTTTTATTTTATTTTTTTATTGACATTTTATTATTATTATTATTTTTTTTTTTTTTGACTTGAATACTTTGTTAAGTATTATATTTATTTTTATTTTTTAATTGACATATTATGATTACTATTTTGTTTGACACAAATATTTACTTTGTAAAGTGTTATATTTTTTTTTTTTTTTTGATTACTTAATTATTGTAAATGTGAGGACTATGTGGGTTATTATTATTATTTTCTCCTCCTTTTTACAGTAATTTTCAACGTTGTCTGACAGTTTGAGTACTTTTGCGGCCTACCCAAATGTCTTTTCTTTGGTATTGTTCGTCATGTCATTGAGCTCCTTAGTGGTTTTTAAGTTGAGCTATTCGACTATTGACAAATGCTTGCACTGACTGGACAGGTCCACTCAAATATGTTTGGTTCTTTCTTCAAAAGACCACTACAGACACTAAGCTGCATGGTCCTCATATAGAATAATGTGAATGCGAGAACTATGTATGTCGTTATATTCATGTAGATTTTATGATTGTCTGGCAGTTTGAGTATTTTTTGCGGCCTACTCAAATGTCCTTACTTTGGTATTGTTCGTCGGTTCGTTGAGCACCTCAGAGTTCTGAGTTGAGCTTCGCGATGACTGACAAATGCTTGCACTGTCTGGACAGGTCCACTCGAATTCGTGTGTTGCTTTCTTCATAAAGCTCATCCCAGACATAAACGTACATGGTTCTCATATGATCTAACCAGTCCACATTGTATGGATTTGAACACTAAAAGAGACTTTGACCTCTGAGTTTGTTTCGGTGTTTCTTCTCAGGGTAGTCAGCTAGGAAACACCGGCCTCATCTAGCTTAAACTGACAAAAAACATTGACGTGTAAAAGTGTTCCTTGTAACCTATTTACTGAATAAACATCATTTATCATTTAATCATTCTTGACTTCACGACTTCTAGATTGTATCTATCAGGAAACATATACTCTG
This sequence comes from Polia nebulosa, assembly GCA_951329385.1. Taxonomy (NCBI): domain Eukaryota; kingdom Metazoa; phylum Arthropoda; class Insecta; order Lepidoptera; family Noctuidae; genus Polia; species Polia nebulosa. The sequence continues at coordinate 3,438,949 of OX589587.1, read as the reverse complement.
GTAGGGAATTCTGTACGCACTATGAATGTGTTCCCAAAACGTTTTGTGGGTGTGGGTGAGATGTCTGTTGTCATGTCTGATGTACTGTTGGCGCATCGCCGTCTAATGCACATCACATCTATAGCACATCTAATGGTCCAATGATGGATCGGGCTTGGAATTGTTCACTCGAAAAACCGTTTTCGATGCCTCATACTAAAGCTGTTCTGTTCATGCCGTCACTATTCCACCAGGTGTCTGTGATTTTGAATATATCGAAATATTTTGAAGCATACCATCGATACCTTAGGTCTGAGTACCCCTGAAATAGATGATACACCGAAAGCAACACATAGATACGGCTCGAACGTCAGCGATGCGTCCAAGAATAGAATCAATCTAACCGCAGTGTATCCACACTTTCGGAAATGGATGTTACTAGGATACTACCGATAGGCATAGAGTCCAATGGAGACGGGACGGATTTAAGCTAAGTGGCAATCAATGCGTGAATTTGTGGTGGCAAATTGCATAATTTGCATTCACAGAACCTAGATGCAGCTAGGCTTATTTCATTTTGGATTTTCGAGTCGTGAATGAGGATTGAAGTTTTAGGAACCAAACAATTACACACTCACACACAACCGCTTTCAGTCCAACCCCATACAACACACTTTTATAAACACACCTCACTATAAACCTCTACCTATCTGTTATAAATAAGATTGTATAGTTAACATCAGAATGAGTGATTCTTTAACTATATAATCTATAGGCTAATCTTTTTGTGAAATTAAAATGATTACTAACTTCTTAGATATACGAATTCTCATGATTTTTAATTGAAGATCACGTCTAAATGACGAGTCTTATTTTTTTGACAAAAATATGTGTTACTACACAATTTTTTTTCTTCTCTTGACAATTGCTTTCGTAATTTGATATGTGAATATTTGAAATTATATTTTTATGACATAGTAAAAGTCATATATAAAAGTCGTACAGCGCCCTTCGCGTTCAGTATAATAATGCTTTCAGGGTAGTGATGGGATTGCCTATCAGTAATGTTTACGGAAATGCGTATTGATTGCTTTTATGCATTAATGCGTAAAAGATGCGCTTCCTTGGTGCGCAGGGTGCGAGCCAGTTCCAACAGCATCCTGGGCATGATTGCTGACAGACTGGACTGTTGTGTCATTAATCGTTGCTCCAGTATTTTAGCTGGAATGCTGAAGCAATGAATAATTTATTTGTAAATAGTTTGTTTATGTGTGTATGTCGCTGTTGATGTTGTATGGTCTTATGTCATACTAACTTAGTAATAAGTATATTTATTGTTACTAACCCTATGAGTCTCGTTGTAATTCGAAATAAACGATTAAATAAATAAATTGTGTAATTAATTTCTAAAGTTATGTCTAACGCTGATATAAATTGAGAATCACGCAATAAAAATACGCTTTAAAAGCGTTTGGCGACCGGATTATCGGAGGAATAATATGAAAGACAAATAGGAGTGAATGGAAAAAGGAAACGCGTTGTTCCAAAGGACAACTCAGATAGGCAAAGATTTGTTTAATATACTCGTTCGTACTATTCCTACCCCTACCGCTTTTAGGCTCGATTACAAATTTCCAATCTCAAAAAAAAAGCTCGTTCTTCTTATATGACATATAGTTTGTTGATCTTAAAGGACATGGGTTCGAAATGTATGAGTCAAAAACCCAAAATCGAAACGTAATCGATACGGTCAAACTGTGTGCACAAGAATTCTCTAGAACTATCTAAATAAACATACCCAAGTTGCAACACATTGGAGCTATGGGCTGTCAAAGTATGCAAAAAATCAACATTTTGACTTGGGATTTTCATAGCTGTGGTGCCTAAATAGTCATGCTGTCGATTGTATTATGTACCAACGACGCCGCAGATGCTATTACCGTTATTACACTAATAATATCGATGTACAGTTGACAAAAAACAGAACTATTTATTGATATTATAGAGAGAAACAGGAACAGGAAGAGGTGAAAATGTGGCGGAGATGAGAATGTTGAGATGGATGTGTGGAGTAACAAAAATGGATAAAGTGAGAAATGAGTACAATAGAGGTAGTTTAAAAGTGACCCTAGTCACAGAAAAGTTGAAAAGGCTATGTTGATATGGTCATGTGAAGAGGTGGGATGAAACACATGTAACTGAAAGAGTTATGAATATGAATGTGGATGGATGGAGAGGGAGAGGGAGGCCATAAAAAGGATGGATGGATTGTGTGAGGAGTGATATGAAAGAAAAGGGAGTTAGTGATAGCGTGACGGCTGATAGGACAGAATGGAAGAAAAAAAAGTGTTGCGCCGACCTCAAGTAACATGGGATAAGGGCAGAAAGAAGAAGATAGAGAGAAACAGGAACAGGCTTGTATAAAACATCTCTAATTCCGAATTAAAATTATACAGTACCAGCTTCTACCAGCGGCTTCGCCCACTTGGTAAAAAGTAGCCGATGAACCTTTCAAACCCGAGACGCGTCACGTTTCAGCATCTGTCAGTCCCCGTTGACAGACGGCCATCGTGTAACTACAGACTTTGTCAGGTTCCGGGTGAATGAACCTTGTCACAGGTCTAAAGACCTTGGCTACTAGTGATAATAGCGGTTTAAAACGCGTGAATGCGGAAAACTCAAAAAACACACATGAGAGCCGCTGGGGTTATAAAGATGAAATCCAGGTTATAATCTATCTGTGTGCAAAATTTCATTCAAATTATTCAGTCGTATTTGCGTGATTGAAACACAAACGTACAATCTTTCGCATTTACAATATTAGTTGGAATTTACATAAACTTATCACTTCTTCGAAAAACGTGAATATTTTAATCCAGCGATACCTCAATTCGCATATTACGACACTAAACTCAATTCGCCACTGAGTTCAAAAAATCAGCGTGTCATATCAATAATAGCCGTGGAAGACTAACATTACATGTGTCTAAACAAGTACATACAGCCGTTCACGTAATCAAATAACTCATGTAAAACAATGGGATGCTCAGCTATCTAAGAGAAAGCCTGTAATTACGTTAATTTTGACGGAAGGTTGAGAATGCTAGGCCGGTTCCTATTTAAGAAAACGAATCGTTTTACTTACGTGTGTGTAATTATTACAATTTGAATATATCAAACCAGTTGAACTAACAACTGTTTTCGGCAAACTTGCTATGTAAAGAGGATAGGTGAGTATATGATTTAACAATAATAGTTATGGTTCAATGTTAGTGTTGTGGCTCCAAAACGCTGTGTTGTTATTGTAAAGTAGCGTTATTTTTTGCTGCACATCTCTTTTTTTAGGGTTCCGAAAGGCCGATTGAAAAACCGGAACCCTATAAGATCACTCGTGTGTCTGTCTATCTGTCTGTCTATCAGTCTATCACAGGCAATTCGCTCCAAATCTGCTGGACCGATAGAGTTGAAATTTAGTATGCACATGCATATCTGTAAACCAAACACGATCGTGTACCCTTTTTTTAAATGAATTAATTAGAAATATGGGGGTCACTTTTGGGGTAAAAACCCTAATTATGAGGACTATGTGGGTTTATTTTTAATTTTTCCAGTATTTGTTTAACGGTGTCTAACAGTTAAATTTAATGAGTTGAGCTACACGATAACTGACAAATGCTTGCACTGCCTGGTCAGGTTCACTCAAATCTGTGTTATTTATAACCTAGTTACAAAATAAAAATCAATTGTCATAAACCCCACTCTAGCATTCCTTTTTCACATAGATCATATTCGTGGATTGGAAAAATCGTCAAGCTAAGGTTGGCTGAAATAATGTCAATCGCCCGTCACTCACTTATCCTAGTACGTTTTCTTTTTTTTTTTGGGGATGGGAAATCGTCTTATGACTTCTTCCGCTCTAGGGTGGAGCGGAAGGGCGTGTCAGACTCTTACTGACTAAAACCCACCCCTGTTCCTCCCTGCCCTACATGCCCAGGGGTGAGGTAACTCTTTCGAATTTATCCTCAACCCCGGGGCATATCCTCAACCCCCGGGCAATCCTCAACCCCCGGGCAATCCTCAACCCCCGGGCAATACCCTCAACCCCCGGGCAATCCTAGTGCGTTGAGTGCTTTACCGATCCGTCATTGTCAAACTAAAAAAAAAGCAAAATAAAAGTTGTTTTTATTCGCATAAAAAAAGACAGATCCATTAATGTATAAAAAAAACACTAGAACAAAAAAAAAACAAACGACTTCCAAAAAAAAGAAAATACACTAAAAAATAAAAAATAACTTTAATTTCGGAAGTCAGTGTTTGTATTTTATTTCTTCGTTATTTGACTCCGAAAGCCAAAATTAAAGTTATTTTTAAATTTTTAGTATTTACATTTTTGGAAGTCGGTTGTTTTTTTTTTTTTGGAAAAATGTTTTTTATTTTTCACTTTTTAGTTATTATACCCAAAACCCCAATAACATGGAACGTGGAATTTAAACACTCGTAATTGGAGAACAGCAAAACGTAATCTAGGTACTCGTATACATATTTGATGTTTTTGTTCAGTTTTCCAAAAACCCCTGAAGCAATTTTTATAAAATTTATATGGGGCAATTTCGGAAGTATATTCTTTCGGATAAAAAAAGAATTTAGAATATAGGTCTACAAATGACAGAGAAATAGGTGAACATACATGAAAAAAAAAAACATACATTCTAACATAGAACCTTCTCCTTTTACGAAGTAAAAAACAGGTTTGCGTCACAATGTCATATCATAATGCAGCTCTATTTTACTCAAGTTTCCTTCCCTTAGTCGAGAAATCACATTAGTCTTAAAAGGTACATTGTTAACTCAGAAGTGGATTTTTTAAAACACCAGCTGCATCACGGGGATATTAATTTTCTCAATATCCATTGAATACTTCAATGATGGCATTCAAAGAGCTGGTGCAGTCTCAAAGATGAAGGAACCAGAAAATAAATTACATTTATCTAACTTGAAATACAGCAGGATAGAATCCTAAACCCCGCAAATAAATTCACAAATTCCGTAAAATTTTGTCATAGAAAATCTTCAGGAACTCAGTTTTCGAACGCTTCCATTTTTAAATGTATATGTAAATGGCAAATACTACAGCCATTACTGAAATTAAATTCTTAGTATATGGACTTTCAGGTATGGTATGAAAGGTCTTGAGAGTAGCGCTTTTTTAGAATATTAGATTTTCAAATAGTTTGCGAAGTGGGAGTAAGAAATTGGCTGTACAAAATAAGATGTGGTCGTTTCATTTAAGAAGAATAATTTATTATCATAAATACTTCGTCTAAGGCGGTTTTTAACTCCGACGCAAAAAGAGGAGTGTTATAAGTTTGACTGCTATGTGTGTGTGTCCGTCTGCGTGCCGGTCTGTGACACCCAGTGACTATATTCTCTTTGGTGACACCGTAGCTCGTAAGGCTCTACTACCCGCCAAGTGGCGCCCTCATTGAATCAAAAATCGTAGCATAGCATAGAAAATAAATATTAAAGAATCCTACGTTGCGTTTGTTATAAAGAAGATAAAGTATTTTTACGTTGTTAAAACAGGACTCAAAACGTTTCGTATCCAAAGTAGTAAGCAAAAGTGTCAAAAACGGTAGTTTTTGATACTTTTGCTTACATTAAGCATACATTAAGAGGAGCTCGTGGCTAAAGTAATAACAGCCGCACGGGTCGATCCATCAGGTTAAGCTACGCTTGCCGGGGTTGGTCCACAGATGGGTGACCATCTTTACATACTGAGAATCCTCCGTGCCGTGCCTGCTTATCGTGAATTTTTGACAGTCTTTACGGATCGTCAGAAGCCCGAAAACTGTTTGTCAGAACCAGTTAAGACTGGTTACGTACGACTGGTATCGTATTACCCAGTAAATGAGTTGTGGAGGTTAGATAGTTAGTCGCTCCATTTAAAATACTGGTATGCAGCTGCATCCGGTTAGACTGGAAGCCGACCCCAAGATAGTTGGGAAAAGGCTAGGCAGATTTGACCAACGCATACATTAAATAATAGTGTTGCAGGTTAGGTGAAAGTTCACTTCGGACTATTAGTAAAACGCCTTCCTGTTAGTAAGTTAAGCCTGCTATACATGTTGGCCGAGCGGTGCCGAGCGACGGCCAACGCCAACATGTAGACAGCCTATTTGCCTTGCCTTGTCATCGCTCGGTGTCGCTCGCCTAGCTGGCCGAGTGAAGCCAAGCGCCAACGTGTGTAGGGTTCATTTGGCGCCACTTGTCTACGCTCGCCGTCGCTTGTGACCACTCGCCTCACTTCGGATCGGTGTCGGTTTTTGTGCACAAATCAAAGGCGCTCGCCTGCGCTCGGCCAATAGTGTCCACATGTTTGTCCGTGTATTATTATGTGGTTGGCGTCCGTCGTATGAACACGAAAAAATGTCGCTGTCAACAAACGACGACATATTCAAATTTTTGGAATTTCTGTGAATACTCAACATCCACCACCTTCTTTTTTGTCTTTTCTTTTTCACTACCTTCGTGCGGTACACACTGACATAATAATTATAAGCACTCATTAAATATATAGCAGCAGCTGAAATAGCTACTACGTCGTCGTCCATATTCTTTCAATTCACAATATAAACTGACCAAGGCCAACGTATGGGCATCTTTCAAATTAGCTTGCGTCCATTGGTCTAGGCTCGCGTTGGTCTTTAACTTGCCAAACATGTAGACAGTAGCGTTTGGCTTGTGTCGATTTGCTTAGGCTCGTGTTGGTCTACGCTCGGCCAACATGTATAGCAGGCTTTATATGTTACGCAGCTGTTTTGCAAACTATGCCTAAATGTAAATACTTTATGCCGTCTAACGGCTGTCTAAGGAAACAAGACATAAGTGTCGGGCAAATCGTAAATAAGTATAGTGTTCATGGAGACAGCCTTTATGGATGGCTTCTGCCAGCAAATTCACCCGCATGGTAAATAGTAACCCATGTTTTAAACCAGATCTATCTGTATGCAAAATTTCATTCAAATCCCTTCTGCCTTTTTGCGTGATTGAAACACGAACATACAAACTTTCGCATTTTTATATTATAGAATAGGATAGCAAACACGCATAATTATATTCACCTCCCAATTCGTCACTCAGGTATCTAGGTACTCTGCGGATGGCGAGTAGTGGGTAGCTTGTCGTCCGATCAGCACTTGCAAGCCCGTGAGTCGACGGTGCGTAGTGTTCCACGTGCGCCTCAAAGATATGATTGTCAGCCACCACTGACGGTGTCCATCATGGCCGGTGCCTGCATGCCCAGGGGTAGCGGATAAATTCGAAACAGAGCTACCGCTCCCCTGGGCACTCAGGCAAGGAAGGAACAGGGGTGGGTTTTAGTCAGTAAGAGTCTGACACGCCCTCCAGCTCCATCCAGTGTGAGAAATGTCACTGGACGAAATCCCTCTCCAAAAAAAAAATAGTCTAAAAGTGTAAAAGTCTTTTTTATTTTTAGCCGTGTACCATAATACCTACCACGCGCACCTATTCTCGTCGTATATTTGTGAGTTTATTCATATGAGTATATATTTATATTTTATTTTTGTATTTAAATGAATATTCATCGCATTTTTATTTTTTAATATTGCACCTACCACTCTCTGCATTACGTCCGCCTCTGTACTTCTGCGCGTGAAGTGTAAAATAAATAAATAAATGTAAACCAGGGTTTCCCAACCTGTTCTCTTCGAACCCTCGGGGTTCCGCGAGCATGTCACAAGGGATCAGCGGTTTTTTTTAAGGGCCTACCTCCGCTTCATTGGCGCCCTCATTGAATAAAAAATCGTATCTTTGCAAGGAAAATAAAAATTAAAGAATCCCATGTTGCGTTTGTTACTAAGAAAATAAGGTATTTTTACGTTGTTAAAACAGGACTCAAAATGTTTCGTATCCAAATTAGTAAGCAAAAGTATCAAAAACGGCCGTTTTTAACACTTTTCCTTACTACTTTGGATACGTAACATTTTGAGACCTGTTTTAACAACGTCAAAATACCTTATCTTGTTAGTAACAACATAGCACATAGGATTCTTTCATCTTTATTTTCTACGTTTTACTACGATTTTTTATTCAATGAGGGCGCCACTTGGCGGCTATATACGCCTTAATAACTAGCCGACGCAGCAAAAGTGGTTTTGCGATAAAAAATAGGGGGTCCGAGTAGAAGGGTGAAATACTTCACGATCTATTCTCACACCTACCAAATTTACAAAAAAAAAAATCATTAAAATCGGTCGAGCCCTTTCGGAGGAATGCAACCACAAACACCGTGACACGAGATTTTTATGATATATTTTAGATGTGTTAGTTTAGATGTATTTTATTGATTGAGTTTTTTTTTCAAGGGATTTGTGGCAATGATTGTTAACCCTACTACTGGCCAAGTGGCATTGAATAAAAAATCGGAGCATAGCATAGCAAATAAATATTTAAGAATCCAACGTCACGTTTGTTACAAAGAGGATAAAGTATTTTTACGTTGTTAATACAGGTCTCAGAATGTTTCGTATCCAAAGTAGGAGGCAAAAATAACAAAAACGGGAAAAATATTTGTTTATTTTGTTGGAGGTGTGTAAAATCTAGAAAAACAGATCCTTTAAAGAACATTATGAATTTTAAAATAAGATAGAATATTGCTGAACGTCACATTTATCCCAAAAAAATATGGGTTCTGTGGGATTAACCACGGAAAGGTATAATTTTAATCAAACTCTTGCTAAGTTACATAAACCTTTAGAACTTTTCTTTCCACTTGTGTAACACACACGTTGATACTGGGTGTTAATTGAAACACGCGTTTAGTGTTAATTGAAACACAACATTATGTTGGTAGGTCATTGTCTTTATTCCTCCTAGAGTATCAAAACATACATAATTGTATGTAACCAAAAGTTAAAAGTTTTTTATGTGATGGATCCATACGGACTCCAGCCACTGTCACGTTCCTTTTTCCCTAGCTGACAGGATTTAAAAAGAAACGCTAAAGTTTAAGAAAAAAATGACTATATTTTAAAAGTTTAAAATTAATCCCAGATTAGAGGGTAGGAGGTAAGGCCGGTCAAAGGTCGGACCACGTAGAAGGCCGTCAATACCGCACTCTCCTGCTTGGTGGCAGTCGGTGACGTCGGTGATGGCCTCGGAGTCAGTCTAGCAACGCGGTTCAGTGCCGCTTCAAGGGTGCCATCCAGTCAGCCAGCAGTGCGGGGTGCCGGATCAAGGGTTCCGTCCAGTCAGCCAGCTACGCCGATCTTCAGCCGTGTAGAAGTTCCTGGAACCCGTTCCAAAATGGATTCCGTACTGGATTCCGTAGTCCTAACAAGGACAAGGAACTATTATAGTTTCGGTCTGGCCGTCTGTCCGTCCGAGGCATATCTAAGAGACTGTTAGGTCTAGAAACTTGAAATTTTGTATAGGTAATATTCACGTCAAGATAACGAAACAGCAAAAGATTTTTTAACCGACTTCAAATAGAAGGAGGTTATCAATTCGGATGTTTGTATTTTTTTTTATGTATAATCGGGCTTAGCTCGTCATATATATTGACGGATTTGCAATTGTTTGAAAGGGGTTTGTTCCGAAATGGTCCCATTTAAATTTCATATAGATCTGATGATGGGTTTCGGAGACAGACAACAGAACTCTTCAAAAATTGACAGCAAATCAACCGCGATTGCTGCGATCGTATGTCTATGAGTTGTTAACATAGTTTAATGGGGAACCACAACTAAAAAGTGAGAAATAAAAAACTTTTTTACAAAAAAATAGAACCGACTGCCACAAAAAGTCAAAATAACTTAAATAACTAATAAATAAAATAAGTTTTATGGTAGCTCTCGTCTCGTACATGTAAAGTGGGGATAATTTTCATTTTCCTCGCCTATCCTATAGTGCGGATTATCGTTGGATAGGTCTTTAAAAATAATTGCGGGGTTGTAAAAACTATTTTTCGATTCAGTGATTCGTTTGCGAAATAATAAACCAAACTGTTGGTTTGAAAAATATGAAAAAAAAGTTATTGTAGAACCCAACAAAATTCGACAATTCCATACCCAATGTAGCTTGATTTATACTATTTGAAGCAGGAATTACGAGTACCTTAGCTTAGACTTGAGTCATTGACTGATGTAGGACATGAAAATGAGTAATAGTATTTAGTAGTCAAACCAAGTACAACGAAGTAAACTGAGTATTCCTGCGCAAAATTGTGAATATCAATCAGTGTTACTTTCGTAATGAGTCAAGAATTGGGAAGGGCGTTGTGAATGGCTATCCTATAAAGAAACGCGGAGTTAAGGAAGTAAATATATAAGTTCATACATAATAAAATATAGCTTTAAAGCCTATAGTTCTCGATAAATGGACTATTCAACCTCTCGATAAATGGAAAAATTGTTCCGAAGATTTTTACAATAGTGATTATATTATATAATAGTGTTATATAACATCACAATTGTAAAAATCTTCGGATTTTTTTTTGTATGTATATTTTATGTAATTTAACAGACGACGGACAGACCGACCTACGGACACGTGAGTGACAGCAATAGGGCTCCTTTTGGACCCCTTGGTTACGGAACCCTAAAAACGCACACCCGTTACCACTTCCTAGTGTTTTAACTGGTAAGAAGTGACGCAATAAACTCCCTAGTAACACATCTGTCTGTGAACAATCTGCACATCATATCCTGTGGGAGTGTACTCTTCGGCAAACTGAGCGCAATATTATGTTGGATAGTATTCAGCCTACGTCTGGAGTTGTCTATTACACGGACCTTATGGAAACTAGAACGAATTGCCGTGCGTTCAAGCGTTTTTGCCATACCTATTATTGGAATTAAGTGTAAACAGCTCACAATTTTAGGACCCATTAATATTAGTGTTTTTAACCAGTGGTGCTTGGCAACTGAGCTTACCCCAGTTGTAAAAACCCCCTTTGTGTCTAATGACTTAGTTTTGTTCTGTCTCCCGCTTGATTAGAAGGGAAGTGGATATTTTGTTTTTCTTACTCCTCTTAATTTCGTTGCGGGACCCAAGACAGTTTAATCGTTTCTCTGGGACTTGTCGAGCTTCATTGCCTCGGCGTTTTTCCTGGTGGACGCCACTGTTGATTCTGGCTTACAGAAGTTGCAGTGGTTTGGGAATAGTGCGGCGGGTTTGTACAAAAAAAAAAAACTACTAAGAGGTAACTGTTAAGAGGGAACATTTTAAGGCTGTTCATGTTACGTTATGTTAAACATAAACATTAAACAGTAATTTACACCAATTCTGTCCAACTTGAAACTGCTGCTGTCGAATAATATAGCTCTTGCACCGCCTTGTCTATTTCTTTAGATAGACAAGGCTGAATTACTCATTTATCAGTTAATTTAAGACAAAGGGGCATGTCCTACATACCCCTGTGTTATTATATTCATCAAGTTGCTATCATCTGACCCGCAGGCACATTGTTTTAATTATCATGAGCCAACGCAACAGTACGTGGCAGTGATTCATATCAGTGACTAGATGTCTCGCAGAAGTGTTGACGTGACACGCAACACACAGTGGTTAGGGTTACTTTAGCTGCTTTTATAATTTTTGTGTGTTTTGTTTTTGTAAAATTTTCAATTAGGAAAAGTACATTATTATGTCTAATTTCCTTTCACTGTGAGTGCAGCTAAGGAGTGGAATTCCTTGCCGGAGTCTCTGTTTCCTGATAACTACAGCTTCGGAGGCTTTGAGTCAAGAGTGAAGAAGTTAGTCTAAGCAAGCGTACGTAAAAAGTTCCGGATGTAAGTTCTTGTAATTTTTTAACTTCTGCTATATTGTAAAAAAAATCGTCTTTTTTCCATCGCAATTTATTAGTGGCTCTTGTACTATGTAAACAAATCTTAGAAGTTAAATTTGACCCACTTTCCTGTTTACGATTAAGCTAAAATTTTGTGTAATGTTGTTTTAATTTGGATGACAAATGCATGGTTAGCTAAGTGACGTCATCCTAAATCCAATATGGCGGACTGCGGACTCCCAAAGATGGCGGACTAGTTATTTCAAATGCATTCCCATAATATGAGTATCAAATTAAAGGGTTTGCTGGGAAGGACACGAAACATAAAAAATAAGTGTAGTTTATAGTTGTTTTTAAACTACAGAATATAATTTATTTCTTCCCTTTGGCTATAGACAGTGTGACATTTCTTCGGCGTCATTTTGGCGTAAGATCTAAATGTAGGATTGATCACGTCACTTTTCGGTTTATCCTATACATTTTTGTCACATTTCGGTTTATCTCATCCATTTTTGTCACATTTCGGTTTATCCCATCCATTTTTGTCACATTTCGGTTTATCCCATCCATATTTATCACATTTCGGTTTATCCCATCCATTTTTGTCACATTTCAGTTTATCCCATCCATATTTGTCACATTTCGGTTTATCCCATTCATTTTTATCACATTTTGGATTATCCCATCCATTTTTGTCACATTTCGGTTTATCCCATTCATTTTTATCACATTTCGGATTATCCCATTCATTTTTGTCACATTTCGGTTTATCCCATCCTTTTTTGTCACATTTCGGTTTATCCCATCCATTTTTGTCACATTTCGGTTTATACCAAATATTTTTATATTATCGAACTAATCTTTATCGCTGATAAAAATTCAGTTCGTCGGCTCCATCTTAATCGTGTTTAAAAAATGTTTGTAGATCAAATAAAATACCATAAAATAGACTAAACACATAAAGGCGTGAATTTATGTGAATATGTGTACGCGTAATTATTAAACAAATAATGTAATCTATAAAATAAAAATGTCGTGACACGGTGGTTGTGGTTGCACTCCTCCTAAATAAACACTTTAAAAAAAAAAAAAAAAACATACGACTTTGAAAAATGACATTAATTTTGGAAGTCGGTGTCAAATATCGAAGAAATAAAATTCAAACCGCGACTTCCGAAATTAAAGTTATTTTATATCTTTTAGTGTATTTTCTTTTTTGGAAGTCGGTTGTTTTTTTCGTAAAAATGTTTTTATTTTGTATATTTGGTAGGTTTGAGATTAGGTCGTAAAGTATTTTTCACTCTCTTTTGATCGCTATACAACGTTTGCCGGCTCCGCTAAATAATATTCAATCATCGAATGACGCCTAGCGGTCCAACATCATAAAACACCGGCAAGACAAGACTTCTGTCACGAATATCATTTCATAATCAACAATCTTCGACTCTTGTCACGCTCAGTCATGCTAATTCTGCTGATACATCTATTCATAGTCTCCCGGAAAACACTTTAATAAGTACTGTCTATCTCTACACCTCGCTCTCACGTCATCGGCAGCAACTTTAAGTACTATTACACAATTGCATTATGCACTTGTCAGTTTCACATTACCTGGTTGTGGTCAGTTGCAGGTAAATGACATGATCGTGGATTTCATTTGCATTGTTTTAGTACCTATAAAGATCGGAAATCAGGTGTTGGGGAAAGTAGATAATTGCAATGTGTCACGTGGTATTTATATTACCTTGTGCCACACAGCCCAGTGACTATTGTCTTTAAATAAATCCTAGCTTCTGCCGTTATAAACATTCAATTCCTTTTTCATCCTTTTTATGGTTGAATTTCGAAAAACCCTTTTCTTAGTAATAAAATCGTTTATTTTCTCATCCACAAATAAAACAAAACGAAAAACCTAATACATACAAAATATAGGAACAAAATCCAGATGACTCCAGTAAGTAAATATTATTAGAAATGACATACATAGGAAAAATATTTTATTTGTGGGAGACTGGTGCCTAAACTAAGCCGAAGCCTGTACTTCAGGACACCAGGTCCCCACCGAAATTATATGATGTTAAAATTAAAAGTAAAAGTAGTCATAATAACAACCGAATAGGTACATATAAAATTGCCCTGTTCTAAACCAGTAGTAGTTACTTACTCTTCACAAAGGACACACCCTACAAATTTCATGTCTCTAGGACCAGTGGTCAGTCATTCAGGACTTTTGATTTTATATAAATACAGATTATAGTTATGAAAAACTAAAACCGGTCAAGTCCGTGTCGGACATTTAGGTTGCCGAACCAAATGAGGCGATAACAAAGAAAAAATCTGATTTATCAATTTAATGGCATTTGTTAGTAAAATATACGTAATTATAAACATTATCATTAAATTGCAGGTTTATACGACGATATATTTAGACGGACAGACGGAGAGAGGGACAGGCGGTCAAATGGACAGACGGACTAACGGACAGGCGGACAAATGAGCAGTCGGACAGGTGGACAGACGGACAGATGGACAGACAGGCAGACGGCAGACGGACAGACAGACAGACGGACAGTCCGGCAGACGTACTGATGGACAGACGGACAGGTGGACAAACGGACAGACGGACAGGCAGACAGATGGACAGTCCGACAGACGGACTGACGGATAGACGGACACGTGAGTAACAGCAATAGGGCTCCGTTTTGACCCTGCGAGTACGGAACCCTAAAAAACACGCAAAAGAGTAACGTCATTTTATTTATCATATTCTTTATAGTAAATCATTTCATATGAGACCCATAACTATAATAAATAACTAGTCCCCCATCTTTGGAAGTCCGCCATATTAAATATAAAACAACGTCACTCAGCTAACCGTGCATTGTGATTCATTTATGAAATATTTCAGCTCAATAGGCAACCAGATAGTTCTATATTTAGTTGCAAGTGAAGCTAAAAAAGTGCGTTAACCGTTATAAGCCCGATGACAACCCGGGTTGTCATCGGGCTTCTTCGACAACCCAAGGTTAATGTTTGCTTGGAAAAAAATTTAACCTCCTAGGATCCGAAACTCAACTGAGTTTGAAAACAAAAAAAAACCAGCCTCCTACCTCTTAAGATCCGATGACAACCCGGGTTGTCATCGGGCAAATTAAATTGGATTGTCTTCAAAATTGCTGTCTTACTAAATTAGGGGTCAAACAGGCTGATGCTTATGTTGTATTCAGCTACATCTGGTTAGACTTGAGACTGATTCCATTCCAGTTTAAAAAACGCTTGGCAGATAAAATAGGGATGTTACATGGGTATAAAAAAAAACTGGTACTCCGGGAGTATCGACAGAAGTGAAAATTTGAACTAAGTCCGCTACGCCATCCGCTACAAGAACGCGTAGTCGTGTCACTTCAAATGGAAACATTCCGCTACGAGTGCTACGACGGTGTCGGTGGCCCGCGAGTTCAATAGTTTTTTCCCATCTCAACAATGCCCAACGCGCATATAGAAGTATCCACTTCAATAATTAATTATATTTCCGTAAGTTAGATTATCAAACAATATTGTACACGTTGTATTTAACTGACTTCAAAACGAAGGAGGTTGTCTATTCGGATGTTTGTTTTTTTGTTTTTTTAATGTTTGTTCGGGCATAACTCCGTCTTAAATTGACCGATTTACAATTTTTTTTTTGTTCCAAGGGGGTTTGTTCCGAAATGGTCCCATTTAAATTTTATATAGATCTGATGGTCGGTTTCGGAGATGGACAACAGAACTCTTCAAAAATTGACAGCAAATCAACCGCGATTGCTGCGATCGTATGTCTATGAATTTTAACACAGTTTATTGGAGAACCACAACTAAAAAGTGAAAAATAAAAAACTTTTTTACGCAAAGAAATAGAACCGACTTCCAAAAATAGTGCAAAATGACTTCAATTTCGGCAGTCGGTGTCAAATAACAAAGACACAAAACCAAGAACATGGTTTTCGGAAATTGAAGTTATTTTGCACTTTTTTTGAAAGTCGGTTCTATTTTTTTTGTAAAAAAAAGTTTTTTATTGCTTTACCAAACCAATAAAAAAGACAAAGATAAAAGTTCAGGAGTTGTTATGTCACTAAACGGTCAAAAGTGTATCGAGGTATAACGTCACGCGAAATTTTAATGCACTGTATCGTCCTCATTTTTGATTTACGTGACTAATGAAAAAATACTTGTCCGATATTTTTTGGTAATGTAATTGATGGACTAAATATAATATCTATTTTATACCCAGTGAACATCCCTAATATGACAAAACATAGCGTCGAATTACTATATTTTTGTTTTAGCACTTCTTATCACTGTGGGTTTTTCTACTTGGCTTCTCTAGTTGCATTTTCGTTCCTATGTTTGTAAGTCGTTTTGTGACAAATAAAAACTTTTTCTTTCTTTCTTTCTATTTTGCCAATTAAACTGTTTCTGCAAATCTCATTTGCTTCTTACTTCTTTTATCTGTGTGGGTATGAGGCCCCGTCCCGGTCCGTCTATCGTCAACGTGAGTAAGGTCGAAAAGCTTGTTGTTTCCCTTGCTATAGGTACTTACCTGCCTCTCTACACAAACACGCGATAACAATAATTGGTTGGTAGGTACTAATCTACATAATTACAAAATTACATAAAAATAGTGTTCGAAAATTTACTAAAACTTGTTCCAGGAAACATGTGACTTCGAAAAAGGAGGAGGTTCTATGTTCGACTGTATGTATCTTTTTTTTTAATGTATGTCCACCGATTTCTCTGTCAGTTGTGGACCGATTTTCAAAATTCTTTTTTTATCCAAAAAATATACTCCCGAGGTGGTACCATATAAATTTTATTGAAATTTCTTCAGTGCTTTTTGAAAAACTGAACAAAAAATGACGTTTTGGTTTCCTCCAATAACGAGTGTTTAAATTCCACGTTCCATGTTATTGGGGTTTTTATTTCTGGGGTATAAAAAGTGAAAAACAACTAAAAAGTGAAAAATAAAAAACATTTTTACAAAAAAAAAAAAAACAACCGACTTCCAAAAAAGAAAATTCACTAAAAATGTAAAAATAACTTTTATTTCTGAAGTCGGTATCAAATAACGAAGAAATAAAATACAAACACTGACTTCCGAAATTAAAGTTATTTTTAGTGTTGGTATTTTCTTTATTGGAAGTCGGTTGTTTTTTTTAAATAAGCTTTACAAGTTTGTGAAAAAAATATTTGTCATTTAAAATCTCCATGACATGTGTTAGGTTTCTATCAATATGTTTTCTTTACTTTTAAAATTAATGAGTACACATTATGAACAGCCAAAGTTCAGGTAACATTTGTGCAAAACAACAGATTTTTAAAGATTTATTCCAAATTGGTTCTCCAATTTTTTATTATTATTAATATCTATATCTTTCTATGAACGCAAAAGCCTTCATAGCCCTTACACCCGGGCTGAAACAAGCGTGCGTTTTAATTTCTTAAATTTTGAGCCCGAGTATAGTATAAATGGACAGAAACCTAGATATAATGTACAAGATACCTATTAGTTAAAAAAAATCAAAGATAAATATGTTACAACGCCATAATCAAGTACGAGCGTTTATATGAAAAGTAATTAATAATGTAATTTTATTTATCAGACTATAACTACAATACATATTATACTAAACTAATAAATAACTTAATAAATAAAATATGTACAAGAGGCATAAAAAATTCGGTAGTAGTAAAGCTCATTGGGCATCAAAAAATTCGTCCACCTCGCTGTCAATGGGAAAAGTGCCCAGAACGCTGGCAGCATTGCCACGTTGAATGGCAATGCTGATTCGTTGGCCGAAAAAAAGGCCAGCCCTCTGGTCACGTGAAGAGTCGACTAAAAGTTTGCTGATGTCATGGAAAACTCGATGAGCACTCGGACCCCATAGCCCTAGTGTTTCAACCCCAAACGGCTCAAACATATAACTCCCAATAAGGTTGTTATATTTGCGCCGTTTGAGGTTTTCTGCACCTGTAGCAGCCGCCCCAGCACAGCCCGCCGTGCTAAGAAGATGAGATGGCGCAAGGGTGTCGACACATGTTGCATCCCACACCAAAGGCCTACCCATCTTCCAAGGCATTATTGTCATCCCGTCGGGCCTCTTTCCATCGTCACGTGCCAGGCCATGAGGTTCTAAAACGGCTGACACACCGGCGGTGACAAGAGCCCGACGGATGATGTCGTTAATGCTGGCGTGCCGTGCCATACGACCCGCGCTCCTACTGCAGGATAGGCCATGGTGTCCGAGATGGTCGACTGCTTCACCACATTGGCAGCGATGTGGAGCTCCGCAAGGAGCACCCAGACGCAGACATGTAGCGATCCGGAAGGTGGTGTCACTCAGCATAGTACCTATGTTGGGTGACGGCAGTGCCTGTAGCTAGAGGCCCGACTCCCATTCACCCACAGCCAGCAGGCGGGCACGCTCAGCAGTATTGGTTGACGTATTTAAGAGATTATTCCGTACCAAACTACAGAGCGGCTCGTCCCACTGCCTCTGGGAGAACGGGTTCTCGGGCAACGCCGTGTCCGGGCAAGCCATTTTCCAAGTGTTCATTGCGTCGGTCAAGCACGGCACTTCACAGTTAACCAGTGATGAGGTCAAAATTCTTTTGGTTAACTTTTCAGTGCTGTGGACCGAGGACAGGAACGCCGGTAGGCTTATACTAGAAATTTTGCGGATGCCGAGCCCACCAAAACGAATTGGTAGTGTGATTAATTAATGATTAATTAGTGTGATAATGTAATTAATGTATATATATAATATGTTTTATTTGATCTATTATGTATTAATTGTACCTATATATAAATAGTACACCTAAGACTACCTACAGTACTGTCTTTCCTTTTTCTCTATAAAATCCATCCAAAGGTTGTCTTGAAAAGCGGCCGGCCTTATCGCTTTTAGCGATAAGGCCGCCCATTGTGTCACCCTAAGTAAAATTTTCTTCATTTATATGTTCTTTAATTTAAATAGTGTACATAATAAAGAGCATTCTATTCTAAAAGTATGACGTGTTGCGCGCTCTTAAAATCTCTATACAACTGAAATCGGAGACAATCCGTTCCCTCTAACCTTGACAATAAAGTCACTGACCCGCAGACAATCTGTCACTCCACTCACAAGCCCAAGATGACAAACAGTCAATAGAAATGTATTTTTCATTTAGAATTATGTAAACTATCATTTAATATCACCATTAATTTGCTCTAAAGTCCGTAACGGCTTAATATCACCGAAGGTTAGAAGTTCAACGCCCACGATATTTATGGTGTCATGGCGTCACAACATTTTAATAAAGTACCTCTTCATGTGGGAGTAAGTGGGCTTTGATCGGGACGACTACCGTTTTGATCAATATTTCGAAATGTTGAATGACAATCTGTTATTAATTTACTATAGTTATTAATTTTATTATTTTTACAATGAAATTTTGAGAGTAAAATTTAATCAGGTCAACAGTTGGAGAATGTGAAATGGTATAGTGTAACAACCGACTTCCAAAAAAGAAAATACCTAAACTAAAATTTTTAAAATAACTTTAATTTCGGAAGTCGGTGTTTGTATTTTATTTCTTAGTTATTTGACACCGACTACCGAAATTAAAGTTATTTTTTAATTTTTAGTGTATTTTCTTTTTTGGAAGTCGTTGTTTTTTTTTTGTAAAAAAGTTTTTTATTTTTCACTTTTTAGTTGTTATACCCTAGAACTAAAAACCCCAATAACATGGAACAATCAAAACGTTATCTATGTATACATAATGTTTCGTTTTTGTTCAGTTTTTCAAAAAGCGCTGAAGCAATTTCGATATATATGGGACCACCTAAGGAGTATAATCTTTCGGATAAAAAAAGAATTTTGAAAATCGGTGCATTTACATAAAAAAAAAAACAAAAAAAAGTGTGTGAGCTATTCATACGTAGTAGAAGTGAAACTTTCAAAAATTTAGGCTAAAACAAAACAAAACGCAAAAACAAAACACTGTGTAATGCTTTTTTTTTTTGGGGTGGAAGTTCATCCAATGACATCTCCCGCTCTGGGTGGAGCGGGAGGGCGTGTCAGACTTTTACTGACTAAAACTCACCCCTGTTTCTTCCCTGCCCTGAATGCCCAGAGGCGGGGTAACTCTTTCGAATTTATCCTCAACCCCTGAACAGGCATCGACCATGACGGGTCCTGCCATGAATGCTGACAACTCTTTGAGGTGCGCGTGGAACACTACGCGCCGTCGACTCTCGGGCCTGGTGCTGATTGGACGGCGAGTTACCCACTACTCGCCGTCCCCAGGCCCGGGTACTGTATAATGCTTCCTATCTCATTTTAAAACACAAAAACAAAACACTGTATAATGCTTCTTGTCTCATTTCCTCCCACGTTAAATCTTATGAATATATACACAGTCGAACATAGAACTTCCTCCTGTTTCGAAGTCGGTTAAAAATGGTTTGGTTGTCTTTAGACTGGTTCGCCTTATCCGGCACCGGTTCTTAAAATATGACCACACCGTTACACCCTGTATGAAGATTTAATTAATTACGAATTTCTGATAATTATGATCTTAGCGACAATATGCTCTACTCAATGGGTACATTGGTCAATTTTAGCCGAAAGCTGTCTGTCAGGGATACAGGTGGCCCTAGTTTGAGAGGCCAGGGTTCGTACTCAATGGTTAAATTCCTTAGATTAGCTATCTAAACCACCATTTTGATGTAAATGCGATAGTGTAAGAATGATGTGAGAATCACTATCAGCGTTGCCAATTTAGCATTTTTTGCTAAATTGCCAATTTAGCTAAATTTGGCAGATTTTCTTTCTGTTTACACATTTGTAACATAATATATATATATATATATTATATAATATTACGTCGTTTAGCATAGGTATAGCAAATTTTTTCAAGCATATTATCTACTTAACATATCCATTTGCTTGGTGCCATCATCGGTTGTACAACCACTACAGAGTACTTTTTTATACAACCACTTATGTCAAAATTTAGTCTAGTGATAATGTACAACCACACCCCCACTTTGGTCCGACACTATTGCGATTATCTCTTTTACTCTTGTGGCATATTGAACACAAAGTTAACAATAAAACATGCCATACTACTAACATTTTAAATGTCAAAACGAAGGGGGCTTCCGGGAGTTGCAAAGAAAAATGTTTTGTGATTTTATACCTATTTTATTGCTCAAATTAATCATAAAAAAAACTTTTTTACAAAAAAATAGAACCGACTTCCAAAAAAAGCGCAAAATAACTTTAATTTCGGAAGTCGGTGTTCCTGTTTTGTGTCTTCGTTTTTTGACACCGACTTCCGAAATTAAAGTTATTTTGCGCTTTTTTTGGAAGTCGGTTCTATTTTTTTGTAAAAAAGTGTTTTTATTTTTCACTTTTTAGTTGTGGCTCCCCATTTAACTGTGTTAACAATTCATAGACATACGATAGCAGCAATCGCGGTTGATTTGCTGTCAATTTTTAAAGAGTTCCGTTGTCTGTCTCCGAAACCCATCATCAGATCTTTTTGAAATTTAAATGGGACCATTTCGGAATAAACCCCTTTCGAACAAAAAAAGAATTTTGCAAATCCGTCAATATATGACTGAGTTATGCCCGAACATACATAAAAAAAAAATAAAAAAAATTAAAAAAAAAATACAAACATCCGAATTGATAACCTCCTCCTTTTTCGAAGTCGGTTAAAAATAGAACTGCTTGTAATCTGGAGGTATTTTAATGTAGTTTTTTTTAAGTCAGATTTGGCCTGAAGAGGCCAAGAAATTGCTGTTATTCTTATACAGTTCCAGAATCCAGATGACGAACTGCGATTTATAGGTACCAAAGAGACTTATGATCGGACTCTCAGTCTGAACATCTACAACTACTGTTGATTAAGATCATTATATCGACTGTTTATTTCAAAACTTGGAGTAATTATACTTACAGCCAATATCTATATTTTCTAATAATTTTGATTAAAATTTGAAATTAGTTTGACATTTTAATAAAAATTAGCAGATTTTTGGCATTTTTTTTAACAGCAGTTTAGCATATTTTGTTTTAGAAAAAAAATTCAATTCAATCTAGTATTCCGAGATTAGCGCGTTCAACCAAACCAACAAACTCTTCTGCTTTATAATGTTAGAATAGATTTATGCAGCAATTAGCACACTTCCAGCGTACATCATGCGCACCACGAAGCGCGCACGTGTCCGTCTGTCTGTTTTTCCGTCTTCTGTCACAAAATTTTGTTCTGAAGAATTTTTTACTTCCCATTGACACGAACTTGAAATTTAGTGATAATGTTTATTAATACGTATATTTTACTAACAAATACTTACCAATATATCTGATAAATCAGATTTTTCTTTGATCATTCCCTCATTTGTTATGGTACCCTTTTTCTTTTTTTTTTTGGGGTTAGTAAATCATCCAATGACTTCTCCCACTCTGGTTGGAGCGGAAGGCAGTGTGAGACTTTTACTGACTAAAACCCACTCCTGTTCCTTCCCTGCCTGAGTGCCCAGGGCCCCGTAAACCTTGTTTCAAATTTATCCACGACCCCTGGGCCGGTTATGAAACCCTAAATGTGTGAAGTCTGACACACATCTGGCCGGTTTTTCTCGGTTGTTGATATAGTATTAGATAACTGATTAAAATATATCCAAAAACTATATTGTTAAGAATAATAAGTTTATTTCAATACAACTTTAGTACAGTTACATCTATAAACATGATGACGCGAACAGTAATGGCGAACAGTAATAATGGCCGTTGTCTTAAAGATCCACTGAATTTATCATCTTCTTTTAACAAAATTACAATGAGGGTAACAGTCTAAAAAAATACCAAACTAGGTACGACCATAAATTTTACCATCTTATTATTTAATATTGTAACCATTGATATTAAATATAAAAAAGAGGTAGATATGCTACTAGCGCGCGCAAATTGTTGCCGACAAATTCAGCCAATTGTAGCAATTTGATTTGGTCGGCCAACAGTAGCGAGTGAAGAAAAGCGTGTCCATGGCGTGACAAGAATATATCTATAATGCCAAATTGTGTCTGAAGAGTGTAAAAAGTATGGTTAGATAAATTTAAGAGTGAAGGAATTTCGTACCATAATTATTATACAAGTATATTAATTATGGTATGAAATATTTTTTATTTGTTATAACCACTCAACGATATCTGAACGCCGCTTTATATGAACTTAGCGTATCTTTCTTTTATAATAATATCATTGATTGTAAGGATATAAAAAATACATACTACTTTAAAATACACAAAGTATATATATTTGTTTGGTACTACATATTTGACAGTTACAGTTATCGTTAAAACAGCTCATCCTTCCTGATAACTATACACGTCCTCGTGTACTAACAAATATAAAAAAATATCTCTGCACTACACAACGCAGCTCAGACCATGCGCACTACGTAGCAAAGTCAAAAGTCATACATTCAAACTAGGCTGAGAGCCAGCATTTTTGAACGTCAAAGTTATACATAAAGAAAGTCCCTCAAAAAACGCGCGCCCGTCACCAGTTCCTAGTGTTTAAACTGAGGAGAAGAAATACTGCAACAAACTCCTCACTCCAAAATAGCAACTTATGTGTCTGTTAAGTTTGAAGAACTTGAATTTATATAATTATATATTCAGCAATTAGCGCACACCACGCACCATGTAGCGCGCATCCAACATACATCATGCGCCGTTCTGCTCGTCACGGCGCCTCACGTTGCTCTGGTGCTGATGTCATGACGCATCATGCGCACCTCGTACCACTTATCACGCTCCACGCAGCGCACAACGAAGCGTGTCACCACGTACACTATGCGCACCACGAAGCTCACCACCGTGCATCACATAGAACAGAAAGAATAGAATAAAAAACGTTTATTAGAACAAAAAAAGGAAAAGAAAAGAGCAGTACACAAAGATACATTAAAGAAAGTTGGCCAAATCGTACCAGACAACGAAACGATGGCCTCCCAATACGCCATATATATGAAAAATACCCTTATTTTTTAAGGTCATAGAAAACACAAGAAATATCCCAATAAGTAGCCACAAAAAAAAGTTATCCAATTTTTTTGTTTTTGTAGCTTTTTCTAAATAATTTAGAATAATAGTTTCAGAACGCACCTCTTGACGATTCATTTCGCGTTTGAAATGACTTGGTATTCAAAGACTGTAATTATTCACGTTTTCCTGAAAAGTTTTAACCGTAATTCTATTCAATTAGTTTAAAGGCATCAAATCCACGAATATGCTGATATTATGTATGTGATTCTTGTCATAAAAAATAATTATGTTGGTGTTTAGTAAGTAGTTTTGTACAAATGCGTACAACGAAACGTTATTTGTCATCTACAAGTTACTTAATCTGTCTGTGGTCATCGTTCCGCGCCATTGATTAACTCCCGGCAATGAAATTATATTCTCTTTGCCGGCAATCATTCGTATTCGCATCCTATTCGATTTACTTGTTGTGAATTGTGATAAGCACTTGTGCTATTTTGGTTTTCCTTCTGTTGTTTTGACCTTGGCATTGTTTTACGGACTGATAACTACCACTTGTGACGATTGATCTGTGCTTTTGATTTCTGGACACCGATTTTGTTTCTTGGATATTTGTGAGAGAAATCATGCAGACGCCACAACTAGCCCTGCGATTGCTATGTGTTAATTGTAACATACGCTTTGATACACTTCGCCGCCATCTCGTTTTTGATCTTGATACGAGAGTAATTTGTAAGATCTGCGAGAGGAATTCTTCAATAATAGTACGTATTTATACCTACTCATTTTAGTACATATACCAACATAAACCATCACACAATCATACATCATATAACAACTCTAATTTTTATTTTAGATCACTGAAGAAGACTACATACTCGTATTATGTGATGCCTGTAAACAATTGGCAATGCAGCATGTCAACTACGAATTAAGTAATGAACCTGGTGCCTCATCTGCCCGTGGCCACATGCATGTTTGCATACTTTGTTGAAGTTCCCTGCGGAACCGTAAACGTGACTTTATTGTGAGAGAGAATCTGTCTCAGTTGCTACAAGCAATACACATTGAACTTGAAAATAGAATTGCCCCATGGCAGGTAATTATGATCTTTTTTATTGTTGTCCTGTGTTATAGTGAATTCATCACTGCAATCTAATATTGTTTTGTAACAATGTGTTTATTTCCTTATGTTTAATAAATAATGAGCCCAAAGATTTATAATAAGACAATGCTGTATGGTTGTTTCAGGCAACTTCATCAGACCGTTTCTGTCATCCCTGTTGGCTGAGACTCAAAGAGAGTTGCAATGCATAATATGTAGCAAAATATTGAGCAGCAGGCAGAGCCGGAGCCTGAGCCAGAGCCGGAACCAGAGCTGAAGCTAAAGCCTCAACCCCAAGGGTCGGTGTTTCGAGACACCGACCAGCAAGCTGACGAAGTACCCAGGGTGATTAGTTTATCGCAGTATGGACATTTAGTACTGATTGGGATATGTTGTTTAATTCAAAAAATAGTTTAAGAACATTTACGGCTGAACAAGTGGAATATGCGCTTTCTTTTAATAACGCTTTTAATACATTTCTGGATTTCTCAAGTATGGACAATATACTACGACAATATCAGCGCCAGCAGCATTCCTCGATGGTGTAGTGATAAGAGAGGATGATGAATAAAAAGTGTTTTTGTCAAGCCTAATTCTTTCATTTAAGTACTCTACCAATTATACTTCATTTACTTTTACTCCTGTTAACAACCATTACTCAATTTGTCAATATCTACGCAACTTGAGCATTGAAGACTGAAAGGCAGTAGGTATCTAGTGACTAACTCTTCAGCCAGAATTGAAGTGGTCAAACCACAACAAATGCTTGGAAGTCTTTCAAGAACCACTTCACGTGTGATGTTATACCAGCTTTGTTGTCTACACTATACGTTGTGCAAGTTAGAGCAATATAGGTGTAGTTTTCATTGAATGATCGATGGACAAACAAAGAGTTGGTGCGCTTTGCTACAAGTCCTATTTTTTGGGTAATTCTCTGAGAGAAATCGAAATAAATAGAAACGAGATCGCTAATTACTCTTCTCGCTTATCGTTAACTAGACTCATAAGCTACGCCGCAGGTGGGTAGAAGGTAGTTGTAGATTCTAACCTCAAAAGTATTGTTGACGTTATTATAAAAAATCGTGGCTATTTAGAAATAATTTTCAAACGGGATAGTGTTTACGACATAAAAACAAACCAATCTAGCTATAGTTTAGTTTGGGACATGAAAAATAAAAGTCGAGTCCAGCTCCTATAGAAATTTGGCCATTACAGCGTTTATTGTAGCGTGATACCGAAAGTGTAACCATCTTTTTTACATTTGCTTGGCGCTGATTTTCAGTTGGCACCCCGCAGTGGCGCAAGGACGAGGGGAAACAAAGAAGTGACTACAATAACTTGCGCACCATGAAGCGCGCACCTCATGGATCACGCAACGCACTCCTCACTCACCATGCACCGCGCACCTCGCGCACGTCGAAGCGCGCCACCACGCACCAAGTAGCGCACACTGCGCACCACGATACTCGCCAATGCGCATAAAATAGAAAAGAAAAAATAAAAAGAAAACGTTTACTGCAGGGTAAACAGTCACGCACGGACGAGGGTAAACAAAATAGTGACCATAGCAATACCTTTCGCAGCGTGCACCTCGCGAACCAAGCAGCGTGCATCTCACGCATCTCGAAGCGCGCCACCGCGCATCACATAAAACAGAAAAAATAGTACACGTTTATAAGACACAACACAACAACAAACAAAAAGTAAAGAAAAGGTAGTACATAATAGATCATACACTAAAATTGTCTCATAGTTACGCCCGAATTGATAATATCAATTCTATAGTTAGCTCCAATAACATGGAATCTGAACATAATTGGAGGAAACCAAAACATCATCTTTCTATGTATGCAAATTTTTTGTTTTTGTTGATTTTTTGAACCACTCATGCGCCCAGCCCCCCGCACGATCCGCTCCTTCATGTTCTTGAAATTAGCTAGAAATGAATTGTGACAAGGGTGGCAAGATAATGACACTAAAACAGAAGGCGGTCAGAGCACAATTAAATTTATATTAGAATGTAATTGATGAAGTCGCATCGGCGCGGGTCATTTCTTAGTCCATCCCTTCATCCATACCTTTACTTACATATAATTACATAAGGCGTACCTAATACAAATGATTGTGATATACTCGAACTATGCCAGAGAGGTTCATTGCGGTCCAGAGAACGCAGCGCTGCCCTAACAACCGCAATGTGATACATATGCAAATAAAACAATATATTCGTTACACAATTTGTATAAATGAGACATTGCAGTCGTTGTTACAGGTGAGTAATGTCGATGTGCTGTGGATAAAGTTAAGGACTGATTCCATAGCCGCCTGCAGGCAGCAGCAGCAGGCGACGTGTCACCGCGGCTCTATTGGTTTTTATGTATTTTTATGAGAAAGCGATCAGTGACGGGTCAGCTACAGAAGGAAGCTCTCACCTGCAATCGGCCACGACACCAAAGTTATGTGCTAAGTTATCATGTTTTTGAAGTTAGCTGGAAAAGCAATGAGATAAATGAGGCAAGATGATGACATTACAACAGAAGACACTTAGAGCACAATAAGAAATATATTAGAATGTCATTGATGAAATCACATGGGCGCAGGCCATGTTTAAGTCCATGCCTTCATCTTTAACAGGTGTATGATGTCAGCAAGGTCCATTGCTGTCCGTAGAACGCAGCGCTGTCCAACCACCCGCAAAGTGATACATATGCAAAAAGAGCAATATATTCCTTACTCATTTTGTATATATGCCAAACATTACAGTCGTGGTTACGGGTGATGTGGATGTGGATGAATTTAAGGAGTAATTTCGTAGCCGCCTGCAGGCGGCAGCAGGTTACGTGTTGCCGCGACTCTATTTTGTTCTATGTATTTCTATAAAGCGACTGCCGACGTGTCACTAGCCACGGAAGGCAGCTATCACCTGCAGTCGGCCACGAAACTACACTTACATGCTAAGTTATCATGTTCTTAAAGTTACCTAGAAATGAAATAGGACAAGAGTGGAAAACATGATGACACTAAAACAAAAGGCAGTCAGAGCACAATTTTATTTATATTAGAATGTCATTGATGAAGTCACATCGGCGCTGGCCATGTTTAAGTCCATCCCTTCATCTATAACTTTACACACAACAATCCCTTGTATAAATTATTACGATAAAAATACTTGCACTTTTTCAGCGAGGTTCATTGCGGTCCAGAGAACGCAGCACTGCCCTTCACACGCAATGTGATAAACAAGCAAAAATACCAATAAATTCATTGCACGTTTTGCATTTTCATTTCACTGCAGATGTAAACAGATGTATAATGTCAGCAAGGTCCATTGCTGCCCGTAGAACGCAGCGCTGTCCAACCACCCGCAAAGTGATACGTATGCAAAAAGAGCAATATATTCCTTACTCATTTTGTATACGGACTACATCACAGTCGTGGTTACAGGTGAGTGATGACGATGTGCTGTGGTTGAATTTAAGGAGTAATTTCGTAGCCGCCTGCAGGTGGCAGCAGGTTACGTGTCGCCGCGACTCTATTATATTCTATGTATTTCTAGAAAGCGACTGCCGACGTGTCACTAGCCACGGAAGGCAGCTATCACCTGCAGTCGGCCACGAAACCACACTTACATGCTAAGTTATCATGTCCTTAAAGTTACCTAGAAATGAAATAGGACAAGAGTGGAAAACATGATAACACTAAAAGAAAAGGCATTCAGAGCACAATTACATTTATATTAGAATGTCATTGATGAAGTCACATCGGCGCTGGCCATGTAAGTCGATCCCTTCATCTATAACTTTACACACAAAAATTCCTTGAATAAATTATTACGATAAAAATACTTGCATTTTTTCAGCGAGGTTCATTGCGGTCCAGAGAACGCAGCACTGCCCTTCACACGCAATGTGATAAACAAGCAAAAATACCAATAAATTCATTGCACGTTTTGCATTTTCATTTCACTGCAGACGTAAACAGATGTATGATGTCAGCAAGGTCCATTGCTGCCCGTAGAACGCAGCGCTGTCCAACCACCCGCAAAGTGATACGTATGCAAAAAGAGCAATATATTCCTTACTCATTTTGTATATGCATAACATTACAGTCGTGGTTACAGGTGATTGATGATGATGTTATGTGGATGAATTTAAGGAGTAATTTCGTAGCCGCCTGCAGGTGGCAGCAGGTTACGTGTCGCCGCGACTCTATTATATTCTATGTATTTCTAGAAAGCGACTGCCGACGTGTCACTAGCCACGGAAGGTAGCTACCACCTGCAGTCGGCCACGAAACCACACTTACATGCTAAGTTATCATGTTCTTAAAGTTATCTAGAAATGAAATAGGACAAGAGTGGAAAACATGATAACACTAAAACAAAAGGCAGTCAGAGCACAATTACATTTATATTAGAATGTCATTGATGAAGTCACATCGGCGCTGGCCGTGTTTAAGTCCATCCCTTCATCTATAACTTTACACACAAAAATCCCTTGTATAAATTATTAAGATAAAAATACCTGCACTTTTTCAGCTAGGTTCATTGCGGTCCAGAGAACGCATCACTGCCCTTTCAAACGCTATGTGATAAACAAGCAAAAATACCAATAAATTCATTGCAAGTTTTGCATTTTCATTTCACTGCAGACGTAAACAGGTGTATGATGTCAGCAAGGTCCATTGCTGTCCGTAGAACGCAGCGCTGTCCAACCACCCGCAAGGTGATACATATGCAAAAAGAGCAATATATTCCTTACTCATTTTGTATTTGTACAACATTACAGTCGTGCTTACAGGTGAGTGATGACGATGTGCTGTGGATGAATTTAAGGAGCAATTTCGTAGCCGCCTGCAGGCGGCAGCAGGTTACGTGTAGCCGCGACTCTATTATTTTTCTATGTATTTCTGTAGAGCGACTGCCGACGTGTCACTAGCCACGGAAGGCAGCTATCACCTGTAGTCGGCCACGAAACCACACTTACATGCTAAGTTATCATGTCCTTAAAGTTACCTAGAAATGAAATAGGACAAGAGTGGAAAACATGATAACACTAAAACAAAAGGCATTCAGGGCACAATTACATTTATATTAGAATGTCATTGATGTAGTCACATCGTCGCTGGCCATGTTTAAGTCCATCCCTTCGTCTATAACTTTACACACAAAAATCCCTTGTATAAATTATTACGATAAAAATACTTGCACTTTTTCAGCGAGGTTCATTGCGGTCCAGACAACGCAGCACTGCCCTTCACACGCAATGTGATAAACAAGCAAAAATACCAATAAATTCATTGCACGTTTTGCATTTTCATTTCACTGCAGACGTAAACAGATGTATGATGTCAGCAAGGTCCATTGCTGTCCGTAGAACGCAGCGCTGTTCAACCACCCGCAAAGTGATACATATGCAAAACGAGCAATATATTCCTTACTCATTTTGTATATGCCAAACATTACAGTCGTGGTTACAGGTGAGTGATGACGATGTGATGTGTATGAATTTAAGGAGTAATTTCGTAGCCGCCTGCAGGCGGCAGCAGGTTACGTGTCGCCGCGACTCTATTATGTTCTATGTATTTCTATAAAGCGACTGCCGACGTGTCACTAGCCACGGAAGGCAGCTATCACCTGCAGTCGGCCACGAAACCACACTTACATGCTAAGTTATCATGTTTTTAAAGTTACCTAGAAATGAAATAGGACAAGAGTGGAAAACATGATAACACTAAAACAAAAGGTAGTCAGAGCACAATTACATTTCTATTAGAATATTGTCATTGATGAAGTCACATCGGCGCTGGCCATGTTTAAGTCCATCCCTTCATCTATAACTTTACACACAAAAATCCCTTGTATAAATTATTACGATAAAAATACTTGCACTTTTTCAGCGAGGTTCATTGCGGTCCAGAGAACGCATCACTGCCCTTTCACACGCAATAAGATAAACAAGCAAAAATACCAATAAATTAATTGCACGTTTTGCATTTTCATTTCACTGCAGACGTAAACAGGTGTATGATGTCAGCAAGGTTTAATGCTGTCCGTAGAACGCAGCGCTGTCGAACCACCCGCAAAGTGATACATATGCAAAAAGAGCAATATATTCCTTACTCATTTTGTATACGCAGAACATTACAGTCGTGGTTACAGGTGAGTGATGACGATGTGATGTGGATGAATTTAAAACCTGCCAGCGAAAAAAGAACAAAGCAAGTTATCGGTTAGGTACTATTTAAATTAAAACTTGAGCATTTATGCTCTTATCTTCGGGAAGCTTGGGTGTTTCGCATATTTCGTGCAAATTCTCAACGATTCTAAATTTCAAATTTATTATCGAATTATTTGGGTTTTATTTGCAAATATTATTAATATATAACTAATCTTTGAACATTTTGTGATTTCTACTTTCTTTTTATTAGTAACGATGAAATTATAATCATTTCTAAAATCGAAGTGAGACGGTAATGAGAACGATAAAGAGGGGAATGATATTGAGCCACTTAGTGAAGGAATAGGTGTGCGAAGGTAATGAAGAAAAACAGAAGGCAATGTTATGCATTTTTTATATTAAATGAACTACATTCTTGTAGGCATTCAAATTACAATTAAAAATAGGTTGATAATTATCAAATTATATCAAATTGACATGATTATGTTTAATATTTGGAATTATGAGATCAAATTTAGGTATTTCTTGATAAAAACTAAAAGTAAGGTTTAAAACTTATTAATTTTAACAAAAAAAAAAAAAACTTTCGTATTAAATCTTTTTTTTCTCTCACCAAACCCATATTTACTTGTACCTCTTTGAGCACACCATTCCATTCATTCTCTTCGTTCATCAACTTTTCAAAATAAACCTTCCATCGCTCTTTTATTTCGTCATCTTTCGACAAGACTTTACCGAGTTCATCTTTCATACATTTTATGTGCATTATATCCCTCGTTCTCCTTTCTCTTAATTTTGTAATCCGGTAGAGCTCCTTCTGGCCTCTAGGGCTGTCCAGTAAATCATATAACTTTTCCTGCGCCTTAGCCCTGGAAACTGCAACCGCCTTTTTTGCCTTCCTCTTCCATTCTTTATAAATTTTCTTTTTCTCTTCTTTCAAATTATCATTTCCGGTTTCTACATTCTGCCATACTTTAAACGAAATTTTCTTTTCTTTTAGCATCTTTTGCACATCTTCATTCCACCACCATGTATCCTTTTCTATCATGCCTTTACCTTGCGATTCTCCAAACACATCTTTTGCTACTCGCCTTATACAATCCGCCATCTCTTTCCAACATTCATCCACAGATTTTCCTTCCATATCCTTCATGTCTATCATTTTATCTACCACTTGACTCTTAAACATACTTGCACACTCCTCATTTTCTATCATACGCCATCTGATTTTGGGTGGGGGCCGTTCTTTGTTCCTACTGGACGAGACACTGACTGTTACGTCCATCATTATGAGCCTGTGTTGAGAGACTAAGCCTTCGCCTGGCAACACTTTACAGTTTTTGACTGTTTTGAGACTGTTTCGTTTCACCAAGAAAAAGTCAATTTGGGTCGCGTGCTGGCCACTTTTGTAAGTGATCAGGTGTTCGTCTTTCTTTTTGAACCAGGTGTTAGTTATTGCCAGGTCAAAAGCCGAAGCAGCTTGCAGCAATGTCTCGCCATCAGTATTACGGTCTCCGTACCCCCAACCACCATGCACTCTCTCATAACCGTACTTCAGACTTCCTACATGCCCATTAAAATCACCCCCCACAAACACCTCTTCACTCTCCTGTACATTCATCATC
Source organism: Polia nebulosa (assembly GCA_951329385.1). Taxonomy (NCBI): domain Eukaryota; kingdom Metazoa; phylum Arthropoda; class Insecta; order Lepidoptera; family Noctuidae; genus Polia; species Polia nebulosa. Next base: position 3,406,185 of record OX589587.1, on the reverse strand, counting down.
ACACAATCGAAGTCCTTCCAAAACTTTTCTTTTACACTATCCTCACATCCTGATTGGGGTGCATACGCACTAATAACATTTACTATCATACTCTCCACAACCACTTTAATAGCTATCACTCTATCACTTACTCTTTTAACATCCACCACACATTCTTTTAACTCACTATCCAAAACTATGCCCACACCATTCCGTTTGCCATCACTTCCAGAGTAATAAAACTTATATCCTTCTCCTAATTCTCTTGCTTTTGCACCCTTCCATTTCGTTTCTTGCAAACACGCTATATTTATCCGTCGCCTTTTTAAAACATCTGCTAACTCTCTTCCTTTTCCAGTCATAGTACCTAAATTCCAGCTCGCACACCTCAATCTTAATTCTCTCACTCTCCGAGCTTGCGTCTTACGTCGCACCCGCGCGTTCTGGTGCGACAACCCTTGTCCATTTCCCACTGGAGCCGGGTGCTGCCCCTGCGCGTCGCCTGTGGGGTACGCCCTAGCCCTATCGCACATCATATTTTTCCAGACCATGTTGCAAAAAGGTTTTGGCAGAAGTTTTATAGCCGGCCGCCTGCCTGACGCCAACCCTCCTTGGGAAAGCTGTTGTTGGTGGTTTACCCGCCACCGCGCGGGTGGCCCATGGTGCTATAGTAGTATGCACTAGGTCTCAAGCTCCCTTAGTCGCCTCTTACGACACCCACGGGAAGTGATGGGATGGTACTATTCTTTTACGTCCGACACCATACGGTACTTATTCTGAAAAGATATAAAAATAAAAGTAAATAATCAAAATCAGAAGATTTTTACCCACAAGCTAACTTAAAGTTGTATTAAATAATTAAATCACAAAATAGATTCTAATTACCATCGTTTTAACCTCATCACCATCGCTAAAAGAAACGAGGGTAAACGAACGGAATGAGGAAGAAGGTAATGAGGTTTGAATACCTTGTCCAGATTTTCTTCAAAAATATCATAATTACAAATCTAATACGTATTCTAAACTTCGAAGGGAATCATTAAAATTGATAAAAAGCTACGTAATAAATGAAATCATACATACTCACTTTCTAATACGGGCGATAGGAAAGAGAACGAATCCAGAATAATCACCTCCCGCGACACTTAACACGTAAATATTTTTTTTCCACGGGCAAGCGTGCATCTGTTACGACGTTTGCTGGCAGACTGAGAGTGCGCGGAGCTAAATACGGCAGTAGAACAGCACTTAAGGTCTAGCGCAAACTACAATATATATTTCTTCTCATAACGAAGGTAATCAGAAAAAAAAAATGTTTATCAGATATAATTTCAATATATTTAGAAGATACCATTATTTAATTAAGACGTAAACGTTGTGTTTATTAATGTATTACATTAATATGGTTATTTTTTTATTATTTACTTCGTTATATTCGGGTAAAAAACAAATTTATTTAGGATAGTAGTAAATGGACACCGAAGGAAATGAGAATAAGTAAAGTTTTTAATTTATAATACATTAATTACGTTAATTTGTACAGTCAATCTTACATGCATGTAAGCATAAGCTATTACATTTAGTATCAAAAGAATATAGAAATTTATTGAATAAATAAAGTTTTTTTTACTGGACGTGTAATATGCACGAATAAAAAGAAATATAGAATATTGCTAAATACATTGGTCGGGTATCAATTTTTTTAAATGATTTTATGTATTTCTATGGTTAGCGAAAAGTTTTTCTGATGTCACGGCCATTTTAGTTACTTTGAACGAAACCTACTCGACAAAACAATTATGTTCATAAACACCTCAGACTAGAGGTCCTATAGTCCACACATTCATAAACAGAATGTAAAATGACTGTATTCAAGGCTTTGCCGTAGTTAGATAAAAATTCAATTGATCAAGACCAACAATCGATGCAACAAATCGATTACATTTCAGGATATGGCAACATTATCCTTCGATTGACACTTGACAGATTATGGATTGGACAGTAAACTGTAAATACCCATCGATTGACACACTCATGCGCTCGTTATTGTGATTTGTTTGTATCGCTATCGTAGTTTTCTTTTGCTGTTTTGTTATCTTTTGTGACCCTTTTTTACGACAATGGACTCCGGTCAATCTCACCCCAATGACCCTCACGTGAACTTGGACCCTGGCTCCTCTTTAAATGACAACCGTGATGTGAAAGTGTAAACTGGCCTGCTTGTTAAGAAAGTTAAGTTTTTTTAAGTTTTTTGTTGACGTTTCACATGAGGAGGTGACTTTTATGTGCAATTGTGTAGATTTAAGGGAATAAAAGCAGAAATGTTTTCAATTTAACTGTTTTAATTTAATTCATAAATACTCAAGATTAAAGTTATTATGTTTCGTAATGAGAATTTTTTATTTTATTTCTTTGGGTTTAATACAAGGCTGTGGTTGCGCCACAACGAACTTCTAGTTTAACAATATTGTTTTGGTTGGCAAACAGAATTAATTGTTGGATAGGTTGGTGGTATTGAAACCTCTCCTATCCTTTTCCTGGACAAAAACCTTTGCTTGTGTGTGAGCGAGACGTCTACAACTATCGTTACCCTCGCTCGATCTATTGGTGACATGAGCTATTGACAGCTCGTGTAGCATCGTATTTAGGTAGTTCATCGAATTATCGTTGGAGTGACTTCCCGGCGAAGTCCCTCCGTTCCAGTTCGAAGGAGCGCATTTCGGGATCAATCTTCATGTCACCACCAGGATCCTACCAGAAATCGTAAGGTATGTACTCCTGACCTATGTATTTACTTTTTCCTATAACCTATATCCTATCCTATCCATATCCCATAACTTCATCGGTCATCTTCCATTATTTTTCGCATTTTATTCGTGTAACTTCTGAATTTGGGTGACTGTACTTTCCCAATACAAACTTCGTTTGTTTTATTTGTGGTCCCAAAATACCACTCAAAAATAAATACAGGTGGAATCCGGGACCGCGGTCCCGGTCCCGAAATCCCCCCGACCCTCTAATGAAGATCCTCGCACTCATTTGTTCTCTTGCCCTACTGTCCCGAGTACATCGTTGCAGGGATTAACCGGCGGCGGCGCAAGCAACGTTCGCTGTGTGAATTGTAGAGTGGATATAAACCGCTTGCGATCTCATCAATTAGAAATTGTGGAGGTACGATCAATCATACAGCAATGGGTTCTTCCACAACAGGTAAGCCGTATATTACTCACTTATAAAAAATACCATAAGAAAACTATTATAATAATAGCCAGTAGGTGCAGCTGCAAGCTTTTAATAATTTCACATAATCGAAAAGCACCTTAAGCTGTTGGTCCCGGCTGTCAATCGTGGATCTTTGACAGTTGTTACGGGTTGTCAGAAGCCAGTAAGTCTGACAACTAGTCTTACCAAGGGGTATCGAATTAACCAAAACCTAACTGGGTTGTGGAGGTCAGATAGGCAGTCGCTCCATGTAAAATACTGGTTTTCAGTTGCATCCGGTTAGACTGGAAGCCGACCCCAAGATAGTTGGGAAAAGACTAGGCAGATTGATTAAACATTTTCATAGTAAACAATATTTTTAAATAAATACTTTTATTTTAATGAGATCTTTAAAAAATCTTACAGCATAATTACTCGTATGTACTCGTATCGTTTACTGTGTAATTAATATTAAATAAGAATCAATTGCATTTTCAGGTGCATATCTCAAGCAATGGATTTTATTTATCATTCATGTTGGACTGCAGCATATAATGAAATAAGACATCCAGCAGAAAGCGTTTCACCTACCGCTTTTTTTTTTTTTTTTGGGGGGGTGGGAAATCATCTTATGACTTCTTCCGCTCTAGGGTGGAGCAGAAGGGCGTGTCAGACTCTTACTAACTAAAACCCACCCCTGTTCCTCCCTGCCCTACATGCCCAGGGGCGAGGTAACTCTTTCGAATTTATCCTCAACCCAGGGCAGGTCTCAGCTACCTCTGCTCGCCTCTTTTGTGTTGGTTGTGGTCGCTCACTAGGTAGACAAAGAAGTCACCTGTTGTCTCAGGATTTTCCATGTGATGATCATGTAAGGGAAAATATTTCTAGACAAATATTATACATAATATATTATTCAATAATTCATTAGTCTAGTCTGTAGTGCTCTTACTTACTAGACTAAGATGTATAGCTTCATTACCTCCCTGGATTATTAAAAAAGTTTAAAAAATTTAAAAAAAGCAGGTACACATTTTAAACTGACTGGTAGCTGTACCTACAAGAGAGAAGATATTATATTTTTTATTACTTTGTTTCAGTTGCTGAACTCGTCTCGCATCTGCCACCCTTGCTGACAGAGAAGTGATAGAGCAATTACACATTCACGTTCTATCAGTTCTAGTTACTGGTCAGTGGATTTAAATGAAGAGACCGTAGACCTTGACAGTAATGAAACAAATCTAACAAAGTCTACACAAAATACACCTCAAGGGCAAGGGATAGAATCCACAATATTTTTATCAAATTGTGTAAGAGCACCTGATACTTAGCGCTGCTGCTTTTACCCTGGATGTACAAGGTACTGATCACCCTCGCCTTACTGTTCCGGCATCACTAAGAGTAAGATTTTTCTGTAATTATAAATATTAATTATACTCACACAATGCAGAATTTGCAATTATTATTTAACAAGCAACTCATGGGAACTATTAGAAGATTTTACTCAGAACCCCATACAAACTTTTAGTTCATCCCACATCGAAGAGTTTGCTGCTCTGCTGCAGCAGAATATGTAGGTATGCACATTTAGATTTTCAAAATATAGATGGAATCCCAGAACATATGTCCAGTTCCAACACTGTTATATCTGTCCATAAGATATAACAGTGCCAATTTTAACTGTATGAAATGGAATCCTAACTGTTTAAACTTATAAGGTGACTATTATTCAAAAGTTTAAAATGAGTGAATAATTACTGTGTTAAAAAGTATGTACTTACCATTCAAAACTAATTGTAAGTGTATAGAATAAGTCTGTGCTTGTGAAAAAAAAAAAATTTATACAAAAAATAAAAACTGATAAAATTCCTTATGGCGACTTATTTTCTTAACTGACAAGTACTAGAAGGTATTCATAACAACTTAAAGTATGATTCCATAAACTATTTATCAGTGTTCACTGTGGGCCACGGTTGTTCTAATATGTTGGCATTGACCTTTATCTCTAAATCCCAAAGTAACAAACCTCCTAAATCCCTCACTTGTGTCAGGTAGAAATATCGAGTAAAAAATTTGACAACCCGGATTTGGCCGCGGGGGTTGAAGGGTTAAAGGATCGGTTTCCTTTAAGGGGAAAAGGTTACGCCCCTTAGCACCCGCGTGACCCCATAGCACACGTCACCAGATTGGCTGTGCTTCTGCCGACTAGGTGTCACAATGCCATTCAAGCTACCACAATATTGAAGTTAATCTGAAATAATAATTATTCATGAATATCAACCAGGTAACTACCGTTAGTCCAACCTGTAGTTCGCCCTAAAACAAAGTGAACGAATCGATTTCCGAAACGCGCCTTCTTTTCCCCCTTTATAACCGTCATCACTTGGTGTTGCCACCTTAAATAATTAATCTTAATAATAGATTTGTCAATTCAGTCGATTTTAAATTACAGTTAAATTAACCAACCACCCCCACCACCACCACCACCACCACCACCACCACCACCACCACCTCCACCACCAACCACCACCACCACCAACCACCCACAACCACCACCACCACCACCAACCACCACCAACCACCACCACCACCACCACCACCACCACCACCCACCACCACCACCACCACCACCACCACCCACCACCACCACCACCACCAACCACCACCACCACCTTTTGCTTGTTCTCATACACATAAGTCGAGAAGAACTTAATACTGAGGCAATCGATACGTTTTACACAATGAGCAAGAAGAGAAGAGACGAAAATAAAAAAATACGTTATGTGAATCAAGAAAACATTTCAACATCATTATTGTATCTAATGTGATCGAACTAGTAATAAAATTAAATCAAAAGTCATTTATTTAAACTAAGCTGAGAGCCAGCGCTCTTTGATCGTCAAAGTTCTACATAAGAACAGCCCCCCAAAAACGCCCACCCATCACCACTTCCTAGTGTTTTAGCTGCGAAGCAGAAGTGGCGCAACTCCACAGCAACACATCTGTCTGTTAAGTTTGAAATTTTAACATATTTGTATGTAACATACGCAAAACAGAAAAATAAAGATTAATCCTTCAGAATGTAATTATAAAATTAAATTATCCACTACTTGTAAGCTAGCACACTCCAATATGCCATCAGAAACGGAACAAAAACTCAAGCATAAACTTTAAACCAAATTAATTAAGCATCCATACATATCTGGTGTGCCAGCTTACACGTGCAAAAAGAAAATGTCACTAGCTACCTATCTCGGAAGATACCATAGGCTACTAATCCCGGAAATACCATAGACTACTTATCCCGGGAGATATCGTAGGTTACTGATCCCGGGAGATACAATCGACTACTGATCCCGAGAGATACCATAGGCTACTGATCCCGGGAGATACCATAGGCTACTGATCCCTGGAGATACTATCGGCTACTGATCCCGGCAGATACCATAGGCCTCGGAGCCGAGAAAAGGTGCCATAAGTGACAAACAACATAGTTCATTGAAATAATATTGTAATAATTATATGCATACAACTTATAATAATTTATGCTTTATTAGAATTTTTCTTTTTTTTCCATTTTCTTTTTTTTTCTTTTTTTGTTATTATTTATATAATTGTTTTGTTTTTTGTTTTTTTATATATATTTCATATTTTAGTTAAAAACTGACAAACCAATCGCTTGGTTACTAAACTGGCAAATCAATCACATTATTGCTAAACTAGCAATACAATCACATGGTTGCTAAACTGGCAATTCAATCACATGGTTGCTAAACTGGCAATACAATCACATGGTTGCTAAACTGGCAACACAATCACGTGATTGCTAAACTGGCAATACAATCACATGGTTGCTAAACTGGCAATACAATCACGTGGTTGTTAAACTGGCAAACCTGTCACATGATTGCTAAACTGGCAATACAATCACATGGTTGCTAAACTGGCTAACCATTCACACGGTTGCTAGACTGGCAAACCAGTCACATAATTGCTAAACTGACAATACAATCACATGGTTGCTAAACTGGCTAACCAGTCACACGATTGCTAAACTGGCAATACAATCACATGATTGCTAAACTGGCAATACAATCACATGGTTGCTAAACTGGCAATACAATCACATGGTTGCTAAACTGGCTAACCAATCACATGGTTGCTCAACTGGCCAAACAATCACATGTTTGCTAAACTGGCAAACCAGTCACATGGTTGCTAAACTGATAAATCAATCACATGGATGCTATCTTGTTTACTATACACAAATTAAAAATAAATTGTTCTATTTTGAAGTAAACCAATTGATCCAACTTAGAATTGAAACTAAAATTTAACTCACTTCTTATAATAATAAGATATCAAAATCAAGTTAACTATCAAGTAAAGTAAATTTAACTGTCAGCTTAGTTAAGCTAACAGGCAAGTCTAATTACTTGTCCAATCAATTTAATAGTCAATTCAAGTTAACTGTCAAGTCAAGTCCAATTAAGTCATGTAAAATAAAATCAGTTTAAATATCAAGTCAAGTCAACTGTCAAGTCAAGCCAAGTTAGGTGTTAATTCAGGTCAAGTTAACCGTTAAGTTTACTGTAAAATCAGGTTAACTGTCAAGTCAAGTCAAAATAACTATCAAGCCAATCAAATTAACTGTCAAGTCAAGTCTTAAGTAAAATAAAGTCTTAAGTCGATTTCAGTCATAAGTCAAGTAAAGTCTTAAGTCAGGTAAAGAAGAGTCGTCAAATAAAAAAAGAAGTTAAGTAAAGTGTTCAATTAAGTAATGTCTTCAGTTAAGTAAGGTCCTCGTTCTGCATTTGAAAAATATTGCAGTCGTGGCAACAGATGGGTAATGACGATGTGCTGTGGAGCAGTAGGTGACGTGTCGCCACGACTCTATTCTTAGCTATAAATTTCAATAAAGCGATTGCCGACGTGTCACTAGCCACGGAAGGCAGTTATCACCTGCAGTCGGCCACGAAACCACACGTACATGCTAAGTTATCATGCTCTTAAAGTTAGCTAGAAATTAAATGGGACAAGAGTGGAAAAAATGATGATACTAAAACAGAAGGCAGTAAGAGCACAATTAGAATTATATTACAATGTCATTGATGAAGTCGCATCGGTGCGGGCCATGTTTAAGTCAATCCCTTCATCCATCTTTACTTATAAAATATAACTAAATGAGTAGTAACTCGTACAAATGATTGTGATATACTTGAACTGTGCTAGCGAGGTTGGTTGCTGCCCGGAGAACGCAGCGCTGCCCTACTACCCGCAATGTTGTACACATGCAAAAAGAGCAATATATTCCTTACTCATTTTGGATGTGTCACAAAATGCAGTCGTAGTTACAGTTGAGTGATGTCGATGTGCTGTGGATGAAGTTAAGAACTGATTCCATAGCCGACTTCAGGTGGCAGCAGCAAGCGACGTGCCACCGCGACTCTATTTGTTTCTATGTATTTCGCCTCGTTCTGCATTTGAAAAACATTGCAGTCGTGGTAAAATGTGAGTGATAACGATGTGCTGTGGATGAATTTTAGGAGTGATTCAGTAGCCGGCAGCAGCAGGTGACGTGTCGCCGCGACTCTATTCTTTTATATGTATTTCTATAAAGCGATTGCTGACGTGTCACTAGCTACGGAAGGCAGCTATCACTTGCAGTCGGCCACGAAACCACACTTACATGCTATGCGATCATGTTTTTGAAGTAAGCTAGAAATGAAATGGGACAAGAGTGGAAAACATGATGACACTAAAACAGAAGGCAGTCAGAGCACACTTACATTTATATTAGAATATCATTGATGAAATCACATTGGCTTTAGCCATGTCCATCCCTTCATCTATACCATTACACACATAAAATACCTTGCATAAATTATTACAATAATAATACTTAAACTTTTTCAGCAAGGTTCATTGGGGTCCAGAGAACGCAGCACTGCTCTTTCACCCGCAATGTGATACACAAGCAAAAATACCAATATATTCGTTGCACGTTTTGCATTTGCATCACTTTGCAGACGTAAACAGGTGTATGATGTCAGCAAGGTCCATTGCTGTCCGTAGAACGCAGCGCTGTCCAACCACCCGCAAAGTCAGACACATACAAAATGAGCAATATAATTATTCCTTACTCATTTTGTATGAGTTCTACATTGCAGTTGTAGTTACTGTTGAGTGATGTCGATGTGCTGTGAATGAAGTTAAAGACTGATTCCTTAGCCGTCTGCAGGCGGCAGTAGCAGGTGACGTGTCACCGCCACTCTATTCATTTCTATGTATTTCTATAAAGCGGTTGCTGACGTGTCACTAGCTACGGAAGACAGCTATCACCTGCAGTCCGCCACGAAACCACACTTATATGCTAAGTTATCATGTTTTTTAAGTAAGCTAGAAATAAAATGGGACAAGAGTGGAAAATATGATGACACTAAAACAGAAGGCAGTCAGAGCATAATCAGATTTATATTAGAATGTCATTGATGAAATCACATTGGCTCTAGCCATGTTGAAGTCCATCCCATCATCTATACCTTTACACACATAAAATCATCATCATCATCCACCCCGCCTTTCAATGTCCCCACTGTTGGCGCACAGGACTCCTCTCTGTGAGAGGGTGTAGGCCGTAATCCACCACGCGGGCCCAATGCGGATTGGTGGATGTCACACGTATTCGAATTTTTGGTTCTAGGACATGCCGGTTTCCTCACGACGTTTTCCTTCACCGTTTTGAGAGCTCTGGTGATGAAATAATTTACACAAAGTAAATCGCCTGCCTGGGTTTGAGTTCACTACCTACAACAAGTAAGTCGAGGCCAATACCGCTGGGCAACCACTGTTCTCATAACAATAACACATAAAATACCTAGTTTTAAGTATTACGATAATAATACTTGAACTTTTTCAGCGAGGTTCATTGCGGTTCAGAGAACGCAGGACTGCTCTTTCACCCGCAATGTATCATATACACAAGCAAAAATACCAATATATTCGTTGCACGTTTTACATTTGCATTACACTGCAGACGTGGACAGGTGTTTGATATCAGCAAGGTCAACTGCTGTCCGGAGAACGCAGGGTTGACCTACTACCCGTAATGTCAGACACATACAAAATGAGCAACATAGTAATTCCTTACTCATTTTGTATGTGATCTACATTGCAGTTGTAGTTACTTTTGAGTGATGTCGATGTGCTGTGAATGAAGTTGAAGACTGATTCCATAGCCGTCTGCAGGCGGCAGTAACAGGCGACGTATCACCGCGACTCTATTCGTTTCTATGTATTTCTATGAGTGGCCATGGAAACACACTCATATGCCAAGTTATCGTGTTTTTCAAGTCAGTAAGAAAAGGAATGAGATAAATTCGGCAACATGATAACACTAAAACAGAAGACAGAGAAAAAAGCTTCACAGTGGTTGAACACACATTGTTTAGAAAATTTCAACACAATGACATAGTGGTTATTTTTACTTACAAATAGGAGGTATTCACAGCAAAGTTAGCGTCTCATAATTCAGAAGTTATTTCTTTTAGTGTTAGTTCTATTAGTAGAAAAAAAGTCAAATATCTTATTAGGATGTTTTATTTCGCGTGTACTTGTATCCAGTACACTCAAAATAACATTCCACGTTGATTCGCATTAAAAAGTAAAAATCAAAATAATGATAGTTAGGAGGTATTGGTAGTTCATCGTCGCCACAGTGAAATTCAGTGAAAATGAACATTTGTGTTGTGAAGGCGCAAAGGAAGACTGCTATCCAGGATATCCTGGTATGTGCGTTCCTTTCCTTATACACGACTCAAATGCGACCGCCGCCGCTTTAATACCGAATGGATTAAAGACGCGATAGAGTGGAATAAAGGCTCCAAGTATTTGCAAGAGATCTCTCTATAGCTCACGAAACTTAAGACCAAGGATGTCAGAAACATAATCGGCATATCGGAGCCTATGAGAGACACCGAGACGTTCTATGGACAGTTATAATTTTTTTTTTTGTGGCTTGGGAAATCATTCAATGACTTCTCCCGCTCTTGGTGGAGCATGTGGGTTGGCTGGTGGGCGTGTCAGACTCTTACTGACTAAAACCCAACCCTGTTCCTTCCTGCCCTTAGTGCCCAGGGGCGAGGTAACTCTGTTTCGAATTTGTCCTCAACCTCCGGGCAGGCATCGGCCATGACGGGTGCCGTCCTTATTACTGACAACTGAAAAAAAAAAAAAAAAAAAAAAAAAAAAAACTCTTTGAGGCGCGCATGATCCCGTAGCCTGGTGCTGATCGGACGGTAAGAAGAGTCAGTCGTGGAATATTTTAAAGCTAAAGCAAGTATTTCCGTATCATGTCGAATGAAGCAAGGTGAACATACACCTCAAGGTCTCGTCGATAATATGCATCTAGAGAAATCGATGAGAAACATAAGAGGATCGGCTGCTTAATGGAAAAGATGTTGCACCGAGTTGATCGCTATGGTGCGGAGTGTTGGTCTTCCAACTTGGTTTGTTACATTTTCAAGTAACGATCTGAACTGGCCAGACATGATCAAAACATTACTCATACAAGATGGACGCCCTGATGCAATGCCTGATACAGTTGAAGACTTGCCATTCAATGGACGGCTCGAATGAATACAAAAATACCCAGTAGTTGTGGCTAGACAGTTCACACTTAGCGTAAATGCTTTGATGAGATTTTTGAAAATGAATCCCGAATGCTTAGGAGGAGCTGTTTCAGATGTTTGGTACATAATAGAATTTCAAAACAGAGGAAGCCCTCATTTACACATTCTTTTGTGGTGTAACTCTGTTGCAAATTTCGATCCCGAAGGGCTTAGAGTAATTAACCAGATTGTGTCATGCTCACTTAACGGTGATAATGCTGAGCAGGTTAAAAGGTTACAAATTCATAAACATTCCATGACGTGCTCTAAAGATCGAAATATGGGGTCCTGTCGTTTTGGATTTCCAAGGCCTATAAGAAACACAACGAACTGCTTAGAACCTGATGACGCCCTCCGGGCGTTTTTGTGTACTCCAAAGAAACGCAGATTAAGTTATGGTTAACAACTATAACTCAGTTCTTCTCAAAATTTGGGGAGCAAACATGGATATATAGCCTTGTGAAAACGTAACAGCAGTCGCTTATCATATTGCAAAGTATGCAAACATAATATGTGAACCCAATGATTGTGGCAATGTTGTGAGGGAAGCTGTTCAAAAAGCAAAACGTCAAAGTAATGATGTGTAGAAGCGGCTGTTTTCTGTTTCAATGGCTATCCTTGCACAACCATTAGTCAGTGCACCACAAGCGGCGTATCGTCTCTGCCACTTGCCTTTAAAGATGTGTTCAAGAAAAACTGTTTTCGTAAATAGCTGTCGTCCGGAACAACGATACAGAATTTTACGATTTTGTCAAGATGAAACATCTGTTTTTAATAATATCATAGATCGCTACGAACAAAGGCCAAACGACCTAGAAGAGATAAGCTTGGCTAAGTTTTCAATTCGTTACGAAACCGTTTCAGGTGCATTTTGGACTGATGATGATGGTGACATTGAGTTAAGAGATCAGGAAAACGAGAGTTCTAGTTACATTCAATTACGTGATAATACAAGAACGCGAATCAGAAATCAGGCAGCAGTTTTACGCACACGTTACTATACTTTAAACAGCGACCGTGGAGGGTTTTTTTACAGTCTGATTTTTTGTCACATTCCTTTTCGTAATGAAAGTGAACTTGTTCAAGAGGGCTAAACAGCTGAAGCTTCTTTTTTACGCTGACAATCACAGTTAAGGCCTCTTCTTCATAATTTATCCGTAGAGCAATTCGCCCATGCAGAGCAAATTATACAACAAGCTCTTGTTCAAGCTGTAGCGCTCAATACTGTGAACTGTGTGTTAAATTTATGATTATATACAAAATTTAAACGGAATCAGCTTAGTAGATTTTGTTTGATTGTAGCGATCTCTATTGTTTACACAGGTAAGTATTAGTTCCAAGTTTCAGGTTTCAAAATGAAAGGAATGAGATTTTTATACAAACCGGTTTTCCCTTTTCACTACGATAGGGGATGATTATGAAAAATTCTTTTGACTCGTTGAAATAACTTTACTTTTAGACTTTTTAATACCAATTTTTGAGTTAACTAAAGCAAGCAAAAAATTATTCCCTGAAAATTTCAACACCCGTTTTCACCCCTTTTGGGTGTGATTTTCGAAAAATTCAAAAATACGTAAGTCTTATTTTTGAATCTTAATTATTCTTGCAGAGTTTCAACTTTATCGAACCAAGCGATAGGATTCTTAAATACAAACTTTAACACCGATTTTAACAGATATTTTTATTTACTTCTGCACACGTTTCTGTCAAGTTTCAAGTTTTTAAACCCAAGCAGTAAGATTCTTCATACAAACTTCCATCCCCTATTTTACCCCTTTAGAGGTGGATATTTCAAAAATCCTTCCTTATTTACATGCACTGTATAACGTATCTTTGTGCAAAATTTCAAGTCTCTAGGTCTAGCGGTTTGGGCTGTGCGTTGATATATCACCTAGTCAGTTTACCATTTTATATATACAGATGTCATTGATCAAGTCACATTGGCTCTGGCCATGTTTAAGTCCATCTCTTCATCTTTACCTTAACACACATAAAATACCTTGTATGAATTAATATAATAATAATACTTAAACATTTTCAGCAAGGTCCATTGCTGTCCGGAGAACGTAGCGTTGCCCTACTACCCGCAATGTAGCACTCATGCAAAAAGAGCAATATATTCCTTACTCATTTTGTATGAGACTGACAATGCAGTCGTAGTTATAGTTGAGTGATGTCGATGTGCTGTGGATGAAGTTAAGGACTGATTCCATAGCCGACTGCAGGCGGCAGCAGCAGGCGACGTGTCTCCGCGACTCTATTCGTTTCTATGTATTTCTGTGAAAAAGCGATCGGCGACGAGTCGCTTGCTACGGAAGGTAGCTATTACCTGCAGTCGGCCATGGAACCACACTTATATGCAAAGTTATCGTGTTTTTGTGTTTAAGATCTAGGAAGGAATTAAAATCCATATCGTCTTTTAGAGAAATAAAATGTGGTGTCCCTCAGGGCACCGTCCTCGGACCATTATTATTTTTGCTATACATAAATGACCTGCCACGTCATATATTGTATCCAATGATATTATTTGCAGATGATAGCACATCAATTGTTTCATGTATCAATAAAGAATCATATAACAATGACATCAACAATACAATTAGTAGTTTAATAAAGTGGCTTGACAATAATAATTTAGTTATTAATCTTCAAAAAACTAAATTCATGCACTTTTACCAACGAACATCTACGGGAGATATGGATATAAACTACAATGGTCAAACTATAGAGAAAGTAAACAGTACAAAATTTTTAGGAATCATAATTGACAGCCAGTTAACTTGGAAGCCACAAGCAGCAGATATATGTAAACGTTTAAACACAGCCGCGTTTATGTTGCATAATTTGTCAAAAAAAGTAAATTTGCCGACGATATTAGTGGCTTACCATGGTCTAGTAATTTCCATCTTGAGATTTGGTGTAATATTTTGGGGTTACTGTAGTGAACGAGAAAGCATTTTCACAGCTCAAAAGCGCTGCCTGAGAGCTATATTTGGTCTTAAAGTAACAGACAGTTGCGTATCTATATTTAAGTCTCATAAATTATTAACATTCCCATGCCTTTATATCCTTGAATTAGCAATATTTGTAATAACAAATCGAAGTCTATTTGCAACTTTAAGGGAAACTAGAAAACGAAGTACACCTTTGAGATCACAATACCAGAATCTATTATGCACAGGCGTATTTCAAACTGGCTTATTGAAAAGAAATGTGATTCGTATGGCCCCTGTAATCTTTAATAAAATACCTGACGAAATTAAAACCTTACCGTTGCAAAAATTTAAAAAACGTTTCACAAAATTACTAGTAGATAAATGTTATTATTCTGTGCAGGATTTCTTAGATGATAATTTTTTGTAATACTTTTATTATCCTACTTTTTATTACATTTGCATGCTATATTAAGGCAGAATGTACATGGACTCTATTATTTAATTTAACAACTTATTTTTATGTACCTACATTCCAAGCAAATAAAGACCTATTCTATTCTATTCTATTCTATTTTGAAGTAAGTAAAAAAAGAAATTAGATAAATGCGGCAATATAATTACAATAACACAGAAGAGAGTCAGAGAAAAAAACTACACTATGTTGAACATTTTTTAGAAAATTTTAACACTATAACATAGTGGTTATTCTTACTTAAAGTTAGGAAGTATTCACAGCAAAGTTAGCGTCACATAATATAGAAGTTACTTCTGTTAGTGTTAGTTCTAATATTGAGATAAAAAGTCAAATATCTTCTTCGGAGGTTATATTTCGCATGTACTAGTTTCAAGAACACGCAAAATAACATTCAACGTTGATTCGCATTAAAAAGTAAAAATCAAAATAATGGTAGTTAGGAGGTATAGGTACATCGCCGCTACAGTGAAATTTGGTGAAAAATGAACATTTGTGTTGTAAAGACGCAAAAGAAGTCTGCTATTCAGGATTTCTTGGTATGTGCGGTCCCTTCCTAATGCACGATTCGAATGCGACCGCCGCCGAATTAATACCGATAGGATTAAAGACGCGATAGTGTAGAATAAAGGCTCCAAGTATGAAAGAGATCTCTCTATAGCTCAAGAAACATAAGACCAACGATGACAAAACCATAATCGGCATATCGGTGCTTATAAGAGAGAACGAGACGTTCTATGGACAGTTATACACGTCAATGACTAAACCCGCTGCGAATCTAGCTGATGACCAAAGAGCTAGATTAACCGGACACTATACCGAAGACATCCCGAACGTCAGTTTGTATGAAATTAGGATGGGTCTGAAGCAGCTTAAAACATCAAGGCTTCGGATGACGATGGAATTACGGCCTAACTTCTGAAGGCGGGTGGAAAACCGATCCTTACGGCCCATTAGCAACAGCTGTTCGCTACATAAACACACCACAGGCATGGAGCCGAGGTGTGGTGAAACTCTTGCTTAAGAAGGGCGACAGTAGCCTGCTTAAGAATTACATGCCCATCTCACTTCTGAGCTTTGTCTACAAGCTGTTTTCCAGAGTCATCACGAACCGTCTCACGCGCAGGTTTGGCGACTCACAGCCTTCCGAGCAAGCCGGATTCCGAAAAAAATTTAGAACATCAGGCCACATACATAAGCTGAGGCAGGTTTTACAGAAGACTGAAGCGTTTTATACGAGTCTTTGCTTAGCACATGTGAACAACGAGAAAACGTTTGAATCGGTCGAGACTTGAGCTGTGCTGCAGTCACTTCAACGGTGCCAGATCGACTATCGGACATCGAGGTGCTGAAGTGTTTGTACGAAAACTTCACCATGTCAGTCCGTTTTTAGGACTGGACCTAGGAACCTATCCTCCCGCAGCGGGATGTGAAACAGGGAGACGTCAATTCTCCGAAACTCTTCAGAGCACAATTAGATTTATAAAAGAATGTCATTGATGAAGTTACATCGGCGCGGGCCACGTTTAAGTCCATCCCTTCATTCATACCTTTACTTACATAAAATTACTAAATGAGTAATTTGTATAAATGATTGTGATATACTTGAACTGTGCCAGCGAGGTTCATTGTGATAACGCAGCGCAGCATTGTGATAGGGCACTACCACCCTCAATGGGATACATATGCAAAAAGAGCAATTTATTCCTTACTCATTTTGCATTGCAGTCGTGGTTACAGGTGAGTGATGTCGATGTGTTGTAGACAAAAGACTGATTCCATAGCCTCTATTCGTTTCTATGTATACGGAAGGAAGCTGTCACTTGCAGTCGGCCACGAAATCATACTTATTTGTCAAGATATCATGTTTTTGAAGTAAGCTAAAAAAGTTATGGGATAAATGCCGCAACATGATGACACTAAAACAGAAGACAGTCAGAGCACAAATAGAATTATATTTGAATGTCATTGATCAAGTCACAGTGTCTCTGGCCATGTTTATGTCCATCTTTACATTTGCACATATGAAATACCTTGTAGAAATTATTATACTAATAATACTTAAACTTTTTCAGCAAGGTCCATTGCTGTCCGGAGAACGTAGCGTTGCCCTACTACCCGCAATGTAGCACTCATGCAAAAAGAGCAATATATTCCTTACTCATTTTGTATGGGACTGACAATGCAGTCGTAGTTATAGTTGAGTGATGTCGATATGCTGTGGATGAAGTTAAGGACTGATTCCATAGCCGACTGCAAGCGGCAGCAGCAGGCGACGTGTCACCGCGACTCTATTCGTTTCTATGTATTTCTGTGAAAAAGCGATCGGTGACGAGTAGCTTGCTACGGAAGGTAGCTATCACCAGCAGTCAGCCATGGAACCACACTTATATGCAAAGTTATTATGTTTTCGAAGTAAGTAAGAAAAGAAATGACATAAATGCGGCAATCTAATGACACTAAAACAGAAGACAGTCAGAGGAAAAACCTTCACTGTATTGAACACACATTCTTTAGAAAATTTTAACACAATAACACAGTGGTTTATTTTTACTTATGGTTAGGAGGTATTCACAGCAAAGTTAGCGTCACATAATATAGAAGTTATTTCTTTTAGTGTTAGTTCTACTAGTAGAAAAAAAGTCAAATATCTTATTAGGATGTTTTATTTCGCGTGTACTTGTATCCAGTACACTCAAATAACATTCCACGTTGATTCGCATTAAAAGTAAAAATCAAAATAATGGTAGTTAGGAGGTATTGGTAGTTCATCGTCGCCACAGTGAAATTCAGTGAAAATGAACATTTGTGTTGTGAAGACGCAAAGGAGAACTGCTATCCAGGATATCCTGGTATGTGCGTTCCTTTCCTAATACACGACTCAAATGCGACCGCCGCCGCTTTAATACCGAAAGGATTAAAGACGCGATAGAGTGGAATAAAGGCTCCAAGTATTTGCAAGAGATCTCTCTATAGTTCACGAAACTTAAGACCAAGGATGTCAGAACCATAATCGGCATATCGGAGCCTATGCGAGACACCGAGACGTTCTATGGACATGGCAATAAACACGTCAATTACTTTTTTTTTTTTTGTCTTGGGAAATCATCCAATGACTTCTCCCGCTCTGGGTGGAGCATGTGGGTTGGCTGGTGGGCGTATCAGACTCTTGCTGACTAAAACCCAACCCTGTTCCTTCCTGCCCTTAGTGCCCAGGCGCGAGGTAACTCTGTTTCGAATCTATCCTCAACCCCCGGGCAGGCATCGGCCATGACGGGCCCCGTCCTTATTACTGACAACTCTTTGAGGCGCGCATGATCCCGTAGCATCGGACGGTGAGCTACCCATTACTCGCCGTCTACAGGCCTGCTGCTGCTGCGTTTGTGAATCTAGCTGATGAACAAAGAGCTACATTAACTGGACACTATACCGAAGACATTACGGACATCAGCCTGTCATCGACTCCATGTTATTCGTGACCGTTTGAATAAAAAAACTCCGGATCAACGAACACATCTACTCGATGTTATTCGTAACCGTTTTAGTAACGAAACTTCGGATCAACGAACACATCGACTCGATGTTATTCTTGACCGTTTGAGTAACGAAACTCCGGATCAACGCACTCAGAGACTAACCTCAATGAGACAGCGTAATAATGAAGCAACGAGGGCTGAAAATGAAGAGGAAAGAAGAATAAGATTACAGAATATGCGTGAGACTTCTCGCAGAAATAGATTTATAGGGGAAGACAATTTTAACAGTTGTGTCAACGAATTTGCTGATGTTCCATGTGGTGTATGTAAAAAAATGTTGTATCTAAAGCAGAGGTGCCATCTAGATACGTCATGTCTACAAAAACTGCTGCCCAGGGAATTGGTGGAAATGAGCAAAATTATGACTTGTTCGCGATGCTCTACCAATGTGTGAAAACGCAAAGTGCCTTCCCAGGCGTATTGGCACAACAGGGTCCTTACACCGATACCCTCAGAAATTGCTAGTTTATCAGATGTAGAACAACGCCTACTTACAAGAATAATTCCGTTTTCAATAATTATTAAGGTACAAAACAATACACACACACACGCATACATACACACATACACACGCACACACAAAAGCACTCGTGCACTTAACGTCTTTAACTAAAAATGAATTAATTTATAAAATTGTTTCACTTATTTTTAGAAATCTTATTTTTATCTCACAATGTACTAAGCAGATGCAACAATATTAATAGAGGGATTCGGGACCGTTACTCCCTAATACAGGCTAATCTATAGCCTAGCTAGGAGAACAGCTGTTCACCCACTTGATTGGAGATGTAATAGTAAAAACCTCTTTTGTGGAAATTATGAATGTGAAAGGTACTAAAATCTGTCTTTTTATAAATAAAGATTATTCATATTATGTTATTATTAAAACAGGTTCAGCCAAAATTGGTGTAAAGCACAAGTTGTTTATTGGCATAAGACGTCGTAAAAATTGCAGAGCAATTACCACTTCCAGTGTGTAGTGCAGGACTGGTTGTTGCAGTACACGAGAGAATTTGCAACTACACAGACAGATTAATTTAAACATTGAAAGAATAAAGACTGCATTACAATGGCTACTATTACATAACAGGCTGTACCAAGACGTCATACCAAACTTTGCCAACATATTAGGTAACGATATTTCGCAGATAGTGCAGGTAACTAAGATTCAGCAAAGACTTGTACAAGAAGTTCAAGAAAATCAACCCAGTAGGTTCATAAACATAAATAACGATGTCTTCATTTTACATGGTTCGTTTCACCAGGACAATAACCGATTTAGCATAGACTCTCGTGGAAGGTAGTGTGCCGCTGTCGCAGCAGTAATAATAATAATAATAATAAACAATCTGTGGCCCGGCTGTCAAGTTGACTGAACGAAAATTTTTTCATCCGATATTTTTATCTAATATTCATAAAAATAAACGAAAAATAATGTCCAAACACCAAAAACGAACCAGAAAAAAAAAATAAGAAATCAAAGCAATAACCATATACCGAAAATCCAAACAACAACATGCAGATAACATAATGTACCGAACAGAAAAATGCTGACAAGAAGCCGGGCACGTTGCCAAAAAGCACAACCAACATCTTCGGGTTCGTCGCTCAGCTCCGCCTCGCAGCCGCCGGGGCCCGCGCCTGCCGTGAGTCCAGTGATTCCGGCCGCTGCAGTTGCGTCGAGCTCGAGCGACGAATACACCACTCCGCCGACGACACCACCACCTGCGCGTCGACGGGGAGGACGCCGGCCGCCGAGCGGCTTTGGACCTCGAGGCCCACCGGCCTCTGATAGGGTCCCAGCTCCCGGCGGAAGTGTGCAGCGCATGCGATGGACGCAATCCATCAATGAAAACGTCATGCGCTCATACTATGGGGCTACAGAGGGAGGTAACAACCTGACCGCGTACCGTGTTCGGATGCTCTCTCTGTTCCAGGTGCTTGAGCCAGCCGTCAACGTTTCGGCCCAACGACTTTCGGATCAGGTGCGGGTCATCCAGCGTAATCATATGTTGGATGATACTGTACTTGATCGCCTCCGATCTGAGATGGGTAGCCATGTCATTGCCCCTCCGTCGCAGACTGTGGTACCAGTGTTGGTACCACCATCCAACCATATCTCCAGCCACGCTGACGAGGAGTGTAATGACGTGGTTACAAACGTAAGTACCCATTGCAATGACGAATTGAGGAGTGCTTTGGAGTGTGCTATTCGGGAATATCGCAGCATGCCGCTCGAACTTAGGCCACGCTTACCTCGTTTGCCCATGCATAACAAGAATAGGGCGCTGGTGGCTGCTCTGGATTCGCAGTTGTCAAATTATTTTGATGACTGCGAAGACCTCACCGATACACACTCGATACTGTACTGCGCGGCTGTAGCGGCATGTCGTGTAGCTCACGTCAAATTTCCTAATGACAGAGCTACACGACCGAAGCCAGCCGTGCCGGCTTGGCAGTGCAGGATCGAGCGTCGTATTGGTGGGGCCAGAGCACTCATAGGCAAACTAATCTGTTTCAGGGAGGGCAACACTCGCCCAAGAGTGATGCGCTTTGTGAGACGGGCGTTTTCGGGGACTGATATCAGCTCCCGAGACAATATGTCCCGTGTCACAGAGCGCATCGACTTCCTGAAGCAGAAAGTATATGCATGGGCAAACCGTATTCGCAGGTATAAGCGGCGAGTGGAACGATACACCCAGAATTGCACATTCCGAAGTAATGAAAGGTGGGTGTATAGGGATTGGGAGCGACCGGACCAAGGTGTGACTAATACGCACCTGCCGGATGATGACGCCATATACTCGTTCTGGCGCAGCATCTGGTCGGTGCCTGTCTGTCATACCGAGGGCGATTGGATTCGGGATGTTGAGCGCGCGTGCGATTCAATACCAGAAATGGGGGCAATTATCATCAGCCCCCAAGATGTAGCTCGTGCAGTCCGTCCGTTAGCTAACTGGAAATCTCCAGGGCCGGACGGGCTGCACAACTTCTGGATAAAATGGTTAACAAGGTCGCATACCCGCTTGGCATCTCAGATCCAGTCTGCCTTAGAGTCAGGGTCGCTACCCCAATTTCTAACTACAGGAATAACCCACCTGCTCCATAAATCAGGTAGTACTGCGGAACCTAAAAATTATAGACCGATCACGTGCTTACCGACGGTCTATAAGGTTCTTACATCCATTTTGAGAGCTAAGATTAATACACATATAAATAGTAACTGTATCATGTCTGCCTCTCAAAATGGATGTAGGAATTGGTCCCGCGGTACTAAGGAGCTTCTCCTCATAGATATGACCATTAGCCAACAGGTTCGGCGCTTCCGAAAGGATCTGTCGACATGTTGGATAGACTATAAGAAGGCCTATGACTCAGTTCCTCATACATGGCTCATGAGGGTGTTAGAATTGTATAAAGTTGATGCAACGATACGCACCTTCCTGATGTCATGTATGGGGCAATGGAGGACGGTCCTTCGCTATCCAGGATGTCGACAAATCCAGAGGAATAGTGAACCGATTAGGATCGAGCGGGGTATATTCCAGGGTGATAGTTTGAGTCCGCTTTGGTTTTGCCTAGCTTTGAATCCTCTAAGCACACTGCTGGAGAATTCAGGGCTAGGCTATCGGTTGAAGAGAGGTGGTCAGGTTATATCTCACCTCCTTTACATGGATGACTTGAAACTCTTTGCCCCCAACAATCTGCAACTGATGGAGCTACTGAAGGTAACTGAAACCTTCAGTAGTGCCATCAGGATGGAGTTTGGTGTAGACAAATGTGCGGTCATGCATGTAAAGCGAGGGGAGATTGTGGAATCCGTGGGAACTCAACTCTCGGATTTCATAAACCTGAGATCCCTCTCTCCAACCGAAACCTATAAGTATTTGGGTATGTCGGAAGCGTTAGGTATCAATGTTGCTGACATGAAGCAATCGTTGAAGGAGCGCTTCTTTGGCCGCCTGAAGAAGGTATTTAATAGCCTTCTATCAGGCGGAAACAAGGTGCGCGCCTTCAACGGTTGGGTCATGCCGGTATTGATGTACTCTTTCGGCGTACTCAAATGGACTCAAACAGAACTTGACGCCCTGGATAGGCGTGTTCGTACACTGCTGACTGCATTTCGAATGCATCACCCACGTTCGTCGGTGATGAGACTGTATATCCCGCGGAAGTGTGGAGGCCGAGGCTTTTTAAATGCTAAGACCCTCCACAACCGCGAGGTATGCAGTCTAAGGGAATATTTCCTAGCTGCTGACGTGGGTATGCATCGAGATGTAGTGGCAGTAGACAAGGGCCTTACTCCACTCTCCTTGGCTAACGAGAACTGGCGCAAACCTCTAGTGCTTGACACTAACGATCGCAGAGAAGTATGGCAGAGTAAGGAACTTCACGGACGCTTTTTCCGGGCCCTACATGGGCCCGATGTAGACCAACTAGCGTCCGTAGCCTGGCTGCGTGTCGGTGACCTCTTTGGGGAAACCGAAGGTTTTGTCTGTGCAATTATGGACGAAGTTATCATGACGAAAAACTACCGGAGATTTATTGTGAAGGATGGCACGGTTGACATATGTCGGGCATGTCATCGTCCGGGAGAATCAATCCGCCACATAATCTCTGGTTGTTCTCGTCTAGCTAACGGTGAATACTTGCATAGGCACAACCTTGTAGCCAGGATTATCCATCAGCAACTTGCTCTGAAGTACGCTCTTGTGGAATCGGAAGTGCCGTACTACAGATATGCGCCCGACCCAGTTCTCGATAATGGTCATATCTCATTGTACTGGGATCGGTCCATCATCACTGACAGGACTATTGTAGCCAATAAGCCTGATATAGTGGTGGTGGACCGAATCGAGAGGCGTGCAATGATTGTTGACATTACCGTCCCACATGACGAGAACCTCGTGAAAGCCGAGAAAGATAAACAAATCAAGTATATTGACTTGGCTCGCGAGGTTGTCGACATGTGGGATGTGGACTCAGCGATCATTGTACCGATAGTCGTGTCAGCCAATGGCTTAATAGCCACGAGCCTCGATCAACACCTCAGGAGGCTCTCGTTAGGCGGCTGGATCAAGGGCTTGATTCAGAAAGCAGTACTTCTGGACACGGCTCGCATTGTCAGGCGGTTCCTCTCTCTGGAGCCCTGACCGCCGGTAGCTTGGACCCTGTTCCCGATACCGGTGGGCTACTATTTTTTATATTTTTAAATGTTTTTTTATATATTCTTTTTTAAGAAATATTTAAAAATGTATTTAATATGTTTAAAAAATTAATAAACGAAATAATAATTTATTTCATAACCATAAATCGATACATTTTGTTTGTAATGGCGCCTCCTTTTAAGCAGATAATGCTTGTGTTAGAAGACGCCGCTCTCTCTTAATTACTTACATTTTGGTTAATTATGTTATGCTATAATTATGTGTTGGCAATGTGAGGTAGGAAAGGTGTGGTGGAGTGTGTGTGTAGAAGTGGTGTGGTGTGGTATGATGTGGCGTGTGTGGTATGATGTGGCGTGTGTGGTATGATGTGGTGTGGTATGGTGTGATGTGATATGATGTGATGTGATGTGATGTGAGGTGATGTGATGTGATGTGATGTGATGTGATGTGATGTGATGTGATGTGATGTGATGTGATGTGATGTGACGTGATGTGATGTGATGATATGTGGTGCGATGTGATGTAATAAGATGTGGGTGATGTGAGAGTGACTGACATTAGTTCATGTGTTGAAGGAGTGACTCTGTGTCTGTGTATGTAAATGGTTTTATCCAGTCTGCTAGTTTCTGATTACATTCATGTAGTTTGTTAGGATAAATGAATATTTGTTTGTTTACCCTGTTATAAAGTCGAGCAGATCGATGTTGATATTGCATGGCCGCGAATTTCGTTCTAGTCGGTGGAATTTGTGCAATCAAGTCTTTCCGCCTTTTTGACATTATTTGTGGATCATATGCAAGAGCTTGTGCCACACTTTTAATATCAGATGCGAATACATTGAATATAATAATAATACTTAAACTTTTTCAGCAAGGTCCATTGCTGTCCGGAGAACGTAGCGTTGCCCTACTACCCGCAATGTAGCTCTCATGCAAAAAGAGCAATATATTCCTTACTCATTTTGTATGGGACTGACAATGCAGTCGTAGTTATAGTTGAGTGATGTCGATGTGCTGTGGATGAAGTTAAGGACTGATTCCATAGCCGACTGCAGGCGGCAGCAGCAGGCGACGTGTCACCGCGACTCTATTCGTTTCTCTCTATTAATTGTAATTACATACAGATAAACCATTACATTTAGATAAATTAGACTACATAGGTATTAATCACTTAATTTTCATTTTCTATTGTTAACTAATTTTATAGGTAGAAACAATATGGTTTTATGCAGTCTGTAAGAACTGGAAATAAAAGGCTTTTTTATTTTTATTTTATTTATATAAAATAAAATCAGCTTAAATATCAAGTAAAGTCAAGTTAGGTGATAATTCAGGTCAAATTAACTGTTAAGATTACTGCGAAGTGAAGTTAACTGTCAGGTCAATTCAAATTAACTTTCAATCTAGTCAAACTGTCAAGTCAAGTTTTACCGAAGTCAAGTCTTAATTTAAATAAAGTCTTAAGTCGAGTGTAGTCTTAAGTCAAGTAAAGTATAGTCTTAAGTTAGTTTTTATCTGTGGAGGCTTGTAATTAGCAACTTAGATATATATTATTGTTATTATAATGTTATTAGTCTGTAAGCTTTCCTAAAATGTAAAAAAATAAAATAAAAATAAGTATAGTCTTAGGTCAAGTAAAGTAGAGTATTCTGTTGAAAAAAGAAGTTAAGTAAAGTTTTCAATAAAGTAACGTCTTCAGTTAAGTAAAGTCCTCGTTCTGCATTTGAAAAACTTTGCAGTCGTGGTAATAGGTGAGTGATGACGATGTGCTGTAGATGAGTTTAAGAAGTGATTCCGTAGCCGCCTGCAGGCGACGTGTCACCGCGATTCTATTGTTTTCTATGTATTTCTATAAAGCGATTGCCGACGTGTCTAGCTACGGCAAGCAGCTTTCACCTGCAGTGAGCCACGAAACCACATTTACATGCTAAGTTATCATGTTCTTAAAGTTAGCTAGAAATGAAATGGAACAAGAGTGGAAAACATGATAACACTAAAACAGAAGGCAGTCAGAGCACAATTAGATTTATATTAGAATGTCATTGAACTCACATCGGCGCGGGCCATGTTTAAGTCCATCCCGTCATCCATACCTTTACTTACACAATATTACTAAATGAGTAACTTGTACAAATGATAAATGATTTTATTTTTGTAAGTAGGTTTTAACAACTCTTTTACAAGTTTTTTTTTTTTAGCTAGATGAGGCCGGTGTTTCCTAGCTGACTACCCTGAGAACACTGAAACAAACTCAGAGGTCAAAGTCTCTTTTCCTATATATCTTAAAGTGTTAAAATCCATACAATATGTACTGGTTAAATCATATGAGAACCATGTACGTTTATGTCTGGGATGAGCTTTTTGAAGAAAGCATCTCACTAATTCGAGTGGACCTGTCCAGACAGTGCAAGCATCTGTCAGTCATCGTGAAGCTCAACTCAGAACTTTGAGGAGCTCAGCGAACCGACGAACAATACCAAAGTCAGGACATTTGAGTAGGCCGCAAATATACTCAAATTGCCCGACAATCATAAAATCTACATGAATATAACGACATACATAGTTCTCGCATTCACATTATTCTATATGAGGACCATGCAGCTTAGTGTCTGTTATGATCTTTTGAAGAAAGAACCACACATATTTGAGTAGGCCTATCCAGCCAGTGCAAGCATTTGTCAATAGTCGAATAGCTCAACTTAAAAATTACTAAGGAGCTCAATGACTTGACGAACAATATCAAAGAAAGGACATTTGGGTAGGCCGCAAAAGTACTCAAACTGTCTGACAACGTTGAAAATTACTGTAAAAAGGAGGTGATAATAATAATAATAACCCGCATAGTCCTCACATTTACAATTATTAAGATATTAAAAAAATATAAATGTAATACTTTACAAAGTAAATATTCATGTCAAACAAAATAGTAATAATAAAATGTCAATAAAAAAAAAATATATTATTATACTATACAAGTATTCATGTCAAAAACGAATATAAAAAAAAATCATAAGTGTTTATATATATGAAAACAATGGCTCAAGTATATCATTGAAGCAGCTCAATCTCACGCCTTTTTGTCCTCAAGGTAGTCATTAATTGTGTAAAAAGCTTTCTGGTATAGCTTATGTTTAATAAATGATTTAAATTTATTTATGCTTAGTTCTTGAATTTGTCTAAGAAGTTTATTATAGAGACGTATACATTGCCATCTAAACGAACCACCTATTTTTTCTTGAGCCTGGTTTTAGGTACAATAAATTTGTGTTTGTTCCTTGTATTTATGCTATGGATATCACTGTATCATTTACCGATGACCTGTTGCTCATCTTCGACGGGGATACAGCACAGGAGGTCCAAAGACTGGCATTGGCCAGTCTTTGGACCTCCAGTGCTGTACCTTTGAATATGTTCGAGAGTAGGGCATCAGAAACAAGCTGAAGTTCGCACCAAACAAAACACGCGCTCTTGACCATGGGCGGGGTCGACATTGGCATGTCTGAGGACATAAAGATACTTGGGCTTACTATGGACCGCAAGCTCAACTTCAACTCTCATGCTCCTAACGTGAATAAGAAGGTCATCGCCTTTTACAAACAGTTGCCAAGAGCAGCCAAGGTGAGCTGGGGTCTACACCCAGGTGGTCCGGAGCATATACACCGCGGCGGTTGAAGCGCGCGAATTCCATATGCGGCCATTGCATGGGCGCCTGGGGCAATGAAGGTCGGAGGGCAGAAACTCTTAAATTCAGTCCAGCGGGGGTTCGCTCAAAAGATCCCGAATTTGAGAAATGGTTTAGAAAGATTTTTCAGGGATCACCATTGTGGAATCCTTACAAGTAATTATGTTTCCGTTGCTGTTGCATCTCAAACTCATGTGGCAATATGCATTACTGGCTGTTTGATTCGCATGCTGGGGGCCAAAAGGTTATATAGCACCATCTAAAGGTACTGCATGTTGTATGCGCTTTGGAAACATCAACTAATTATTCGCAATTTTACGTGGCAACCTAAAGCAAAATGAAGGTAATGCACTCGTTTTAAACACATATTCCATTACACCTATCGGCACTGAAGAGAGAGAGCCGCTGCAAGAAGTTGATTCTCAAGCATCATTACACGAGAGACCTGCTATAGTTGAACGCGCAGTAGACACTCAAGAGTCAAATTGTGTACTCCAAAGAAACGCAGATGAAGTTATGGTAAACAACTATAACTCAGTTCTTCTCAAAATTTGGGGAGCAAACATGGATATATAGCCTTGTGGAAACGTAACAGCAGTCGCATATTATATTGCGAAATGTGCAAGCAAATGTGAATCCAATGATTGTGGCAATGTAGCCACAATCATTGTAATGTGTAATGTAATTGTGTGTAATTGGTAATCATGTTTTGTTACATTAAGTCCGCCTATGTACCACTTTTGTACATGAAGTTTAAATAAATAAATAATTATTGCGAGGGAAGCTGTTCAAAAAGCAAAACGTCAAAGTAATGATGTGTGGATGCAGCTGTTTTCTGTTTCAATAGCTATCCTTGAACAATCATTAGTCAGTGCACCAGAAGCGGCGTATCGTCTCTGCCACTTGCCTTTAAAGATGTGTACAAGAAAAACTGTTTTCGTAAATAGCTGTCGTCCGGAACAACGATACAGAATTTTACGATTTTTTCAAGATGAAACATCTGTTTTAAAGAATATAATAGATCGCTACGAACACAGGCCAAACGACCTAGAAGAGATAAGCTTGGCTTAGTTTGCATTTCGATATGAAACCGTTTAAGGTGCATTTTGGACTGATGATGATGGTGACATTGAGTTAAGAGATCAGAAAAACGAGAGTTTAAGATACAATCAATGATGTGATAATACAAGAATGCGAATCAGAAATCGGCAGCAGTTTTACGCATTAGTTACTATACTTAAAACAGCGACCCAGAAGGGTTTTTTTACAGTCTGATCTTTTGTCACATTCCTTTTCGTAATGAAAGCGAACTTGTTCAAGAGGGCGAAACAGCCGAAGCTTTTTTTTTACGCTGACAATCACAGATAGGGCCATTTCTTTATAATTTATCCGTAGAACAGTTCGCCCATGCAGAACAAATTATACAACAAGCTCTTGTTCAAGCTGTAGTGCTTAATACTGTGAACGAAGATAGAGGCATCGACGGCCTTAGAGAACAAAACTTGAACTTATACGCCGAGGACGAAATCAATATGTACAATAATGATGACAATTTTATCGAAAATAATGATTCCACTGCTATGCCTGATGAAGTTTTTATAAGTGGAATCAGAAGCCTTAATGTTCAACAGAGAGATTTACTTAAAAAGGTATCGGATTCCATAGATAGAGATATCAGATTAGATGATGATCAAAGGCCTTTGCTATTATTTATCACGGGTGGAGCTGGTAGCGGAAAATCCTTTCAGTTAAAATTAATTGTTGAGCAAATTTGACGCTGCTATGCTCCGACAGTGGAAACTTTGTTGAAACCAACTTTTGTAGAAGTGGCTTCTTTGACGGGTGTTGCGGCACGGCATATTTTTGGTAGAACCCTTCTCTCTGTTTTTTCTCTTCCTATTGAAAAGGGCACTACCGTGACTTATCGTACAATGAGTGGGCAGCCAATGAAACGGGCAAGACGTAAAAAAAAAAAACAAAAAATATCGAATTAAAATGTTGATGTTCTGCTAAAAAGTCAATTCATTATTATTTTTAAATTTCATCGTATATTACACAAAAAAAAGATAAGATATTAGTTGTAGCTGGGGATCTAACTCACAGTAAAGTGTTGTTCAAAACAGACAATGCAATATTGCTCATCCCCACCCCTATCAAATATTGTGATAATTTACAGCCTTTAAAATGACCAGATCGATAAAGGTTATTAATACAAAAAGTTATAATTATATACAAAATTTGAACGGAATCGGCTTAGTAGATTTTGTTTGATTGTTGCGATCTCTATTGTTTACACAGATAAGTATTAGTTTCCGGTTTCAAAATGGAAGGAATGAGATTTTTTAAACAAACCGGTTCTCCCCTTTTCACTAAGATAGGGGTGATTATGAAAAATTCTTTTGACACGTTGAAATTACTTTACTTTAAGACTGTTTATACCAATTTTCGAGTTAACTGAAGCAAGCAAAAAATTATTCCCTAAAAATTTCAACACCCGTTTTCACCCCTTTAGGGTGTGATTTTCGAAAAATTCAAAAATAAGTAAGTCTTCTCTAAACCCCCATTGTGGGGTAGTTTTGGAAAACTGGTGACATATATTTTTATTTAGTTAGATACACGTTTCTGCCAAGTTTCAAGTTTTTAAACAAGAGTAAGTAAGTACAGTAAGATTTTTTATACAAACTTCCATCCCCTATTTTACCCCTTTAGGGGTAGATATTTTAAAAATCCTTACTTATTATACACCTGCACTGTATAACGTATCTGTGTGCAAAATTTCAAGTCTCTAGGTCTAGCGGTTTGGGCTGTGCGTTAACATATCACCCAGTCAGTTTACCATTTTATCTATACAGATGTCATTGATCAAGTCACATTTGCTCTGGCCATGTTTAAGTCCGTCTCTTCATCTTTACCTTAACACATATAAAATACCTTGTATAAATTTTTATAATAATAATACTTAAACTTTTTCTGCAAGGTCCATTGTTGTCCGGAGAACGCAGCGTTGCCCTACTACCCGCAATGTGATACTCATGCAAAACGAGCAATATATTCCTAACTCATTTTGTATGGGTAATACAAAGCAGTCGTAGTTACAGTTGAGTGATGTCGATGTGCTGTGGATGAAGTTAAGGACTGATTGCATAGCCGACTGCAGGCGGCAGAAGCCGGCGACGTGTCACCGCGACTCTATTCGTTTCTATGTATTTCTGTGAAAAAGCGGAAGTCAGAGGAAAAACTTCACTGTGTTGAACACACATTGTTTAGAAAATTTAAACACAATAACATAGTGGTTATTTTTACTTAAAGTAAGGAGGTATTCACAGCAAAGTTAGCGTCAAAATAATGGTAGCTCATCGTCGCTACAGTGAAATTCAGTGAAAATGAACATTTGTGTTGTGAAGACGCAAAGGAGGACTGCTATCCAGGATATCCTGGTATGTGCGTTCCTTTCCTAATACACGACTCGAATGCGACCGCCGCCGCTTTAATACCGGAAGGATTAAAGATGCGATAGAGTGGAATAAAGGCTTCAAGTATTTGCAAAGATCTCTCTATAGCTCACGAAACTTAAGACCAACGATGACAGAACCATAATCGGCATATCTGAGCTTATGAGAGAGATCAAGATGTTCTATGGACAGTAACAGTTATACACGACAATAATCTTTTTTTTTTTTTTGTGGGTTGTGAAACATCCAATGACTTCTACCGCTCTGCGTGGAGCTTGTGGGTTGGCTGGTGGGTGTGTCAGACTCTAACTGACTAAAACCCACCCCTGTTCCTTGCTGCCCTTAGTGCCCAGGGGCGAGGTATCTCTGTTTCGAATTTATCCTCAACCCCCGGGCAGGCATCGGCCATGACGGGCCCCGTCCTTATTGCTGACAACTCTTTGAGGCACGCGAGGAACACTACGCGCCGTCGACTCTCGGGCCTGGTGCTGATCGGATGGCGAGCTACCCATTACTCGCCGTCCGCAGGCCCAGGTACACGTCAATGACTAAACCCGCTGCGAATCTAGCTGATGACCAATGAGCTAGATTAACCGGACACTATACCGAGGACATTACGGACGTAATGTCCTCGGTATAGTGTCCGCCTGTATGAAATTAGGATAAGTCTGAAGCAGCTTAATACATCAAGGTATCTGAGAACGACGGAATTACGGCCAAACTTCTGAAGGCGGGTGGAAAACCGGTCCTGAAAGCCCTTCAGCAATGTGTTCGCCACATGAAAACACCACAGGCATCGGGCAGAGGTGTGGTAGTACTCTTGCTTGAAAAGGGTGACAGTACCCTGCTTAATAAATATATGCCCATCTCACTTCTGAGCCATGTCTTCAAGCTGTTTTCCAGAGTCATCACGAACCGTCTCACGCTCAGGTTTGACGACTCCCAGCCTCCCGAGCAAGCCGGATTCCGAAAAAAAATTAGCACAGCAGCGCACAAGCTCACGCTCACACGTGCGGAGAGACTTGCAATGTAGCGGGAAGTGAACTTAGTTTATCTACAATACATAATATCTATTTGGCTTGGCACTGACTTCAAACTGATCAGTAGATAGCACATACCAATAATAATGTTCTATTAAAATTATTGGTTATAGGTTTGGACAAGAATTGTGTGTAATTATATAAAACATATATGTAGATAGATTGATTAGTAATAATTATATTGTGTGTATTAAACGAAATAAAACAAAAATTAATAAAAAGACACAGACATACATTCATGTCTTTTGGATTAAAAATGTAATAATTTTGTAATTTTTCGCTTTTTAGTGTAGCGATTTTTTTGTGGGTTAATTGAAGTTGATATTTTTTTTAAGTTTTTCAATTTATAGTGTAAATATTGGAAGGTAAGTAGTGTAGTATCCCGGGCCTGCGGACGGCGAGCAGTGGGTAGGCGTCCGATCAGCACCAGGCCCGTGAGTCGACGGCGCGTAGTGTTCCACGCGCGCCTCAAAGAGTTTAGTGTCAGCCACCACTGACGGGGCCCATCGTGGCCGGTGCCTGCATGCCTAGGGGTAGCAAATAAATTCTGTAAATGAGTTATCGCACCCCTGGGCACTCAACAGGGAAGGAACAGGGGTGGGTTTTAGTCAGTAAGAGTCTGACACGCTCTCCTGCTCCACACAGAGCGGGAGAAGTCATTGGAAGTATTCCCACGCACCCCCAAAAAAAAAAAAAGGTAGTGTAGTGTGTATTCAGTTATCGCTATCTTATTTTCATGGGCAGACCTAGTAAAGGTTCAGCCCGCAAGAAGGCAAAAAGAAGTGGAGAAAGTATTCAAGACAGAAAGGAACGATTCAAAAAATTCCAAGCGTAATGCCATATCGCGTTCCCAAGAAATTCCACTAGCTCGTCAAGCGAGATTATCTCAAATGAAAAATTACATGCGTTCTCGATTATTACAAGAGTTGGCTGATCAGCGTGAATATCGACTAAATGCTATTCGGGACAGTTTGAGTAACGAAACGCCGGACCAACGGATACATCGACTCGATGTTATTCGTAAACGTCTGAGTAACGGAACTCCAGATGAGCGATCACATCGACTCGATGTTATTCGTGACCGTTTGAGTAACGAAATTCCGGATCAACGAACACATCGATTTGATGTTATTCTTGACCGTTTGAATAGCGAAACTCCGGATCAACGCACTCAGAGACTAACCTCAATGAGACAGCGTAATAATGAGGCAACGAGGGCTGAACATAATAATAATAATAATCTTTATTTAAAAACTATGAGTTTAGGTTAACTTAAATAATACAACATGAGTGACGAACAGAAATGCCACTGTGGATAGCGGAGCAGAACCTAGTTCCGTACTAACAATTAGCCTGTGTTACGGACACTAGGGGCCACTCCATCATCTCACTTTAAACATTACCTTAAGCGTCTGTCGTAAATAGGTTATTGAGTTACTGGATTCCCAATTTAGGCATGCCTGTATATAGGGAATCCATATAAAATTAGGTACAAAAATACAAAATTATGAATGTTCCACATGCAAGGGTGTGTGTTTATATGTAGGTACTATGTGTTATCACACATAGTACATACATACACAGTACATTACATAGCACACTCACACCAGCACTCACTCTATCGAGTGAGTGCTGGTGTGAGTGTGCTGATATGAGTGTGTTTGTGTTATGTTATGACGATTAATTAAATTAGGCTGTTATTTAAGGTAAGAGGTGCTTTTTTATTTTATACATTATTAATACGTCAATTTGGGATTCATTTGAGATTGATTACTTGATATTTTGTTAGTGTAGATTAAAAATGAGGAGGCAAGAAGAATAAGACTACAGAATCTGCGTGAGACTTCCCACAGAAATAGATTTATAGAGGAAGACAATTTTAACAGTTGTATCAACGAATTTGCTGATGTTCCATGTGGTGTATGTAAAAAAATGTTGTATCTAAAG
Source organism: Polia nebulosa (assembly GCA_951329385.1). Classification (NCBI taxonomy): domain Eukaryota; kingdom Metazoa; phylum Arthropoda; class Insecta; order Lepidoptera; family Noctuidae; genus Polia; species Polia nebulosa. Next base: position 3,372,107 of record OX589587.1, on the reverse strand, counting down.
CAAAGGTGCCATCTAGATACGTCATGTCTACAAAATCTACTGCCCAGGTAATTGGTGGAAATGAGCAAAATTGTAACATGTTTCAAAGGAACTTAAACATGTCAATGGCGGGAAAATTAAAAATGGATTAACTAAAAATGAATTAATTTGTAAAATTGTTTCACTTATTTTAGAAATCTTAATTATAACTCACAATGTACTAAGCAGTTGTAACAATATTAATAGAGGGATTCGGGACTGTTACTCTTTAATACAGGCTATTCTATAGCCTAGCTAGGAGAACAGCAGTTCACCCACTTGATTGGAGATGTAATAGCACAAACCTACTTTGTGGTAATTATGAATGTGAAAGGTACCACAATCTGTCTTTTTTATAAACAAACAATATTTATATTATATTATTATTAAAACAGGTTCAGCCAAAATTGATGAAAAGGACAAGTTGTTTTATTTACATAATACGTCTTAAAATTGCTGAGCAATTACCACTTCCACTGTGTAGTGCAGGACTGGTTGTTGCAGTAGAAACACGAGAGAATTTGCAACTACACAGACAGATTAATATAAACATTGAAAAAGTAAAGACTGCATTACAATGGCTACTATTACATAACAGGCCGTATCAAGACGTCATACCAAACTTTGCCAACACATTAGATCACGATATTTCGCAGATAGTGCAGGTTACTGAAATTCATGAGGGTGGTGGTTCTGTCAAAATGCAAACTGAGGTTCAGCAAAGACTTGTACAAGAAGTTCAAGAAAATCTGCCCAGCAGGTTCGTGGTTCGTTTAACCAGGACAATAACCGATTTAGCATAGACTCTCTTGGAAGGCAGTGTACCGCTGTCGCAGCAGTAGCTTGTGCTGCACTTTTAATATCAGATGCGAATACATGGACGGTGAGTGATGTGGACTACATACTGATAATCGAAGATGCATATTATCGTCAATGCATTATGGCTCGAGAAAATCCCGATTCTGGAGAGCAAAATGTTGATCATAATATTTAGCGGTGAGGGAACTACTGCCACAGTTCTTATTTAACGGGCATTGGATAACTTTAAATGTTAACAATGATTCAATTGATGGGCATATCGATAGAGACCAGAGTGCGGAAGGGTTCCCAAATTTGAGAAATGGTTTAGAAAGATTTTTCAGGAATCACCATTGTGGAATCCTTACAAGTAAGTTTTTCCGTTGCTGTTGCATCCCAAAACTCATGTGGCAATATGCATTATTGGCTGTTTGATTCTCATGCTAGGGGGCCAAAAGGTTATATAGTACCATCCAAAGGTACTGCATGTTGTATGCGCTTTGGAAACATCAACCAATTATTCGCAATTTTACGTCGCAACCTAAAGAAAAATGAAGGTAATGCACTGGTTTTAAACACATATTCCATTACACCTATTGGCACAAAAGAGAGAGAGAGCCGCAGCAAGAAGTGGCTTCTCAAGCATCATTACACGAGATATCTGCTATAGTTGAACGCGCAGTAGACACTCAAGAGTCAATTTTTTACACATGTTCCCAGCGTTTTCGTGCATCCTCAACATCATCTAATGATACCAATACTGGAACGTATGATCAGATTATTCCTCAATATGCCGATACTTCCCAAGAGCTTATGTCACCTTCTTATTTCGTTCCAAATTTCGATAGTCCCGAAGGGCTTAGAATAATCGACCAGATTGTGTCATGCTCACTTAACGGTGATAATGCTGAGCAGGTTAAAAGGTTACAAATTCATAAACATTCCACAACGTGCTATAAAGGTCGAAGTATGGGGTCCTGTCGTTTTGGATTGCCAAGGCCTATAAGCAACACAACGAACTGCTTAGAACCTGATGACGCGCTCCGGGCACTTTTGTGTTCTCCAAATAAACGCAGATGAAGTTATGGTTAACAACTTTAACTCAGTTCTTCTCAAAATTTGGGGAGCAAACATGGATATATAGCCTTGTGGAAACGTAACAGCAGTCGCTTATTATATTGCGAAGTATGCAAGCAAATGTGAACCCAATGATTGTGGCGATGTTGTGAGGGAAGCAGTTCTAAAAGCAAAACGTCAAAGTAATGATGTGTGGAAGCAGCTGTTTTCTGTTTCAATGGCTATCCTTGGACAACCATTAGTCAGTGAACCAGAAGCGGCGTATCGTCTCTGTCACTTGCCTTTAAAGATGTGTACAAGAAAAACTGTTTTCGTAAATAGCTGTCGTCCGGAACAACGAATTTTACGATTTTGTCATGATGAAACATCTGTTTTTAATAATATAATAGATCGCTAGGAACAAAGGCCAAACGACCCAGATGAGATAAGCTTGGCTAAGTTTGCAGTTCTTTACGAAACCGTTTCAAGTGCATTTTGGACTGATGATGATGGTGACATTGAGTTTAGAGATCAGGAAAACGAGAGTTCTAGATACATTCAATTACGTGATCATACAAGAACGCGAATCAGAAATCAGGCAGCAGTTTTACGCACACGTTACTATACTATAAACAGCGACCGAGAAGGGTTTGTTTACTGTCTGATTTCTTGTCGTATTCCTTTTCGTAATGAAAGTGAACGTGTTCAAGAGGACGAAACAGCTGAAGCTTCTGTTTTACGCTGACAATCACAGTTAAGGCCTCTTCTACATAATTTATCCGTAGAGCAATTCGTCCATGCATAACAAATTATACAACAAGCTCTTGTTCAAGCTGCAGCGCTCAATACTATGAACGAAGATAGAGGCATCGACGGCCCTAGAGAACAAAATTTGAACTTATACGCCGAAGACCAAATCAATATGTACAATAATGATAACAATTTTATCGAAAATAATGATCCCACTGCTATGCCCCATGAAGTTTTTATAAGTGGAATCAGAAGCCTTAATGTTCAACAGAGAGATTTACTTAAAAAGGTATCGGATTCCATAGATAGAGATATCAGATTAGATGATGATCAAAGCCTTTGCTATTATTTATCACGGGTGGAGCTGGTAGCGGAAAATCCTTTCAGTTAAAATTAATTGTTGAGCATATTAGACGCTGCTATGCTCCAACGGTGGACACTTTGTTGAAACCAACTTTTGTAGAAGTGGCTTCTTTGACGGGTGTTGCGGCATGGCAAATTCTTGGTAGAACCCTTCATCCTGTTGTTTCTCTTCCTATTGAAAAAGTGAAGTGGGCAGCCTTTGGAACGGGAAAGACGTAAGTGTCGTTATATCAAACGGTTAGTATTGGATGAAATATCTATGGTATCCTACAAAAATTTACAAATTATCCATTTGCAGGAGTCTGCAGGAGTTTAAAAACAACAATTTATTGTTTGGAGGTGTTCATATATTGTTAGTTGGCGATATTATACAGTTACCACCAGTTAATGGTCATTGGTGAATTCCTTTTTTTTATGTCCACCGATTTGCGAAATCACCAACCTGTTCAACTCGCAGTCTTTCACACAAAAGTTGCAATAATGAGATTGTAAGCTCTCCAAACCGCAAATTATTTAATAAATCATCATTTAGCAGCGATGCGGAATTTGTAGATTTATTAAATAATTTGCGGTTTGGAGAGCTTACAATCTCATCATTGCAACTTTTGTGTGAAAGACTGCGAGTTGAACAGGTTGGTGATTTCGCAAATCGGTGGACATAAAAAAAGGAATTATTAGCGTATTTTCTTTTTTGGAAGTAGGTTGTTTTTTGTTATAAAAAATAGTAGCCCACCGGTATCGGGAACAGGGTCCAAGCTACCGGCGGTCAGGGCTCCAGAGAGAGGAACCGCCTGACAATGCGAGCCATGTCCAGAAGTACTGCTTTCTGAATCAAGCCCTTGATCCAGCCGCCTAACGAGAGCCTCCTGAGGTGTTGATCGAGGCTCGTGGCTATTAAGCCATCAAGAGATTATTATAATTATTATTCTTTATTGTGTTCTTTGTGTTGTTCTTTTTTGTTTTTTGAGATCTCTATATAGCTCACAAAAGACCAACGATAACAGAACCATAATCGGCAAATCGGAGCTTATGAGAGAGACCGAGACGTTCTATGGACAGTACACGTCAATGACTAAACCCGCTGTGAATCTAGCTAATGACCAAAGAGCTAGATTAACCGGACACTATACCGAAGACATCCCGGACGTCAGCCTGTATGAAGTTAGGATAAGTCTGAAGCTGCTTAAAAGATCAAGGTATCAGATGACGACGGAATTAGGGCCAAACTTCTGAAGGCGGCTGGAAAACCGGTCCTGGAAGCCCTTCAGCAACTGTTCGCCACATGATAACATCACAGGCATCGGGCAGAGGTGCAGTGGTACTCTTGCTTAAGAAGGGCGACAGTGAGCTGTTTTCCAGAGTCATCACGAACTGTCTCACTCGCAGGTTTGACGACTCCCAGCCTCCCGAGCAAGCCGGATTCCGAAAAATGTTTAGCTCAGCAGACATAAGCTAAGGCAGGTTCTACAGAAGACTGAAGAGAGATACGCCTCTTAGCTTAGAATTTGTGAACCACGAGAAAGCCTTTGATTCGATCGAGACTTGGGCTGTGCTGCAGTCTCTCCAACGGTATCATAATCAACTATCGGATATCGAGGTGCTGAAGTGTTTGTACCAAAACTTCAACATGTTAGTCCGTTTTCAAGACTGGACCTTGAAACCTATCCTCCTGCAGCGGGCTGTGAAGCAGGGAGACGTCAATTCTCCAAAACTGTTCACAGCTGCTATGGCAGATGCCTTTAAGGTTCTGGACTAGAGAGGGCAAGGCATTAATATCAATGGAAAGCACACCACTCACCTTCAATCTGTCGACTATAAAGTCGTCCTGGCTGAGACTACGAAGGATCTGAGTACAATGCTCTATGACCTCAGTAGAGCTTCCGAAAGAGTGGGTCTTAAAATGAACGTAGACAAAACCAAGATCATGTCAAATACCCATGTAGCACCCACTCCTATCAGGATCATACTCTACACTCGAAGTTGTAGACGAATACGTCTAACTGGGACAAAATAATAAATTATATAAAATATTATACAGGACTCTCAACAACAACGCTGTTATTAGATTACTTGTCTATTCATTGTGTAACATGTAAAATTTCGTGTAAATTGATACAGTGGTATTATCAGAAAATAACCTACGGGGACAGACACTATTCCCGCCAAAACGTTGATAACAGCATTTGATTAGAATTCAACTGTCGTAATACAAGTATTGTTTACATTTTATTTGAAGGTTTGTTTATTCAACAATGCAAAAAAAATACGTCAAGTACCTCGCGCCAATAAAATCGTCAGCAAACCAGTTTTGTGAGCAGAGTCGTAAAAGCGGTGCGAATTTTTGGATCAAGGCACACGCGGGACTTGCAAGAAATGAGAGGGCGGATCAATTAGCAATAGATGCGGCGTTAAAAACAAATACTAATCCCGACTATGACCTGTGCCCAAATTCAGAAATCCAGATTTAGCGACAGATCCGAAATAGGTCGATTGATTAATGGAATCGAATGTACAAAGAGGGTACCACTGGCAAAGTAACAAAATTATTTTTTTCCGACACTATCATCTCCTATAAAATAGTACAACAAATCACTCCTACAAATATAAATACCTAAATACTGACGACTCGGTTGATTCTCGGAGTATTTTTCTTTTTTTTTTCTTTTTTGTTTTTTAAAAAAAACGTTGCCCCACACTAGGAATTACTCCTGTATCGTGGGTGCGTTCACAAACATGTATACTCACATACACAAGACACCCAGACCCGAAACAACTATCTGCAGGTCATACAAATATTTGTTCCGTGCGGGAATCGAACCCGCGACACGCAGCGCAGCAGTCGAACGCTCAACCACTGCGCCAACCGTGTCGACTGCAAAGACAGTTCAAATGCAAAGACAGTTCATCGTGCATCTGCCAGCCAGGGTCAACCAAAACTGTAGTGCATAATTTGACTGAATGCCCTGTTTACGCTCTGAGGAGATTAAAGATAGAAAACCAGAGTGTAAAATGTTTGCCAAGAATTTTCATAAGCTTATGTTGAAAACTATGTTTGAAAATTTTATACTACTGCTATGTAAGAAGCATATTAGAATCCGCAAGCGTTATATGGCATCCATTTCATTAGAAATATATTCATCTTATCAAGTCTATACAACGGAAATTTATCAAGCATTTAAATTACAAAGCTAAAGCTGACATCTTAAATTACCCAGACTCCTGTCGATACCACAAACTATATACTCTGGAAGAGAGACAACAGATAAAAGACAAAGGTGTTAATATACAACATACATAATAATAAATTTGACTGCCCACAATTGCTCTGCAAAGTTAACTTTTACGTCCCACTTAAACGTACTAGACATACCAATCTGTTAGCTGTTCTTTCGGCTTCCACTAATTATATGAAGATGTCACCTTTCTTGCGACTACCAGCATTATATAATGACAAGTTTCCAACACCGGACCTCTTCAATATCACTCGGAACCGTCTTCAAAAAAAAAAAAGAGATCATTCTTATCTTAGACCAAACGCGAGACGCCCAGTTACGCCTGTAGTGCCAGTTAATCATACATACACACATCATCACACACATCCACAACACCCACACCGTACAAATACACACACGCACACACTATACATACTTCATGTCACTCTCTTCTATGCTTATTGTTTTATTTGTGTACTTCGTAATTGGCGTATTGTTTAGAATTATCCAATTTATGTTTACTTATTGTCAGCTGTGAAGCTACCTTTTATAAAAAGTTTCACTTTAATAACTAAATAAATAAATTATCTCGAATAAAGACACAAAGGAAAAATTTGTAGAGTACTGCATAGATGGTGCTGAAAGTGCAATAAAAAGAAACAAATAGAATAAGAAATTTATGCTCGATATTAAATTAGGATCGAATACATTTCATAGCATATAAAAAGAAATGTTAAATATAAAATAAGGTGTTCAAAACGTTAAGGCAGTAAAAATAAGTAACAAGAAAGAAGTGTTAAGGTAGTAGGAAAAAACTTTTTTGTGTTGTGGTTAGAATACTGTTAACCATAAGAGATTAAAAATAAGGTGTCAAATGTTAAGGCTGTAGAATAAAATAAGAACGAAACTGTTATTAAAATAATAATAATTATGAGTTAAGCTTAAGAAAAGAAATTAAGTAGCTGATGTAAACCGTATATCTATAAATTAACAGTATATAGAAATAAACAGTATATGAATTAATTCGGAGCTCGTTAACGTAGACTGAAACCATTGTTTCGAACAACGGGGTGTGGAGGAGTGCGTCGACTTGCTTAACAAAACATTACACTCACTCATAGAATCACACGTTCCAGCAGTAAAAGTGTCAGGACGTTTCCGATACCCGAAGTGGTACCCTCAATCGTTAATAAATTCTATCAGAGAAAAATTTAAAGCACATAAAAGATGGAAAAAATTCAAATACCAAACGGACTACGCTGAATTCGCCTTGTTAACAATTATTATTCACGGTTGTTACGGGTATGAACGACGGAGCCCAAGTGGACGTAATATACACCGATTTCGAAAAAGCGTTTGGCCGGGTGGACTTTTGCATTCTGACCAAAAAACTAAAAGTCGTGGGTATTAAGGGGAACTTGCTTAGATGGATAGAATCTTACTTGAGAAATCGGCGGCAAGCGGTAATTATCGGTAGCTACCGATCTGATTATGTCGAAGTTACTTCCGGGGTGCCCCAGGGCTCCATGTTATCCCCCTTACTTTATAATATTTATTTATTTGACATAACGCAATGTTTTCTTCATTCTGAGCACCTTCTATATGCCGACGACAAAAAAATATATTTGAAAATAAATAACTCCAATGACTGTCAATTGATTCAATCTGACTTAGATAGACTTAGTGACTACTATAACTTAAACAATATAAAGGTAAATACTAAGAAATGTCAAATAATAACCTTTTCAAGGAAACGCAACATTATACATTACAATTACACTATCAGTAATGATATTATTCCGCGAGCATCACAGGTCATGGATTTAGGTGTGATTCTGGACGACAAATTCACATTCGAGGCCCACATTGCTCATATCACCAGTAAAGCATACAAGTCCCTAGGATTCGTTATACGTAACAGCAAGCAATTTAATACTCCACTAAGTTTAAAAACTTTGTACTACTGTAGAGCTATTCTGTAATATCTCACCGTGAAAACTTAGGTGAAGTGACCGTGAAGTGGGCTGTCAATCCATACAATCAAGGTGGAATGACAGTTCACTTCACGCTCACTCCACCTAAGTTTTCACGGTGAGCTGTGAACAGAATCGACCGGCTGCTATGTAAGGAGCATATTAGAATTCGCAAGCGTTATATGGCGTCCATTTTATAAGAAATATATTGAGCTTATCGAGTCTATACAACGGAAATTTATCAAGCATTTAAATTACAAAGCCAAAGCTGGCATCATAAATTACCCGGACTCCTGTACCACAAATTAAATACTCTGGAAGAGAGACGACATATAAATGACATGGTGTTAATATACGACATACTTAATAATAAATTTGACTGCCCACAATTGCTCTGCAAAGTTAACTTTAACGTCCCACTTAAACGTACTAGACATACAAATCTGTTAGTTGTTCCTTCGGCTGCCACTAATTATATGAAGATGTCACCTTTCTTGCGACTACCAGCATTATATAATGACAAGTTTCCTGGACTGGACCTCTTCAATATCACTCGGAACCGTCTTAAAAAAGAGATCACCCTTATGTTAGACCAAACACGAGAGGCCCAGTTACGCTTGTAGTGCCAGTTAGTCATACATAGTACACACATCATCACACACATCCACAGAAACCCACACCGTACAAATAAACACACGCACACACTATACATACTTCATGTCACTCTCTTCTATGCTTATTGTTTTATCTGTGTACTTCGTAATTGGCGTATTGTTTAGAATTATCCAATTTATGTTTACTTATTGTCAGCTGTGAAGCTACCTCCTATAAATAAATAAATAAATAAGTTAAGCCAAGGTAAGTCAAGTTAAGTCAAGTTAAGTCAAGTTAAGTCAAGTTAAGTCAAGTTAAGTCAAGTTAAGTCAAGTTAAGTCAAGTTAAGTCAAGTTAAGTCAAGTTAAGTCAAGTTAAGTCAAGTTAAGTCAAGTTAAGTCAAGTCAAGTCAAGTTAAGTCAAGTTAAGTCAAGTTAAGTTAAGTCAAGTTAAGTTAAGTTAAGTTAAGTCAAGTTAAGTAAAAAAGTTCAAGTTAAGTCAAATTTAGTCAATTTAAGTCAAGAAAGTTCAAGATTAGTCAAGTTTAGACAAGTTAAGTCGAATAAAGTCTTAAGTCAAGTAAAATAGTCTTTAGTTAAGAAATTAAAGTCTTCAGCTAAGTAGTCTTCAGTAAAGTTTTCGTTATGGAAATGTTTTCAATTAAGTAAAGTTCTAGTTCTACAGTTGAAAAACATTACAGTCGTGGTAATAGGTGAGTGATGACGATGTGCTGTGGCTGAATTTAAGTAGTGATTCCGTAGCCGCCTGAAGGCAGTAGCAGGTGACGTGTCGCCGCGACTCTATTCTTTTCTATGTATTTCTATAAAGTGATTGCCAACGTGTCACTGGCGACGTAAGGCAGCTATCACCTGCAGTCGGCCACGAAACCACACTTACATTCCTTCATCTTTACCTTTACACACATAAAATACCTTGGAACCGACTTCCAAAAAAAGTGGTCGGTGTTTCTGGTTTTGTGTCTTCGTTTTTTGACACCGATTTCCGAAATTAAAGTTGTTTCCACTTTTTTTGGCAGTCGTTTTCCTAGCTGACTACCCTGAGAAGAAATGCAGAAACAAACTCAGAGGTCCAAGTCTCTTTTAAAATTTTCAAATCCATACAATATGTACTAGTCAAATCATAAGAGAACCATGTACGTTTATGTCTGGAATGAGCTTTTAAGGAAAACAGCACACAAATTCGAGTGGACAAGTCCAGACAGTGCAGGCATTTGTCAGTTATCGTGAAGCTCAACTCAGAACTTTGAGGAGCTCAACGAACCGACTAAAAATACCAAAGTAGGGACATTTGGGTAGGCCGCAAGAATACTCAAACTGCCAGACAATCACAAAATCTACATGAATATAACGACATACATAGTTCTCGCATTCACATTATGATATATGAGGACCATGCAGCTTAGTTTCTGTAATGGTCTTTTGAAGAAAGAACCACACATATTTGAGTGGACCTGTCCAGTCAGTGCAAGAAATTGTCAATAGTCGAATAGCTCAACTTAAAAACCACTATGGAGCTCAATGACTTGACGAACAGTAAGTACCAAATTTGGGTAGGCGGCAAAAGTACTCAAACTGTCAGACAACATTAAAAACTACTGTAAAAAGAAGGAGAAAATAATAATATTAACCCACATATTCCTCACATTTACAGTAATTAAGTCATCAAAAAAATATATATATAATACTTTACACATTAAATATTCATGTCAAACAATTTTGTTTGATTTAAATTTATTTATGCTTAGTTCCTAAATTTGGCTAGGAAGTTTTTTATAGAAACGTATACATTGGCATCTAAACGAACCACTTATTTACTTCTTGAGCCTGGTTTTAGGTACAATAAATTTGTGTTTGTTCCTAGTATTTATGCTATGGATATCACTGTATCTTTTAAACAGATTAATATTATTATGTGCATACATGAGATTCTCATAAATATATTGAGAGGGAATAGTCATAATATTAATCTCTTTAAATTTGTCTCTGAGGGAGTGTCTGGGACTTAATTTATAAATTGCACGAATAGCCCTTTTCTGTATAACAAAAATTGTCTGAATATCGGCGGCATTTCCCCACAACAGAATGCCGTACAACATCACACTATGAAAATTAATAAAGTATACTAAACGATCTGTCTCTGAACCAGTTAAACCACGAATTATCCTAACGGCGTATAATAATAATAATATTTATTTATTTCTCCTCACAAAAAACAGACCTTACATCTTAATTACAATTTTACTTATATCTATTTTAATACAGGTACATGGATAGTCTAGAATATGTGAGAAGCTGGTGTCTGAGGTAGGCATGAAAATGCTTGTGTTTCAAATCACCAGGTCCCACCCACGGAAGGAACAAAACCAGTTGTATTTGAGTGGTACTGATATAATAGCACTTTTTGATATAAGGAGCGATTATTTAACATTATAGTTGGAGAAATATGGGTAGGTAGTTAAAGTATAACTTTTTAACTAAGCATAAAAACTAAAACAAAAACAAACGCGTCAGAATGTGTGTATATTATGTATGTAAGGGTGTGTTGTGAATTAAGATGTGTTGTGTTAAGGGTTTCGTGTTTGTGTAAGTACTTGTCTGTGTGTGTGGGTGTAACGTGTGTTTGTGTGAGTGTAGTTTATTTTTTTTTGTTAATAAAACTTTTGGTTTATAGAACTTTATTCATCATCAAGTCAATCGTCACTTACATGAGAGTAATATTATATTATATTAATTTTATTACAACAGTGCGGGTAGAAGAAAAAAATAATTACTAAATTTAAATGTGGTCAAAAAAAAGTCAGAAGCGAGTTCACCGTGTTCACTGCATTCCTAAGATAAGTATGATGCAGAGCTAAGTCTTTTGGACAGTTTATCTATATGGGGGCTCCACTGAAGCTGCGCATCCAAAGTTAAACCTAAAAACACTTTCAAACCTAACAACACGTTGAAATCCTCGGGTTTCAACTTTTTACCCTTTATTGACACACTAGTGTTCACTTGTGCTACATTGGGTTACGTTAACTTTATGCATTTTGTTTTTTTCTCGTTAAGGAGAAGATTATTGATATTAAACCAGTTAACTACAGTTGAAAGAGCCTAATTTACATCATCAACAACCACCTGCTGACGTTTGAGTTTAAGTAAAAGTGAAGTGTCCTCTGCAAACAGCACTGTATCATGTTTATCATTTATGAAGTAAGGCAAGTCGTTGATATAGATTAGAAACAAAAATGGACCCAGAATTGTGCCTTGAGGAACCCCCATTCTGACTACAGATCCGGGAGACCTTTTGCCATTAACATCAACTCTCTGAATCGTATTACTCAAGTTTGAAGTAAGAAGATCCAGAGAGGCGCCCCGGACTCTATAGAAGTGCAGCTACCTGATCAATGTATCATGGAGAATGCAATCGAAAGCCTTAGACAAATCACAAAAAAATCCCTAACTCATCGCATTTATATTTATCTTGCCATGCATTATTAAAGTTCAACACCAACATCAGTTGTTGAACGACCCCTTGTGAAACCAAACTGTTTGTTAAGTAATAATTTGTGTTTATTAAAATATCTTTGAATGCGATACACAAGCAAAAATAAAAATAAATTCCTTGCACGTTTTGCATTTGCATTTCACTACAGACGTAGACAGGTGTATGATGTCAGCAAGGTCAATTGCTGTCCGGAGAACGCAGCGTTGGCCTACCACCCGCAATGTGATACATATGCAAAAAGAGCAATATATTCCTTACTCATTTTGAATAGGTATCCACATTGCAGTTGTGGTTACAGGTGAGTGATGCCGATGTGCTGTGGATGAAGTTAAGGACTGATTCCATAGCGGCCTGCAGGCGTCAACAGCAGGGGACGTGTCACCACGACTCTATTCGTTTCTATGTATTTCTATGAAAAAGCGATCGGCGTTGTGTCGCTAGCTACGGAAGGTAGCTATCAGCTGCAGTCGGCCACGGAACCACACGTATATGCTAAGTTATCGTGTTTTTGAAGTTGTTAAGAAAAAAAACGAAGTAAATGCGGCAATATGATAACACTAAAACAGAAGACAGTCAGCGAAAAATACTTTACTGTGTTGAACAAACATTGTTTAGAAAATTTTAACACAATAACAAAGTGGTTATAACTATTAAGTGTAAAACATATAAATTTGTAAACTTAAGTCAAGTTAAGTCAAGTTAGCAGTCAAGTGAACTATCAAGTAAACTGCTAAGTGAGCTATCAAGTGAACTGTCAAGTTAAGTTAAGTTAAGCCTAGGTTAGTCAAGTTATGTCAAGTAAAACAATATTGAATTATCCATTCCTAAAAATCCAATGGCTTTCTGGCGATATGTTAAATCAAAACAATAAACCAATTATTGTTACTTGTTTGTTCTTAACATTGGTCAAATTTCATCTAGCAAGGGGGAGGAAATTTGTAATAAATGTTCGGCGACTTTTTGATTTCTAATTTCCAAGAACGAAGCGACGACGATTTGAACACTGTGGTTATAGATGAACCTGGAAGTTAGACTGCTGGTTGCGTATCAGACATAAACTCTATTGATATAAGGGAGGAGGAAGTATTTCGGTTGCTTACACAAGTGGACCTAATTAAACCGCTGGTCCTGATAACATTTCGCCAATTTTTATATCTAAATGTGCCAAGTGTCTATCAGGTCCCGGGCCTGCGGGCGGTGAGTAGTGGGTAACTCGCCGTCCGATCAGCACCAGGCCCGTGAGTCGACGGCGAGTAGTGTTCCAAGCGCCTCAAAGAGTTGTCAGCACACGAAAGGGCCCGTCATGGCCGATGCCTGCCCAGGGGTTGAGGATAAAGCGAAAGAGTTACCTCGCCCCTGGGCATTCAGGGCAGGGAGGAACAGGGTTGGGTTTTAGTCAGTAATAGTAATACACGCCCTTCCGCTCCACCATAGAGCGGAAGAAGTCATTGGATGATTTCCCACCCGCCAAAAAAAAAGTGTCTATCAGGTTCGTTAACAATTTTATTTAAACGGTAATTTGAAAGTGTAGTGCCTGTTATCTGGAAGTCGGCGTATATAACGCCGATTCATAAAAAAGGAGCTAAGGACAGTATAGACAACACCAGACCGATTCCTAAACTTTGTGTGTTCGCTAAAATTATGGAGAAAATTGTACACAGACAACTTTCTCCTTTACTTAAATTTCTGTGAAAATCAGCATGGGTTTTAAAAGATCGCTCGACTACATCCAATATTTGATATGTAGGGACTATCTTACGGAGCACTTGTCCAGACCGTCTCAGGTCGACGTTATATTATACACTGATTACAGCAAGTATTTTGATCGAATTGATCATGCGCTTCTTTTGTGTAAACTCTTGTTGGTTTGTGTGAAGGGCAATTTGTTTAGATGGTTCTCGTCATACGTGCAGACAGCCAGCCAGACGTTGGTTCTCAATGGTTATACGTCCAGAGTATATTCCATCAGGGGTTCCCCAAGGATCCTTGTTAGGACCTCTTTAATTATTTTTTTTAATAATGAAATTGTGAGTCCCCATTGTATAATGATGATATGAAGATTTTGGTTCAAGTCTCAACTGTTGAGGACGCACGCCTATTACAGGATGATCTGGACTGGTTCAACAAGTACTGCATTAAAAATAGGTTAGATTTGAAAGATCCAAATGCTTTGTTTGTACATTTACACGTAAGCCAAACCCTATAAAATTTGATTATAAGCTATCGAACACATTTATAGCCAGAGTCAGTGTCATCAGAGATCTTGGAGTTATTTTTGACTCTAAGCTTTTGTTTGATGGCCATATAAATAACATATTTAACAAGGCTTCTAAAGAAATATGGCATAATGTGAATGCGAGAACTATTTATGGCAGTTTGAGTATTTTTGCGGCCTACCCAAATGTCCTTACTTTGGTATTGTTAGTCGGTTTGTTGAGCTCCTCAAAGTTCTGAGTTGAGCTTCACGATAACTGACAAATGCTTGCACTGTCTGGACAGGTCCACTCTAATTTGCGTGTTGCTTTCCTCAAAAGCTCATCCCAGACATAAACGTTCATGGTTCTCTATGATTTGACCAGTACATATTGTACGGATTTTAACCCTTGAAAAGAGACTTTGACCTCTGAGTTTGTTACGGTGTTTCTTTTTAGGGTAGTCAGCTAGGAAACACCGGCCTCATCTAGCTAAAACTGACAAAAAAATGTTGACTTGTAAAATTGTTGTTAAAAACAACTTACAAAAATAAAATCACTTATCATTATCATTTAAGCCTTGGGTTTTATTTTTAGGGTCTCTTTAGATTTTAAAAATGTTAAGACATTGAAAATCCTCTATTGTGCGTTTATCCGTAGCCAGCTTGAATATGCTTCTCAAATTTGGAATCATAATTATGAAGCTTACATTAATCGATTTGAAAGTATACAAAGGCGATTTTTTATCTACACTCAATATCGGTTAAATACCTATTCACCGAACTCTGAAAGTCGGTGTAAAAAATGTCATATTCTGCCGCTAAACGAGCGAAGGAAAACAAGATAAGTCAAGTTAAGTCAAGTTAAGTCAAGTTAAGTCAAGTTAAGTCAAGCTAAGTCAAGTTAAGTCAAGTTAATATTAATATTTATTTATCAAAAATAACATAGACTCAATTTGTTAGTAACAATATCCCTTAACAACTATGTTAGTAAACTTAATCTATACACTTAATCTTACACATACAAAGGTGAGTGAAACCCTGCTACAAGCCCAACACCGAAGTAGAAAGCTTGCAGTAGCGATTCACACACAAACAATCCAGTCTGCTCGCGACACACCGCAGAATAATGTTGGGGCTGGCCCGCACCCGGCGCACCAGGGAAGCGCATCTTTTTCGCATCGTAGCGTAGAAGCAATCAATCTGCGCCTCAGCAAACATCCCTGATGCGCTACAGAAGCGGAACAACCCCATCAACTCCCGGAACGCATTATTATATTGAATGCGAAGAGCGCTGTACGATTTCTGAGTGTAATCTACCCAAATGAGGTGCAATATGCACGAAATATGGTTTTTTTAACCTCTGTAGAACACCGTGCAAACCTGCGAGCGATCATGTTAGTTCTCACCGACAGCGCCCTTCTCTCCCTTTCAATATCAGCATCATCCCTGAGGTCAGCAGCCAAAATATGTCCCAGGTACTTCACCTGATATACCCTCAAAAGTGATATACCGTTCAACTTGACCGGAGGCATAGGAACACAATCTCGACCTCTGACACCCAAGACCATGACTTCGCTTTTATTGACATTATAAATCAATCCATGAAGTTTGGCATATTCTTCACAGATGGTCACCAACCTCCTAAGGGCACAGACCGAGGCGCTCAACAGCGCCATATCATCGGCGTAACTAAAATTGTTTACGCATACTCCGTCATCGTAACAGCCGGCACGCTCTCCGCTAAGCGCCTCGATCAGCTCATTGATGTACAGATTGAAGAGCGTAGGCGAAGTCAAACCCCCCTGCCTCACCCCGCATTCCAACCCATACGGCCCAGACAAAGCCCCGGCCTGATTGTGATTTATCTGGCCCCCATACCAGCATTTAAAGGTGCTTACCAATTCTGGAGGCACTCCAGCTTTCTCTAATTTCCTCTAGAGGATGCCGATAAGTCAAGTTTATTTTATTTTGATTTTATTTTTTACATTTTAGGAAAGCTTTCAGACTAATAACATTATAATAACAATAATTATATCTAAATTTTTAATTACAGGCCTCCACAGATAGATACAAAAATAATAAACCTCCATATAGCAATAAGTTACATCCTAAACCATTTATCCCATTGTAGCACAGTAAAATATATAGTCTATATGTAAAATGACACAATATTAATAAATAATAACAAACTTGGAAAATCAACAGCTCAAGTGCAGGTAGGTGCCTCAGAAAATGTCTTTGCTAAGTGTTTCCTAACTGTGCTTGAATTGGTGCAGAATAGGTCTATGTCGGGTTCGCAAGAGATTTTGTTAAAACTGCGACTGGCTCTCAGAAAGAATGCATTACGCCTATAATTAGTGTTTGCATAAGGTACAGACGCCAGGAAAAGTCGATAAGAATTCTCACAACGTATTAGTTTGACCTTTAGTTTGACTTACGACCTTCTATTTTCAAGTTTTTGCCAACAAATGATTGAAATTCACAATTTCATAAACTTAGCATAAGTCAAGATGGCCCAGTGGTATATAGCACACAGATTGAAGCGCAAATCAGTGTGCCGCAAGTTCAAATCCCACGCAATTGTTGACATTTTGTAAGTTCTTACCCGATTTTAAGTTATGGATTAGCATTACATATATTAAATTATTCTTTAACTTGTTCACACATTTCCTAGAGTTAGAAAGGTAAATCACAAAAAAATGCTAAATAAAGAATTAGATTTCTGTGAGGTAGACATGAGTTTTAACTTGACCGAAATGAACTGTCGTTTGGTTGTAGTTGTTGGTTAGTGACGTGTGGTTAACAGTATTGTAATACTCGTATTCGCAAAATACAGGCTAATGTTAGTATTGAAGTGAGGGCGACTATCATTGGGCTGCATAAAAGTGGTCTTAATAAAACACAAATATCTGAAGAAACCGGACTGAATGTGAGTATAATAGCAATTAATGAATTGTAACTTTATTATAAATTAATCTTCTAATTAAAATGTATGCCATTTATGAATCCATCCATCTTAAAAGAGGCTTAAAAGAGAAATACATAAATCGTTGGGTTTATTGGATTGGTTATTGGATTTATAAATGCAGTTTTATTTTAAAATTATATTCAATAATTATGATTATTAACATTTTATATAATGAAAATGAAGTCAAGTAGGTATAGCTGCCTAATATATATTTTTTTTTTGTTTTAGAACAATACGGTAAGTCTTTGGATAAAAAGATATGAGGAAGAAGGTAGCCTTGCTAGTCGAAAGAGAAGTGGGAGACCGAAGCTTATTAGCGAGGCGCAGCGACGACATATGGTGGACGTATTCGAAACGAATGGTTTCGCACCAACGAAACATTTTGCGGAATTATATGACACCTCGATGGATACTGTTCGCCGTGCACTTCACGCTGAAGGCGTGCATCACAGAAAACCTGCTAAAAAGCCGTACTTGACAGAGAGGTACGTTTCGCACGTGATTATTTAGATTTTGACTGGAATACTGCGGTATTTTCAGATGAAAAAACATTTAAATCCAGTCAAAAGGGCAGGCTTCACTTATGGCGCAAGAATAACACTCGCTGGTGTGATAACAACGTTATTCCTAACACTGAATCAGGTCGAATCACAATTAATATGTGGGGATGGATGAGTGCAGCAGGACCAGGAGAACTGGCTTTCATTCCTCCACGCGCAAACAGTTCAACTTATGTGGAAGTGTTAGACTCAATTATGCTACCTACTGTGCGCAACATTTACCCAGCTGATGAGTTAGCAGAATTTCCGTTTGTGGACAAACGGAAATTCTGGACAATAAAATTGTCCTATTCACCGAGCGAGTACTGTGCGTGAGTGGTTTTACAATCACCCGGAAGTAATTGTTATTCCATGGCCAGCGCGATCACCCGACCTCAACCCTATAGAAAATCTATGGGGTTTGATGGTGCAAAGGTGAGACTCGTGGAATGAGAGGTCTACGGAACAATTAAAAACCTATTGAATGGAGGTGTGGGAAAGTTTTAGAGGGAGCGAAATATGCGGTAATATTGTTGGGTCCATGCGCAAACGTCTACTTGACTGTATCGAAAATAATGGGGGTTATACAAAATATTAAGTTTTAGTAAAATCAGTCGGTGTAACTAAATGTTTAGTAGGCCATTTAATTTTAACATATCCGTGATTATTCGTTAACAAATACTGTATTATATTATGTTTACTTTCGTTTAAAACAGCTATATCTTTTAACTTGTGCCATCGCCTTATCTTAAGAATGCAGTGAACTCGCTATCAATTTTGTTGACAATAATCATGATTTCATTTTGTTTTTTATTCTTCTACCCGCACTGTTCTAACATAATAGTTCAATTTATTTTTCTCATCTAATTGACGATTATCTTGTGAGAACTAAAGTTCTTTTAACAGAAATTGAGGTTTAGTTTCAATCTTTTTTTCGTCAAGAAAATGAATAATTAAGCTATGACCTCAATACATTCATTGTGACGTTACATAAAAATAAAATGTTTACAAAGTCTAAATCATTATCACTTTTCAATAAATAACTGGATAAAAACAAATATATTTTATTTTATTAAAATTCAAGTTAATAATTAATTCAAGTCAAGTTAAGTCAAGTTAAGTCAAGTTAAGTCAAGTTACGTCAAGTTACGTCAAGTTAAGTCAAGTTAAGTCAAGTAAAGTAGTCTTTAGTTAAGAAATGAAAGTCTTCAGCTAAGTTGTCTTCAGTAAAGTAAAGTTTTCGATAAGGAAATGTTTTCAACTAAAGTAAAGTTCTAGTTCTACAGTTGAAAAACATTACAGTCGTGGTAATAGGTGAGTGATGACGATATGCTGTGGCTGAATTTAAGTAGTGATTCCGTAGCCGCCTGAAGGCAGTAGCAGGTGACGTGTCGCCGCGACTCTATTCTTTTCTATGTATTTCTATAAAGTGATTGCCAACGTGTCACTGGCGACGTAAGGCAGCTATCACCTGCAGTCGGCCACGAAACCACACATGCATCCCTTCATCTTTACCTTTAAAAACATAAAATACCTTGGAACCGACTTCCAAAAAAAGTGGTCGGTGTTTCTGGTTTTGTGTCTTCGTTTTTTGACACCGATTTCCGAAATTAAAGCTATTTGCACTTTTTTTGGAAGTCGTTTTCCTAGCTGACTACCCTGAGAAGAAACGCAAAAACAAACTCAGAGGTCAAAGTCTCTTTTAAAGTGTTCAAATCCATACAATATGTACTAGTCAAATCATAAGAGAACCATGTACGTTTATGTCTGGGATGAGATTTTAAGGAAAGCAGCACAAAAAATTCGAGTGGACCTGTCCAGACAGTGCAAGCATTTGTCAGTTATCGTGAAGCTCAACTCATAACTTTGAGGAGCTCAACGAACCGACTAAAAATACCAAAGTAAGGACATTTGGGTAGGCCGCAAGAATACTAAAACTGCCAGACAATCATAAAATCTACATGAATATAACGACATACATAGTTCTCGCATTCATATTATGCTATATGAGGACCATGCAGCTTAGTGTCTGTAATGGTCTTTTGAAGAAAAAACCACACATATTTGAGTGGACCTGTCCAGTCAGTGCAAGAAATTGTCAATAGTCGAATAGCTCAATTTAAAAACCACTATAGAGCTCAATGACTTGACGAACAGTAAGTACCAAAGAAAGGACATTTGGGTAGGCGGCAAAAGTACTCAAACTGTCAGACAACGTTAAAAACTACTGTAAAAAGAAGGAGAAAATAATAATATTAACCCACATATTCCTCACATTTACAATAATTAAGTCATCAAAAAAAATATATATATAATACTTTACAAATTAAATATTCATGTCAATCAATTTTGTTTGATTTAAATTTATTTATGCTTAGTTCTTGAACTTGGCTAGGAAGTTTTTTATAGAAACGTATACATTGGCATCTAAACGAACCACTTATTTACTTCTTGAGCCTGGTTTTAGGTACAATAAATTTGTGTTTGTTCCTAGTATTTATGCTATGGACATCACTGTATCTTTTAAACAGATTAATATTATTATGTGTATACATGAGATTCTCATAAATATATTGAGAGGGATAGTCATAATATTAATCTCTTTAAATTTGTCTCTGATGGAGTGTCTGGGACTTAATTTATAAATTGCACGAATAGCCCTTTTCTGTATAACAAAAATTGTCTGAATATCGGCGGCATTTCCCCACAACAGAATGCCGTACGACATCACACTATGAAAATCAATAAAGTATACTAAACGAGCTGTCTCTGAACCAGTTAAACCACGAATTATCCTAACGGCGTATAATAATAATAATATTTATTTATTTCTCCTCACGAAAAACAGACCTTACATCTTAATTACAATTTTACTCATATCTATTTTAATACAGGTACATGGATAGTCTAGAATATGTGAGAAGCTGGTGTCTGAGGTAGGCATGAAAATGCTTGTGTTTCAAATCACCAGGTCCCACCCACGGAAGGAACAAAACCAGTTGTATTTGAGTGGTACTGATATAATAGCACTTTTTGATATATGGAGCGATTATTTAACATTATAGTTGGAGAAATATGGGTAGGTAGTTAAATTATAACTTTTTAACTAAGCATAAAAACTAAAACAAAAACAAACGCGTCAGAATGTGTGTATATTATGTATGTAAGGGTGTGTTGTGAATTGTTATGTGTTGTGTTAAGGGTTTCGTGTTTGTGTAAGTACTTGTCTGTGTGTGTGGGTGTAACGTGTGTTTGTGTGAGTGTAGTTTAACTATGATTTTTTTTTGTTAATAAAACTTTTGGTTTAGAAAACTTTATTCTTCATCAAGTCAATCGTCACTTACACGAGAGTAATATTATATTAATTTTATCACAACAGTGCGGGTAGAACACATTGGGTTATGTTAACTTTATGCATTTTGTTTTTTTCTCGTTTAGGAGAAGATTATTGATATTAAACCAGTTAACTACAGTTGAAAGAGCCTTATTTACATCATCAACAACCACCTGCCGACGTTTGAGTTTAAATAAAAGTGAAGTGTCATCTGCAAACAGCACTATATCATGTTTATCCTTTATGAGGTAAGGCAAGTCGTTGATATAGATTAGAAACAAAAATGGACCCAGAATTGTGCCTTGAGGAACCCCCATTCTGACTACAGATCCGGGAGACCTTTTGCCATTTACATCAACTCTCTGAATCGTATTACTCAAGTTTGAAGTAAGAAGATCCAGAGAGGCGCCCCGGACTCTATAGAAGTGCAGCTACCTGATCAATGTATCATGGAGAATGCAATCGAAAGCCTTAGACAAATCACAAAAAATCCTTAACTCATCGCATTTATATTTATCTTGCCATGCATTATTAATGTGTCCCAAAAGTTCAACACCAGCATCAGTTGTTGAACGACCCCTTGTGAAACCAAACTGTTAGTTAAGTAATAATTTGTGTTTATTAAAATATCTTTGAATGCGATACACAAGCAAAAATAAAAATAAATTCCTTACACGTTTTGCATTTGCATTTCACTGCAGACGTAGACACGTGTATGATGTCAGCAAGGTCAATTGCTGTCCGGAGAACGCAGCGTTGGCCTACCACCCGCAATGTGATACGTATGCAAAAAGAGCAATATATTCCTTACTCATTTTGTATACATATCAACATTGCAGTTGTGGTTACAGTTTAGTGATGCCGATGTGCTGTGGATGAAGTTAAGGACTGATTCCATAGCGGCCTGCAGGCGTCAACAGCAGGGGACGTGTCAAGTCAAGTTGTCGAGTTAAGTCAAGTTAAGTCAAGTTAAGTCAAGTTAAGTCAAGTTAAGTCAAGTTAAGTCAAGTTAAGTCAAGTTAAGTCAAGTTAAGTCAAGTTAAGTCAAGATAAGTCAAGTTAAGTCAAGTTAAGTCAAGTTAAGTCAAGTTAAGTCAAGTTAAGTCAAGTTAAGTCAAGTTAAGTCAAGTTAAGTCAAGTTAAGTCAAGTTAAGTCAAGTTAAGTCAAGTTAAGTCAAGTTAAGTCAAGTTAAGTCAAGTTATGTCAAGTTAAGTCAAGTCAAGTCAAGTCAAGTTAAGTCAAGTTAAGTCAAGTCAAGTCAAGTCAAGTCAAGTCAAGTCTAGTCAGGTCAAATCAAGTCGAGTCGAGTCGATTCGAGTCGAGTCGAGTCGAGTCCACACACACACACACACACAGCTCACGACACAGCTGACAATAAGTAAACATAATTGGATAATTCTAAACACTATGCCAATTACGAAGTACACAGATATAACAATAAGCATAGAAGAGAGTGACAAGAAGTATGTATAGTGTGTGCGTGTGTGTGTTTGTACGGTGTGGGTTTCTGTGGATGTGTGTATGTATGACTTACTGGCACTACAGGCGTAACTGGGCCTCTCGCGTTTGGTCTAACATAAGGATGATCTCTTTTTTAAACGGTTCCAAGTGATGTTGAAGATGTCCAGTGTTGGAATCTTGTCATTATATAATGCTGGTAGTCGCAAGAAAGGTGACATCTTCATATAATTAGTGGAAGCCGAAGGAACAGCTAACAGATTGGTATGTCTAGTACCTTTAAGTGGCACGTTAAAGTTAACTTTCCAGAGCAGTTGTGGGCAGTCAAATTTATTATTAAGTATGTCGTAAATTAAAACCATGTCATTTATCTGTCGCCTCTCTTCCAGAGTATTTAGTTTGTGGTATCGACAGGAGTCCGGGTAATTTAAGGTGCCAGCTTTTGCTTTGTAATTTAAATGCTTGATATATTTCCGTTGTATAGACTGTGTGTTGTATTTCTTATAAAATGGACGCCATATAACGCTTGCGGATTCTAATATGCTCCTTACATAGCAGTAGTACAAAGTTTTTAAACATAGTGGAGTATTAACTGCTTGCTGTTACGTATAACGAATCCTAGGGATGCTTTACTGGTGATATGAGCAATGTGGGCCTCGAATGTAAATTTGTCGTCCAGAATCACACCTAAATCCAAGACCTGTGATGCTCGCGGAATAATATCGTTACTGATAGTGTAATTGTAATGTATTATGTTGCGTTTCCTTGAAAAGGTTATTATTTGACATTTCTTAGTGTTTACCTTTATATTGTTTAACTTATAGTAGTCACTAAGTCTATCTAAGTCAGATTGAATCAATTGACAGTCATTGAAATTATTTATTTTCAAATATATTTCTTTGTCGTCGGCATATAGAAAGTGCTCAGAATGAAGAAAACATTGCGTTATGTCAAATAAATAAATATTATAAAGTTAGAAGGATAACATGGAGCCCTGGGGCACCTCGGAAGTAACTTCGACATAATCAGATCGGTAGCTACCGATAATTACCGCTTTCCGCCGATTTCTCAGGTAGGATTCTATCCATCTAAGCAAGTTCCCCTTAATACTATGTATTGTATATATATTGTAATAAGGCTTTTAGTTTTTTGGGCAGAATGCAAAAGTTCATCCGGTCAAACACTTTTTCGAAATCGGTGTATATTACGTCCACTTGGGCACCGTCGTTCATACCTGTAACAACATAGTTAGTAAGCTCAAGAAGGATGGTATTGACTGTACGAGATTTTACTAATCTGTGTTGGGACGCGGGTGTGCACTGTTTATTTGCGGGGCGTAAATATGATCGTATACAATTTTCTCTAACATTTTACCAAAGATGTTCAATATCGATATATCACTGTTATTAGATACTTCCGTTTAGAACCTTTTTTATGGATCGGTACTATTTGAGCCTCACGCCACTGTCGCGGGAACGTGCCCTGGTCGAGAGATCGCTGGAAAATGATCATAAGGAAATCATTTATAAAAAAAAAATCATTCATATTGGAATATCATTGATGAAGTCACATCGGCGCGGGCCATGTTTAAGTCCATCCCTTCATCATACACACACCGCCGAACCGGAGAACGCAGCGTTGCCCTACTGTGGATGTGTAGACGAAGTTAATGGCTGATCTGTCAGACAACAGACACAAAAGAAAATCTATTGTTCGTGGTCACACATGACCTACGTGACAGATGAGGTTTTAATTCCATAGCCGACAGCAGGCGGCAGCAGCAGGCGAACGTGTCACCGCGACTCTATTTGTTTCTATGTATTTCTGTGAAAAAGCGATCGGCGACGAGTCGCTTGCTACGGAAGGTAGCTATCACCTGCAGTCGGCCATGAAACCACACTTATATGCTAAGTTATCGTGTTTTTGAAGTAAGTAAGAAAAGAAATGACATAAATGCGGCAATATCCCATCCATCCCTTCAACCATACCTTTAATAACATAATATTACTAAATGAGTAACTTGTATAAATTATTGTGTTACACTTGGACTGTGCCAGCGAGGTTCGTTGCGGTCCAGATAACGCAGCGTTGTCCGAACACCCGCAAAGTGATAGGTATGCAAAAAGAGCAATATATTCCTTACTCATTTTGTGTACCTAAAACATAGCAGTCGTGGTTCCAGTAGAGTGATGTTGATATGCTGTGGATAAAGTTAAGGACTGATATCATAGCCGCCTGCAGGCGGCAGCAGCAGGCGACGTGTCGCCGCGACTCTATTCGTTTTTATTTATTACTATCTAGGTTAGTGATGACCATGTGCTGTGGATGAATTTAAGGAGTGATTCCGTAGACGCCTGCAGGCAGCAGTAGGTGACGTGTCGCTGCTACTCTATTCTTTTCCATGTATTTCTATAAAGCGATTGCTGACGTATCACTAGCTACGGAAGGCAGCTGTCACCTGCAGTCGGCCACGAAACCACTCTTACATGCTAAGTTATCATGTTTTTGAAGTAAGCTAGAAATGAAATGGGACAAGAGTGGAAAACATGATGACACTAAAACAGAAGGCAGTCAGAGCACAATTAGATTAACATTAGAATGTCATTGATAAAATCACATTAGGTCTAGCCATGTTCAAGTCCATCCCTTCATCTATACCTTTACACACATAAAATACCTTGTAAAAATTATTACGATAATGAACCTCGCTGAAAACGTTCAAGTAAATAATACTTGAACGTTTTCAGCGAGGTTCATTACGGTCCAGAGATCGCAGCACTGCCGTAATGTGATACACAAGCAAAAATACCAACGTTGCACGTTTTGCATTTGCATTTCACTGCAGACGTAGACAGGTGTATGATGTCAGCAAGGTGAATTGCTGTCTGGAGAACGCAGCGCTGACCTTCAAACCGAAATGTAAGTAACATGCAAAAAGAGTAATATATTCATTCCTTACTAATTTTGTATGCCAAAAACATTGCAGTCGTAGTTACTGTTGAGTGATGTCGATGTGCTGTGGCTGAAGTTAAGGACTGATTCCATAGCCGACTACAGGCGGCAGCAGCAGGCGACGTGTCACCGCAACTCTATTCGTTTCTATGTATTTCTTTGAAAAAGCGATCGGCGACGTGTCAGCTCCGGAAAGAAGCTATCACCTGCAGTTGGCAACGAAACCACACTTATGTGCTAAGTTATCATGTTTTTAAAGTTAGCAAGAAAAGATATGGCATAAATATCGCAAGATGATGACACTAAAACAGAAACAGTCAGAGCACAAATAGATTTATATTTGAATATCATTGATGAAGTCACATTGGCTCTAGCCATGTTCAAGTCCATCCCTTCATCTATATATATAGTACAGTAAAGACCTCGTTCTGCATTTGAAAAACATTGCAGTCGTGGTAATAGGTTAGTGATGACGATGTGCGGTGGATGAATTTAAGGAGTGATTCCGTAGCCGTCTGCAGGCAGCAGTAGGTGACGTGTCGCCGCTACTCTATTATTTTCCATGTATTTCTATAAAGCGATTGCTGACATGTCACTAGCTACGGAAGGCAGCTGTCACCTGCAGTCGGCCACGAAACCACTCTTACATGCTAAGTTATCATGTTTTTGAAGTAAGCTAGAAATGAAATGGGACAAGAGTGGAAAACATGATGACACTAAAACAGAAGGCAGTCAGAGCACAATTAGATTAACATTAGAATGTCATTGATAAAATCACATTAGGTCTAGCCATGTTCAAGTCCATCCCTTCATCTATACCTTTACACACATAAAATACCTTGTATAAATTATTACGATAATGAACCTCGCTGAAAACGTTCAAGTAAATAATACTTGAACGTTTTCAGCGAGGTTCATTACGGTCCAGAGATCGCAGCACTGCCGTAATGTGATATACAAGCAAAAATACCAACGTTGCACGTTTTGCATTTGCATTTCACTGCAGACGTAGACAGGTGTATGATGTCAGCAAGGTGAATTGCTGTCCGGAGAACGCAGCGCTGACCTACAAACCGAAATGTAAGAAGCATGCAAAAAGAGTAATATATTCATTCCTTACTCGTTTTGTATGCCAAAAACATTGCAGTCGTAGTTACTGTTGAGTGATGTCGATGTGCTGTGAATGAAGTTAAAGACTGATTCCCTAGCCCCCTGCAGGCGGCAGCAGCAGGTGACGTGTCACCGCGACTCTATTCGTTTCTATGTATTTCTATTAAAAACGCGATCAGCGACGTGTCGCTAACAACGGAAGCTATCACCTGCAGTTGGCCATGGAACCACACTTATATGCTAAGTTATCGTGTTTTTAAAGTTAATAAGAAAAGAAATGAGATATATGCGGCAATATGATGACACTAAAACAGAAGACAGTCAGAAAAAAAACTTCACAGTCTTGAACACACATTGTTTTGAATATTTCATAATAGTGTTTATTTTTACTTAAAAATAGCAGGTATTCACAACAAAGTTAGCGTCACATAATTTAGAAGTTATTTCTAAAAGTGTTGGTTCTACTATTGGGATAAAAAGTCAAATATCCTGTTAGGTTTTAATTCGCGTGTACTAGTTTCCAGTACACGCGAAATAATATTCCACGTTGATTCGCATTAAAAACTAAAAATCAAAATAATGCTAGTCAGGAGGTATTGGTAGTTCATCAACGCTACAGTGAAATTCGGTGAAAAATGAACATTTGTGTTGTGAAGACGAAAAGGAGGACTGTTATCCAGGATATTCTGGTATGTGCGTTCCCTTCCTAATTCACGACTCAAATGCAACCGCCGCTGCTTTAATACCGAAAGTATTAAAGACATGATTTGATATAGTGCAATAAAGGCTCCAAGTATTTGCAAGAGTTCTCTCTATAGCTCACGAAACTTAAGACCAACGATGACAGAACCATAATCAGCAAATCGGAGCTTATGAGAGAGATCGAGACGTTCTATGGACAGTTATACACGTCAATGACTAAAACCGCTGCGAATCTAGGTAATGACCAAACGGCTAGATTAACCGGACACTATACCGCAGACATCCCGAACGTCAGCCTGTATGAAATAAGGATGGGTCTGAAGCAGCTTAAAAACATCAAGGCATCGGGTGACGACGGAATTACGGCCGAACGCCTAAAGGCGGGTGGAAAACCGGTCCTAAAGGCCCTTAAGCAACTGTTCGCCACTTAAAAACACCACAGGCATAGGGCAGTGGTGTGGTGGTACTCTTCCTTAAGAAGGGCGACAGTGCCCTGTTTAAGAATTACATGCCCATCTCACTTCTGAGCCATGTCTATAAGCTATTTTCCAGAGCCATCACGAACCGTCTCACGCGCAGTTTTGACGACTCCTCAGTCTCCCGAGCAAGCCGGATTCTGAAAAAATATTAGCACCGCAGACCACATGCATAAGCTGAGGCAGGTTCTACAGACGACTGAAGAGTATTATCATTGTCTTTGTTTAGCATTTGTGGATTACGAGAAAGCCTTTTATTCGAACGAGACGTGGGCTGCACTACAGTCTCTCCAACGGTGCCAGGTCGACTGTCGGACGTCGAGGAGCTGAAGTGTTTATACGAAAACTTCACCATGTCAGTCCGTTTTCAGGACTGGAACTCGAAACCTATCCTCCTGCAGTGGGGTGTGAAGCAAGGAGATGTCAATTCTCCGAAACTGTTCACAGCTGTAATGGAGGATGCCTTCAAGTTTCTGGACTGGAGAGAGCTAGGCATTTATATCATGGCCATTGATGTAAATGCCTAGCTATACATCACTCACCTTCGATCTGTCGCTTATAAAATTCATCCTGGCTGAGACTATAGAGGATCTGAGAACAATGCTTTATGACCTTAGTAGAGCTTCCGAAAGAGTGGGTCTTAAAATGAACGCGGATATAACCAAGATCATGTCAAATACCCATGCAGCACCTACTCCAATAAGAATCATACTCTGCATTCAAAGTTTTAGACGAGTACACCTGGGACAAATGGTCCAGTTAGGTAGGGCTAACTTTGAGAAAGAGGCCAATCGTCTAATGCTATTTGGCTGGGTGACATTGGGGAGGCTGCGCGATATCTTCTCGTCCAACATAGCACAGTGTCTAATGGCCCGGCTACACGCTCAGTCTTGCCTGCGCAGTCCGTTTTGTGCACTCATGACTGTGAAAAAATACGGAACACCGTGTAGTGGCCATACGGTGCAGGTAAGCTCGTGCAAACTAACTGTGCAGTCCCTAGTTGTGTTTTGTGAGCTCGTCAACGCACCATGTTGCCAACGGAAGAGGGTTTTTTATTAGGAGCATTATTTTATTGTTTACTGATAAAGAAACAACAAGCAATCAAGCGACGCCGTAGAAGTAAGTGGAGCAAAAGATGGTTTTTACGAAGGAAAATACATTCACATACATATTAACTTAATCGAAGATTTGAGAGAAGATCCAGAAGACTGGTGAGGTTATCTAAGATTGGATGAAACCGCCTATAATGAATTACTGCACTTAGTGACACCCATAATTAAAACACAAGATACTGTTATGCGCCAGTCTATATCCCCTCATGAAAGATTAAATTGAACACTAAGGTTTTTAGCTACTGGGAGGACTTATAGGGACCTCAGGTACTCAGCAGCAATATCTCATCAAGCATTGTCAAAAATAATTCCGGACACATGTAAAGCCACACGCGCGCAATTACCTGCGCAAACAGGTTTGTACAGGCATGCTCGCAGGCAAGACTGAGCGTTTAGCCGGGCCATAAAGATGAAATTCAATGAGCAGTTCGTAACACTAAGCCACACGCTCACAGTAAGCCTCATCAGAAGGCTTAAAGTCTCCCAAATGTGGTGCTATGCTCGTAGTTTACGAGTACATGCGTGATCGAATTAGTAATTATGAAATTCGCAAGAGAACAAAGGTTACAGACTTAAACTTAAGAATCGCCAAACTGAAGTAACAGAGTGCAGAACACATTGCATATTAATTTATTAAATCATTTTTCCTTCTATGTTTTGCCGAGAAAGCGCAAAGAGAATAGATGCAAACAAGTGGTAAATAAGAGCTAAGTCGAAGCAAAAGAAGAAAAAAAAATATTTACATTATTTTTCTGCTTTACACTTAACTTGAGCGAAAATTAATTGTTATTAAATTCACACCTGTACTACAAGTGCCAAGTCATGGGCTATAGAAATGCAAGATGTCAGGTAACTGGCTCAGTCAGGTCACGGGCTCAGCCAAATCACGGGCAAGTACTACATGTCAGGTCACAGGTTTGTTTTCGACACGTTGTTGGCCACGGAATAGAAAAAAGAAGTGGGAGAGCCACGCAGCAATCTGGCGTGAGTCACAATTATGCGTTGTTGTTTTTTTCTATTAGGTGTTGTTGGCATTCTTAGAAACGAATATTAGCTTCGCGGGCGGGTTTAAGTCTTGCGGCGTATATTTCTAGCTTTGGGTGTTAATACATTTCAGTATGCCAGGACACGTGATGAACCAGGCCACGTGCTGAGCTAGGTCACGGGCTTCATAATTACTAAATATTTTTATTGCTTAGTGTGTTTATTGTATGTGTCAAATAATGTGATGACGTGTAGCATATAATAACGATGCTTTTCAAGTTAAGTCAATTAAACTATTAAGTTTATTTATTATATTTTATTACAAGTTTTCACTCACAATAGAAACGAACATAATTAAATTAAAAGTTTAAACTTAATATGAATATCCAAAAACGAAGTTAACGTTTACTAAAAAAACGTACTTACAATGATAAATCTAAATGGCAAACCAAAACATATAAAGGAAATGACCTGTTCCTGCCCTCGTAGTCGGGAACATATGCAGGTTTATAGTTTTTATACAAAGATTTAAAAATAAAGATCTAATTAATCATGGTTATATTATTCCGACTAAAGCCCGGGTTAAAATGTCTGAAAAAAACAGTATATTAAATGATTCTGCTTTTCTTATAAATGCATTTCCTGAATATGACGTTCCATTGTATCCATAATCATCCGGTAACCATAATACATAATAAAGGAAGTTGTTTCTTTACTATTCCTTATTTTTGTTGGAAAATAAGAACGAGTTATTTCCGATAGTGAATTTTAATGACAAGGAATATGTATGTTTGGTTTATAATTAATTTCATTTGGCACGCTTTAAAGGTTACGTTTTCATTGACTGTGTTTAATTCTAAGATCACACACCAACATGTTTTTTAATAACCACTGCGTATAAAGGAGTCTTGTTTCTATCAAAATTTATCTGACAGTACTGGCGGACACCTCCAGCAACCATTTTCATAAAATCGATATTTTAATCGGTTTGAATCAAAGCATTAAAAATCGAGATTCAAATAGATTTTTGAATTGATATTATATTTTACTGTATAAAGCTGTTTATAAATAACTAACTGACCCGGTGAACTTCGTACCGCCTAAAAATCGATACGAAAAATTGAATTCTCTTCATTATTTTTAATTTCGTGAATTTTTGCCATGTTCTAAGGGAGTGTC
This sequence comes from Polia nebulosa, assembly GCA_951329385.1. NCBI lineage: Eukaryota > Metazoa > Arthropoda > Insecta > Lepidoptera > Noctuidae > Polia > Polia nebulosa. The sequence goes on along the minus strand of OX589587.1, from coordinate 3,340,824 downwards.
CAGATCTGACGACGAATGCGCCGTTCGCGCACACTGTGCTAACCTTGCGTGAGTTGCGCTAAAGAGACGCACCAAACAATTACAGTAGCTGCACGCGTGCAGCTCGAGAGTGGCTCGCGATCGGTGCATTCGCCAGATCTGGACAAACCCTAATAGTTATTCTGTTATTCGGAGCGGAGAAAAATCCGAGAAATTAAAGATCATTAATTCGGGTGCGTACCATTTGACATAATAACAAAAGTTCTAACGATCACATGACCTAATTTCATTTAATATATTTTTTTTTTAGTATAACGATGAAATAATATAATGAATTATTGATATAATTTCAGTTTACCTAATTTTATATGGTTTAATAAACATTTTCTATAATCATTAGGTCTAACGTTTAATATATATAAAAAAACGTCATTATGGTCTCAGAATTTTTGGCTTCATTTTCTTTTTGCTTCTCAGTATCTGTATTTTCTTTTGCAGTGTTGTAGTTAATACCAGAATAGCTCTAGCCTTGTCTTTGCTTGCATTCTTTCTGAAATGTTAGGTTGTGTTGATTTCGCTATGTTCCAATGTTATGTCAATGTCGGTAATTGTTTTTATGGTTAAGGACATTAAATCCACCTCCTCTTCATTGGCTGCTGCAGGAACCGTGGATTATAATAATATATTGTTTTGTCTACTGATAAGTACGAGGTGTTCTATTTTATTACTTAATTGGGCTAAGTACTATTAGTTTTAATTTCTAGTACTCTTTTATAAGTGGTTCGATGTTCTCATCCACTTTATTGAGTATCACTGTGGTAATATTTTCTGTTATTATCATTGTTTGTTTTTGTAATTCTTCTTTAAATTTTTCGTTTGACTTTTCTTTTGACAGTTCAGTGTTCATCGTGAAACTGAGCCTAACTTTATTTTTTTTTCCAAAGTCACAGTCTCGAAATTTACTATTTTCTACGATGGTAGCACTGTCTAGTGAATGAGAGAACGCGTGACTGACTAATGCAAATTGACAGCGCTGGCGCCTATTTTCCCGTTACTGCTAACCTCCAAATTAGCACTGTTTTATTTTTATTTTATTTAATTAACACTTTACGGTTGTGATGATTGCGTTAAGACAGGATACTTTTTTACACTTCTCCGCACTTTTTTATTACATGGTTTGTATGGCAAATGGCCTTTATTTACGTTTAGCTATTTTATATTGGTGAAAATGCAGAAAACTTTGGTAACACGTCTTTACGTAGCAAGTCCGGAACCGAAAACCGTAATGATAACCATAAAGTAATATAATATGTTAATTCGGATTTAATAATTTCATCATAAGATCTATTATTTGCTCATTTATGATGAATGATGATTACCTAAATAATGTTGATATTCGATATGCACCGAAATCCCCGCACTTACCGCAATCTCCCCGCAAAAATTCTCGCGAAAAGTTCAAAAAATTTAATATAGCGCCACCACGTAAAACTAATTCAAACCAACAATTGATTCAGTGTTGCCCGCACGCAAACATCATTTATTTCTTCTGTCAGAATATTGACTTAAATAGGTAGGTACAGTTAATATAGAATAAAATAAATATTCAAAGTAGACAAATAATTATCCTTTTAAATATTATCCTTCACAGTCGACGGTAAAATATATCGTATTTTGTATTTCCTCAAATTACTATGAATACTACTCATTAATAGATTAATTGTGAACATTGCCAAAAAAAATTGATGAGAATTATAACAATCAATGCATAGGTAACTCATGTATTATGATAGACCTTCAAACCTAGAAATTCCTGGCTCCGATCCTCAGGTCAGATAAAGTGTGAGGTTTTCCAATATGATTTTATATTGCAGCTTGAGCGCCAATTCATTCTAAGATTTCTTAAAAACAAAATACAGCACCATCTTGCTGGGCAATTACAATTCTAAACGTCCAGGCGTTTAGAATTGTAATTGTATTTTGTAAATTGGTTTTATAAAAAACTTTTAAACGTAAATATTTTTTGTCAGTTTATGCTAGATGAGGCAAAGATTCACAAACTCCAAAGAGAAAAAAAAAATTCTAGCCTAACAACTATTACAACGTACAATTTTTTTTCTTTAATAATATTATTAGCTGTACACATTTTTCATATCTATTATATCTTTTTCTGAAATACGCAGAGAACGAAGTCGCGAGCAGAAACTATATTATACTTATATCATTTCTAGTAAACTATTTATTTTCACAATTCAAAGGCGACTTCATTCCTTCCTTAAGCTTACTGCATTCACTGACTTATTAATATTTGACATATTGATGTTTTAATGTAGGTATTTAAAACATTAAATAAAATCATTAGTTTTAGCCTATTTTAGAGATAAAATTTGAAAAAAAAAAACGGTTTAAAACACACTCTGGAGTGAAGAAAATAAAATCCTTACCTAAAAATGCCTTGCGAGGAGAAAAAAAGTGTGTGGTACTAAATGTTTGATAACATTTTTGAAATGAAGTTCGAGGGACTTCAAATCAAATTTATAATTATCAGCCGTTGCTATTAATTGCCCGCAAAATAAGAACATTGACTCCGTGAGGTAAATACTCCAAAGGTTGCACTTTATCACTTTTGGTCTTTTATTTCATACCATTTTGTACATAATCCGAATGTGTAGTTACGAATAAAAACAATACGTTATACATATATTTATCAAGGTCACAAGAACATCCACTCACACAGTGTAAAGACTTGTAAAATACTAATTGTAATAAATAATATTTTTTGCTGCTGAATGCTGCTGAATGGCGTCTTGTGTATGTGAGTATACATGTTTGTGAACGCATCCACGATACAGGAGTAATTCCTAGTGTGGGCAACGTTTTTTATGAAAAAAAAAACAAAAAAGAAATACGAACGTTTACAGTTCCGCTCGGAATAAATAACGCAAGCGTCAAAATAAATCAACGTATTTTATAACATAAAAGTATAATTAAATCAAAATCTGTTCAATCAAACGTTTGATAAGTTTATTTTCAATGTTTTAAAGGAAATTTCATAAAATACCACTGAAGCGTTACGCTTTGTAGCTAAAAAGTGTATTATGGATCGAACTTTGCATTTTTTTTTTGTATCGAGAAAATGTCTAGTATCGTATATTCCTTCAATCAAATTGAAGATCTTAAAGTTAAAAAGCATATTACGAAATGCTATATCCCTATTCCAAGTACTTGGCAAGATACACAAAAAATTCAAACAGCCTTTTTATCAATGTGTCCCCTTAATAGGTTTCAGTAATAGAACTCGAACTACAACCGAAATAAGACAATTAACACAGCCATTTATTAATTAATAATTTTATTGACTAATAAGAATTTCTGTACAGTTTGTATGAGTACCGCTCGGAATAAATAACGTAAGCGTCAAAATAAATCAACGTATTTTATTACATAAAAGTATAATTAAATCAAAATCTGTTCAATCAAACGTTTGATAAGTTTATTTTCTGTGTTTTAAAGGAAATTTCATAAAATACCACTGAAGCGTTACGCTTTGTAGCTAAAAAGTGTATTATGGATCGAACTTTGCATTTTTTTTTTGTATCGAGAAAATGTCTAGTATCGTATATTCCTTCAATCAAATTGAAGTTCTTAAAGTTAAAAAGCATATTACGAAATGCTATATCCCTATTCCAAGTACTTGGTAAGATACACAAAAAATTCAAACAGCCTTTTTATCAATGTGTCCCCTTAATAGGTTTCAGTAATAGAACTCGAACTACAACCGAAATAAGAAAATTTAACACAGCCATTTATTAATGAATAATTTTATTGACTGATAAACCTTTCTGTACAGTTTTGTTAGTTCAATTAAAAAAATTAATTAATAGGTTCTTCACTAAGACACATGTACGAATAGGTCGTGGTGTGCTTTTTTGTAAAATAAATTAAAAGGAGTTGTTTATAGAAACTAATAAGCAAGTAACGCAAATAAAATTGTTAAAATTCAGCGGGTTTTGTCTACTTTCTGGAGTTTCTTGCTAGTTCTCCAAGAGAACTAGAAGAATTACGGTTCGCGCAGTGGTTGAGCGTTCATCTGCGAAGCTGCGGGTTCGATCCCCGCAGAGCCCAATTAGATTTAACTTAAAATATCACTGGCGCTGGCCAGGTTTCAAGTTGATCCCTGCGTCCATACCTTTACACACATAACATAACTAATTGAATAATAACTTGTACCTAGGATTATGATAATAATACCTACTTAACTATGACATGACAGAGTACAAATTACTTAATCATAAATACTTTCTGAATAAAGTCAATATAATTATCAGTTCTTTCTAAAACTTCACTTAGACACTAACCTGGTCCTGCTGATCAGCAAACACGTTCCCAATGGCCAGCAGACAGGAATTTCCCCAATTGTCACAAAATAAGCACATGCCGCTAGCCCAGGCGGCTGGGAAGCGTCTTCTCGCGCACCGTTGTTTCACATAATAATCACAAAATAATGATGTGTCCTGTTATATACCTAATTAAAACGGATAAGGGCGTTCCCAAGTTCAGCGTGGGTGTATCGAGCAGATCATTCGAGGAGAGCAAGTATATTTTCCGGTCCGAGGATTTCGTGGGAGGGGATCAGGGGTAGCTATCTCACTCATCCAATTGATACGCCCATTTCAGTGCAACATCCCCTCATTCCATCCCCATTTCGACTTTCTACCTCATCCGGTTCTCGGAATATAAGCTCATAGTCCTGATCTCGGGGGAGCTTTGTGAAACTATTCAAAATGGAAGCTTGCGTGGTGCGCAACATGAACGATCAATAATATAATGTAGACCTCGGCCTGAAATGCGAATTTGTATTGATAACATTCATTCTTTGCAAATTTTACATATGCGTAAACTGCGGGCTAAAGAAGCATAATATAGTAGTCACTTGGACATTAGACTAAAGAAAATATCGGAGCATTACTAAGCCACGCAACGCATTCGCATACTTTTTACGCAAGCATTTGCTCGTGTGGTATATCGTGCCTGTGTCGTTTTGTGTATTTTTTTCAAAAAGCGGTTAGCAAAATTAACCTAATGACACTTATTTAGTCTTATTTTATTTATTCTCTGTTATTAAGATTAGTTTTCACCTCGTCCCGTGAATGTATCCGTGGCATGGCATCACAGGGCTCATAATAGAATACCAAAGCTGCGTTATTTATTTTTTAAATCTCGCAGCATATTCTGAGTTAGGCGCCTTTTGGCCTCTCACAGTTTATTCCTATTTTTTATTTTGTATTGTTAGTATTAAGTTCTTGTGTGAAAGGTACAAATAAATATTTTTCTTTCTTTCTATCTTGTTTATGTTATTAATAAAATTCTCAAAAAGTGAAACAATCAAGTAAAGAGGAAAAGTGGGTTTCTGTCTTATGAGGAAGTGCCAATTAAAATTCTTTAATTAAATACTTATAATAAATGGAGAGCATGGGGATCAGAGGTCTACCACTTAAATTATTCACGGATTATCTCAGTAATCGTTTTCAGTGTGTTAAGGTGGCCGACTGGGTAAGTGACAAACTTCCCGTAACTTACGGAGTGCCGCAAGGTAGTGTCCTTGGACCAACCTTATTTCTAATCTATATTAATGACCTCTGTGAACTTGAACTCCAAAATGGGAAAATTATAACTTTCGCGGATGACACTGCCCTTGTTTTTAGGGACACGTCGTGGTTCAAAACTTTTCAACATGCTCAATGCGGTTTTGATGTTGTTAATGACTGGCTTAGATGTAATCTTTTAACGTTAAATGTCGAAAAAACCAAGTTTGTAAAGTTCTCGCTCCGTAATGAATCCCATCTCTCTCAAAATTCGCATAAAATAATTGCACATTCTCGGCTTTGTCATAAAATTATAAGTTGCAATTGCCCTTCGCTTGAACAAACTAAATTAATAAAGTACCTTGGAGTTGTGATCGACGAGAGACTTAGTTTTGCTCCTCACGTAGACCTTGTATCTTCTAGGGTCCGTAAATTAGTATATATATTTAAAAATCTCAGACACACTGCTAGCCCGAAGGTCTTAAAGATGATTTATTCTGCTCTATGCCAGTCACTGTTGGTGTATTGTATAACTAGTTGGGGAAGTGCGTGTAAAACAGTCTTAATCAAAGTCGAGCGTGCTCAAAGAGCACTCCTTAAAGTAAGTCTGTTTTTACCATTCTTTCATCCCACAACCAGCCTTTATCAAACCTGTGAGGTATTGACGGTGAGGCAGCTTTTTATACTACAAACAGTCCTCAGAATGCATAATTCCTTAAAGTATAACCCCTTAGCATTTCTACAGAAGCGCAGGAAATATACTGTTGGTGTGTCTAGAGCGTGCCGCACTAAATTTGCTCAGAGATTTTTCCCTTTTCTTGGTGCCCATCTTTACAACAGAATAAATTTAATTCTCGACACTTATCCCCTTACCAAACACAAATGTAAAACAACTGTTACAAAATGGCTCATTGACCTAGATTATGCTAATACCGAAAAGTTACTCTTTGTCCAGAAATAAATAATCGTTACGTTACCCAATATACACTACACTACACTTCACTTCACAATACTCCTACATCTTACACAACACAACACAACACTTATCATATTATCTCTCAAAGTCGTCAAGCTGTAAAATAAACCCTAACTAACGCAATAATTTGCTATTGTACGTATTTCTATTGTAGATTTTTCTCAATTTTTCTTTCACATGACCTATTTTGTGGTCTAGCTTTTTCAGTACTGATGTATCTTAGTTACTCCTTATCTAAGTATGAGTCCTTGTTATGTTCATCGGAAGAGCACTGATTTCCAAGATACAGGTTTTTACCTAGTTTGGAAATCAGGAGTTCATTTCGGTTAGAAGCCTCTTAAATGTTATGTTTTTAGTATTGAAACTGTAGTAGGCTAAGTTTTGATTTTGTCCAATAAACGTTATTATTATTAAAAAGATTGAAAAACTTCAAGCCTTTGAGACCTACCACAATCACCCTTTTAACATGGAAACGTTGCGGGTCATAAGCCTCCTCTCTGTGAGAGGAAATAATATTTTTTTAATGAACATCACGTCTAAACGACCAGTTTTATTTCTTCCAAAAAAAAAACAAGATACTTTATAGAATTTCTTTCGTAATTTGATATGTGAATATTTCAAATTATACTTTTATAACATAGTGTAATAAATTTGTAAAGTTATGTCTAACGTGGATAAAAATTGAGAATCACGTTAAGTTAAAACTAAAAAATGTATTTTATGAAACTTTTACCATTTTAAAGATCATTTAATTATTTACATTTTAGTATAAGTATTTTAGTATAATACCTGTTGTTTTATGTATAATAAGTTAGTAATGCGTCTAATTTCAGACAGCGCTTCTTGATGGGCGAGTACTATTACTGCGTGGATGTACGACGCGTTACGTGAGCTCAGCACAGAACACTCAAGCTAACCACTCAAGGTCGTTGGCAGTTAATAGCGCCTTAACGTGGAAACGTTGCGGATCATAAGCCTCTTCTCTGTGAGAGAGAATGGGATTTTATCCACCACGCGGACCCAGTGCGGGTTGGTGGGTATCACCATGTCTTTGGTTTTGGAACGAAGTTCCTTATCGCGCGTTGTGAAAGGGGGCTAGACGGAAAAAATTCTTACGAAAAGTTGTCACTACACTAATGAGGCTGTCCATCCAAAAAGATTGTGTTGGAAAAAAAATCTAATAAAAACTTCTTGTATTTTTGGTGGGTAGGTGCAAGCTACTTCGTTCCATCCGGGTGTCCCTTGACACCTCTCAAGTTTTTTTTGTTTCTTGGACATGCGGCCGGCTTTTTCACGATATTTTCCCTCACCGTTTTGAGAACAGAATGATTAAGTAATTTACATAAAGTAAAGTTACTGCCCGGGTTCGGACCCAAGACTCGTAAGTTGGAGCCGTTATCACTGGAATGGACTGCTCTGCAGACCTGCGAGACCTTCTAAACTTAATAATAATAATAATAATAATAATAAAGCCCTTTAATCAGACCAACTTAGCATCTATTTACAAAGTATTAAAAACTATGAGTATGGATATACCAATATTTTTTTTTTTTTTTTTGTAGCTTAACTAATCTTAATCTATTCTATTCTAATATTTTATTATTTTCTGCAGGTCTGTTTGCCAGTCGGCAAAGGCCTCCTCCAACCTTTTCCATTCCTGTCTATCTTGGGCCACTCTATTCCACGTTACTCCTGCTACTTGCCGTATATCATCGTCCCACCTTTTCTGTGGTCTGCCTCTTTTCCTTTTCCCTTCTCTAGGGTACCATCGCGTTACAATTTTGCTCCATTTCTCTTGGCCTCTTATCATGTGCCCTGCCCATTGCCATTTGAGTCTTCTGATTTTGGATGTTATGTCTATGACCTTCGTCTTTTTCCTGATGACATGGTTTTTTATTCGGTCCTACCTTTTCAAATTCAGCATACTTCTTTCCATTGCATATTGGCAGGTTTCCAGTTTGCTCGTCGTATTGTGTGTTAAAGCCCATGTTTGGCTGCCATACATTAAAACAGGTAGTACACAGGTGTTGAAAAGTTTTTTCTTTACATTAATGTGAAGAGTTTTGTCTTTCATGACCTCTCTCAGACTCCAGTATCTCTTCCAGCCATTTGTAATTCTTCTCTCAACTTCTTTGCGTATAGGATCCTCTTGTGTTATTAGCTGTCCCAGATAGATGTATTCGTCGGTGTAATCGATATGATTATTTCCTAGATGTATGGTGGTTTTCTTCCCGTTTGTCATAACCTTTGTTTTCTCTGGGTTCAACTTTAAACCTATCTTCTCACTTTCATCCGCTAGTTCATGTATCATTTGTTGTATGTTTTCCGGTGTTTCAGCAAATAAAACTATATCGTCTGCGAACCTCAAGTGTGTTAGGGAGGTCCCGTCGACATTGATTCCGAGGTTTTCCCAGTTAAGACCCCTAAAAATTGTTTCGAGAACCGCTGAGAATAGTTTTGGAGATAGAGGGTCTCCTTGTCTAACACCCCTTTCTACTCTAAATGGTTTACCTTTCTTTTCTAGTAGGATTCTCGCGGTACTATGACTATATACATTTTTTATCAAGCGGATATATTTTTGTTCGATTCCTTGTTCCTTTAGGGAGTTCCATATCTTTTCGTGGTACAAGGAGTCGAATGCTTTGGTATAGTCGATGAAAGCGATGTAGTATTCGCGCTGGTAGGCTGTATACTTGTCTAAGACTTGGCGGACAGCATGAATGTGATCGATTACCGAATAGCCTTTCCGAAAACCCGCCTGCTCGATGGGTTGATGTTCATCTAGTGTTCCTTCTATTCGTTTTAAAATTATTTTGGCAAATATCTTATATATGTTAGACATGAGGCTGATTGGACGGTAGTTTCCGATGTCGTGTTTGTCTCCTTTTTTATATAGAAGTATAATATTTGATTCTGTCCATTGCTGTGGGATAATTTCTGTGTCTATGATGTCTTTAAACATTTCCGTGAGGATCGGTGTGATAACTTGTTTATTTCGCATTAAGATCTCGTTGTTTATACCATCGGGTCCTGGTGTTTTGTCTTTCCGTTGTGTATCTATTGCTTTCTCTATTTCCACATAAAGGACTTTGGGGATATTTGAGGTATCTACCAAATTTATTTCTTCTCGTGAGGTGTTGTTGTATTCATACAGTTCTTTGTAATAGGATGTTGCAATTTCCAATATGTCTTTTCTGTCGTGGTTCCATTTTCCTCTATTGCTTTTCATTTTTACCACCCAGTCTATAGATTTCGTTAGTTCCTTGTATGCTTTTTTAACACCACCCGTTTTTATTATGTGTTTTTCAATAGTCTCCATTCTATTTCTATTCCTATCTATTCTGATGTTTTCCTTTATTTTCTTATTAATTTCTGTTAGATGTTTTCTTCTGCCTTTTGCGTCTCTTGTGTTAATTAAGTGGCTCCTTTCTTCTAGCAATTTTATAGTGGTGCTTGTAATCCATTGCTTCCGTTCCCTACTGGTACTAGCAGCGAGTTTAGTTTCAGTTTTAATAATATTCTCTATCCAGTTATATTTTTCCTGTATGTCTAGGTTCCTTGTGTTTTCTTTAAAGTTTTTGAATTTTTCTCTCAGGCTGGCTGTTAATTGTTCCATTTGGTGTTTTCCGAGCTTCACATTTACTGGTTGTTGTCTTGGTCTAGGTTTCCTTGGTTGTTTTGTTTTTAATTCTGCCCTGATCAGTCTATGATTAGTGTTGAAGTTAAATTGGGAGATGACTCTAGACTTGTTCAATTTAAATAAAATAATATGTTTTGATGCGAGAAGAAAACTCAGTAAACAAATCACAATATATACGAGTACTTACAAAGGTAATATAATAAGGAAAGAAAAGTATCTACCTAGATATTTTTGACGTGTGACACACCGACAGCAAAACTGAAATACTTTTTTACAAAAAGTAGAACCTACTTCCAAAATAAAAACAATAATTAATGTGCAAAATAACTTTAATTTTGGAAGTCGGTATATCTGGTTTTGCTTCTTCGTGTTTTGACACCAACTTCCAAAATTAAAGTTATTTTGCACTTCTTTTTTTTTTGGAAGTCGAATCAATTTTTTTGGAAGTCGAATCAAATATTTTGTAAAAATGTTTTTTTTATTTTTCACTTTCTAGTTGTGGTTCCCCATTAAATTCAACAATACATACACAAAAGATCGCAGTAATCGCAAGTAATTTGCTGTGTGAAGAGTTCCACTGTCTATCTCCGAGGATCTTCATCAGATCCTAACCTATACCATAATGTTATAAAGTACTAGAGGTGGTAATAGGTAAAGTTTGTGAGTTTGTTGGCGATAACTTCAGGATCTACTAACCGATTTTGAAAATTCATTTAACCAATAGAAAGCCACGTTATTTGTGAGTGTCATTAGGCTATAAATTTTGAAATCTATGCGGACGAAGTCACGGGCGATGTGCTAGTGTATTATAATTATACCAAAACCATCAAAATATGCGTTTGAGTAAAAAAAACCCCATCGGATCGGATCAGTAGTTTACGAGAAAATTGCGAACAAACATGCATCTCGTAGATACATACATGCGGTTCGAATACTGAACCTCCTTTTTTGAACTCAATTAAAAAATATCTAATCAACGTATACTCAAATTTAAACTAGTACGCGACCATAAATTAAAACCGGTACGAGACCAAAAATTAAAACCGGTACGCGACCAAAAATTAAAACCGGTATGCGACAGAAATTAAAACCGGCACGCGACCAAAAAGTAAAACCGGTACGCGATCAAAAATTAAAACCGGTACGGGACCAAAAATTAAAACCGGTACGCGACCAAAAATTAAAACCGGTACGCGACCAAAAATCAGTCATATCTAAGGCAGAGCAGAAAATAAAAAAATAATACCCTTGGATGCATTGTGCGTGCGCGTGAATTCTCTTTGAAATAGTAATAACAGTTACAATTTTCTAGTGTCCTAAAAATTTAATTAGTCCGTCTGTTAGATTAACTAAAAATATTGGTTACGAAAACCAAAAATGAGGACGTGCATTGAAATTTCGCGTGATGTAATTTCCTGTTAAATACACTTTGTTATGATAAGTGACGTAACAAGTCCCCACTCCTGAACTTAGATGCGTTTTATCAATGTCATTATTTTTTGTTTTGGTAAAGCATAAAATACGTGTCCAACATTTTTTGTTAATCTAACTTACGGACTAAATAGAGTTATGATATTTATACCCAGGACACAACCCTATTCGACACAGCTTAGAAGTTTCACCGATTTTTTGATTTGACCGGACATCCAGAACAAAAATGTCCATTAGTTATTTTTTGCAATCCCATTCTCTCATCATCTGCACCGTACAGCTCACTATGTTGAAGTCGGCTGCTAGACACACTGAATGCAGCTGAATACCATTTGACAAAGAGCGAGTCACTGATCGTCCTTTGATCGGTCAGTCGTCAATCCCTGCCAAGGTTCATTAGGTCTTAGTTAAAAAGTAAGTTAGGAAGTGTTCGTGTCGTGTTTGACGATGGCACTTCTAAATTGTGTCGTACTGTAGTATCGCTGCAGAGAGTACTCTGCCTTTGTCTACCTGCCAATTAATCAATATGTTAATTGACATGTAGACAAAGGAACTGAAAGCCGTATTGAAATGGCATATTGGAGTCTTTTTAGGGTACCGTACCGTACACAAAGGGTAACCAACGGGACCCTATTACTAAGGCTCCGTTGTCCGTCTGTCTGTCAGCGGGCTGTATCTCACGACCCGTAATAGCTACACAATTGAAATTTTCACAGAATGTGTATTTTTGTTGCCGCTATTAAAAAAATTGACGACACGGTTGGCGCAGTGGTTGAGCGTTCGGTTGCTGCGCTGCGTGTCGCGGGTTCGATTCCCGCATGGAACAAATATTTGTATGACCTGCAGATAGTTGTTCCGAGTCTGAGTGTCTTGTGTATGTGAGTATACATTTTTGTGAACGCACCCACGATACAGGAGTAATTTCTGGTGTGGGGTAATGTTTTAAATAAATAAATGAAAATAAAAAAACACGCGGTGAGAAAATTTTAACTGTCTAACTATTACATGAGATACAGCCCAAAAAATACTCCAATGTTTCTGGAAACGTGTTTTTTTTTTCAGATTATGTTACGGAACCCTTCGTGTGCTAGTCCGACTCACACTTGGCTGGTTTTTTATTATTTTAGAGCATAGTCCCTCTCTCTGCAATCTGAAAATGCCTTTTGTTGGCAAATTAATTGAATGACAAGTCTTTGTAGGCGCGCATGCAGACGTAAATTTAAAAAAAAAAACTTGCTAAGTTTGAGTAATCCCCATTGGATGCGGAAGGCATCGGAAAGGGATGTATGGAAAGGTTTAGGAGAGGCCTACGTCACAGAGGTCGACTACTACCATCTAGAATTAATATATACATTTATAAATATTACATAGGTAATTTATGTTAAGTTTGTATAAGTTCTTTGTAAGTTAAACTGTAGGCAGTAGAAATAAAGACCATTTTTTTAATTTTAACTTCGAGTTAAACGCGCACTGTGGTTCCGTACCACGAAAACTGTTAAAAAGTTCCTTCGACCTGTTTATTATTTTACCATAACGGGCTGTCAGTTTTCAGGATGCAGTTTAATAACAATCTATTTTACATGGAACTATTTAATGTAGTCTCAGAACCAATTTTCTTGGTAACACTATACCCCTTAGTAAGCTGGGTAGATTTTCGTTGTTTGGACTTGTCGCTTAGCGAGCATTTCGAGGCACGGAGCCACTTCATGGCTAGTTTTCATATTTGATGGAGGTACGAATCTCTGAAATGTTTTATCTTTTTAAACAAGAGAGGTTCTGGAATAATTGATATCAAAACCAGCTTATTTTTTCCTGCCTTTCAATGGAATTGGATATTGATATATCGAAGTTTTTATGTGTTTTTTTGTTGGCTGTAGAACAAAGGGTACCATTCAATAAAATGGTATTTATCGTAAAAAATATACGTTTTCACATCAAAATGTAAAAAAATATATAAGCAAGATTTATTGATGACAGAGTAAGTAGTTTAATAGATATTCCGTTTAATATTACAAAATGCCATACAAAAGGACTGATACAGCCCGGGCCTGCGGACGGCGAGTAGTGGGTAACTCGCCGTCCGATCAGCACCAGGCCCGAGAGTCGACGGCGCGTAGTGTTCCACGCGCGCCTCAAAGAGTTGTCAGCCAAGGGAAGGGGCCTGCCACGGCCGATGCCTGCCCGGGGGTGGAGGATAAATTCGAAAGAGTTACCTCGCCCCCGGGCACTCGAGGCAGGGAGGAACAGGGGTGGGTTTTAGTCAGTAAGAGTCTGACACACCCTTCCGCTCCACCCTAGAGCGGAAGAAGTCATAGGATGATTTCCCACCCCCCAAAAAAAAAAAAAAAGGACTGATACAGTCCATTATATTTAATAATGTAATTACAAAACTACAGAAGAGCTTCTAAAACACTTTCAGACATAACAGAATTACTGGTGTTACACATGTACTGTTACGCGCATTAATAGAATTAGGAATGAGTATATAAGAGGAAGTCTGAAAGTGGCACCGCTGACTGAAAAGTTGTGTGGAAATCGGTTGTCGTGTGATGAGGAGTAATGAAGAAAATGTCGTGAGGAAAGTCTTGTGTATGGATGTGGATGGCTATGAGAGTAGAGGAAGGCCAAAGAAGCGATGGATGGACTGTGTGAAAGAGGATATGGGTAAAAAGGGAGTGACTACAGAGATGACGACTAATAGAGAAGTATGGAAGAAAAAGACATGTTGCGCTGACCCCAAATAAATTGGGATGAGGGCAGGAGAATGATGATATAACAGAATTACACTCACAATACATAAAATAAGTACCAGAAATCACTCTAAAATTATTTTGTAAATTTTACCTTGTTGTAAGGTGATGTTTATTAATTAAAATTAAATTAAATTAAATACCATTTATTTCTGGCAATTACTAAACCAATATCATACAGACACATACTCTTAAGTACCGTAAATATTAACAAAAATAACACAGATAGAATATTAAAATAGGTACACAAATACAATAACTAATAAAACACTTTTTACAAAAAAAACAACCGACTTCCAAAAAAAAAATACTTTAAAATTAAAAAAATAACTTTAATTTCGGAAGTCGGTGTTTGTATTTTACTTTTTCGTTATTTGACACTGACTTCCGAAATTAAATAATATTTTAATTTTAGAGTAATTTTTTTTTGGAAGTCGGTTGTTTTTTTTTGTAAAAAGTCTTTTATTTTTCACTTTTTAGTTGTTATACCCCAAATTTAAACATTTGGAGGACACCAAAACGTCATCGAGGTACGCGTATTTTTCGTTATTGTTCAGTTTCTCAAAAAGCGCTAAAGCAATTTCGATAAAATTTATATGGGACCACCTCAAGAGTATATTCTTTCGGATAAAGAAAGAAATTTGAAAATCGGTCTACAACTGACGGAGAAATCGGCATACATTAAAAAAAAAACATACATATAGTCGAACACAGAACCTCCTCCTTTTTCGAAAGTCGGTTAAAAATATATATTATAAGTCTTTTGCCTCTCTTGCAAAATGGACGACACGGTACACAGCTTTTACAATTTCATTCCTACTCAGGGTTACCCTTGTGTAGAATGGCACTCTGAGTTTACTTAGCAGCACGGAAAAGCCGGCAACGATGCTCTCGGCGAACATGTCAGTTGTACAACACCGCCAGGGCAAGTTCATCGTAACCCGGAAAGCATTATTATACTGTACACGAAGAGTGTTATACGCACTCCTCTTGTACCGGTACCAAAGTTGGCTGGTGTATAACGACTGACAGTAGGCTCTGAACAGCGTCACCTTAACTTGATTCAAGCAGTGATAAAAACGTCCAGCTAACATATTGCTTCTACAAGCAATACTGCGTCGCTGTCGTTCCAAATCATCAACATCCGATAAGTTTTCTGTTACAATATGCCCGAGATATTTAAATTTTGTAACTATTTTTAAATTAGTTCCACCTAAATTCATAGGGAGTATTACATCAGGGCCTTTCTTCTATTTAAAAATCATAACTTCCGTTTTATTTACTTGTATGTCAGGTGGTGTTTAGTTGCGTACCTCTCACAGATGTCTATTAGTTTTCTGAGGCCTCTGACTCGACTCCGACTTGGCATCCGACTCTGGTGCTGCTCAGCTCCTCGATCAACTGATTTACATACAGGTTAAACAATACCGTTGACGTCAGACCACCCTATCTCACTCCACTAGTTAGCCTGTAAGTCTCCGACAGCGCATTATTCCACTTAACCTGATTAACTTGATTAGCATACCAGAATTCTAAAATTTTTACTATTTTCGGTGTTACTTCTGTTTTTCTTAATTTTTCCCACAATATATTATAATTAATTGAATCAAATGCTCGGATTAGGTCTAAAAAGCATGAGTAAACTGTTGTATTCCTATATGAGTACTCGTAAACTGTATTTTTTAAAGAAAAGATAGCTAGATCGGTGGATGAGCCTCGTCTGAAACCAAACTGAGCGTTGTTTAGCGGTATGTTCTTTTCATTCAAATGTTTCATAATTATGTTTTCAAATACTTTAGAAAATATAGTGATGAACTGGATACGTCACCGGTTCTGTTCTTTACAATAGGTACAACAACAGTTCTAATTAAATCTGTAGGTAAATAAATGTGATCGATAAATGAATTAAATAACAAAGTCAACTTCTCAAAAAGTAATACAGATGCAAAAAGAAGGTGCTCGACACTGAGCCCATCGTGGTCCGGAGATTTGCCGCGCTTCATTCCCCCGACACATCTTAACACATCTGCCGCAGTGACGTGCAGCGCAGCGGTGGCAGTGCACTCTTCACGCTCATGTAACGGCACCGTTGACGTCTCCGAATCACCATGGGCCCAGCGAATTACCTGTCCACTTCGGAGTGGACAGGTGAGTCGCGGGGCCCATGGCGGTAGTCTGCCCTTTCCATTTCCGATAGTCAGCTATCGGAAATGGAATCGGAAATGGAAAGGGCAGACTGAGATACATGTGTAGGGTTAAATTTTATAAACAAACAAATTAGCTATACCAAACGTAAGGTTAATAATGTTATTGTCCACTGTTTTCTGGAAGGTGTATTACGTCCTGAAATACCGGCTCAATCTAGCTCAGGCAGTTGCGCAACTTTTTACTATTTTGCGTAAACATTCGAAAATTAAAATTTTATGCTGTTCAAATTGCATAACCTTAAATAACTATTATTATCTAGCTCGAAAGGTTACTACAGCATTCTACAATTTTATTTATTTATTACAGACATACAGCTATCATTACAGATAAACCCAAAACGTAGTGTGTAGAAAAAATAACAATAATAATCACAATAACACATAAATTTCAGTATATAATTCAATTCAATTAACATTATTAGTACAAATACAATTTAATAAATTAATCCATTTAATACAATTATTTCAATCAATTTAAATATAAAAAAGGAAAAAAAACAAGGATATAACACTCTATTCATTATGAATGGAAAGTAATCATGATAACAAAACATACTAGCCAAAATGTAACTTCCATTTGCTATCAAATGAAATCAAAATCTAATCATTTTTATTTCAGGCCTTAACATCAAAATAAAAAAGAATTAAAAACATTACAAAATTAAATTATTAAACTTACATTAATTATTTACAAATTATTACAAAATTAAAAAAAAATATATTACAAAATTATTTCAATTGCATTTTAAAGGTAAATGTTGCTGGAATATTAATTTCCTACGAAGAAATGATTTACTTCGTATATGGCCCTCAATATTCCATTGTCAGATTTGTGTATACGGTTCGTATAGGAAGCCTGTGTTTTTCTCATGACTGTGTAAAAGTCATTCACCCTATTTTCAGCAAACAAACCGGACGCACTACACCGCCAGGGCAGACACAGGATGCATCTGAATGCGTTATTATATTGAACACGCAACGTGTTGTACGCACGCTGCGTGTATTTGTACCATAGGGAACAAGTGTACAGGTTCCGGTAGCATGCATTAAACATTGTGATTTTCGCTTGACTTGAACATTTCGCAGATCGCCGTGCCAACATATTAATAATGATAAATAATCTTTATTTTCAGACCAAGTCCTTGTAAAAAGAAAGTTACACAATTTACTTAATCTAATTTAATAAAAAATAGCTGTATTGCGCCTAATACTACCCTTATCCAATTATTCTGCAAAGGGCTGTCATAACGCTGCATCAGGGAGTCTGTTTTTTTGCGATTAATGGCTTGGAACCCGTCCACGTGCAAGCATGCATAAAACTCTTTACTGCAAGCGAACGTCTTCTATCAGATCAGTTTGTTGCTATCATAATATTGCATTGTCACCAGACTGACATAAGAATGCCAAATCTCAACTCTATCAGAAACCAGCAAGTGCTCGAAAAGTAGTTTCCAAAGGCGAATGCACATCTTATAATCTGCCTAGCCTTTTCCCAACTATCTTGGGGTCGGCTTCCAGTCCAACCGAATGCAGCTGAATACCAGTATTTCACATGGAGCGACTGCCTATCTGACCTCCACAACCCAGCAACTGGGAAATACGATACCCCTTGGTAAGACTGAATGTCAGACTTTCGGGCTTCTGACGACCCGTAACGACTGTCAAATGTCCACGATTGACAGCCGGGACCAACGGCTTAGCGTGCTTTCCGAGGCACGGAGGAGTCTCGGTATGTATAAATTGTCACCCATCCATGGACCAACCCCGGCAAGCGTAGCTTTACGTGATGGATCGACCCGTGCGGCTGTTATTACTTTAGCCACGAGCTAAAAATGCCTGAAATTAACAGAAACTACTACGGTACGTATAGGTCGAATAATACTAAATTAATGATAACTGTGCACAAGTTGTATTAAATATGAGTAGATAGTTCGATAAGGATTATTTAACGATTTTGTTTTGGCTAAATGTCACTTACTCATGCTATAAATATAAGGCGGATATATCTTTTTTCCCTAGTTAAGCAAAATTAGCCACTCAGCCGTACAGCCTGTATTATCCTATCACCCTACTTATGCATCATAGCGGTCCGGTAATCCTCCAATTTCCCCGCGTTCACTAAATCTACGATATCTCAGAAATTACGCATCCATTGAAGTTGCTATGAAATAAGCTATCTAATTATACTGGGTTTAGTACAGTTTTACCTTGTCATTTAATGTTAATTCGAAGTTAAAAATAGGGTGAGCGACTTTTTCCCCAGTTTTTCGTACAAAAGTCGTCATATTTATACAATATAAGCAATTCTTCCAAAACTTGTTGTTTAATTTACTTTGTAGTAGTGGTTCCCCATTCAATTATGTTAACACTACATAGACATACGATCGCAGCAATCGCAATTGATTTGCTGTCATTTTTGAAGATGTTCGTTGTCTGTCTTCGAAACTCATCTTCAAAGCTATATGAAATTTAAAAGGGACCATTTTGGAAGAAAGCCCTTTCAAAAAAAACAAGAATTTTGCAAATCCGTTTATATATGACGGAGTTATGACCGAACATACATAAAAAAAAACAAACATCCGAATTAATAACCTTCTCTCATTGTTAAAAATGTGTGCATTTTGAGAAAGGTGCACTTTGAGAACGGTACTTTTTACGTATGGGGTGCATTTTCCGAAAGGTACATTCAACGACTAAACCTCTCAAATATCTAAACAAAATCTTCCATCTTCCAAGCGTTAATTTTCTTCTCAGAGACAAAAACAAAAGTGAAACGATATACACGGGTCTTACGTCCCACATAGCTATGTCTACACAGTCATTACCGGTGACCTTACCCGCCACGAGTCGTAATCGTTAGTGATACCAATCGTAAGGCGTTTTTTGATTTACTGACGACAAGCCACTTTCTCTAATATAATCCGTTTTAATATTGTGCATTAAATGAAAGATTGAGGTGGGTGGTTTTTATTATGTTCATAGTTTTGTAAATGTAAGCCTATTTTAAATGATAATTACTAGATGCAGGACTCCTTTTTATACGCTTATAATTAACTTGCACAGTCGTATGTTTGTTTGTAAGGTGTCCGTCAAAATTTGCAAACTATTTTTCGACCATTTGTTGGTGTCCGATTGAGGAGCTCGTGGCTAAAGTAATAACAGCCGCACGGGTCAATCTTTACATACCGAGACTCCTCCGTGCCTCGGAAAGCACGTTAAGGCCCTACTAAGTGGCGTCCTCATGGAATAAAAAATCATAGCATAGCATAGAAAATAAATACTAAAGAATCCAACGTCACGTTTGTTACAAAGATTTTAAAAAAGTACCAAAACAGTCGTTTCTGACTGTCTTTTGCCTATTACTTTGGATACGAAACATTCTGAGACCTGTTTTAGGTAAAAATACTTTATCCTCTTTGTAACAAAAATGACGTTGGATTCTTTAATATTTATTTTCCATGCTATGCTACGATTTTTTATTCAATGAGGGCGCCACTTGGCCGGTAGTAGACCCTTAAGCGGTTGGTCCCGGCTGTCAATTGTGAATCTTTGATAGTCGTTACGGGTCGTCAGAAGCCCGAAAGTCTGACAACCAGTAACAAGGTTGTGGAAATCAGATAGGCAGCCGCTCCATGTAAAACACTGGTATTCAGCTGCATCCGGTAAGACTGGAAGCCGAACCCAAGATAGTTGGGAAAAGGCTACGCAGATTGATTGTTGCTATCTAATTGAGCTGAATTTTTGCATACAGCTTTAGTTCTGGTGACAATGTATTTTATTGATAAGCATGACTTTAATTAACACTCAGGATTATCTCCTGATAAAGAAACTCTTCAATGCTCAACAGTACACGGACACGAAATTTTGTGTACTCATTTAATAAATTGAGATAACCGGTATACAAGAATGTTTCAAAAAAATTTTTTTTACTATATTCTTATACAAGCGTAAATTTATAAGTTATTTTGCAATTTTTATTTAGGTATTTACTTTTTTTGGAAGTCGGTTATATTTTTTGTAATTTTTTTTTGTTTTTTCGCTTTTTAGTTGTAACCCAGAACTAAAACTAAATATTAAAGTTATGCCCGAATTAATAACCCCAGTAACATGGAATTTGAACATAATTGGAGAAAACCTAAACGTAATCTGTGTATATATTTTTTTTGTTTTTGTTGGTTTTTTTCCAGAAGTGCTGAGTCAATTTCGATAAAATTTATAGGGAACTACCACTGAAGTATAACCTACCAAACATAAAAAAAATCATAAGAATCTATTCACAAGTGGCGCAGTAATCACGTAAGAAACATACAAAAAAATATATATACAGATTAATCGAGAACCTCCTCCTTGTCGAAGTCGGTTAAAAGTATTTATTGATCATTACTTTTTATAAAAATACTCTCGTGTGATCTTTAGCTTCTTTCAACAATTCATCAGTATTGAAAATCAGTGTAAAACTTAAGACCAAACAAAAACTAAATGATCGCGTGCGCATGTCTCTGCACGCTTGAGGTGACGTCATATGCCAACGAAACCCTGTCTTAAAATTGGTAGAGGCATGACCTAGCTTAACTTTTCATCCATTACTACAGTTTTAAAGTCTCGTCATAATTGCAGATGAAATCTTCAACATATTTTTGGTCACAAATTTAGAACTTACCTCCAAAATCTGTAGACAATTTGACATTTTATCAGTGACTAGCACTACGCTCGCGACCAGAATAAATATAATTTATAGCCCATAGCAGCCACAAATAAAATAGCTTCTACTGGTGAAAGAATTTTCAAAGTCGGTTCAGTAGTTACAGAGATTACTTCCGACAAAGTAACTTTAAAAAAAAAATAATTAGTATAGATAACGATAGTATCGTAAACTTAACAATTTACTACTTATGCGATGATAAACCCAACATTTTGGCAAGTAGCTGGAAAAAAAAACAAAAGGCTACTTTCCTAAAAAAAAATTGAATTAGTCAATCAGATTACCAAAAAAAATCTTTTTTTACAAAAAAACAAACGACTTCCAAAAAAAAAATACATTAAAAAATCTTTGTTACAAAAAGAATAAAACCGACTTCCAAAAAAAAAACAAAAAGTGCAAAATAACTTTAATTTCGGAAGTCGGTGTTTCTGGTTTTATTTCTTCGTTTTTTGACACCGACTTCCGAAATTAGTGTTATTTTGCACTTTTTTTTTTTTTGGAAGTCGGTTTTATTTTTTTTGTAAAAAAGTTTTTATTTTTCACTTTTTAGTTGTTTCCTCATAAAATTGTGTTAACAATGCATATTTATGCGATAGCAGCAATCGCGGTTGATTTGCTGTAATTTTTTGAAGAGTTCCGTTGTCTGTCTCCGAAAATCATCTTCAGATCTACACGAAATTTAAATGGGACCATTTCGGAACAAACCCCTTTCGAACAAAAAAAGAATTTTGGAAATCCGTCTATAACTGACGAAGTTATACCCGAACATACATTAAAAAAAAAAAAATACAAAAAACTGATTTATCCATATATTAGTATTTTTTAAACGACTTTCGAAAAAGGAGGAGGTTCTATGTTGGACTGTATGTATGTTTTTTTTTTTATGTATGTCCGCCGATTTCTCCGTCAGTTGTGGACCGATTTTCAAAATTCTTTTTTTATCCGAAAGAATATACTCCCGAGGTGGTCCCATATAAATTTTAACGAAATTGCTGAAGCGCTTTTTGAGAAACTGAACAAAAACAAAAAATACGTTTACCTCGATGACGTTTTAATAATAATAATAATAATAATAATAATATTTATTTATTTCGAACACACGTGATTCATAGATTTGTTAGTAACACTTATAAAACTAGGTTAGTAACATTTCTTATCAATAAACAAATTAAAAAAAAAAAAGAACTAATTCATATACCTGTACCAATGTCCGGTTCCCGCTGCACCAGACCTGCAGCTGTGCATACGGGTCCAGTGCCCCAGGAACGGGCAATCAGGCTTATTCACTATCACCTTCAAAATGCTGTTGGTGCTGCCCCGAATCCTTCGCATCAGGGATGCCGTTCTTTTCCGCATAATAGCTTGAAAGCTGTCTGTATTTGCTTCAGCAAACATGCCCGATGCACTACAGAAACGCGGCAGCCCCAACAGCACCCTAAAAGCGTTATTATACTGAACGCGAAGAACGTTGTAGGCCCTCTGCGTATGTCTAACCCATAAGCTGCACGTGTAGAAAGACTGGCAAAACGCCTTAAACAGAGTGAGTTTCACTTCTCTAGTACATCGTGCAAACCTACGGGCCAGCATATTGCATCGGATCGACAACGCTCTTCGCTCCCTTTCTATATCACTGTCATCATTCAAGTCCTCATTAACTATGTGGCCAAGGTACCTAAAATGCGACACTCTATTTAGTGGAACACCATAAAGGTAAACCGGAGGAACTGTCTTAGGTTTTTTTGTACCTACCCTAAACACCACCAGCTCACTCTTTCGTACATTGTATAACAACCCATGAGACGTGGCATATCTCTCACATATCTCAAGCATCCGTCTGAGTCCTTCAATCGAGGGACTCAGCAGCACCATATCATCTGCATAACTTATACTACTCCAAATGTTTAAATTCCACGTTCCATGTTATTGGGGTTTTTTGGTTGTGAGGTATAACAACTAAAAAGTGAAAAATAAAAAACTTTTTACAAAAAAAAACAACCGACTTTCTAAAAAAAATACACTAAAAATTTAAAAATAACTTTTATTTCGGCAGTCGGTGTCAAATAACGAAGAAGTAAATTACAAACACCGACTGCCGAAATAAAAGTTATTTTTTAATTTTTAGTGTATTTTTTTTTTGAAAGTCGGTTGTTTTTTTTGTAAAAAGTTTTTTATAAAATGAGAACGATTTTAATTTACTTATTTATTTCAGATAATAAAATCCACTTTGTTAGTATCTTAAAAATAGTGTTAGTACATTAAATTTGATAATTCTTACATCATTAATAATCATTTTAAAATATTTTATAATCACGATACAGTGCGTTGAAATTTCGACGTCTCACCTCGATACACTTTGTACCGTTTAGTGACGTAACAATCCCCACTCCTGAACTTTGATACGTTTTATCTTTGTGATTTTTTATTAATAATAATAATAATGTTTATTCATAGAAATTTAGACATTAATTACAAAATATTTTAGCAAGCTAATTTAAGTCAAGTTAAGTGGTGTAGTCATCTGTAGCCGAACTAGGCAGAACCTGTATTTCGGCTATCATCGCCAAACCCCTCGAGTATTATGCATATATAATAGCCATTATTATGACATTTGTAGGTATCTTGTACGAAAAAAGTAAAACAAAAAGGAAAAACTTTGTGTAGTGTATTGGTTTGGTAAAGAAAAAATAAGGGTCAATTATATTATGATAATCTAACTTACAAAATAAGTATTATTATTATTTTTATACCCAGTAAACATCCCTATTGCCGCATGGCGCTCCAATGCGAGGATTATAAATAATAATCCTCGCATTGGTGCTTTCGTGCGCGTCCAGGTCAGGTGACTTGACCATCTGTCTCGGATGGACAAGCCACCTGACCAAACATATATGTAGATGGACAACAAAAGGTTTGCAGTCATTAGATTCGACCCTCACACCTGCAAACCTTTTGTTGTCCACCTGCATATCTGTTTGTAATGTATCTATACTAACATAGTTACAAGCTTAGACACTGAAAGGTGATAGACAGAGTGTCAAAAGCCAGCAATCTGAAGTACCAGAATGAGAAGCCGGCTCGTATCTGTACACGCGAAATAAGCTCACACAGACAAAATAAGAAGCCGAAACGTCATCGTTATGTTCGTCGAGGTCACTCACACATTTTAACGATCCTGCTTTATTTAATGTCCAATGACGTTGCGTCTATAATCTTTCATAGTCTAAGGTTACAAGCTGTTTTTTTTTAGCCGCCTGCGCGACACTAGGGAGGGTAATATGTTTATCAGCATAAGTATGTATGTATGTTCCTTAGACCAAACGCGTGGGCCGATTTCGATAACTCTTATGTCAATTGATTTGTCTTTATGTTGCGAGTGCTAGTAAATACATGACAGTAATCAAAATACAATATTGCGAGTTCGCGACCACTAGACGTCATATTGTGAAAAAGAAAAAAATGAAAGTCGATGAATTATATCAAAATTAAGGGTTCGAGGAGGCGATTCCAAATGAATATTTTCAAAAACCCGACTGTAAACAACAACTAAAAAGTTCCAAACAAGTCACTTTTCAAGCAATCTGATGCAGTTGGTGGCATGAATCAATACTTGAACTAAAATAACTGCCACCAACTACATCAGACTCCTTGAAAAATGACTTGTTTGGATTTTTTTACTTGTTTTTAATAGTCGTTTGTTTGTATATAACGTATGTGCGGGTCAAATCTTGCAAGCTGAAGAAGAACTAATTCCTCTTACCTTTTATGGATATGAATTTCTGCGTGGTGTTCCAGTTCCGATGACAATGCATTTGTATGATAAACATGACCAGAATGTATATCCAGGATTAGCTTCAAATAACGGAACTCTTCAATGCTGAGCAGCACGGACACAAAATTTTGTGTACTCATTTAATTGAGATAGCTAGTATAAGAGCAACGTTGCCAGCTGTTCCGCGCTGCTAAGTAAACTCAGAGTGTCATTCTACACAAGGGTAACCCTGAGTAGGAATGAAATTGTAAAAGGAGTTTTTGGCGGGTTTTTCTCGAGTGAAGTTCAGTGGCTGTTTTAATTATTCGCTTAAAATCAAAATCAAAGTCATTTATTCAAACTAGGCTGAGAGCCAGCACTTTTTGAACGTCAAAGTTCTACATAATGACAGTCCCCCAAAAACGCCCGCCTGTCACCACTTCCTAGTGTTTTAGCTGTGAAGAAGAAGTGGCCAACAAACTCCCCAGCAACACATCGGTCAGTTAAGTTTGAAGAACTTTAATCTATATAATTATATGCAACAATCTTAACATATGTAAAACAGAAAAAAAATATATGTCGTCTAAAATATAATCATAAAATTAAATAATCCGCCACTTGTTAGCTAGCACACTCAATTATGCCATTAAAAAGGAACTCAAGCATAAACACTAAACCAAATTAAATAAGCCTCCATACATAACTGGTGTGCCTGCTTACACGAGCAAAGATAGAATCTATCAAAGGGCTGTGATTTGAAGCCACAAGTGATGAACTAGGGCCATCACACTAGAATTAGTAGACAATTATTATATGAACTCAAATAATCTGTCATAACCATATGCTAAATATGGAGAAAGAACATCAAGTGTATCAATTTATTGATTCCTACTGGATATTGTGATATAAAATTGGTGTAGTTTTGTGTCTCAAGTGTCTACACAACTGGACAATATGTAGAATCATTGAAACAGGCGCGATCTCGGTAAAATGGAGCCTAGAATTTTATTGTAGTAAAGACTACCTCAGTGAAGTTTGCCGAGAAGGCTGACTCGACACATTTGTTGCCAAATACTGCAAAAAACATTAGAAAGTGTTATATCTGCATTCTAATGGGGAAAAAGAAAAAAGTTATAGTGACCAAATTAAGACTTGGCTTAACCTGGTCTTGTAACCAAGCCAGCGGTGTAGCCACAGTTGTTTAAATACAAAATAAATAAATTTAAAAGCTGTGTACCGTGTCGTCCATCTTGCAAGAGAGGCAGAAGACTTATAATATATATTTTTAATTATTGTAATGGTGTACCTATTTTAATATTCTATCTGTGTTATTTTTGTTAATGTCTACGGTAGTTAAGAGTATGTGTCTGTATGATATGGGTTAATTAATTACCTGAAATAAATGATATTTAATTTAATTAATTTAAATAAGCCTGTTTAAAAAAAAAATGTTTTTACCCATAAAATTATTTTTGTAACAAACAATTATGGACTTTGTGTGAATAAATAAATTATATTAATATTATAATACTATTTTTGTGCACAGCACATACCTACTCAAGAGCCTACGCTTTGTCGCCTAGTGCCATTGTGCAACATCTCCATAATATAAATTCAGCCTTGAATAGTACGTTTATTTTCCACACATAATATTTATTCAGACTCAAAAACTAGGTAATGATGACATTAGAAATTGTTCTCCAGTGATTAATGTTGGTACTTACATTACGTTGGTCTTTTTATGAAAGCAAAAGTGGTTGTAAACTAGTTTTTGTTGTTTGTGGGTCACGAAGATTTTTAGTACCCAGTTTACATGGCCTCTTACGGCAACCATTTTGAAGCTGTCTTGTTACATGTGCCTGTGTCAGTTTAAACTGGTCTTATTGTGCGCATAGGTTGAATTGTAAGCATATTGGATACTGGTTTAAATTGTCAGATTCAAAGATGATAAGCCATTGATATATTGCCTGTGCTTTTTGACCTAGATTTTTATATTGATATAAGCAACACAGTAATATTGTTGTTTGTATTCTTATTTATTTTATTTAAACTTCATCTACATTAATGGTACATAAGCGGACTTAATGCAACAAGGCATACTCTACCACTAAACCTTTGGGTTAAATAAACTACTCGTACTTTGTGGTAGGTGTACAACAAGAAATAAAAAAGTTTAAAATCGAAATTACCATACTAATAATAAAATAAAATAAAGTTAAAATAAAATACTAATAAAGTATTATAATTAATATCCAATATTACAATTGTAACATTTAAAAAAAGATTAGATTCGTGTAATGGAGCGTTATTTTTGCAAGATGACAGATAGTAGTCTGTGACGTTGCTTTTCCTATTTGATCTGGAGCGAGTCTGACAATAAACTTAATTTATTGGGAAAACTTCATAAAAGGACTTTACCATGTCTCGAGGAGTTAAAGGGACCAAAGTCAAGTTCAAATGCTTTAAGCATAAGAATAAAGACGCTGTAAGTACTACTTTGGGATTTTTTCTAAAGAGACGCTAACTTTAGACGTGGCATTCGTGAACCTCACCAAGCTTTCTTTCTTGTTGACAAGGTTCCTAGGTTTTACTTAAGATTATAAAACAAATTAACCTAATAGAAAATGGTTTGATCTTGTTCACACTATTTATGGAATTATTGGAAGAACAATGCGGTCTTAGCAAAGGGCTCTGAACACAGACGTCCACGTGTCTAGGATAATCAGGATTGTATGGCCACAGCTGCAATATTGCTTATGGAATCTTTCTTCGGATGATTGGTAATAATTGTTCACCATCAATATTGTAAGTGCTACACACAATTTTCTATAGGACTATCATGAAACCTAATCTAATGTCGCAGTGTTCTTAATAAATGTGAGAAGTGAAGACCAATTTGATGGACTATTATTTGCTACAATAATTCCTCATGCAATAAACCTGTAGATTCGTAAGTAGGGTCTTGTGCAGAAATCTATCTTTGACGCTAGCCGGTGAGAAGAAAAAAAATCCTTTAGGAAATAAAATTAAAAAAACTCAAAAAACAATACCTTTATTCTCAATCCACAGTTCTAAACAAGTAATATTTTTAAAATCACACATTTGAATGAAACACACGGCTTAATATTTTACTAGACTTTCCATAATCATCAAATAAGGTTAGAAAACTATGACAGTTTTTATATTCTAAATTATATATTTTGTGTTGTTTTACAATGTTTCCTAACCACGACATTTTTTCACTGCCTATTACAAAAATGATTTAGTCTTCCAAATAGGGCAAAATGTATTTTAATAATAATTATATAATATTTTTTTTATTTTCAACCACTTTTGTGTACAAAAATAATTGTAAATTTAATAACCGCAGAAGTGTAGGTATCACTGTTTCGCAGTTATTAACGCCCACCACCGTAAAGAACATGGGTTCTTACTTGCAAGCGAAAATCAATTGACATTAAAATAACCAAGACACAATTCAAATTAAATGAAAAATTAACTCAAAAATAAACTAAATCAAATTGAAGTCAAAAATTAAAAACAATCAAAATAAATTCAAAAATTAAAAATTAATTAAAATAATATCAAAAATCAAAATTAAAATAAAATCAAAAATAGAGTTCAATAAAAAAAAAAATGTAATGTTTTACTCGAAGCAAAACTAACTATAACTTTTACAAACCAATAAACACATAATAAACATGCAAAATCAGTTACCAACAACACACCTCACATTCTCGTAAATATTCCAAAGATATGTTGCGTAAAGCTCACTTTCTGATTGCGTCAATTTCACTCACAAATTATAATTATTATCGTTCATGTATTATAAAAATATTTATACACCTCTTACCTAGATAATTTGACCAAATTAGCGGCCATTTCAACCGGTAGAGTTTAGCGGGTCAGAGGTAATTATAGAATAGGTATTTAGTTATATTTCTCATCTCATTTCTAAAATCACGTGATGGAGTTGTTTGTGGTTTATGTTCAAGCTGATTACTTTCACATTTCTGTGAAGCAGGGCTGGTCACATGCCAATTCAGGCTTTTAACGTGTTCGCTGCCAACTCTGCATAAAACAATGATTTTTAATTATTAACTGCCAACGACCTTGAGTGTTTAGCTTGCGTGCTCTATGCTGAGCTCACGTAACGCGTCTTACGTCTACCCAGTGACAGGACTGCTGTCCGAATTTCGACGCATTATTAATTTATTATACATTAAATAACAATTATTATACTAAAACACGTATACGAAAATATAAATAATTAAATGATCTTTAAAATTATGAAAGTTTCTTTTTAAATACACTTCATAGTTTTTGCGTGATTCTCAATTTTTCATCCGTGTTAGATATAACTTTACAAATTAATTACAATAAGTTATAAAAATACAATTTCACATAATCTCATATCAAATTACGAAAAAAAATGTTAAGAGTAACATATTTTTTTTTTTTTCAAAGAAATAAAACTAGTCGTTTAGACGTGATGTTCCATTAAAAATCATTAGAAGTCGTATAACTGCACCTGAACGCAGAGTGGCGGCGAACGCGTTAAAATACTTTAAGATTAAGATATTATATAAAGATCTAATTTATAACAATACGAAATACTTTAAAAAATAGACAGCGCAGTTTATGGTCATCGTCCAAAAAAAGTCACTGCTTACGTCACTAATTTCAAGACAGCTTCTGAATGTGAACCAAAACGAAACAATTTATTTGTGAAATTATTTGCCTGATAAGTTAACCGAAGGTGGTGTCATAAAAAAGACCTAAATCGTTACGTATTGAAACGTTTTTCTGGTATCTGCAAAATGATGTTACGGTTTTTTTTCCTCATTCTATTTCATTGTAAGCATCTTATACACCTTGTAAGGCACATAAACGCACATACGTGTACCAGTGATTTAGTACATGATTCTGGATCCCTAGCGTTGGCATTTTTCGTCGGCGTCTGCCTCAATTTTTATTTTTTTTACTTAAGACTGTCCATAATCGTTATTCCTATCCAACCCAATGAGAGTAGTAATTAAATCGCTAATTACACTAAAAACAGAAATGGAAATAAAATACATACAGCTGTTTCGCTAGAGTTACTTAATACCTAATACCTACGGGCGGCGCCGCGCGCTCGACCGGCGCGAGTGTAGGTAACTAGTAGTGCGGAGCGTTGAGATCATATTGTTTACAATACATTGCGCGCTCAAAAATGTCAATTTCTGTAACCGATCATTACCGAGATTAATGACTATCATAATTTTGTTAGGCCAGGTGTAACCTCTTCGCGAAGTTTGCGGTATCATGTTCCTTATAGCCTGTATAAGTACTCGTAGGTGCGATCTTTTTCCTGTCTTCCTTTGCATTTTCGGCGTTGCATTTGTCGGCTATAGCGAAAATCGTACTTGATCCTGCATTTTCATGATCAAACACGTGCGCACAGGATTCGATAAAGTCCGACTAAGGACATGCCGGACGAACCACACGCATTCAGTGCCCGGTTACCTACCTAGCGCGACTGTGATGATCAGGCATGCCTAGTTGTTTATTCTGCATGCTGTAATACGAGAACGTGATCGTGACAGTTCTGAAGAGATAAAAGCCTTTCACCACATGAGCCCTAGTTTGTTGAGCTAAGTTTACCACACTTCAATATTAGTATAATATTAGTTTTGGAGTGTGAACTTAGCTAATAGGTGAATACATGGCACCTTTGCTTGGAAATGGCACGCCTTTATAGCATGGACGTCTGTAAAGCTAGTGGCACAAAAGCATACACGTAGCTTGCATGTCATAGTGAAATTCATCAATCAGAACGTGTTATTATGGCCAATGATCGGAGAAGGTAAAGCTATTTTTTGTACTTGCGATACGTTGGCTTAATATGGACACTCCAGGAATCCCAGGATTTGAAAAATATATTTATATATAAGTTAGAAATTACTTTGTAAAAAGCTATTCCCGTCTTAAGAAATTATGAACGATCACATATCCCTCCACCACTCTGACGGGCTAATGAAATTAAAAACTGATGTTAGTTTTAAAACGTCGTGCGCCACTGACAATACATAAGACCAGCTTTCTTTTATTCTTGTTTTTAAATAATCAATGTATTTTTTCGAATCCCGGAGTTTCAGTTATCCCGGGGACTGTTCATATTAACATCAACGTTTGCGGTCATTGAACCAAAATAGCTCACATATGGTGACACACTGGCATGCAGTCATCATCATCATCATCATCATCAGCCTTTTAATGTCTTCACTGCTGGGGCACAGGCCACCACGCGGGCCCAATGTGGATTGGTGGATGTCACATGTCTTCGAATTTTTGGTTCTTGGACATGCCGGTTTCCTCACGATGTTTTCCTTCACCGTTTTGAGAACAGTGCTGATGAAATAATTTACACAAAGTAAAGCGAATGCCTGGGTTTGAACTCATGACCTATAACTTGTAAGTCACGGCCAATACCACTGGGCCACTACTGCTCTGGCATACAAATTACTTATATATTTTTGTGCCAGCTACATGCATAATATGTATTACCTTAGAGGAAGATCAAAGAAGCAATGAATGGAAGTGTCAATAGATACTCTTGTATAGCTGAAGACGACATGTTGCAAACCCAGAATATCGGATACTGGGCAGAGAAAGAGATGGCATCTTATAGTCCCAAATCCATAAGAATCTTATGATGTTGTCTCAATTGTCTTGTCAAAAGTTTCAAGATTCATAAATAAAAAATCGCCCAAGAGCGAGTCGGAGTTGTGCGCAAAGAGTTCCGAACAAATCATATTTTTTTAGGTACTTCCTCCTTCTAGGTTTTACTATAATCTGTAAGTAAAGAACTACTCCCTGTATTTTTTTCAAAATTTTAGACATAGTGGTTTCGGAGATCGGGGGGAACGGTCATTCTTTATCTATTTTCTACTATAAAACTGTATATTTGATATAATGTCATTTGATATATTGCACGTCACAGTTTCACATTTTCACCCAAAAAGTGACCTCCATATACGAAATTAATTCATTTAGAGTACACGTTCGTGTTTGGGTCACTGATATTTATGTGTGTACCAAATTTCAACTCCATCGGTTCAGCAGATTCGGAGCAAATTGGCTGTGACAGACGGACGGACTGACAGACAGTGTGTCTGTCTGTCTGTGTGATCCTAAAAGGGTTCCATTTTTTCATTCGGACTTTCAGAACCCTAAAACTGGTTGGCAAATTGCAACTGTAGCCTGCGGAAGAGCCTCCACACTCTGACAAACCCGCACGTTGTGCTTACGTAACTAGTCAAGTGAACTCTGTACCGGCCATAGTTTAATTACATAGTCAGCCGTTACATAACCGTATCGAATTTTACGAGAAGTTTCCCCATGCTTGGTATCACGCGCTCATCTATAATGGTGTGGTTACTTCGTGGCTTGTATTTTGTTGTTGTTCTAGCTTCGCTCTCGTGGATAAATGATATTATTATTGATAAATGATTTTATTTTTGTAAACATTTCTTTTTTTGTCAGTTTAAGCCGGCGATAGCCTTAGATGAGGCCGGTGTTTCATAGCTGGAATTAGAACTTCCCCCGTCATTAACTTTCAACCCCTTTTTCTCCCCCTTAAGGGGTTGAATTTCGAAAAACCCCTTTCTAACTGGATATCTACTCTTCACAAAGAACACGCTCTCCAAATTCCATGTCTCTAGGACGAGCGGATTAGGCTGTACGTTGATATAGCAGTCAATCAGTCAGGACTCTGAATTTTATATATACAGATAGTTGGTATTTAAGAATAGAAATTGTAACACGAAAGACACTGTCACTGACACGGACAGACAGATAGACACACGAGTGATTCTATAAGGGTTCCGTTATTTCAATCGGACTTTCGGAACCCTAAAACTGTACTGTGAATAATCTAAAATCAGTTCAGTAGTTTATAATGTACTGTTTCAAAAGATGATGTGTCGTTGAAGCCGACAAAGCAGAAACATTCCTATGAAATAATGATGTTACTTGTTATTCAAATCTGAATTACACATAGTCAGATTTTTGAGCCAGCTCAGATTGAACTGACTCAAAAGTCTTGATGAAAAGCGATGGATGAGGTGTAAGTACTCGTATGCTCAAACCAGCGAGAGCAAAAGATTTCTGTTCTCTCATTCATAAATGGAATTAATGAAAATTACTCGTATATGCTTATTTAACACAGATACTCAATATTTACTTTAGACATTGAAGATAGCGTACGTTATGTGCAAATCAACAGCTAAAACGACCTCGTAGGTCATGTAAATGATTACCTAGGTTTAGGGTGACCAAATTCGATAATACAACTTTTTAACCAACTTCAAAAAAGGAGGAGTTGTTGTTTTTGTTTACACCACTTCATAACATAACATCACGCTGATACACTCTGAAGGGGTACACAGATTTGTACAGTTCGCCTAGATACACACTAATTTCACCAATTATGTTCAAATTCCATATTTTGGGGCCTATTAATACGGGTACAACTTTACTATTAATTTAGTTTTAATTGTAAAAGATTTTTGTTTTTCAATTTTTAGTTGTACCCCAGAACTAAAAAGTGATAAATATTTTTTTTTACAAAATGTTAATGGAAGTCCAGTAACACATAGAAATGCAAAATTAACTTTAATTTCGGAAGTCGTTGTCAAATAACGAAGAAACACAGACTTCCGAAATTAAAGTTATTTTGCATTTTTTTGTGTTATTTATGGAAGTCGGTTGTACTTTGTTATTGTAAAAAGTTTTTTATTTGCCAGCATTTCAATTTGAGGCGAACTAACCAAAACACTGCAATACTATATTTTCATCACGTTTCATTTCATGCAGCAACACCAATCAGAGTGCATTTGTTTACTTGCATAATTTAGGGTTCAAAATTCAAACACTGCGAATATATATGGTCCATTTCGCCGCAATGCCAAACCCACAATCGCGTACAAATTGGAAGTAGTAGTAGTAGCACCGTGTTAATTTTAGGAATATAGGACTGCATCACACCCACCCACATCGACACCCTTGCACCATTTCATCTTTTTGGCACAGCGGGCTGTGCTGGGGCGGGTGCAGAAAACCTTAAGTGGTGCAAATATAACAACCTTATTGGGAGTTATATGTTTGAGCCGTTAGGGGCTTAAACATTAGGGCCATGGGGTCCGAGTGCTTATCGAGTATTTCATGACATCAGTAAGCTTCTAGTCAACTCTTCACGTGACCAGAGGGCTGGTCACGTGAAGCTTTTCAGCCATAGAATTAATAATAATAATAAATTTATTGCATAAAGAAGGAGATTGTAGTACATAGGGCATACACAATGTTATACATATAAGTTTGTACCTACCATGTCAATCACAACCTGGTGGGTGAAGTTCTGCTAGCTAGGTTATGGAATAACCTGTATTAAGGAATAACAGTCCCTGTCCCTTACATAGAGTTACAATAGAGTAGTACAATTTTTATTACCTAAATTTTTTTTTTTTTTTTTTTTTTTTTTTTTTTTTTTTTTTTTTTTTTTTTTTTTTTTTTTTAGCATTGCCATTCAACGTGGCAATGCTGCGAGCGTTCTGTTACAGCGATATGGACGAATTTTCGATGGCCAATGAGTTATACTCGTCTCTTTTTTATGCCGCTTGTTTTTTTTTCTTTTTTCTGTTAGCTTATTTATCTTATCACGTTATTTACTAGTTTAGTTATGTATATGTATACTGTCTGAAATACATTAGAAATTAAAGTAAAAAAAAACAAAATCTATCAATATTACAGTCTTATTGTAGGTAGTCGTCATTGTTTTTACTCCGACCATGATGGGTAGGTAAAATGGTGGCGCTCATTGACGTCTTTGTTTTGTACGCACAGTGCCGTATCTAGATCTGAAGTGCCTCCGTGTTCTATGGTCGTGGCCGGCCAAATTAGTTAACTCCCGTGCTATTCATTTGTCAAAAACATGTCAGTCACGTACTAGGTTTATTAGTCAGTATTGTATGACAATGTTTCATGTGTCAGATGCGAGAATGAGTAGTGAATTATTTTCGCTTCCAACTAATTTAATGTAGTGTATCATAGAGAGGATCGGTGTGCTATGAGGCTTTTGGTAGTAGACGGGATGTAATGAGATTAGACTGACCCGTCGGGGTACCATGTTTTAGACGTAAGTATTTTGATTTCACTATTATTGATGTGTTACATTGAAGTGTAACATTGATGTATAACATAAATGTATAACATTAATGTGTATCATTGATGTGTAACATTGATGTGTAACATTGATGTGTAACATTGAAGTGTAACATTGATGTGTAACATTGATGTGTAACATTGATGTGTAATATTGATGTGTAACATTGATGTTTAACATTGATGCGTAACATTGATGTGTAACATTGAAGTGTAACATTGAAGTGTAACATTGATGTGTAACATTGATGCATAACATTGATGTGTAACATTGAAGTGTAACACTGATGTGTAACATTGAAGTGTAACACTGATGTGTAACATTGATGTATAACATTGATGTGTAACATTGATGTGTTACATCTTTCCCATCGCTTTCATGTAATCTGTAAGAGTGATTTCTTGAAATAGGACGGAAGTGTGTAACCAATGAGCACACGCGGTGGTAGAACTCTACCACCGCCCCACCCAGTGACCTTGAGCTTGCTCCAACTGGCCATCAGATGGTAGAGAGCGAACACGATAAGTCTGCGCGCAGTGGAAATCGGAACTAAATGTTTTAATATTATTTTTCAAGATAGCTTATTACCAAGGTGAGATTTCAATACACATCTTATGCGATTCTCTAAGGTATACTTGGTTAGGGAAAAATAAAACAAAAGACGAACTTCTAAAGTCTGTTCATGAAAAAGGTATGTTTGCACATACGTGCAACCCCGTGGTTAGGAGGTTGTCTCCAAAATGTCTACTAGTGCCCCTTGTGCCTCATGAACACCACTGACGCTTCAATTACGTGGTCACTTAATGTACCCAAAATAAATCTAAAGATAACCATCTACTCGAACAATAGAAGACGAAGGTTGTTCCTACATTGGACCGTCAATGCACACAGAAATTGTACCATTAGGTATGGGATTACCATCCATTTATAGCTAATCTATAATGTCACCCTACAGAACAAAGACATACACAGACACAGATATATTTTGGAAGAGATGCTAACCTTTTCATTTTTCTAGACTTGGTTTTTTACAATTTTTTTTTTTTTTGTATAATTTGGAATCATTTTCTAAGTTTGTAAATATGAGTAACTATGATGGAGTATATATACTAAAACACGTAATAGCATAAATGCTATTATGTGTTTTCTGTATGACATGAACGAACATGGCAGTTGAGAATGGGTCATGCTCACTCAAATGTCTCGCTGATGGTGGCGCGTGTGTCGGGTCCCTTCAAAATGGTTGAGCTGAGTGGTGCTGATCAACGCGTCATGTTCGTGAACCTACCTTGTGGCTGACAAACTGTACTGCAGTTCGGCTGAAGATTTATGTTTAACGCGTCAGTTATCGGAGAAACAGACACAATAGAAAATCTATTGTTACCTTATGCGTTGGTACCCGACGCGTTAATGTTATATGTTTAAGTTCTTGAATAAAAAATAGTAAAAGGCTTGGCAGTGTCACGCCTCAAATCCGTGCATTCTCCTCTTAAATTGTTTGCGTGGACGAATAAATACAATAATATGCAGATCTGACACAGAATAATCTGTGTCGACCGCGCGTCACGTCGATCGTCGCATGCGCAAGCCGATGACATAAAAGTCACGAGATATGATAACCTGGCTGGATACAAGTGGACTGATTTTTTTCCAGATTAAAAAGTTGTTTTTGAAAGGAAATCGGATGCGCTTGTGAAACTATGGGTAATATGCAATATTATTATCTAAACGTTATGAAGTTTGGACTGTATCTATATTTAAACATTTCACTCTCAACATAAGCAAGCTGGTAGAGAATGTCTTTTTTTTGCTTAATACATTAAATCAGCTTTTGTGTAAGCAACATGATAACTATATGTAACCAGGATTTGTAATACTCGTAGATAACATGGTTTAAAAGAGTGTCCATGGAGTTTCATGCACTTTCTTCTCCATAGAGATCTACGCTTTGGAATGTGCAATTAACTTCATCTTTCCAACGGCTATGTTAGCTCTGTTAGTTTTAATGTAATAGTCGCCCTACTTATATACTTAGGTGAAGTACGGTCTATGTAAACCTTGCGCGTGGCCCGACACGCATATGTACGGTTTTTTTTTGGGTTCGAACCACTGTCTTCTTCTTCGGTTAATTTGACGTCATCTCAATAGTGACTTCTATTCTAGCAATATTACGTTCGCACAATCCCTTCATCGTTTCTTTAGTCTTTTAATAATTACAATTCATTTCTTATTACATTCCTCATTCCAACTCTCAACTTACAATATGTTCTTAATTCTTCCGCATCATATGCTTAACCCATACTGTTCATGAGACTAGCCTCATCATCATAAATTTTATGAACTCTGGTGATATTTATTTTTAAATACTGCAACTATTCACTGATTACTACTGCTATAATATATGTGGCATAGCCCACATATTCTACCCATTATTTGGATCATTTTTTTTATACTGTTCCAAATGTTACTAAACTCCTTTCCAAACAAACATTACCTGAATTTTCGATTTTTCGACAAATTACGCATTTGAAGTTACAAAAAAAAGCAATGAATATCAAACGTATCTTACAAGTCCCTACGTGGCTTAGAGCGAAGGGGCAGGACTTAACTCCGCTTGCCTGAATTCGCGTTACATTGCGCACAGTAAAAATAAAAGTCGTTTCCTAGCAATAATTTTTGCGTAAAGCTACTTTGTTAGACGTGCAGTATGCGTAATTTACGGCTTTGTGTTGTGTCTTTTTACACCACGTATTTTTACTGATATATTTCATGAATAATTTTCTGTACAGGACTAATGGAAAAGCTTTTACAGCGCGCAACGTGTTATTCCTAAATCTCGGACTGGGGAAGCCAATTCGAATTAGCACATGGGACTTAAAGTTGGATTAGCGTCAAAACACGAGCTCCAGTCGAAGCCAAAGAGGGCAGGCTTACACTGGTCGATTTTTTTCAGACTATAGGTAATTCTTACCTTACAGCGATGGATGAGTTTTTATGAAACACGTATCCAAACGAGGTGGCTACCGGGATGTATGGAAAAACATAGCACGCATAAGATATGGAAGAAGTAACAACGCTGCATTGACCCCACATAAGTTGGCATAAGCAGATGTCAAAAAGAAAAATGGAGGATGATGTTAGAAGATGATGATTATTCAGATTTTTGTTGAAAGTGACTACAATTTACAAAGAAAAAAAAAATGCGTTGATATGTAATGCAACTAGCATTATAGATCAACGTTTTTATTACCTTTGAAAAATACTAGCACTCCGCCCGCGACTTTTTCGGCGTGGATTTCAAAAATTTATAGTTTATGACACTCACAAATAACGTGGCTTTCTATTGGTAAAACAAATTTTATAATCGGGTTAGTAGATCCAGAGATTACCCCTTACAACCTCACAAACTTTACCTCTTTATAATATTGATATAGATTATAAAATATCAAGTAAATGGATCTTACTGACGTTTTCACACATCCCGTGTGTAACGTCAGTAAGATTCGTATAGTCGAGTAATATTATTAACATCACCCCTTAACCGGGACCGGACTTGCAGCCAGCACAGATTAAGGATTACGAATAATAGGTTTAGCAGTCTGAGTGCTGGTGTACCCATCCTGATCTATTAGCTTTCCGTTTGGACTGTTATGTTTGTTAATTAATTCAATACTCATGGTTGGGGAGCCTAAAGAGTATGGATTTGACCACGAACCTTTATAATTTCGGTCTGTCCGTCTGTCCGTCCATAGCTTAGTGACTATTAGTACTAGAAAGCTGCAGTTTTGCATGAGTATATTAATTTTTAACGCCAAGAAATACGAAACGATAAAACTTATACAATTTATGGTTGCCATGGTATACATGCTTATCATCAGGGTCTGTAGTCTCGACATAGTTAACGATCGACTTATGATTTTCAACTGACGAAATTAATGTTTCGAGGAGGCTAACTTTTATGTCCTTTAATAATTTGATAAGTTAATTTAATTGGTACAAGCGATTAAAGTTATTATTATAATTAAAATAAATTATACGTCTTCATGAAAAATATTGCTAGCAAGTTAAAATTTACGCTGTCTCTGTACATATTGCAAGAAAATCAATTATTTTTTCAGGTTATGATGTAATTTTTTTCCATACAATGAGGGTGTTTTTTTTAACGCAACAACAAGATTCGCTATCAATGTTGAGACTGCAGGCCCAGGTGAGCCGTGAGATGGTGGCCAAACGCGAGACCATTTAAAGACCATGAAAAAAGCCTGTTTCGTTATACATATAGATGAAGGACCATTGAACGACTTTGAAGCCAAATAGTTAACCTCATAGTAAAACGGTATGATACTACACTTATTCAATCACTTGACGATTAGTTTCTCTTCACGAGAGTCCCATTTATATCTGTCTGGTCACACCGCTACTGCATACAGAGTGCTCAAATTATTTTAGGCTACCGTTTCACCTTTTCTATTACATTTTGTACTTGTTTTGGTTGTTAATGTCACGTTTTTAACATTAACGTGTAATTTACAGTAATAGTTTAAATGCTAGGTATAGAATTTATCAGTTAATCTTTTTTGTGTCCTATTTCTAATTGGGGTCGGCTCTTCTCATCGTTCTTCTCCAGAGATATCGTTTCTGGGTCGTCAGTGGGTCTATAATATCTGTTGCGAAGTCTTTCCTAATATCTGACATCCATGCTAGTCGGGGTTTCATATAAACTTTGAAAACATTTTAAAAATTTAAAAAGACCCCTTCATTCTAACTATATCATATTTTCACACAAATCATCTATCATTTCTTAGGTCTTCTTGAAGTTGCCAAATCAAAGTACGGGTCATAAAGAAGCGTCAAAAGCTATTTGATTTGAATAATTGGCATGTTCAAGTGTTACTTGGGATTTTCCGTCAGTCGAAAGGCTTTTAGAGACCTTGTGAGTACCTACACCTTTAGAGATTTGCCTCGTCAATTTACACACGAGCATCTTGACCTTGCTAAATGATTTATTACATTACCATATGAGCTATTCAGAAACATACGAGAGATGGAAATCGCTCGAATTTATTTATTAGAAGTAGTATAATATATCATAATAGCAGATCAGTAGTAGTATTTTGGAGGCATGTGGAACAACGTGTAAAGTCCCGCATACCTCCATTGAAAAGGGAGGATCCTCCGACAATACGGGTTTTTATGTCTGGTGTGGGCAACTGCCCGATAGAACTGTTGTATAATAATATGTTCTAATCGCGCGGATAACTCTGCTTGGGAGATGCAGGATTTTTTATTTAGTTAGTCATATGTTGCGTCATAGATGTAGCTGCAGAAGTAGTAGGAACTAGAAGGGTGGTGTAGTAGTTTTGTGTAGTTTAGTTCAGTTTCGTTATTAATTTTTCCCGGGCTTCACTTACATAGTTAATGCCGCAAGAAGTGTTAATTTTATTGGGATAAGAATCACATATGAAATTCAACGTTTTCGTTTCAGTATCTCTAGAGATCAGGGAAAGATGGCGGTCGTCGGGTCGCGGGAGATAAATACGCTTTGAGCTAAAATGTTAAGAGATCTTATCTCATATTTTACTTAAGAAACACAAACAGAGTTTGTGTTTCCTGGCTACAACCTGGGAGTCTTTAAGTCAAGAGTGACTAGGTTACTTCTAGCTCTAAATTTTCATACAAAAAGCGATAACGCTTTTCATTCATTAAACATAGTCCAATTTACATATTTTTATATAACTTCTAGATATAATGGAAAACTAGGTCTGTATGTTTTTATTTTAAAGAAAAATTCCGTACAATATAGGTTATTAGCATCTAAAATATATCTCTATTTTTGACTTAAAACTACCTAAACTACACTAAAAGATACAGACCAAGATTAAGGTATACTGAATCTAATGAGACCTTTATAAAATTGTCTCATTTTGTAAAGGTCTACATTAAGGTTAAGTTAATATCACCCGAAACAATATTTCAAAAATGAAATGTAGGTGATTTCCTCCAAGACTAGCAACTCTCTCTTGCCGCGTATTGGCGCTTCACAATCCTCTTAAGATGTGAGCCTATCAAGCAAAGTTTAATTCTCATAGGGTAATTTCATCCATTCATAAGTAAATATTAAACGTCGTTTCCATACTGTTCCCTGTGTACAAAACAATGTTGTAAGGAATTCTAAACATTGCTGTTTCGTTAGGCTTAGACATCAGTAATATAATGTATGCAAGCTGGGAGAAAGGGCGAGCCGCCATTTGAATGTTTTCCGTCAATTTTAATTACTTTGTGCTTCAACACGTCATTTGGGCGAGTATGAGTTATGGTTGGCACAACTTTACCCCTGTCCCTAATAGCAGTTATTGCTGGCATTTGGTTGGGCCAACTGTAAATGCTTTCATTTATTGTTGGCCCAACAATAAATGCTAGTAGGGGTTTTTAACCCTATTGCTGTCACTCACGTGTCCATCTGTCCGTCTGTCGGTCTGTCCATCTGTCCATCTGTCCGTCTATCTGTCTGTCCGTCTGTCCGTCTGTCCGTCTAACTGTCTCTCCGTCCGTCCGTCTGTCCGTCTGTCTGTCATCATCATCAACATCATTAGCCTTTTAATGTCCCCACTGCTGGGACACAGGCCTCCTCTCTGTGAGAGGGTGTGGGCCGTAATCCACCACACGGGCCCAATGTGGATTGGTGGAAGTCACACGTCTTCGAATTTTTGGTTCTAGGACATGCAAGTTTCCTTACGATGTTTTCCTTCACCGTTTTGAAAGCAGTGGTGATGAAATAATTTACACAAAGTAAAGCGCCTGCCTGGGTTTGAACTCACGATCTAGAACTTGTAAGTCGCGGCCAATACTGCTGGGCCACCACTGCTCTAGTCTGTCTGTCTATCCATCTGTCTGTGATGGATGATAATATATAGTAGTTTTTATTATTAAATGTGGGCGTCTAAGCAAAAAGGGTCCAGTGGTGGGGTATTGAGT
The DNA here is from genome assembly GCA_951329385.1 of Polia nebulosa. Lineage (NCBI taxonomy): Eukaryota > Metazoa > Arthropoda > Insecta > Lepidoptera > Noctuidae > Polia > Polia nebulosa. The sequence continues at coordinate 3,298,627 of OX589587.1, read as the reverse complement.
TAAGACTAGATTCGGTATCTAGAATAGTCAGTAAATTGATGATAAGGATTAAAAAAACTGGCACACTTTCTTTTATCAGACAATTGAAGTTGAAACTCTGAAAAAGCTATAACAAAAAGAAACTTAAGAAACAAAGAATTTTCTGGTACTTATAAACATCATATCCACTCACGCGCCTACGCGTAAACCATGACGTACGACGTTACGCCCACCCACTCGATCGGGAATAGCTCCGCGCAAGCGCTCTTGTACCGTTACCACGCGAGCGTCCTCACAAGATCCCACCAAAGTTTCATCACAATCTGATCAATAGAATAGAATAGAATAGAATAGATTTATTATCTTACCACAAATTACAGCATACAGTTAGATTAATCTACAGATACAATTTTATACTTATTTTGTGGAAGACTGGTGCCTAAACTAAGTTATTTTCAAAACCTGTAAGTCAGGTCACCAGGCCCCCATAACAATTTATTACTTCAGAAATATTGTGCTGGAGACGTTTTGTTTAAAATCACAATAGTATTTATTAATTGAATCATTATTATTACATTCATTTTAGATATGATTGTTACAACAAAATATATATATATCTATATATATTTGTAATTAGGAAACATGCAAAGAATGTGTGAGAGTGTAAGGTATGTGTATGTGTGGGTGTATGTACATATGTTGTGGAAGTGTAAATGTTTGTATGAGTCTTGTATGATCAATAGTTTATGAACGCATGGGGAATAATTGTGTTTGTCCTAAATTCAAATTTTTTATTAGTATAGCTAGATAGATAGATCCTAGTTACTTATAAAGAAAAGTTTTGTGGTATAAACTGGAAAATTTTTGCTATCTTTCCATAATTATATCTGATGGCTGTGCAATTATTGTGATCCAGTGTGTAATAGGTCTAGATAACCTAATCATATTTGCATGTGCAATATAAGAGTATTTGTCATGATTTACTTAGAACCTAAGTGTGTAAAAATGTCTTGCCATTGACCTTCGTTGATTTAAACATCTCTCACGCAATGTTTCTAATAGTGCTAAATAGTCATAATCATTACCAAATACATGTCCCGCGTTCACAACTTTTATTTTAGCAAAAAATACAAAGTTCATTTTGTCTTATTTTCTCTCTCAGTACATTTTACATTATTTTAAAATAAAAAAAAAAACGAGCAAGCCTTACAGTAGTCGCATATGATGTGTAATATTTAAAGACACCGTTGGCGCAGTGGTTTAGCGATTGGCTGCTGCGCTGTGTGTGGCGCGTTTGATTCCCGCACGGAACAAAGATTTGTATGGTCTACATTTAGTTGTTCCGGCTCTGGGTGTTAGTGTAAGTGAGATTCCATGTTTTTAAACGCACCCACGATACAGGAGAAATTCCTAGTGTGGGGCAACGTGACAAAGAGAAAAGAAAACAAAAATTACATCTCACCTTGGTATTAAGCCACATATTCGGTTGATCGCTCTGGTACTTTTAATTTATTAATAGTTAATAAGTTTTATGTATTTTTATAAATAAGGAGGCGTATGAAAAAATAACAGGTTACTGTCTTCATAAAGGAGGAGGGAAGGTAACAAAACTGGAGTCAGGGCACACCAGAGCGATAAACTTTTGGTGGTAACAATCTATCATGAAATATAAAATTAAATCGTTTAGTTCCGATTTCGACCGCGCGCAGACTCATCGTGAACGCGCTCTACCATCTGACTAAACTTACTTAGGGTTTTGATAAAAATACAATAAATAGTTAAGAATCATCCTTTCCTAGCGGAAAACGAAGTTAAATGAAATAATTTTCTTCACTTTTATATAAAACACTTTTTTGGTATCCCTTTTTTTGTAGTTATTATTTTTAACCGACTTTCGAAAAATGAGGAGGTTCTATATGTTCGACTGTATGTATGTTTTTTTTTTATTTATGTATGTCCGCGCATTTCTCCGTCAGTTGTGGACCGATTTTCAAAATTCTTTTTTTATCCGAAAGAATATACTCCCGTGGTGGTTCCACATAAATTTTATCGAAATTGCATTAGCGCTTTTTGAGAAACTGAACAAAAACGAAAAATACGCATATCTTGATGACGTTTTTGTGTTCTCCAAATGTTTAAATTCCACGTTCCATGTTATTGGGGTTTTTAGTTCTGGGGTATAACAACTAAAAAGCGAAAAATAAAAAACTTTTTTACAAAAAAACCAACCGACTTCCAAAAAAAAAATACACTAAAAATTTAAAAATAACTTTAATTTTGGAAGTCGGTATCAAATATCGAAGAAATAAAATACAAACACCGACTTCCGAAATTAAAGTTATTTTTTAATTTTTAGTGTATTTTTTTTTTGGAAGTCGGTTGTTTTTTTGTAAAAAAGTTTTTTTTAAAATTTATTTGTAAAGAAATAACAGTTTCAAAGAAACAGATCAGAAAATAATTAATTAAAAAAATATATACATATAGGAAAAAAATAACCAATTTAAACATTAAGTGCGCACCTTTACGTGACTTGCACTTACGAGTGCTAACAGATGTCGCAAGAACCATAGCTGACACCTCTCGCGAATCGAGTACAACCTCACTTGATTGCCAGAAATATTTCGGTCAATATTGTTTAGGTGAGTTTTAGAATGCTTTTGCTCATTTTGATGTTGAGTTACTTCATTTGGGTTGGGTTCGTTTGCATAATGTTGTTGATTTATTATACAGTTCATTATTACTAGATTTTTTTCCTGGCTTAGCTTCTGTGACTGACCTCACAAAAACCGTACATTTTTCGATATGATATGATTCGATAAAGTTTCTCATGTTTTTTAGAATTTGCAGGTTAGTGTTTTTTTTTTTTTTGAATGGTGGGAAATCATCTTATGACTTCTTCCGCTCTAGGGTAGAGCGGAAGGGCGTGTCAGACTCTTACTGACTAAAACGCACCCCTGTTCCTCCCTGCCCTACATGCCCAGTGACGAGGTAACTCTTTCGAATTTATCCTCAACCCCGGGCAGTGCAGGTTAGTGTCAGGTTCTATGTTGGTCAAAATATGATTCGCGGCCGTAGTAAGTATGTATTTATTAATCAATGGTGCCAAGTCTCTTGTTCAGTAACTAAACTAAAATTAAAGAATCGCTGTCTTTTACTAAAAGGCAGTGCGAGAAAAGGACGGAAATGAAAAAGTTAGAGATGTCAAACTAGTTTACGCCTTGTGCTACACCGTGTTTTTAGTCGACATGTTTTTACTCTTAATTTATATCCCTAATAGCATTTAGTGTTGGCATTTGGTTGGGCCAACAATAAATACCATAATTTTATTGTTGGCCCAACAATAAATACTATTAAGGACAGAAATATTAGTTTAACTAAATTTAACAGCTCTAATTTACGTCCGTCTCTTTCTTTTTTTATTAAATGATAAATTATGTTTATTCAGTAAATAGGTTACAAGGAACACTTTTACACGTCATTGTTTTTTGTCTGCTAGATGAGGCCGGTGTTTCCTAGCTGACTACCCTGAGAAGAAACACCGAAACAAACTCAGAGGTCAAAGTCTCTTTTAAAGTGTTGAAATCCATACAATGTGTACTGGTTAAATCATATGAGAACCATGTACGTTTATGTCTGGGATGAGCTTTTTGAAGAAAGCAACACACAAATTCGAGTGGACCTGTCCAGACAGTGCAAGCATTTGTCAGTCATCGCAAAGCTCAACTCAGGACTTTGAGGAGCTCAACGAACCGACAAACAATACCAAAGTAAGGACATTTGAGTAGGCCGCAAAAATACTCAAACTGCCAGACAATCATAAAATCTACATGAATATAACGACATACATAGTTATGGAAAGAAAAAGATAGCAATAGCCTAATTTAAGTTTAGTTTGCGCACAACAGAATCAGTACCACTATTAATTAATTAACAATAGGTACAATTCTATAAGTTAGAAATTGTTATCGAATGTCTTGATTTCATGAATCGTCATTTCATATTGTATTAAGAACTTAGAATGTTGTATTGTTGATTTTAATGATTATAGGTCTGTAAATACTTGCTACGGCCACGAATCATATTTTGATCAATATACAACTTGACACTGACCTGGAAATTGCAAAAAACGGAAGAAAATTTGAATTTTGCGGGTTACCCTGGCGATTCCCCTTAAATAAAGAAGTTTGAAATCGTATTAGAATTTCTGGAGACTGCTTGGCCCAAAAAAACTTTTTAGCCGGAAGACGTTCGTCGACCGGTCCCGCGTAGCTTACATCCAGCAGATTCTCGCAGCCTTCTCTATCATCAGCCTTTTAATGTCCCCACTGCTGGGTCACAGGCTTCTTCTCTGAGAGAGGGTGTGACCATAATCCACCACGCGGGCCCAATGCGGGTTGTTGGATGTTACATGTCTTCGAATTTTTGTTTCTAGGACATGCCGGTTTCCTCACAATGTTTTCCTTCATCATTTTAAGGCAGTGGTGATGAAATAATTTACACAAAGGAAAGCGCCTGCCTGGGTTTGAACTCACGACCTACAACTTGTAAGTCGCGGCCGTTACCACTGAGCCAGCTCGCACTGGGCTATTACTGCTCGCAGCCTTCACCAACTCATTATTATTCTAGCTTATTACTGTCCCACTGCTGGGAAAAGGCCTCCTTCCATTCCTTCCACTGTTCTCGGTTCTGTGTTACCTCTTTCCAATTGTCAAGGACGACATCTAAGTCTTCACGCCATCTCCTTCGTGGTCTGCCGCTGCCTCGCCTTGCAGTTTCAGGACACCAATCTTGGGTTCTCCGCGGTCGCCCACGGCTTGTTTGTCATACGGCAGACATGTTTGGACATGTCTGCCGTATGAAAAACAAGCCGTGGGCTACCGGCCAGTCCCATTTAAATGATAAATGATTTTATTTTTGAACACGTCAACATTTTTTTTTTTTTCAGTTTGAGCTAGATGAGGCGGTGTTTCCTAGCTGACTACCCTGAGAAGAAACACCGAAACATACTCAGAGGTCAAAGTCTCTTTTAATGTCCATACAATCTGTGTGTATATGCTCAGAAGGCCAACTTATAGTTGGGCAGCCTTCTGAGCCACGAAAACCGTCACATGTCCTAGAACCTAAATTTCGAAGACATGTGACATCCACCAACCCGCATTGGGCCCGCGTGGTTTATTACCTTTTATTTGTGGGGTGGAAAATCATCCAATGCCTTCTCCCGCTCTGGATGTAGCGGGAGGGCGTGTCAGACTTTTACTGACTAAAACCCACCCCTGTTCCTTCCTTACCTGAGTGCCCAAGGGTGCGGTAACTCTGTTACGAATTTATCGTGGTTTATTACCTAAGGCCCATTCGCTCTCCTAGAGAGGAGACCTCGGTCCCAGCAGTGCGCACATTATAAAGCTAATTACGCTACTACGCCAAAAGAAAGAAACTGTTTAATCAAGGCAGTATTAATGAAGAATATCTCCAATAACAATTTTTTTTTTAAACATGCCAGGAGAAATCAGCAAGTCGGCACACTGGATATAGGTCAAGTAGAAAGAGTTAGAAAATTATAATAAAAACCAGCCAAATGCGGGTCGGATATAGCTAGCACATTTAGGGTTCCTTAACAAAAGAGGACTTTCAAAAAAAAATCTGACTTATCAATAGAATAGAATACTCTTTATTATGTACATCATTTAGGTTTCAGACCAGATGAGTATAAGTGAAGAAAACTTTACATAGGGTGACACAATGGGCGGCCTTATCGCTAAAAGCAATCTTTTCAAGACAACCTTTGGATGGATTTTAAAGAGAAAAACGAAAGACACACTGTAGGTAGTCTTAGGTGTACTATTTATGTATAGGTACAATAAATACGTAATAGATAAATATATACAATTTAAAACATAATAGATTTATATACAATTAATATCTAATAGGTAAATATTATACATTAATATATTAGTACATACTAATATATTAATGTAGTGTTACTAAAATAAATATTATCACCCAAGTTTCAGTGGTCCATGAAAAGTTAAAACTTTCTTCGGATTTTTTTTTGTGAGAGACGACGGATTTACGGTTAGACGGACAGACGGACAGAAGGATAGACGGACAAACGGACAGACGGACAGACGGACAGATGGACAGATGGACAGACGGACAGACGAACAGACGGACAGACGTACAGACGGACAGACGAATAGACGGACGGACGGACAACGGAAAGACAGACAGACGGTCAGACGGACAGATAGACAGACGGGTAGATGGACTGACGGACAGACAGACTGACGGACAGACGGACCGACGGACAGACGGATAGGCAGACAGACGGACAGACGGAGAGACGGACAGACGGACATGTGAGTGACAGCAATAGGACTCCGTTCGGAGCCTTCGAGTACGGAACCCTAAAAAAATATTGGGCTCTTAAAGTTTTAAGTATAATTTACGCAATACATAAATGCTTTACGTATTGACTATTAGTAAAGATCACGATGAATCAGCCCAAGTATAATGTCATCATTGGTCACGCGTTCTGCCATAAAATGTACTGAATCATCGTATGGTAGGATCGATGTTTGTTACTCATAAACGCCAAAACGGTAAAATGGATCTGGATGAAATTTGGCACAGAAATAGATTTTAGTCTGGAGCACATAGGCATAATTCTACACTGCTGAAGTCACCGGCAGAAGTTAGCAATGATCATAAAATTTTTATTAGCACTTTTTCCAAAAGATTAGCAATATATTTAACAAGTTCTATGACAAGTTTATTGATGGTTTATTAATAACTAGGTAACCAGGTTTTGTTAAGACAGCTACCTTGTTCTTTTCAATGGGTGCAAAATATTTCTTTCTTTCTTTCTTTATTGGGTACAGGAATCTTCCACACATAACAAAGGGTTAAGATGGGCTATAATGTATTTTTCTTAAGGCAAATCCATGGTCAGCAGTGGGTCGAAAACAGTGCTATCACTGAGTCCACACAGCATATTTCTTCTTTCTTTTACGCACCGTATGAATTAAGGAACAAATCAAGCGCCAGGGCAGCCCGCAAAATTTGTATTTTTTACTTTTTTTGCAATTTGCAAGTCGGGTTGTACGTTGGTCAAAATATGAGTCACGGCCGTAGCAAGTACGTATTTATTTATAGAAGTAAAATCATTATAAATCATTAATACAACTCTCTCAGTTAGAATTGATGAAAATAATCATATTTTGACCAAGATACAACCTGACACTGACCTGCAAACAGCAAAAAACGTAAGAAAATTTGATTTTTTAGGGTACCCTGGCGCTTCCAGCTTAAATAGTTTAATTTATGAAGAATTATTTAACGGTAGGAACTTTTAAACTTCTTCAAAAATCTTAATTAAATTGAGTTCTTTTTAACTAGACTACATTGTCCCACGGCTGTACAAAAGTCTTTCCCAAGTCCTTCCAGGAACTCTTCTCATGTGCTTCCTCAAAGTAGCCCTCACTGTACTCGTCCAGGTCGTCTCACCAATTATTTCGTGGCTGACCTCGGTGGTGCCGTCCATATCCAGGTACCTATTGCGGAGCGGCTGATGTGAACCGTCCAATCCTATTTGAGCCTGTCAACACTAGTTACATAAAAAATAAGATTATCATCAACATCATTCATTCATTCATCATTCATCATGATTGTCATCAATTGTGTGACTGTTTTGGTGTACAATAAAGTTTTATTCTATTCTATTCTATTATCTCGGATGTACTGCAACACAACTACAGCGGTATCTGATGATGCTGTTTGAGTAACAGCCAATACACGGGCAGGTCCAAAGATCAACCCAAGAGAATTACAGTCTATTGAGAACATTGCTAAATTTACGCCTTGCATTACACCTTTCATTATTTTGATGACGCCTGCTCCAAAGTCCAGCATCCTTGAACTCTGTGCCAAGCTCACGAAATTATGTAAGGTCATCAAAATTTGACGGTAATTTCTGAAGTGTGTAGACAAATATGAAAGTTCGGCGAGGATTGCGTAGTTTTGGATTTACAAGATGGAATCTTATCTGGCCATCAAGATAAGATTCCATCTTGTAACTCCAAAAATTAATTTAATTCCTACAATTTGGCAGTCTGATGTGAAGATATCTTGAATGATACTACTGTAACTACTTCAACATTATTACCTATTGTCCAGTTAAACAGTTCCTGCTAGTTTAAAAGATTCTGGTGCTTTTACAACAAAATGCCTTCATGACTCAGTGACCTCGCACTTTCTAGATCAGTAAACCTCGTTGCTACTCATCTGCTTTGATTTTTCTTACTCTTCTGCTGTTCTTTTCTGATTAATTGTCTGGAGGTTGCCAATGTTTATTCTGGCTCTCAGTAGTTGCTGTGATTGATAGTAGTGTGCGGGCTTGTCCCAGTAAAAGAAATAGTAATACTATTCTTACCTCTTTAGGAGTTATTCGTATACGTAATGAAGATACGATACAGAAGAAGCTTATATTTATATTATATAAAGTATTGTTTAAGTCGGCTTAGTGCGAAGGTCTGGCCTAAAAACATGTCTTTGCTACCAAACACTCAACATTCCTCAACGCATTCCTTGTTCTATGACTATTTGCAAATCACGCCTACTGGTCGACCTTCGCGATCCTTAGAGAAAACACATTTTTTCAGAATCCTACCTAGCCTTTTCCCAACCATCTCGGGGTTGACTGCCAGTCATGATTCCATTTCACATGGAGCGACTAGGCTATCTGACCTCCACAACCCAGTAACTTAGTAATACGATACCCCTTGGTAAGACTGGTTGTCAGACTCGTCGGACGACATGGTTGGCGCAGTGGTTGAGCGTTCGGCTGCTGCGCTTTGTGTCGTGGGTTCGATTCCCGCACGGAACAAATAAAAAGTCATACAAAGACCTGTAGATATTTGTTCCGGGTCTGGGTGTCTTGTGTATGTGAGTATACATGTTTGTGAACGCACCCACGATACAGGAGTAATTCCTAGTGTGAGGCAACGTTTTTTGAAAGGGGTTTATTCCGAAATGGTCCCATTTAAATTTGATGATGAGTTTCGGAGACAGATAACGGAACTCTTCAAAAATTGTTAGAAAAATAGAAGCTAAAAAGTGAAAGATAGAACCGACTTCCAAAATAAACAAAAAAAGTGCAAAATAACTTTAATTTCGGCAGTCGCTTTTTTTGTTATTTTTTTTTGGAAGTTTGTTCAATTTTTTTGCGGTCACGGTTAGTCACTCTGAATTAATAATAATAATAATAATTTATTTAATTCAGACCATTGATCCATATAGTGTTAGTAAAATCTTAACCTATTGTTAGTACATAACAAGCTTAAATTAATTGGCGACATGTACGCCAGTACGCACATGCCTAGCTGCCCAGTGCCTAATGAAAGGCCCATCAATTTTGTCCGCCAGTGTTGCCAGTGTGTAGTATGTTGTTGTTGAATTGTGCCTTTAAACCATACAATAATGGGCCCAGATGTACATAGGAATCTCATGTATCAAAATAATTTTAAAAAATTGCTCAACCTATAACTACATGTACACTACCCACATCTAGGCAAAAGCTAAGTCATGCATTAACACCCCTTTGACATTCAGTCTTACCAGCCTTTTTTTGGTGCAGTTTGGTCCACCTAACTAGGGGACAAATTATTCCCAGTCTCCACTCTAGAACATGTATACGCCTCCGTTTATAGATTCTTCATCAAACATGGTCGGATTACTGCCATCGCAGCTTGTTCAGGTCAGATCAGGTCAGCTCGTTTTTTCTACTCCTGCGCTGTCTTTTCTGATTAATTTCGTTGCGGGACTCAAGACAGTTTAATCGTTTCTCTGGCACTAGTCGAGCTTCACTGCCTCGGCGTTTTTTCTGTTGATTCTGGCTTACAGAAGTTACAGTGGTTTGGGAATAGTGTGGCGGGCTTGCTATCTCAGCTTGCTGCAGTACTGATCTAGCAATCTATGCCGGTAACTCCGGTTCTTTTCCATAGATAGTCTCATGTCGAATCTTATCCTTCAATGAAACCCCATTGATAGCTTTGCCGGTAGTGCACTTAGCGCTTTAATTATGAGTAACTGACCTAGTCGTAGTCTAAAGAAGGGTTTGGTTAACCAACTTTCACGATATTCATTATTTAGCAGGTTATTGTAGTATTTACAAGCTTTTATTTATTTTAACTTCCAATGTTCGTATGTAAGTTGTCCTATTCAAAATTTTCAAACCTTTTTCGATCACATGTTGATTTCCAATACAATTTGGCATACTTATCTAAGTCCGGTGAAAATGCAATAATAAGATATTATCGAGCTGATCGGATTGTGGCATCGGGATGTAGGGACTGGAACTTCGTGATGGCAAATGGCAGGACAGTTGAATGTAGGCTAGTATGTTTCGTCATCGTGAGAACTTTCCATTAAACTATGGAAAGGAAGAGTTTGTTTATACAAAAAAAAAAAAACTTTTCAAGAGAGGAGGATGGCTACTGCTACAGTTTTATAATAATCAACTCGTTTCATCTTTATGCGTTTAAACTGGAATCATTTCAACATCATCAGACTCGCTTGAACATGGTGTGCAAACAACATAAAGTACTAGGAGTTCATAACGTCAAAGGCTCTTCAACATTTTGCAACGAAAGCAACTTTAAGTAATACTTCTGCATGGAAAAGTGTGGTGTAATTTTCGTGCTGTATCTTATACTTGATAACTCTTGTTATTCCGAAGTACTCAATGTTGAGTTACTTCATATATGAAGCAAGAGCGTATTGGTCAAATATTCTATGACTGTGATGATTTCATAACATCAGTATTTTTAAGCCTATTCCGTTAGTCATAATGGCTGTCTCTATAAATAATGATGGGTTCTGTAGGATGTCAATCACGCATTTTAATTGGCAAGAATATTATTGGGCTCCTACACTATTTAAAAGATTCATGGGCTAGTTTTGTAATACTTACTGGCTTGTCAAACTGGAAAAGAAGTTGATGCAGATGGTATTCACTTTTTGCTGGAGTACCTCAATCAAATTGTACAACCCTATCCATCTATATATACAAAAATGAATCCCTATTGCCTTTTTCACGGCATCACGCGTGATCGGTTAAACCAATTTCACTAATTGTTTTTTTGCTATATTTGTTATTGTCAGGAAAAGGTGTTTATTAAAGAAAAAATAAAGAAAGTTGCGCGGCATATTAGAAATTTCAGAAAACTTAATGACTAAACTTTGCGCGTTTGACAGTTCACAGCTAAGACAGGACAATGTCTAAAAAACTGGCCAAGTGCGTGTCGAGTCACGCGTAAGGTAGGGTTCTGTAGATCGTACTCCACCTAAGTATTTTTTTTCAATGATTTTGTTTTTTGTACGAAAAACAAGTAGATACAATTTACAAGTTGGGCGAGTATTACTCTAAAACTAACAGAGCTAACTTAACTATGATAGAATTCCTTTAAAGTACTTTATATATTCTACCATCACGATTTTATTTAAATTTTTGAAGACAATAGCTTAACTTTTACGGGTACTGGGCGATCAACCAAAGTAAATACATTTTGTTGGCCACAGTTACTCGAATAAAAAAAATCACTTTAAATATTAATATTTCGCAAATTGATTACTGATTATATAATATATTAATCAGGCTACGATAAAAAATAACAAAATCTTTATAAATATTTTATTATTTTACTGCCTACAATAAAAAATAATAAAATCTATAAAGATTTTTTTTATGGCAGCTCCCATAAATGAAGGCTTTTAAAATCATTGTGGGGTTAGAAAGACTATTTTTCGATTCTGTGATTTGTTTGCGAAATATTAATATTGAAAGTGACATTTTTTGTTCGAGTAACTGTGACCCATAAATGTACTTATTAACTTTAGTTGATCGCCCAGTACCCGTAAAAGCTAAGCTATTGGCTTCAACAACCTAAATAAATTCGTAAAGACATAATATTATAATGTACTTTAATGGTAAACTATCACGGCTAAGTTAGCTCTGCCTCGGACGACAGACGGACAGACCGAAACTATAAGGGTTCCTTGTCGTTGTTACTACGTAACCCTAAAACAACAGACTACGTAACAACTTGTACGTTTAAAACATTAATGCCTGTTTTCATTAACATTACACCAGCAGCCTTATTAATAATACTCGCTAACTTAAATAATTATATAGATAAGACTAGTTGTCAGACTTTCGGGCTTCTGACGACCCGTAACGACTGTCAAAGATCCACGATTGACAGCCGGGACCAACCCCCCTTTCCGAGGCACGGAGGAGTCTCGGTATGTGAAGATGGTCATCCATCCGTGGACCAAGCCCGGCAAGCATAGCTTAACCTGATGGATCGACCCGTGCGGCTGTTATTACATTAGCCACGAGCTCCTCTATAATATTTAATAAACATATTTTATTGCGCCGTTAGATTTTTGACACTCGGCTTTAGTGAAAATGGGCAGACACAAATCAAGGATTATTAGAAACAGACATAATGGCTTGCAATTCTATAATAATACCTAGTCTCGAAGTCAATTCGCTGATTCAATAGTTCGAACTCTGTGATGCCTAATCGGATTATGTGGAATTAGTTCCGTAGACTGGATGAACTGAAATTTCTCCTTGTTCGAACTGCTGATTGATTATATTCATCCATTGAATCTGAAATGCATTGTTTTGCCTTAATTAATGCGCTTTTTTGTCAATTTTGAAGTCTAACTAACTACGGAATGTCTGGTCTTCGACGAATAGACGAGAAATAGAATTTGTTTTGTATAGCGTAAATGACAAGCGGCAATCCGGCTATGTGCGTGTCGGATTTCGTACATTTAGGGTACTGTAGGACCCCAAGGTACCAGTACGGCCTGCAGGGTTCCAGGGACGTTCTTCAAAGCTCGGGGTATGTCGCACTCGCTGGCAACGCGAGAGTGTGGTTTATGAGAGTGACTGATTACGGTGCACAGTGTTATAAAGAAAGAGGAATAGGGCACTCAGAGTAACTATATTAATTGGGCATAAGAATAACATGTGTGCCCACTTGGGCCGGGCCAGCAGAACTGATCCCTAAAACAAATGTGATGCCTACACCTTCTAAATTCAAACGGCTCTCCAATACTCTTACCAGCCAGTTGAAGGCCGGTACAGACCCGCTAAGATTAGGCTGTGACTACAATCGTCACAGTACCGTACCAAGGACACGGTGGAGCATACTGTGGAGTTCTGTACCGCCGTGTCCTCGTGGAGGCGATCGGTCGCACCCGGCCCTGGTCCAGGTCATGGTATGGGGCGAAAGGGAATGGGAAGCAGTCTCCTCCTTCTGCGAAGCAGTAATGCTCGCGAAGGTGGAGGTGGAACGGGTGAGGTAGACTCAACGGAGTAGCTCTCACGCCCCCAGCAGCAGCCACCGCAGAAGACGCCCTGGGCGTTGGAGGTCACGGGATGATCTCCGGCTACCGCAGGCGCGGGCGGCGAGTAATGGGTAGCTCGCCGTCCGACCAGCACCGGGCCCGAGAGTCGACGGCGCGTAGTGTTCCACGCGCGCCTCAAAGAGATGTCAACAATAATAGACGGGGCCCGTCATGGCCGATACATGCATGCCAAGGGGTCGCGGATAAATCGCGAAACAGAGTTACCGCGCCCCTGGGCACTCAGGCAAGGTAGGAACAGAGGTGGGGTTTAGTCAGTAAAAGTCTGACACGCCCTCCCGCTCCACCCAGAGCGGAAGAAGTCGTTAGATGATTTCCCGACCTACAAAAAAAAGGGTTCCGTACCAATTTTTGACTATTTGTATGGCTTTGGGTCAACAAGATGCCTATACTGTGAAAATTTGAAGACTGTAGCTCCAACTGTTTGGCTGTAAAACCTGTGTGACAGTCGATGGACAGACAGACAGACGGACACGTGAATGACAGCTATAGATCTCCGTTTGGACCCTTCAGGTACGGAACCCTAAAAATGATCCTGTTGTGCTGGATCAATATTTTTAGGAAATTATTTATTTTTCAAAGAAATTTTTGCTTATTCTTCTATTCTTTAGATATTGTTCTACCTATTACCTAAAGGACATGCCAAAACCCTATCACGAATAAGTAACCAATCAAAAATCTTTCCGACCATTTCTTCACATAACCCTAAAAAATAACGATAAAATCGGCCAGTCGTTATGTCATGTTAAATAATAAATCCTCCATTTAATAGCGTGTACGCACAATGACGTAACACAAAAATTGTAGCAACGGAAAAAGTATTCCCAAAACCGGCCGGTAAAGAAAACGGTAACAAGTACTGTTGATCTGTTTTCTGCATGTCACTTTCTCCGCACAAGTGATATAATAGCAGGTAAGTTGTTGTGTGTGTTACAATACTTTAATGGGTGTGTCGTGATGTATATCTTACATGGTTCAATTTTGATCATGGGATTATCAAGCTTGTTGTTTGAGCTTAGAGGTGTTAACAGTGTCTATTTGGATAGTCTACTTTGCTACATTGACATTTTATAGACTTGATAACAGTAGTTTGACAGAAGCCAGCCAGTAATTTCTTTCTTATTCTGATAGTTTGGAGACTTCGAGTCTCGAGTAAATACTTCTAGGCAAGCGAGCATTATCAACTGCGCCTGTCCTATCTTCTCCTACCTCTCATCAACCTTTTAATTTCCTCGCTGCTGGGGCACAGGCCTCCTCTTTGTGATAGGTGTGGGCCGTAATCCACCACGCGGGCCTAATGCGGGTTGGTGGATGTCCCATGTCTTCGAATGTTTGGTTCCAGGAAATGCCGGTTTCCTCATGATGTTTTCATTTATCGTTTTGGGAGCAGTGGTGATGAAATAGTTTACACAACGTTAAATCGTGGCCGTTACCACTGGGCCACCACTGCTCGTACTCCCCTACCCTTATACCTTTGACAGTAGGTTTTCCAACACAGCATGTCGTCTTATTCCATTTACCTTTATTTGTTGTAACTGCTGTGCTGTGTATTTTTGTGTATGTGGGTGCTGCTGTTTGTTTTGCAGTGTTTTGTGTATTTGATGTATTAGCATCAAATTTTCAAGCCGTGCCATCACCACCGACCAACCTGAAAAAAATATATTGTTCATAGTCAAACACCGCCCACTACATACTTTACAATCTTGAACAAATCTATCTTTAGGAACTACGTTTTTGCAATTTTTTGCTAATTTAGACATCATCATGATGATGATTTCAGACTCTGCTGGACATAAGCCTGCGTCTCGCATCCATCGGATTCCCGCGACCTGCACCAGATCATCGGTGCACCTGGTGGGAGGCCTTCGAAGGATGCGTCTTATGGTTCGCGATCGCCTCTCCAGAGTTTACGGCCCCATCACCATCTATTCTGGGAGCAAGTCAATCTACCTAGCCTTTTCCCAACTATCTTGGGATCGGCTTCCAGTCTAACCGGATGCAGCTGAATAACAGTATTTTACATGGAGCGACTGCGTGTCTGACCTCCACAACCCAGTAACTCTGTAATACGATACCCTTTGCTAAGACTGGTTGTCTGACTTTCGGGCTTCTGACGACCTGTAACGACTGTCAAAGATCCACGATTGACAGCCGGGACAAACGATTTAACGTGCTTTCCGAGGCACCGAGGAGTCTCGGTAGGTAAAGATGGTCACCCTGGACTAACCCCGGCCAGCGTAGCTTAATCTGATGAATCGACCCGTGTGGCTGCTATTACTTTAGCCACGAGCTCCTCCTATTCAGCGAGCAAGTACCTATGTCACATAAAGATACTTAACCTAACAGTAGTTTGGTAAGGTATCTAACCTTGTCCCATTTTACGAGTATTTGTGTTTGGGCGCAACACGTGTTCTGCTTACGTACATTTTATGTTTTATAAATACTTAAAAACTTTTTTACAAAAAAGGTGTTTGTATTTTACTTCTTCGTTATTTGGCACCGACTTCCGAAATTAAAGTTATTTTTTAATTTTTAGTGTATTTTTTTTTTGGAAGTCGGTTGTTTTTTTTTTGTAAAAAAGTTTATTTTTCACTTTTTAGTTGTTATACCCCAGAACTAAAAACCCCAATACCATGGAATGTGGCATTTAAACATTTGAAGAAAACCAATACGTCATCGAGGTATACATATTTTTCATTTTTGTTCAGTTTCTCAAAAAGCGCTGAAGCAATTTCGATAAAATATATATGGGACCAACTTGGGAGTATATTCTTTCGGATAAAAGAAGAATTTTGAAAATCGGTCCACAACTGACGGAGAAATAAGTGGACATACATAAAAAAAAAAAAACATACATACAGTCGAACATAGAACCTCCTCCTTTTTCGAAAGTCGGTTAAAAATAGATAACAAACCGTCTAACTGTGAGTACATATTTAAAAAATATGGACATAATCACTTATATGACAATATTTGAGTTTAAAGTAGCACTCATGCGCTAAACGTTTCTCGATAAACATCTAGAAAAATATTGTTACTTTTGAATTGCAAAGAAAGAAAATAGAATAGACGACAATATGTTCTGCTAATGAGGGACTTGTAATATTAATATTAAATATATTTTATCTCTATGCCACAACATTCCAAAAGAGCAAGAGTGTCGCGTCGCACACTATCACAAGGGATTTATAGCATAATTGACTATATGTGGGAGTAAGTCTCACCGGGTGTAGCAAAACGCCTTTGCCATGACAAACATGTGAGATGCTATGTTATTTTATGTCGTTTCTAGAAATTTTTCTATTCTTACTTTTTTTCATTCCTGTTCTTCATTGCTGCAGGTCATGCCTGTCCTGGAAACCTTTTATGAATTCTCTGACGAGCTGCTTCCAGGCCACTCTATCTTCGGCTCTTCTCAGGGCTTTGACCAATGGGTAGGTAAATGCCCTCGCATGTTTTATATATGCATTTTTTTTGGTTTTTCTTCATGTTCTGTATAGGAGTCTGAACTAAATAATGTGACTGTACATCACGGTTAGAAAAAATGGTTGTTCCTTTCCGAAGACGGTTACGATTATAGTCTGCACTCTCTAAAACAAAGCCACGTTCAGTAGAGGTGTGAAAGCATGTCAAGTCAGCATATTTACATGGCTCTGCATGTAGCCGTAAACACTATTAACATGCCGAGCCCATAATGTACTACAACTAACAGTATTATTGACTCAACGAGTTGAGCCGTGGACGCGAGCCCTTCGCACAGAGTAGACAATAAAACAGAGACAAAACCTCATAAAATTCTACTGTTTATTTTTGGATTTGAATAGATGGCGTTTGGGCATATTTTGACAATAATGTGAATTAGTGGTGTCTTCCACGATGGTGTAGCCTTTCTAAAAGAACAGGAGACCGTGCGTCAGTGATAATACTTTGACCTTGAGCTGGCCTAGCGTAGTACGAAAATGCAATAGAATACGAGGCCAGCTTAAACTGGTTTTGTAAGTGTATCCACTGACGTGTAACGTTACATAATTCATGCGTCATTTCAAGAGTCATAGGTTATAGTATATTGACGGCTGCATCAGTTTTTTAGTTTCAAAATTGCCGAATATTAATGATTAGATCTACGTCACAAATGAAAGTGTTCTTATTATCGGCTAGGATCTTACCACCCACGTTGTTCGATGTTGGGACTCTGGTATATTCATCTTCTTGTACCCTATACGCGTTAACAATCTTCGTTTTTTTCTTGTATTTGTCTTTGCTTGATCTCGACGGGCGGTCAGTTGGATCGTCCCATTTAATAGTGTCAAGGTGACAGTGTATTTTTACTGGTTTTACGTATATACGTACAATGTTTGAACAGTCATGTTTGTTTGTATGCTTGTGGTTTAGGTTTTACTTTGACAATGTTTTGGCAGATTTGTTACTAAGTAGGCATAGTAATTTGGCAATCGCGAAATATTTCGTCTGTCTGTCTACGATAATACGGCACATAGGATGCCGTTTCGTAAATTCTATATATTGCTTTCATTACGTACGCACGTGAATCATGTCTACCTTGCCTCTCTATAATGCTGAATTTCTTCTTAAAAAGGGGCCTACACTTGAGTACTATTTCACATAGCCCCACTATCAATCTTGCATAAATGCCAATCTTCTCACCATAACATGTTTAACCAGCACCAGCAGTAGCAATTTTTTATACAAGCTTTTAAATAACTTGTTTCTATCTTCCTTTCAGCAAAGCCGTTGAAAACACGTGTCTACCCGAACACAAAGGAATGGCCTTCGATGCACCGTGAGATGGAGATCTCTCCCAAGAAAGTAATCAGAACAAAGAAATTGTACTTGAAGAAATAAAAGCAAGCGCAGTCGCGTCCGAAACCGGTATTCCACATAAGGGTCACAAAGCAAGTTCAATATTGAATCGACAAACATTTGTCGACGCTGCCGTGAGTAAACTTCGTCGTGGTTTCGTTTCACACGTCTCGGAAGGCCGTAATGAATAAAAATGAAACCTAAACTAATGTAAACACAAAATGTTTATTTTTTATTTTTGTTTGATGGTGGTTAAGCGCAAACCACCATCTCACCTGATGGTAAGGGATGATGTGGTCGACGTTGTTCACACTCGCCTTTAAGACCTGGGTTATTGCTATTAGGAAACAGACTCCAGCAGAGAATGAAAATGAAAGAGAGAAAAAAAAAGAGAATTCCTCTCCTTAGCTGTACTTATGTAACCGTAAAAAATTACAGTTAATAAAGTCTATTATAAAGATAGAAGATGCTCATAGAAGATGAACATCTTCCTACCCCTATGATAGAAGAATGATGATGAGAAGATAATACAGGTCCAAAGTCAAGTATAAGACAAGAAGGCCGAATACATGATGCGCAACTGATAATATCTTGTAAATGACGGCGTAGGTATAAAAACAATATTAAAAATCAGTGTCTTAAATAGTTTAGGTTGTTCTAAGAAGTCTATCGTCATTGTCATCAATAACACGAATACTAATTTACATCCCAGTACATAATTGCAACATGCGAAGATAGATAGATCTAGGACTGACAGTCACGATTGTCATAACTTTTTACTAACATACACTCGAACAAGCTATTTGGCAAATAGGCCAGGCAGCTAGCAACTTTACTTTCACGCAATCTGTTAGGTCAAATATTTTTCTAAGTATGCCATAAGCTAAAGCGGTTACGCTCAGAACAATTATTATAAGTGGATATTTGAAGTTATATTATGGAAATATAAATATTGAGACTGTGCAATACATCACTTGCTTTACTATACAAAGGTATCCATTTGGAACTGTCAATATGAATAGATGCACTACCCATTTGCTAGCTACCTAACTGGTAATATAACACTGAACTACCTAATACTAGAAACTAGGCATTACATGGACAGATGTCGTTACATAACTAAGTAAAGTTGCGTCATGTTGAGCAATGCCACATAAACATCAGTATGTGGTATGCGACCATTTGGTTTATATTATGATCACGTTAAGAAGCGCTTTCTATAATATTTGATGGCATTGTTAGGTGATATGATATTGTTCGGTGGCTTCTTCAAGGCCCAGATGCAGTCATCACTTATCCAGATAAGGGCCAGCCCTTGGGCTATAGAAAAAGAGACAATCTATTTGTGGTAACGATTTTAAAACATAATAAATGTCCAACACATTTTGAATTGATCCCCGCATCTCCATCATTGTCACTCAGAGGTTCTCAATGTCAAGTTGTCTTAACCCTCATAACACAAATGAATTGGGATTTAACATCTTCTTCCATACTAAGGTATTAGTCTTAGTCAATATTTTGGTAGTCTTCTGTTTTCTAGTAATTCGTTGTCGTTTTGTTGCTCTTCCTTCCAGTCATGGATTTAATATACATTTTGGCTAGCGAATCTTCCATTAAATTAATTTTAGACGTTAGTCGGCCATCCGGGCTAACAGACCTTGTTGTTCGGGACATCCTAAAGAATCGCCAGTCACCAGACAAAAGACAAAGGGCAAAGAAATAAAAAACAGCACATTAACTTCACATAAACGACACCATGTCTTGTATGCTTAACATATATTTCCACACCACACAAAGCTTTTATAATCTAATTTACGTATAATATAATAACAATAAACACGGTCATCTTAACATAATCCGGTGTTGGAGTTAATATTCTAATCTGCATAAGTATCGATTTTCCGATATTAAGTAATACATTTCCCATAAGTGGCTTGAGTAGGAGGATAATTACTGACTAAACAACTGACAGTTATTTCGTCAGATGAGTGCAAATATTTTGATTTTGTAACTTGTTTTTTTAGTTTTGAAGGACTTTTTAGATACTGTGAACTTTGATTTGGGGATATATAGCCTTCCTTTCCATCGTAGACCTCATCCATCTCTTTCTTCGAGGCCAAAGTATTTCAACAGTTTCTACCATAGAGAAGTTTTGTTTTTGTTTCCCGATAACGAGGAGAGATGGTGTGACTGTTTAGATGTCTTTGTCTTTGATCTAGCAGCCGGGATCTATGGAAAGAGTGGAGATATATGTTCATTTTTAACCGACTTCGGAAAAGGAGGAGGTTATCAATTCGGATGTTTGTATTTTTTTATTTTTTTTAATGTATGTTCGGGCATAACTCCGTCATATATTGACGGATTTGCAAAATTATTTTTTTGTTCGAAAGGGGTTTATTCGGAAATGGTCCCATTTAAATTTCAAAAAGATCTGATGATGGGTTTCGGCGACAGACAACGGAACTCTTCAATAATTGACAGCAAATTAACCGCGATTGCTGCTATCGTATGTCTATGAATTGTTAACACAGTTAACTGGGAAACCACAACTAAAAAGTGAAAAATAAAAAACTTTTTTACAAAAAAATAGAACCGACTTCCAAAAAAGTGCAAAATAACTTTAATTTCGGAAGTCGGTGTCAAAAACGAAGACACAAAACAGGAACACCGACTTCCGAAATTAAAGTTATTTTGCACTTTTTTGGAAGTCGGTTCTATTTTTTTGTAAAAAAGTTTTTTATTGTTTTTTTTTTTCATGTATTGCTATATATATATTGTTTCATGTATAGCATATGCGTCACATGTACTTTTTTATTTTTTTATTGTTGATAGACACTCGTTTGACCACTATCTCACCTGATGGTAAGCGATGATTTGGTCGAAGATGGAGCACGCTTGCCTAGAAGTAACCTATTCACTCTTGACTGGACAAACAAACCTTTATATTCTTTCTGTGGGTCAGTATAAGCTAGCTATAATTTGATTCATGTATGATGCCCAATCTTTAGTTCAATCCATTAAAAATTACGTTTCTGATGTGTTCAATTCACTTTCACGTCCTCTAGGAGCGAACATAACACTAAAAAGTTTATTATGTAGTCCACGACCTTCTAATCCACCTATTGTTGCGTCTAAATCCGAGCTAAACAATTAACTTAGCATAATGATCACTAAAACTACTTTCACGTGATCTCAAGAATTCGACACACCCAAACAACAACAGTTTTGTAACAAAAAGACTATACTACAACCGAGAATATTCATATAATTTGAATATAAAATTCTATACATGTAATATGCATATTAATGTGGCGCCAACTTATAATATTATGTGTGAGGGATAACCCGTGATCTTTGGTGATATATATTTGGTTTTATATAATTTTAATGGTGTGCTTTTGAAGATTATTGATGTCATCAATCACCATGTCTAGACGGATGACGATACATTATTACAAACTGAACTAATTAGACAATTAGCTAGCAATGCTACCAATTTTTAGGGTTCCGTACCCAAATCGTCCGAACGGAGCCCTATTATAACTCACGTGTCCGTCTGTCCGTAACCCCAAGACAGATGGGAAAAGGCTAGGCAGATAGTAACAAATTTTTTTAACATTGATAAATCAAATTTTTTCTTCCTTTGGTACGGAACCCTAAATATGTGAAGTTCGACACGCACTTGGCCGGTTTTTGACACATAGGTAAATATTATTTCATGAAATCATAGTTACGATAATCGGCCTTAGGGTTTGCTTAATGAACGTACCTGTAAGCAGGTTTTCTACTAACTATAGTCTGTAGGCTGATCCCCAAAATAGGCGGTGCCTGTATCTTGGGGCTGGTCCCCAGTTGTGGCATATATAGATGTCTGGGAAGTTAATATATTTACCTCATGCTGATCTTTTGCTACACGAGCAGAAGAATAAGATTCTGGTTGGTTGAGCCTCGCCAAAGTTTCACACGCTCACTCCTTGCAGTGTAAAAACTGCGATATATAGGCACTTCCTAGTGCATATTAGTGGGGCTTTCTTACTTTAATCACGGGATGGCTACCAGGGGAGAATGGAATAAAAAACGTGTCGCGCCATCGCCAAGTAACCTAAGGTCAAACACAGGCAGATGATGAATAATACACACATACAATACGAACGGTACACCTATCTAAGCCGTTTGCCGTTACACAGTCTTCACTTAAAGAATCAGATCTTTGCAATTTCGACACAATGTGTCAACCAGATAATGAAATGTCAGTTACAAAATTCAATCTGCTAGTAAAGGAACCGTGGAAGGATCGTTTACGTGCGCTCGTGGTGGCTGTGACGACCCCAAAAGCTATGTGGCGTGAAGAAAATCATTAACACGTTGTAGAAATAACTGAGAATATGACAAGTGTCAATAAAATTAACTTTTGCTTTTTTTCAAAGTGAGTGCGGTGCAAAACTTGAACAACACGCTAGAGTGCCCCAAGTATCCTGTCCCTGTAACTGTGAGAACCATATGAACGCCGCTAATGCTGCTGATGACGTGGTCAATTTTTGAAGTACTAAGAACTAGTGGTTGTGACGTAGTTATAAAAAAATCGTGTGTACACACGTATTTTTTATTTGTGTGTTGCTGCAGTAGTTTACTAGATATTAAGGCGAGGCAATTCGAGCGCCGTAGGTATTTAACGCATACCTCTGCCCCCGCATGGACTAGCGATACGTAAAAAATTACGATGCGCGGAGACTCGCGCGCCGAGCGCACTGCTCATGAGTTCACGAATTCGAGTGGGTACTAAGTTGCGTCACAATATAGAGCAATGCAGTAGATCAACTTGAATGAATTACCTCGTATAATTATGTTTATTTTGTTTTATTTTTCTAGTTCCTAAGTACTTTTTTTATGTTTATCTAAAAGTTAGGACCGTATTGTATAAACTTTAACTTAATAATTTAATAAACTTAATAATTAAAAATAAGTAGGTATACTTATTTATTTTTGTGAATAAGGTGGATTTAAATCTGTCTGACACGAAGATCATGAATACGGATACGATTCAAAACTACGCGCCGCGTGCCTTTTGACTTTCCATAAGGGTGCAAAATATTCATGCTACAGTGTAAAAAATCTAATTAGCGAGAATTTTCTAATTCTTTGTCATGGGTGTCATTTTTATAGTTTTCGAGGGTGGTAAGGCCAATAGTGAGGTCAAAATGTAAACCCGAGATGGCGGTAGAAATATCGTGATGGGATTTTATCGCGTACTAGATTTTGAACTCTCGGTGTTGAGCCGAGCATTGAGAATCCAACTCAACAACAACAGAGTTAATTCCAGCGCGTCGAAAAAACACACCGTTGGATTTTCAACTCTCCGCGCTAAGCAGAGCGTTGAAAATCTAGTGCGCTAAAAAAAAACCGCCGCGATACGTTTACGTCTCTGCGAGTCGGCTTATAGCTTTTGCGCGCGTGGCGTCTTTATTTCCATTGCCATAGGGTTTAAATTCAACTGTTAAACACATATTTGCGGTTTGTAAATCTATTCCGCGTAGGTACATAACTAGTAAGTAAAGTAAAAATATAATATAGGTAAATAATAATATTGTCAAAGCATCCTTACTTTTTTTAGGGTTCCGTACCCAAAGGGTAACCAACGGGAAGATTCCGCTGTCCGTCTGTCTGTCAGCGGGCTGTATCTCATGATCTGTAACAGCTACACAGTTCTGTCTACCTATTACAGATCATGAGATACAGCCCAAAAAAAAAAAGACGTGTGGCACTCGGAGACTGCCGCGGTAAAGCTATTGCATAGCATTTTTTATCAAATTATGCAATTATAATTATTTATTTATTTTATTTATGTGTGTGTGTACTTATGTACGCACGTAAGAAGTTACACTTCTTTGGCGTAACAAGATAAATATCATCATCATCGTCATCATCATCATCACCATCATCATCATCATCATCGTCATCGTCATCATCATCATCATTATCATCATCATCATCATCACCACCATCATCATCATCATCATCATCACCATCATCATCATCATCATCACCACCACCATCATCATCACCACCACCATCATCATCACCATCATCATCATCATCATCATCATCACCACCACCATCATCATCATCATCATCATCATCATCATCATCACCATCATCATAATCATCATCATCATCATCATCATCGTCATCGTCATCATCATCATCGTCGTCATCATCATCATCACCACCATCATCATCGTCATCGTCATCGTCATCATCATCATCATCATCATCATCATCATCATCACCATCATCGGAGTGGAGATGTTAGGTTATTTTTCGTTACGGAATTTCTGGATTCGGTCGGTTGATGATACGGAACCCTTCGTGTGCAAGTCCGACTCGTACTTGGCCGGTTTTGTTGTTTATTCAGCCTTCGTAGAGCCAGCGATGACAACTTTTTATTTATTCTGGTTTTGCTCACTTTGTTTTACAAAATAAAAAATTATAATAAAAAAGTAATAAATAATATAATATATATATAATATAATATAATATTCCACAACTATCACTATAAACTATATACAGGTACTTATTATTATTTTTATAAACTACTACTACTACTACTTTTGTTTATTTGAATTCTCAAAATTTTCTTTCATAAAAACTTTGTCCTGACAAACACAAACACAACAAAAAAAGAATTATCCAATTTGCTGCAGTCGTTCGGAAGTTACGCGCGTACATACCTACATTGCGATGATTCATTTTTATTTATAGATTTTTGGCTCAGCCGGTAACAGACCATAGCGGGGGTGGCGGGTTTGGAAAAATTGGCACACGTCTGACCTCCAACACGTTCCGCTCGGGACTAAAGGACCGGTGCGAGCGCATGAACAGGGGAAAACACTGGATTTTGGAATTAGTGGTATAGATATTTTGATATTTCGCATTATGTCGGCCTTTTTATATCCCATTTTTTACGACCTTTACTTTGGAATTATTTTTATTTTTCAAAGCCTAATATAACTGAAATGAAATAAGAATTAGATTATAATTTAGACTTATCTTTGCGATTTAATTGAATGCAGTAAAGTGTAAGTAATCGTGTATCGCACGGCCGAAATATCTAGATCGAAGTGTGAAATATGCAATATATTTTTTTCAAAATTTAAATCCGTGTTATCTACGAATAAAACACAATACAAAACGACGTTTATTCGGATAACCTCGCCTTAAGCTTTTAATTTGTAACGGCGTGGGACACTTACGCGTAAAAATGGGATTCGCGCGGCAGGACGCCTCGTGCATGTGCAAGGGCACCTGCTGGACGTACCACTGGAGAGTAATCAACAAATTCTTTATTTATTATTTTTTAGTTGATGAATTCGGAGTTGCTGTTCCAAGTATTTTTATTAGAAAAGCACCAAAAGTGTCCTTTACAGAAAGAGACTCTTTCTGGTGAGCCTAATCAACGGCGATCATTATAGTTATAAAAACTCATGATTGTAATTATAATAGTCCTCTTTCCATTCAAGTTAATAGTATATCAATCTGCCCGATTAACTGCGAGCATATTATCTTCGTAGTTATTCATTAAAAGGAACATTGGAAAGAAATTCCTTTCCCGATTTGTATCTTAAAATCAAAACCACATCAAATAAAGCCAACTTCATCATCATTACTACGGAAATCTTGTTAAAAGGTAGTACATAATAAATAAGCAATGACGTAATATTATAATTAACAGACGATAAAAGGATGAGCAGATAAATGTAAGATGTCGACACGTTGTAATATAATACTTACCTACGGCGTGGCATACCACAGGCAACGCTGAGTTAGGCTGAATTGTAATTAAAATGCTAATAGAATTCTTAGCTAACTAAGGAAAGGTTTTATGAGTCTTCACGCTGTTATCTTCTTCTTAATTTATTTTTAAAGACGGCACAGCCTGTTTTGCTTACTGCTTGCACAAGTTTTGCTAGATAGGATAGTCAAACTTTAGCAATTAACCTATATGATCTCTAACCGTAGATTATTACAGTTAAATTTTTATTTATCTTATGGATATATAAGAGAAAATAATTGTGTTAGTACCACCAACAATAATTCTTAGTGAGTAACAAAAGAATAATGGAACTGAAATTGTATTAGATGATTATAACTCGTATAATAGCCATAAACTGAAAAATTAAAGCGTCAATGATATACGTAAAGAAATCTCCCACAGACAATGCCAAACATTTTGGCGTATCGACAATCGCTATAGTCGATAGAATCAAAGAACTAGAAGAACATAAAACAGAAATAGATACCCTTGTCGTTAATGAAGTGCAAGTAATATCGGGTGTAAAAGACAGTTTCCGAAGCCCAAAAACCAGTTATTCTACCCATTATTTAGGTCATTTTTCTTCACTAAACCATACCTGGGAATCCACTGGTTCTGGAGATATTGAAGGTCAAAGTCGCAATTTCTCACAAACTTTTTTTAGAAAATGAATTCCAAATATTATTATAGGTATATAGTACATAATTATATACTATTCCTGTACCAAATCACTGCTTACTCTTATTTCGCCGCAAAAACCTCTTCTCATAGCTTTGACATGGAATATTTTTATTACAATCTTGCGTACCTATCTTTTTTAGGGTTCCGTAGTCCTAACAAGGACAAGGTTTCGGTCTGTCCGTCTGTCCACCCGAGACATAGCTTGGAGATTGTTAGTAGTATAAAGCTGCAATCTTGTATGAATATGTATATTAATTACGCAAAAAAAATAACAATAAAATTGTGAAAATATATTTTTTAATGGTAGTACATGTAAAGTGGGGATGACTTTTTTTTCTCGCATAACCTATTGCGTGAGCTATCGTTGGGTAGGTCTTTCAAAATCATTGCGGGGTTGTAAATACTATTTTTCTACTCAGTTATTCGTTTGCGAAATATTAAACTTTAAAGTGATATTTTTTATTCGAGTCGAGCGTCCCCTACTCCCTAAAAGGTAAACTGTTGGCTTGAAAACGACCTTGAAATGAAAACTCACCGATAAGCTAGCTCTGTTAATTTAAAAGTAATAATCGCCCAACATTTAAAATGTACCTTGTTAAATTTCGTACGTACCAATTTTAAGAAAAAAAAAAGTTGTTACTTAAATAATACCTATTTAGAACCGGGTACTAAACATGTAAAATTTTGGAAACATAAAACATTTTTATTTCGTTTTTAATTTAAACGTTATTGTCCGTTAAAACCATGAACTAAATTAATATGTTCATAGTAATAAATATAAAGCACTCTTCTAAGTCCCCATGTTATAACGGTCGACTACGGAACCTTACACTGCGAGTGGCCCGACACGCACTTGGCTGGATTTTTTAACTATGATAGGCTTGCGCTTGGCCACTATCTCATCTGATGGGAAGCGATGATGTATTCGACGATGGAGCACGCTTGCCTATAAGTAACCTATTCACTCTTGTCTTAAAAACAACAGGTTATAGCTATCAGAAAACAGACTCCAGCAGGGAATTTCACTCAGCTGTACGCAGAGTGAATGTGACACTATTCCATTGACACCTAAATACCTTGTAAGTAGTACTCTGCAGAAAAAACAAACTCCGTGAAGAAGCGTCGTTGTGTCGTTGTCACACCTGTCTGAGTCAACCTTTATTGTTATCGCTGTAGAATCAACTCTAGCGCAGTGGGGCGTGGCTTATTCATCATATAAATAGGAACAATTCCAACCTAGATACTTTAAATTGACACTTTATTTTTTATCTACGTATCAGTATTGTAGATTAATTTTATAGTCTCATAAAAATATACTCGTAGAATTTATTTTAGTGGTGCTATTAGTTTTCGGAATTTTTATTTTAGTATAATAGACTAAAATAAAATTTATTTTCTGAGACAAAAGTTTGCCAATAATTTAATGTTTTATAGTTGTTTGTCATGATGAAGTGAGCTTTATACGTTGCACGTTAAGATCTAAAACTATTAATTAGTAAAAGAGTCAAATCTTCCGATCTAATACAGTTATTTCGTGAAACTTCGAATCCAATTGGAATATTTATTACGTTGTATTAATTTTTATTGTATTCCTCATTGTATGTTTATGTGGGTTATCCAAAAGTTAATGTTATGTATGATAAATGCAAATTAATGAATACTTTATCTTCCTGGTGTCTCGTGACTCTAAATATATGCAGACTGATCAAATTGAAATTGCACATTGATATCATAATCATCATCAATTCAGTCGACAGACGTCCACTGTTGGACATAGGCTTCCCCGAAGTGTCGTCACAATGACCGGTCCTGTGTCCTCACCAGATCATCGGTCCACCTTGTTGGAGGCCTTTCAACGCTACGTCTTCCGATATGAGGTCGCCACTTTAGAACTCTTCGGCCCCAACGACCATCTGTTCTGCGAGCAATGTGCCCTGCCCACTGGCACTTCAGTTTGACGATCTTGCAACCTTGGTTCTCTTGCGGATTTCATCATTCCTGACATTTGATATCAGAATCGTCAAAACAGATGGGTTATTAACTATTTTCATTATTTATAAAACCACATACCATGGATAGAGAAACAAAAAAAAAAAATATAACATCACCGTCTGAAATTAATAAAAAACTTTTTTACAAAAAATAACAACCGACTCGACTTCTAAAAATTGTAAAATAATTGTAATGTCTGAAGTCGGTGTTTGTATTTTGTTTTTTTGGTTATTTGATACCGACTTCCGAAATTAAAGTTATTTTGCAAATTTTTGTTGTATATTTTGTATTATTTTAATTTTATTGTACTTTTACTCTTAATCGTGTATCACTCGGCCAAGTAATTACTAATGCTATGTACGCCAATATTGTCATGTACATCAGACCACCTTTGGAATAATTGTTTTGTTTTTAATGTCAAATGTGTATGATGTGGCAGAACTATAATTTAAATAAATAAAAATAAAACTTTTTTTCAAAAAAAAAACAACCGACTTCCAAAAAAGAAAATACCTACACTAAAAATTTCGGAAGTCGGTGTTTGTATTTTATTTCTTCGTTATTTAACACCGACTTCCGAAATTAAAGTTATTTTTGAATTTTTAGTGTAGGTAGGTAATTTCGTTTTTGGTAGTAGGTTGTTTTATTTTGAAAAATAATTTTATTTTTCACTTTTTAGTTGTTATACCCCAGAACTAAAAACCACAGTAACATGGAACGTGGATTTTAAACATACTCGTAATTGAAGAAAACCAATACGTCATCTATACGTATTTTTCGTTTTACTTCAGTTTTTCTAAAAGCACCGAAGCAATCTCGATAAAATTTATATGGGACCACCCCGGGGTAAAATAAGAATATAGAAAATCGTTCCAGGACTGACAGAGAAATCGATGGACATACATAAAAAAATATACAGAACCGGAACCCGTCGGTTGTATTTTTTGTAAAAAAAAAAAATTCTCTTTTTAGTAGTTGTACCCCAGAAATAAACTAAATATTAAAAATGTGCCCCAATTGATAACCGCAATAACATGGAATTTCAACATTTGGAGGCAACCAAAACGTCACCTGTGTCAAAAAGTTTCCAAATCAATTTCGATAAAATTTAAATGAGACCACCTCTAACCTAACCTAACCTAACCTACCGAATAAAAAAAAAATATTCAGACGAATTGAGAACCTCCTTTTGGAAATCGGTTAGAAAAGAGCAGAGATGGTCCAGTGGTAACAGCTTAGACTTACTTGTCATATAGGTCGTGGGTTCGAACCTAGACAGGGACTTCACTTTGTATAAATTATTTCACCACCACTGCTCTCAAAACGGTGAAGGAAAACATCGTGCGGAAACCGGCCTGTTCTGGAACAAAAACTTCGAAGACATGTGACATCCATGGTACCCGCAATGGGCTCGCGTGGTGGATTACAACTCCTTCTCTCTCACAGAGAGGAGGCCTATGTCCCAGCAGTGACAGCGTTAAAAGGCTGATAATGATAATAATATATGTGGAGTAACGAGAATGGATAAAGTGAGAAATGAGTACATAGAGGTAGTTTAAAAGTGGCGCCAGAGACAGAAAAGTTGAACGGGAACCGCTTATCTTAGTATGGTCTTGTGAAGAGGAGGGATGAAACTGCAGATGTAACTAAAAGAGTTATGAATATAAATGTGGATAGATCGAGAGTGAGAGGGAGGCCAAAGAAAAGATGAATGGATTGTGTGAGGAGTGATATGAAAGAAAAGGGTGTTAGTGATAGCGTGACGACTGATAGGACAGAATGGAAGAAAAAAACGTTCTGCGCCGACCCCAAATAAATTGGGATAACGGCAGGAGAATGGTGACAATGATAAACATGTAATGGTCAAATCATATATTATTAGAACCATTTAGTTAAGTAACAATAATATTATCAACACTAAAATATAGTAGGTTTTCCAACATTGAACTGTACCTAACCCAATAACAGCCTAATTTGCTACCAGGCTCCATAACTCAATCATGCTTATTACTATACCAAAATTAAACTCAAAATTCAAGTGATTGCCTACAAAGCCCGGAACACGTCAGGGTACGGAGCGGAACACGTACATAAAAACTGGAGAACACGAAAACAATGCACGCGGCCTTGTCTGCCTGACTCATTAAAGATTGGGTTTGACTTACGCGAGCAAGTGAATGGTTATTTTTTACTGTCTTTTATTAAAGCGATGTTACGGTTGTATCCCAAAAAAAACTTCTTAAAAAAATACTACAGACTTCCAAAAAGAAAATAGGTACCTAAATAAAGTCGGTGTTTGTATTTTGTTTCTTCATTATTTGATACCGACTTCCGAAATTAAAGTTATTTTGCATTTTTTAGTGTTTTTTTCTTTTTTGGAAGTCTGTTTATCTTTTAACAAAAAGTTTTTTTTTCACTTTTTACTTGTACTTCAGAACTAAAACTAAGTATTATAGTTATGCCCGCATGTTTAACCCCAATAACATGGAATTTGAACATGATTGGAGACAGCCAAAACGTCATCCCGTCGTGTATTTTTTGTTTATGTTGTTTTTTTCAAAAAGTGTTGAATCAATTTCGACTAAATTAATGGAACCTTTTCTGAAGTATGACCTACCAAATAAAAAAAGAATCATCAAAATCTATTCACAAGTGGCGTAGTAATCGCGTAACAAACATACAAAAAGAAACAAACAGACGAAACGAGAACCTCTTCCATTTTGAATTCGGTTAATAATAAAATAGTCTGTTTGATTTCGGAATTCTAATTTTGTTTTATGAAATACATTTTTTCTAATTCACAATAACGGGCTTTTTTTCTCTAGAACATAATAGATAGGCTACTGCCTAGTTTAGTATGAAAGTAACTAAATTTTCCACGCCCTCATTTCTCATTTCATGCCAAAGTAGATCGTATTGTAACTGATTACAGATCAATTTTCAATTAAAAAGCTAAGCACAGACTATCGTGAATCTACGAGCCCTCGTGCTCCTAGTCGCCGCAGAAATCCTGGTGTCCTGGGCATCGAGAGTCGCAAGCCGATTCCCGGCCACCGTAGGTGCAGGCAGGACGGCGAGCAATAGGTAGCTCACCGTCCGATAGGGACCGGGTCCGGGTCGACGGCGTGTTGCGTGCACCTCAAAGAGATGTCAGCAGTAATTGACGGGTCCGCTAGGGCCGATGCCTGGCTGGATTGCGGGTAAATTTGAAAGAGCCACCGCGGCTCTGGCACAGGAAATTGAAGGAACAAGGCTGGGTTTTAGTCAGTAAGAGTTTGACACGCCATCCCGCTCCACCCAGAGCAGGAGAAATTATTTAATGATACCCACCTAAACAAAAAGAAGCTACCTTCAAAGTTCCACTCCATAATTTTTTCTAGGTTGACCTCAACTAATAACACAAATAATTAAACAGTCACTCCAAATATAATAAATCATAAAAATGTGACGACATGTTTACAGACAGTCGACAGAAACATAAACTCTGACTTAAATTCCAATCTATCATCAATAATTAATTTAAACTTTACAAGTTAATCGTTTACGAGATAAATCTCAGAGAGTAAAGGTTGAATAACTAATCGTTTTTAATTTATATTAATCTGCGGTGGCCCTGTATAAATTTGATTAAAAATGTGTAAAGTTATTTTTTTTAAAACAATTATGTTCGCATTTTGAGGTGCAGTTCATTTGCAAAAAACAAACCACACCTCAAAATACCGATTAATATTAAGGTCAAAGATATTGAAATGCATCAATGTTTTTCGGTTATAAATTCTTTTACATAAGCATTTTGATTAGAATGGAAGATATATTTCTGTGAGTATATTAATTTTATTTTATACTTTATTGCTTTCGCCATAATGAGTACAGACGGCCTAGTGTGTGTTTTTCAAAGCATTCGAACGCGTTTACGTAAACTTTCGCTTTCGCGTTATGTCAAATCGTATAGGAAAAAGAAGTTACCCGTTATAGTCACCAGAAGCGCTTTTATCGGGTGTAAAAATACAGTTTCCGACGCCGAAAGCCACATATTCTACCTATTATTTGGATCATTTTTTTCCACTACACCATACCTGGGAAACCACTGGTTCTGGAGATATTGAAGGTCAAATTCGCAATATTTTTTATTACTAAACTTTTTTTCAAACAACCAGTACCTGATTTTCGATTTTTTTTTTCGTAATTATGAATTTCCAGTTACGTAAACTAAATGAATAACGAACGTATCCGACAAGTACCTACGTGACTTAGAGCGAAGGGGCGGGCTTTAACTCCATTTGCCTGTGTTCGCGTTACATTGCGTGGAATAATAAATAGTTTTATTATTCATACCTAAAAATAAAAATCGTTTCCCAGCAATATTTTTTGCGCAAAACTACTTTGTTAGACGTACAGTGTGCGTAGTTAACGGCTCTGTGATGTGTGTTTTTACACTCTGTACAGTTTTAATACAAATTAAAGCGTTTGCTTTAACGTATTCGATCGCTGATAGACAGAGTGACAGATCCAACTGAAGACTAAAGAGGCAGTCCCTCAGAACCAAAGGAGTTGTTCCAGGATAATAAGTCAAACCACCATTACTCATGCAGCCCACTTGGTCTAACAATAAATATGGCACGACAAATAGACCACCGTCCTTCCGCCCTTGCCGTCGAGGCTCGTCGCGAAGTTCACGTCAACGTCCTCCCTGTCCCTTGCTTGAGCCAGCACGCGGCGCTGAGCCTGTAATTCTAAATTCCCTAAAAAATATAGTAAGTAAGTAAGTTTATTAAGCCCTGGCTGTAAATAAAACCTTTTGTGTCTAACCATGATTTTGAATATGCAGGTAAATCAATTACACTTTGATTTAACATTAAATAGATTTATTTCCAAATATGACGCGTAAATCAAACTGCACCCTTTCAGCAGACAGTTAGCGTGTCGATGGTACGATATATCTGATTCTTTCTTACGAGCGGAAACCATACAGAATGAAGACGTGTAGCGGTTAACGAAGGAGCCTTCAATACTATGTAATTACGTTCAGACATCATTATGACAAGATTTAATTTTGGACCTTCAAAATTGAACTGTATGGGATGAAACTCAAATATGTGTGGTTCTTTCTTCAAAAGACCATAACATATATTAATCTGCATGGTCCGCATATTGTGAATATAAGAACTATGTAGGTCATTATATTCAAGATTATATGACAGTTTGTGTACTTTTGCGACCAACCCAAATCTCCTTACTTTGGAATTTTTCGCCAGTTCATTGAACTTCTTATAGTTCAGAGTTGAGCTACACGATAACTGACAAATTCTTACACTGTCTGGAGAGGTCTACTCAAACCTGCGTGGTGATTTACTCAAAAGCTCATCTCAGACATTTTTTATATATTAAAAACCAACAAAGGTTATAAGAATCTTAACTTATGAACTATGCCCCGCAAAACCGTTTTCACAGCTTAACGTACATGGTTCTCATATTATGATTTGATTAGTACCTACATATTTTATGGATTAAAACACTTTGAAAGAGACTTGAGAGCAGTGGTGGCCCAGTGGTATTGGCCGCGACTCACAAGTTGTAGGTCGTGAGTTCAAACCCAGGCAGGCGCGCGTAACTTTGTGTAAATTATTTCATCGCCGTCACCGTTTTGAGAGCAATCTCTCAAAACGGTGAAGGAAAACATCGTGAGGAAACTGGCATGTCCTAGAACCAAAAATTCGAAGACATGTGACATCCACCAACCCGGATTGGGCCCGCGTGGTGGATTATGACCCACACCCTCTAAGAGAGGAGGCCTGTGCCCAAGCGATGGGGACTAAAAGGCTGATGATGATGATGATAATCAATATGAGAAGATGTGCTTTTGGACATTTTCAAAAATTAACTGTCTGAGATGAATGAGATGCTGTTTGTCTCATAGTTGAATTTAGTCTTTTTTATTTGAGTACTTCAGCATACATCTCCAGCTCTGGGTGGAGCGGGAGGGTGTGTCAGACTCTTACTGACTAAAACCCACCCCTGTTCCTTCCCTACCCTGAGTGCCCAGGGGCGTGGTATCTCTGCTTTGAATTTATCCACAACCCCTGGGCAGGGAACCCTAGAGTACCTAAGCAACGCCGGGGGACGAGACAATAACCGTGGCCACTTAATGGGCCCGAATATTATCAATCTGCCCGCGCCTTTTCCCAACTATCTTGGGGTCGGCTTCCAGTCTAACCGGATGCAACTGAATACAAATATTTTACAAGGAACGACTGCCTATCTAACCTCCACAACCCAGTTACCGGGTAATACGATACTCCTTGAACAGACTGGTTGTCAGACTTTCGGGTTTCTGACTACCCGTATCGACTGTCACATAACTACGATTGACCGCCGAGACTAACGGTTTAGCGTGCTTTCCGGGGCACGGAGGAGTCTCGGTATGTAAAGATAGTCACCCATCCATGGACCAACAGCAAGATTAAAAAATAATATCGTTGATACGAAAAGGAGATGTTCTTCATGTTTTATTTTTTATAAATCCCATCTCATTCAAGCGAAATCACCATATTATCACCCTATAAATTCAATATGCGATATTAATAAAATCATTCGATTGAAAAATTCACTGAGGTGAAAACACTCTTTTTTAGGGTTCCGTTCCCTTACAGTTTCGGTGTCCGACCGAGGCATAGCGTAGAGACTCTTAGTACCAAAAAACTGCAATTTTGCATGGGTATACTAACATATACTCGTATATGAATCAAGTTAACAAAACTAAACAATAAAATTTTGAATAAGATGTTTTTTATGGTAGCTCCCGAACATGTAAAATAGGGAATGTTTTTTTTCTCGCCTATCCTGTAGTGTGGGGTATCGTTGAATAGTTCTTTCAAAATTTAGGGGTTTCAAAGACAATTTTTCAATACGAAATTTTTTGTTTCAGCTCCCTCCTCCCCTTACTAAAAGCTAAACGGTTGGCTTAAGGCATATATATCCACCGGCAAGTGGCTTCTCATTGAATAAAAAATCGTAGCAAAGCGTAGAAAATAAAGATTATAGAATCCTATGTTGCGTTTGTTACAAAGAGGATAAGGTATTTTTACGTGGTTAAAACACTACTCAAAATGTTTCGTATCCAAAGTAGTAGAAAAAAGTAACAATGTAAAAATACCTTATCCTATTTGTAACAAACGCAACATAGGATTCTTCAATCTTTATTTTCTATGCTAAGATACAAATTTTTATTCAATCAAAAAAAAAAATCGTGATGGAAGCATTTATAAGAAATTTAAACGGAAACGGCAAAGTTAAGTTTGTTAGTTTAAGAGCCTAAGAGTTTAAGATCCCGACTCATAAAATGTTCTTAGTACATAGAAAATTCCGTACAAAACATCAAATCCTTAGAAAAAAATACTTGGGAGAAGTTAGTAAACATGTAAAATTTTGAAAAAATAAAACCTTTTTTTCGTTTTTAATTTAAATGTAAAACCGTGAACTCATTTAATGTGCTCGTAGTAATAAACCTTAAGTCCCCTTCCAAATCCGCATATTACAACGGGCGACTACGGAACCCTACACTGCGACTGGCCCGACACGCATTTGTCTGGTTTTCTCCTTACAAGTTTTTACGAGTATTTTCATCCAATTTGCATAAAGTTATCGGAATCGAAAAATCATTTTCAAGAATACCTGACGATTATACTTTTAAGCGACTTCTAAAAAGGAGGGTTCTGTATTCGACCTGTATGTGTGTATCTTGTTTGTCTGCAATTTTCTCGACAGCTACTGATCTGATTTGGATGGGGTTTTCTTTTTTCAAATGCATATTTTTCAAGAAAGGTTTTAGTAATATATTAGGATCTGATGTAGATCTTCGGAGATAGACAGTGGAACTCTCAATAACTAACAGCAATAATTGACTTGCGATTGCTGCGATCGTATAACTATGTATTTTTAACATAATTTAACCAATTAATAACTACAACTAAAAAGTGAAAAAAAAAAAACTTTTTTACAAAAAATAGAACTGACTTGAGTTGGTGTTAAAAAACGAAGATACAAAACCAGAAACACCGACTTCCGAAATTAAAGTTATTTTGCACTTTTTATAGAAGTTAGTTCTATTTTTTGTAAAAAAGTTTTTTTAATTAACTGTTTCAGTCTTTAATTAAGACCGTATACGAAATTGCGCTGATTTACGTGATTTTACAGACGCGATTCTACAGTTAAAATAATGAATTTCTATTAGTTTTAATGCACAACATGAAAGATCATTTAAATCATAATCTAATGAATGAGCTAGACTCGAAGCTTAATTTTTTATTGCCAAATTTTTGTATTTTACACATTTTTTTTTCTTAGGAAATGGATTGATTTTGAACTGAATTTAATTTTTTGCTGTTAGGGTTTTATGAATGAGAGTTCTAAATAGCCAAAATAAAAGCAATTCTTTGCCCATTTTCTCTAAAATTTTAACTGATTTAAATATATTTTTACTCAAAAATAAAGTAGTAAAAACTGATGTCTTTCACAAAAATACATTCAAATTTTGTCATACTGTTTAGACGTCAAAACGATTCGTAATTATGAAATATTCTAAACCTCTCACAGCAAAAATTCACAAAACCGTCGTCGGTTTGTTGTCGATTAATCGTAATTACAATAAAATAGAATAAACTGGCTCATACATTACATCAAAATTAAAATGATTTTTGATGTTGTGCTTTAAAACCTATAGAAATAAATTAGTTTATCTGTAAACTTACGTCTGTAAAATCACGGTGATCAGCGAAATTGGCAAAATTTCGTATACGGCCTCTTAAGTGTTGTATAATGTTGAAGGTAAATTTTAATAATTTCATTCTTGTTAAATGCTTGAGGACTTGAGACCTACCTACCTGTAGCAGTAAAAAATGAGCTCAGATAATACTGTTGCAAAAAGTTTTGCATAAAAGTCTCCCACGCATCGTATTTAAAAAATATTGATTTTTAGGGTGCCGAACATCCGAATGTTAAACGGAACCCATACAGGATCACTCGTGCGTCTGTCGGTCTGTCTATCTGTCCGTCCGTCTGTCACAGTCAATTTAGTCCGAAACTACTCAACCGAGTTGAAATCTGTGACCCTAACACGAATGTGTAACGTAAATAAATGAATTATCAAATGAAAGGGATTATTGAAAGGATTTCAAATATATTTTGTTCATAATTCCAAAATGTATGGTTTAAGTTATTTGAGAAAATAGACGAAAAATTACCATTCCTCCCCCCGCCCTTATCTCCGAAACTTTGAAATAAACACTGAATGTTGAAATAAATACAGAATGTAGGTAGTTATTTACTTATAGATTACAGAAAAACCTATAAGAAGTACGTTAAAACCTGAAAAAATATGATTTTTTTGGAACCCTTTGCGGGCGAGTCCGACTCGCTCTTGGCTGATTATTTAGCATATATTTCAAAAAATTAAAATTATAAGGTCACAAGATTTTGATTGAAGAGCGCAACTTTCAAAAACAGAAAACAATAACATTTTAAATTCTGAATTGATTGCCACATAACTGGCATTATAGCTGTTATCCTCTTACGAATCTTGTATTTGATAGGCAAGGTAAAAAATATTGTGTAAAAACAATGTTCTAACTTATGACCAGAGGTTGGAATTAGGTAGAGTTATTTATGAACTTAAACTGATTTTGTACAGCGAAAGAATAAAATGGATATGCCTTTTTAATTACATTAATTTTAAAGAGCAGAGTAATCCCGTCATTTATTCAATAAAAAATCTATTTACTTTTACACAATTTAAACCACTGCACACGCGATTTTGCCAAATTTACATCAACAACATCGGATGTTCGAAGTTGCAAAATTCCAAAGCCCACACGTGCGTTGTTGCCACATTTGAAGTTCACACAACATAGCTTATGAGAACAAAAGAAAACAATAGAGGTTTTTATTACTTTTTAATAATAATAATCTTTATTTATAAAAAGACAGATTGTAGTACATTTCACATTCATTAATTTCCACAAAGTAGGTTTGTACTATTACATCTCCAATCAAGTGGGTGAAGTGCTGTTCTCCTAGCTAGGCTATAGAATAGCCTGTATTAAGGAGTAACAGTCCCGAACCCCTTTGACACACGGGATTGTCCATTAGAAATCCCGAGAAGATCCATATTAATATCAACATTGCGATGCAAGTACATAAATGACTCTACCTAATTCCGACCTCTGCTTATGACACTTAAGTTCCATAGCAGCTGAAGTTAAAAATTTAAGATTCTGTTTCAGTCTTGGGAAAACTTAAGACATACACCGCGAGTATTAATTAACCTCACGGTGGCCTCTCAATCTGCCTAGCCTTTTCCCAACTATCTTAGGGTCGGCTTCCAGTCTAACCAGATGCAGCTTTTTTTCTTAGTTTTTCGTATTGGCTAATTAGTAAATTTAACATAAACTGCTAAGAAGTATACAGTTACCGGAGCTGAATACCAGTATTTTACATGGAGCAAATGCCTATCTGACCTCCACAATCCAGTTAATGGGTAACACAATACCCCTTGATAAGACTAGATGACAGACTTTCGGGCTTCTGACGACCCGTAACGACTGTCAAAGATCCACAATTGACAGCCGAGACCAACGGCTTAACGTGCTTTCCGAGGCACGGAGGAGTCTCGGTATGTAAAGATGCTCACCCATCCATGGACCAACCCCGGCAAGCGTAGCTTAACCTGATGGATCGGCCCGTGTGGCTATTATTACTTTAGCCACGAGCTCTTTCTGACGGTGGCCACTATGATGTTGTTATATAATATGAAACCTTATAATCATGTACATAAATCAGTTTATTTACATTTTTTAATCGAATAATCTGTCTATATAGTGTCAACACGATTTTATTTTTATGAGTAGGTTTTAAAAACACTTTTACTCGTCAAAACTCTATCACTTTAGTCATAAGCTTGTAAGTTGTAGTAATGTAAGCTATGATCTCTTCACTCCATAAAATACGAGTACTAACGACGTCTGTAAAAGGTCTAATAGAATTATTATAAAAAGATTGAATATTTTCAAAAATACCGACTGTTATAAACAAATAAAAAGTTGAAAACAAGTCACTTTTCAAGCAGTCTGATGCAGCTAGTGGCAGTTATTTTAGTTCAATTATTGATTTCATGCCACCAACTGCATCAAACGGCTTGAAAATTTTTGTTATTTTTTAAAGTCGGGTTTTTTGAAAATGTTTAACCTTTTTTTTTCTACATTAGAGTTATAATATTTTCGGGACCGGCCCCTCGAACTCTTTATTTGATACCCTGCTTAATAATTATAGTTCGTCGACTTTTTTACTTCTTTTTCACAATATGGCGTCTGGTTATCGGCATATTGTATTTGATTACTGACATAAATCTTAAGTCACTCGCAAGATTAAGACAAATCAATTTCATGTAAGAATTATCAAAATCGGCCAACGCTTGGTTTCTCAAGCGCCACAAAAGAACAAACATAAATACATACATACATATGCTGATAAACACATTACCCTCCCTTGCTAGGTTGTCTCATAAAGTCTTTATTCAAACTAAACCGTCAATAAAACTCGTTACGTGACCAAATAACAAAATACTACTTTGGTATTTCAATGACGAAATATTGGGGAATCCCTACACGGTGAACGCGTCTGTCTTCAATGACATTTACGACAAGGACCTATTGTGATACCAAAATAATGTCGAATCGTACGCCGCAACAATTGTGTTGTTCAACTAAAACTACCTGAGATTGGTTGCACTTGATTTTGACTAATCATATAATTATGTGGTGGAGACTGGTGGCAAATGCTACTGAATAAATACGTTGATTGAGTTGGAAGCGTTCTGTATTAGGCCGGGACACCACCAAAGCGGAGATGTGTGCGGTGTGCTGTGTGCTGTGCGAGAACAACCAATAGAAGAAGCTGACCGGAGAGGAGATGTGTGAATAACACAATTCTATTGGTTGTTCTTGCACAGCACACAGCACAACGCACACATCTCCGCTTTGGTGGAGTCCCGGCCTTAAGGCGCTATTAACTGCCAATGACCTTGAGTGGTCAGCTTGCGTATTCTGTGCTGAGCTCACGCAACGCGTCGTATGTATTTAAAGATAGATGTGTTACAACGGCATAATCACGTAAGAGCATTCGTATGAAAAGTATGACGGGTTGGCCGCTCTTAAGGCGCAGGTATATGCCAGCGGCCTTGAGTGGTTCACATGCATTTTCTGTGCTGAGCTCACGCAGCGCGTCGTACGTCCACCCAGTAATAGGACTCGCCCCACCAAGGAGCGCTGTCCGAAATTAGACGCTTTATTAATTTATTATACATAAAACAACAAGTATTAGACTAAAACACGTATACTAAAGTATAAATACTTAAATAATCTTTAAAATGGTGTAGGTTTTATAAAAATACGCTATATAGTTTTTGCGTGATTCTCATTTTTTATCCGCGTTAGGCCATAACTTTACAAATTAATTACACTATGTTATAAAAATATAATTTCAAATATTCACATATCAAATTACGAAAAATGTTAATGGAAAATAACGTCTAAATTTTTAAAGAAATAAAACTACTCATTTAGACGTGATGTTCAATTAAAAATCATTAGAAGTCGTATAACTGCGCCTTAATTTATATTTAATGTTTTCTGCTGTTTTTGTGACAATATTTCAGTTTGTATTATCATTATCACTGTTACATTAAAAGGCTTTTAGGATCAGTTATTTTAATAAGGCCTTGTAAAGCAATGCCACGAATACTCCAATTTTAATTAAACACCAAATTGATGGATGAGTACATAGATTAAAACGAAATTATTAACATTCATTTATACCTTACAAAAACCATTCACAAAAGGTACATTATGAGGCTATTCATCCTTTTCAATTAACTTCAGTTGAAAGGCAACTAATTATTATTTGCAATATAAATAATTATTTATAAAATGTACATTATCCATTCGTGTCCATCGAACATTTAGTAATTTGTGATGTATTTACTAAGTAATACATACGAGTATTGATGAAATATCTTTTTCAAGTGGTATCGCCTGGAATTACTTAATTAATTAACTACTATTAGTATTTTAATATACTCGGTTAACGGCACTGAGATATTAATCAAGAATATCTAGCTTCCTCACTGATTGACAGCGATGCGGACAAATTCGACGCCAGTTACTTGTAGTTACTTCAAAGTTTTTATTGAAGTGAAAACTTCTTTAGTTAAATTGGGCATTTTTGAGATAAGAAAACACTATTGACACCGCTACGAGTGCTACGAAGCGTAGCGTCGTAGCACTCGTAGTGGATAACGTAGCGTATTGAAGTGAAAACTTCTTTAGGCGCGTTGGGCATTTTGGCAAGTTTTCACTTCTGTCGGCACTCCCGGAGTGCCACTCATTTTTTTTGTTTAAGTGCAGGTTATATAATAACAGTTAGTTAAGCATTTTATTTAATAATATTTTTTATCCTCTTTTGTTAACTTCACTTGTAACTATTCAAAAACATCTTAGAAGGTAAATTTGACACACTTCCTGGTTTTCGATTGAGCTGAAATTTTTCATACACGTATAGATTGGATGACAATGCATGGTTAGCTAAGTGACGTCATTCTAAATCTAATACGGCGGACTATTTTATGATTTTTACTCCCATGATTATCTCTTCCAACCACCGTGTTTTATAGAGTAAAGATAAAAGCGCAGTTGTACGACTTCTAATGATTTTAAATAATTGAACATCACGTCTAAGCAAATAAGTGTTTCTTTGAAAAAAAATGTAAATTAGTCTAGACAATTTTCTTCGTAATTTGCTATGTGAATATTTGAAATGATATTTTCATAACTTAATTTAATTAATTTGTAAAGTTATGTCTAACGCGGATAAAAATTGAGGATCACACAAAAACTATAAAGGTATTTTTATGAAACTTTCACCATTTTAAAGATCATTTAATTATTTATATTTTAGTATACGTGTTTTAGTGTAATGCCTGTTGTTTTATGTATAATAAATTAATAATGCGTCTAATTTCGGACAGCTCCTTGATGGGCGAGTCCTATTACTGGGTGGACGTACGACGCGCTGAGTGAGCACAGCACAGAAAATGCATGCGAATCACTCAAGGCAGTTGGCATATAACACATCTTTCTTTATTTTTTTTGAACTAATAGGTATTTTGTGCACTATAACTACCTAGATATAGTGCACAAAATACTACGCGTCTATTAGCTATTAGTTGAAACCTTTCTATGAAAGGAAACACAAAAAATTTTGAGAAACAAATTCAGTATAAGCCTCCAAAAATCTGCTGACTTGCACAAATTTTACCTGAACTTTGGCCTTTCATAATGTACTCATAAATTGTAAAAGTTAAAAAATATCTTGATAGAAACTAATGGAAATTTTAAGACAAATATTTATTTCTCAAACTTGTAAGGCTTAATCAAAAACACGTATTTGATGGAACAAGTTTTATGG
The DNA here is from genome assembly GCA_951329385.1 of Polia nebulosa. NCBI lineage: Eukaryota > Metazoa > Arthropoda > Insecta > Lepidoptera > Noctuidae > Polia > Polia nebulosa. The sequence continues at coordinate 3,255,399 of OX589587.1, read as the reverse complement.
CATGTTTGAATGAATAGAAATGTACTAATCACGCGCGTAACGGTGACCGGCGGCGGCGGCGCGCGCGACCGGCGAAATTTGCTGAGCGAATCGAAAGAGTGTCTGGCGGCGCGGCGGGCGACAGAAACAAATATATGGATTATGGAGCAATACGGCGCATGCCATGATGTCGCGCGGCAGACGCGGCGAAATAGTGTAGGAACCAGGAAGATTATAAATAATTTTATTTTAGATTTTCGATGAGTCGATGTCATTTAATTTAGATTACTTATTCAAATAAATAACATAATTGTCTAAATATGTGTCCCTAACTCATTTAATATTTTATATACCTACATAAATTATGTCGTATGTAATGTATATGTATACCTTAACATCAAAAACAAATTTTCTGCAGCATTTAAAATCCTATCTGCATTTACCGTTTTCTCCAGTTCTGGTTGTAAATCTATAAGAATATAATCAAAGGTTTCGACACTCATGCGGGTATAAATGAAAAAAAAAATACTGGTTATACTCTGTATTCATCGTACTTCTTGTGGAATTCTCCATCTATACCCCGATCCTTATTCAAATCATGTACTTCACAATATCTTCCAAATATAATATCTTGAACCAAAAAACTACTACTTAGCTTAAGCAATATCGAGATAACTTTGATAATGACATTTCGCTCTCGGTCTATACTGGTCGCGGCGGCGAACGCTACTGCCCGTGGCCTGCAAACTGTGTCGCGTGAAGACGCCCCGCCAGACGCATCGCCGGTCGCGTCGCCCGTTGCCGTGACCAGGCTGTAAAAAACAGAATAAAATAAATATTTAAAGGGGCTCCCATACAACAAACGTACGGAACCCTTCGTGCGCAAGTCCAACTCGCACTTGGCCGGTTTTTTTTTTTAAAAAGCCAAGCTGCAACAGAACAGACTATGAAATATGTATGTACAACCAAAGCGAATCCGCGTAGTGCGACGCAAGATCTTCAGTGGCATTTGGAACATCATGAAGTCATAATGAAGAAATCATAAACGGGAAACGGAGAACTAAAGTAAGGCCAACTAGCAGCGATACGAAATGTCATTAACCTAAAGAACAACTGTGGCGTTGACAATCTAATATTTATCTCTTTCTATCTTGTGCCTTTGTCTCGTTCTCCCGGCAAAAACATGACAACGTTAAGACGGGTTCGCCAACATTCGGGCGGCCATTTTATCGCCCATTTTCGCATGGGTTTTGTTTACATTAAGTATCACTTCTCGTTGGCCGTACTTTAGTAAAAAATAATATTATTTGTTTCATTACCATGTTAAAAAGTACTCTTTTATCACATATAATGCTAGGATACCCTTCATGTACCCATTTCAATCATCTCTCAATCAGCTTAGTTTTAATACCACTATTCATTTATTTGAAGCTTTGAGAAAGATTTTCAAATAAATATTTGAAAACTATATTGCTCTTTTACATACATATCTGTAGCAAATTTTCAATCAGATTTGTTGAAGTTCTATGGTTGAAAACATGTTCAATTAATTTAATTTGTCATGAATAGACGGTCCTTGTCTGCCTTCACTTTGAAAGAGCTCTCCTGATTAATTTCTCTGCAGTAGTGAATTGGTTTTCATTTGAAATGTTATTTCTTAAGTACGCCAACGACTCTGTACGGTAATTAACTTTGATTTCTGTTTTACCATTAGTGGAAAATTGTGGCGTATGTTCGTATTTAGAGAGTGAGTGATTTTATTAGGAAAGTGGGAAATTGTTTTTTAAATTTGATAAATTATATTTTTGAGACGATGAAATTGTTTACCTTAATAAATACACCGGAAAATTTAATTAAAAAGTATCAGAATTTGATAAATATATGATATTTTTTGATGCAATTTCGAACAAATGTCCTAGTTAATAATTGTATACTCAGCAATACTGTTCAGCAGTGGAATTTATGGAAACAGAAGCACTACCTACTGTTAAAGTTTACTGTGTAAGCTTTGTAAAAGGTACGCAGTACATTTCGTAAAATAACTTTCTACGCTAAGCTTTATAAAATTTAAATAGTAATTAAAAATCCTGGTTGATATAAGAATAGTAACTTGTACTTCGTATCCGACTGAGGTAGGTAAAGCCAAAAGGATTTTAGCAGTCAATGTTGTAGGTATGTTTGTGGGTACGTAGGTATTGAAAGTTATGTCAAGTCTTCAAGCGGCTACCACCACTTTGCCAAAAACGCTCCCCCAGCCTTTTTTTAGTTTTTAGGGTTTCATAACAAAATGGTAAAAAAGAACCCATATGGGGCGACTCAAGAAAGAACGCTGTTTGCACATTTTCAAACATTTTTTCATTTTCCTTTACGAAGAATCTTTTGGTACGGAACCCGGAGTGCGCGAGTCCGACTCGCACTTGGCCGTTTTTTTTTTTTAAAACGTTGCCCCACACTAGGAATTACTCCTGTATCGTGGGTGCGTTCACAAACATTTAAACTCACATACACAAGACACCCAGACCCGGAACAACTATCTGTAGGCCATACAAATATTTGTTCCGTGCGGGGATCGAACCCGCGACACGCAGCGCAGCAGTCGAACGCTCAACCACTACGCCAACCGTGCCGTGCCGTGCCGTGGGTTTTGTATCAAAGCACGTTGGCTCGTTATCTTGAAGACAGCTAAGGCAGACGAGCTGCTGACATACTAGTAGACAATCCGAGTATCTGTCTACTGTCTAGTCAGCAGGTCCCGTAAACTAGCCACCTCGCCGTCCACAAGCCCGCATCTACATTGGCCGAGACGCCATGTCTCGTAGTCTACCCAAGCGGGGCAGACCTCCACCATGTGATCCCCACAGTGGTAAATAGGTAGTTGCCTACATTGTCTTTATGGATAATCCGGAATTGATTAGATTTCTTACAGTATGGTATAGGTATCTTTTTATTTATTTATCGTAAAGGTATCTTGACTTGTTTTTGTACGTCCAAGCGAGGCCTTCACAATACACGACCAGATTTGCAAGTATCTGGTCTGCAAGACTGATCTTGCTTTGTTAAAGGATTTATCATAACGAGTGTTTTAACCTATTGCGTAAAGATTTGAATAGGTAGGTCCGGTACGTACTATTTAAGTAAAACCATGAGATTTCAATGGTACTTATGGGGGATTCATTTCTTAATTAGTTTCAATTTGGTACGGAACACTCGGTGCGTGAGTCCAACTCGCACTGGGCCGGTTTCTTAGTTTATAATTATGTTAATAGTATGTAGAAACAATTGTTAAATAAAACCTAACCTTATGTTACTCAGATAAAAATCTAATAAAATATCCAAGCCCGACTTCCAGTACACAAAAATGGGTGTCATTCTAGACATTCAGCTCCTTTATTTATGTCTGGCAATTCTTGCAAAGTACAATAAAATCCTTATACAACCAGCGCCGATACAGGCTAAATGTCATTCCATAGTAATAATATTTCTACACAATTGCAAGGCATTTCGACACATCATAATGGGCATACCGCCTCACGACCTAAGGAAAGTCTACGAAACCTATATGGCTATTAAACTTAAGGCCAATTGCAGAGCGGCCCTCCATTGCGTATGCTCGGGCAGTGGGGCCCATGAAATAACCATAAAATAAACGGTATAGCACTAAGTTATGTTGTAAGGCATGTATGTGCGGTTCAATAGACTCTTCTTGCCCGTCTTATTGCAAAATGTGGCTGGTATTTTTCTTTAGAGGATAGGTTTGTGGTGTAAGGTTTAAATATTGATGTGTGTATTCCCGAAAGGCTTAATCAGCCGTTCCCAATGCTGGGATACAAACCTCCTCCCTATGTGAAGGAGTGGGCCCTCCTCGAAGCGGATCCAGTAAGTGTAACAGGTTCCGTGTGGGTAATGGTGATCACCGGGGTGGTATTAGCGAGGTAGAAGTCCCCAATTTCCTGGTCTTTTCCCCAAAAGTTTAGTCGCTTTTTGAAGGTTTCATCCTGAAAACAAAAAAAGGTTTTTAGAGTTCCGTACCCGATGGGTCCAAACAGAGACCTATTGCTGTCTCCCACGTCTCCGTCTGTCCATCTGTCCGTCTGTACGTCTTTCCGTCTGTCTGATTGTCCATCTGTCTGTCTGTCCGTCGATCCGTCTGTCCGTCTGTTGTTTGTCCTTCTGTCCGTCAGTCCGTCTGTCCGTCTTTCCATCTGACCATCTATCCGTCTATCCATCTGTCCATCTGTCCGTCTGTCCGTCTGTTTGTCTGTCCGTCTGTCCGTCTGTCCGTCTGTTTGTCTGTCTGTCTGTCCGTCTGTCCGTCTGTCCGTCTGTCCGTCTGTCCTTCTGTCCGTCTGTCCATCTGTCCGTCTGTCCGTCTGTCCGTCTGTCCGTCTGACCGTCTGACCGTCTGTCCGTCTGTCCGTCTGTCCGTCTATCCGTCTGTCCGTCTGTCCATCGGTCCGTCTTTCCATCTGTCTGTCTGTCCGTCGTCTGTCACACAGGTTTTACAGCCAAAAGGCTGGATCTATAGTCTTCAAATTTTCACAGCATAAGTAAGTATCTTGTTGACCCGAAGACGTCATACAAATAGGCAAAAACACATTTGGTACAAAACCTTAGTTTTTTATATTTGTATATGTGGCGTGCATGGATTGAATTAGGTATAGGTATATAAGAGAAAGTCTGAAAGTGGCACCGCTGACTGAAAAGTTGTGTGGAAATCGGTTGTCATGGTATGGGCATGTGATGCGGAGGAATGAAGAAAGTGTCGTAAGGAAAGTCTTGTGTATGGCTATAAAAGTAGGGGAAGGCCAAAGAAACGATGGATGGACCGTGTGAAGGAGGAGATGGGTAAAAATGGGGTGACTACAGAGATGACGACTAATAAAGAAGAAAAAGACATGTTGCGCCTACCCCAAATAAATTGGGATAAGGGCAGAAGCATGTTGATGTGTAGGTGTTGCTATAATAGTGTAGTTTCAAAAGCTTTGTTTTTCTTTTTTTCAGAAATTGGTGGAAACAAATCCGTAAAACAGTCTGCCACCTTGTGCAAAAACCCAGAAATACTTAAACTGGGCACTGAACCCTGAACTCAAACTCAGGTCACATTTACGTCCACGCTTGATCTTGCAGTCTATACAATTACGCATTAATACAAGATGCCACAGCATAACCTCAATATCGAATAGAAAAGACGATTGCAAATACTACAAGCCAATTAGAATGCTCTTAGCAAATTATAATAAACATTATATAACACTGTTATTTTATATCAAATCATGTTTATGTTGCAGTTAATAACGTTATCTTTTCGATTCATTACGCCCCATTCTTAAGAGGCCGTACACGAAATTTTACCGATTTCGCTGATTTACGTGATTTTACAGACGTGATTTTACAGTTTAAGTTATGTATTTCTAGAAGTTTTAAAGCACAACATGAAAGATCATTCTATTAGCTAGCCATTTCTTGAGAAAAAAAAATTAAAAATTACAAAATTTGACAATAAAAAATCTTTTAAAACAACGACTCACAACACATAGCAAAAAAAATAAAATAAAAAAAAAGCTTTGAATCTAGTTCATTCATTAGATCATAATTGAAATGATATTTCATGTTGTGCATTAAAACTTATAGAAATGCATTATTGTAACTGTAAAATCACGTAAATCAGTGAAATTGGCCAAAATTTCATGTACGGCCTATTAATAAAATAAGGATCGTTCTTAAACTCTCTCTTTCGATATGCATTTGTAATCATGTTTGTTTGTGGTCTTACCATCGATTTTGAAAATGATCGTTTGAAATGATTTAATTGTAACCATGTATTGTATTATCAAAAAAAGACAACTTTTTATAAAAAATTCCACCGACTTCCATAAAAGAAAACACACAAAAAATTGCAAAACAACTTTAACGTACCAAGAATCTACTTTAACTCAATAAATTAGCTATCTGAGTTAATTTCATGAAGAAAATATCAAAAGCATCTTCAACGAAAATCTCCTTTGAAGATAAGGAAACCTCTCCGGAGAAAAGCACAATGTTTGTTTTCTATAGGGCTTTTATGGAAAATTGTTTGTAAGATAATTCCGACCTACGTAGTCTAGACGATCTATTTTTTGCTAATAGACAGGGCGTTTTGATAACGTTTTAATAAATGGCCGGAGTTTATTAAAACAATATTTTGCTCAAACTCCAGGCATCAAGTTACTGAGATCAAAGTATAATATTTCAATCAGGACTTTTTAGGTAGGAGGTACTTTTGAATTAAAAGAAATAAAATATTAAATAGGTAAAATATTCCACTTAATTAGTTTTTGTGTTTTTTTTGTATGGTCTCTGAATTAGGTATCAAAAATTCTTTGACTGGAGGAAATTTATTCCGACGCTGAGTATGATTGGCCTTTTATCTCGTTGCACCACCGCGGGAGCGGAGTGCCGAAAAAATGCGAGGGTGGAAGGAAAAGTACTCGGCCTGATCAAGAAAAGGAAGTCCCATGATATTAATTAGGTACATTTTTATTTTTCTACGTAATCACAATTCACGTAAAAACACTCCTCTCATCTCTCCAGCAAAGCGTTCAGACCTTTGAAATAAAGAGATTCGTCTTAAAAGTTTTAAAGTTTGTTGTATTGGTTTTGAATCCGGTTTCACTGAAATAAAAGCACTAGTCACAAAAAAAAACTTAAAAAAAAAGAAACAACCGACTTCCAAAATAGAAAATACAGTAAATATTTAAAAATAACTTCAATTTCGGCAGTCGGTGTTTGTATTTTATTTCTTCGTTATTTGACACCGACTTCCGAAATTAAAGTTATTGTTATCGGTTTTTTTTTTTGTAAAATGTTTTTTTATTTTTCACTTTTTAGTTGTTATACCCCAAAACTCAAAACCCCAATAACATGGAACGTGGAATTTAAACATACTCGTAATTGGAGAAAACCAAAACGTCATCTAGGAATACATATTTTTCATTTTTGTTCAGTTTTTCTAAAACCGGTGAAGCAATTTCTTTAAAATTTATATGGTCCCACATATATGTTATACACCTCGCGAGTATAATATTCTTTCGGATAAAAAGAATTCTGAAAATCGGTCTACAAATTACAGATAAATCGGTGGACATACCTACATATAAAAAAGTGTGTGTGTACGTGCGTACATAAGCACGTAAGAAGTTTAACTTCTTTGGCGTAACAAGATAAAAAACCCAACTGTCACAAAGTTTACAAAAGGAAAACAATAATTCCTTATGAACCACAGACCATAGCTAACTTCAGGGTGTCGGTTCCAGCTAACTTCAGGCTGTAGGTTTTTTGTGACGGTGTGATGACTCAATTAGTGTAATCTAGTTGTTAACTCCGCTCCAAAAGATCATTATAAACGCGTTGTGGTTAACCGCGAGGTTCTTGTGGTTAGAACGTCACATCGATGCTGAAGTCGTGAGTGCTTTAACCTAATTTGCCAAAGATAATAAATACATATGTTTGACGACACGGTTTGCGCAGTAATTGAGCGATTTGATGCAGCTTTGCAATTCAATTCAATTCAAATTCTTTATTGCATCCATAATTTACATAGATGGTATTTTTTTGTATATTTACTGTAACGAGTGTGGACCCTGTCGGGCACAGCAAAATTTAAAAGTAGGAGAGGGGAAGAGCACTTTAATATTATCCTTTTTTATTTATGTAGGTACAGACTGTTGTCAGCATTACCTGACCCACCCTAAAATCAAACGACTTTGGACCCTCTGCATGTATCATTAAGGTTTATTTAATTTATATGAGCTTATCAGACAACTGCTCGAGGATTTGATGAACAAATACAATAATAATATAGACACGCAAATTTGATCTTTAAAACGTTAGCATTAGGTTATATTTTATAACTATTTGTTATAATATGATAAGTGTAATAGCTTATTTTAATGGTTGTGTTCGAGTAATTCTGGTCTCGTGGTCTGTGTGTAAGACTGAGAAAAACGAGGTTCGAGATCAAATCCCGCGACAAAGATATTGTTTTGCTTTCAATATAAAATTTATATTCCAAAACTATTTCTTGTATTATTGTATAGAACTACAGACTAGGTATACATAAACTTTTTAAAATGGTAATATTTTCACATAACTTGTAATAAGTGAGTAGTTGAAAAATAAATATTCGTATTCATTATAAAGCTGGTATTCAAATGCTACTATGGAGTGATTATTTCAAATACAAAATAATTTGCACGAGGAGAAAATGGCTGCTCGTGCTGTGCAAGAATAAACTATATGATAGTATACTATATGGTTCAAATTTTTTTGAATATTGCGTCTAGCATTACAACTAAGATCAAATTTCAATGCGGCTTATAAAAGTTGTGTTGGTCTTGTGGTCACTAAGGTAGTGCGATGTTCATTGTTGTCTACGTTCGAAACCAAGTTTAACCTAAATTTAGATATTTTATTACACTTTTTTACATTTCTTTAATAGACGACGTAGGGTATTGTCTTTTTAAACGGGCAGTTTGTAAAGAAATAAAACTAAAAAATTGCAAGTTTAAAATGTTTATTATTTCATTAAAACACTTAAGTAAGATAAAGTAAGTAAATGCTCATATATTTCCAAATTAATATACTTTTTATATTAGTATGCCATATAAACATTAAAAAAGGCATGTTTATGCTTAAAAGTTTGTTATCGAGAAAATGAATTCATCTGTGAAATGCTTTACAAATTTATAGCTGCCTATATGTAGTGAATAAACATGTTATTTAAACAGAAAAAATCTGTTTATTCGAGTAACAATAACATCACCACATAATCTGCAACATTTTAATGGTTGAACAATCAATCCATTGAGCATTTACTTACATGGTGTGTTTAAATATACCTACTAGATGAACTAGTAGCGGAGTGGCACACCATCCCCTGCTATGACTTGTTGTAAGCGGCTACGCATACCGCGCACCATGTTCCAACACAAATCTTTGCCTCTCATGTGCTCCCAAGTCGATGTCACGACCTCAGCCAAGTTGTGTTTGTTTCGCACTTCCGTTGTGTCCCAATTTAAAACCATTTGACCCCATAGATTTTCTATAGGGTTCAAATCAGGACTTTTAGATGGCCAATTAATAACTGTCACACCTTCTTGAGCAGCTAACCATTCCCGCACAATGCCTGCACGATGGATGGAGCAGTTATCGTGCATGAAATAAATATGTGACGTTGGATAGGCAATTCGCACAGTCGGCAGCATGACGTCACGCAGAATCTCCAAATACAAACTGCTATTAAACCTACCACCAACTTCCACCAATTCACCAGGTCCCATGGACGACATCCAGCCCCAGTAGCCCAGGGTTATTCTACCGCTGGTTCTACAAGGTAGCAAGCACTTCTCGTTGTAACGTTCTCCTTTCCTCCGCCATAAGATTTTACGTCCATCTTTGTCCGATTTAAATGATTTTTCATCAGTGAAGATCACAACATTTTCTTCCCAATTAAAATTTAAATATTCCTGGGCAAAACGGACCCTTTCTGCACGATGAGCAGGTGTCAATGCAATTTTCTGTGCCGGTTTATAATTCTTTATCCCAGCAACGTGTAAATGCCTTCTTACTGTTTCCACTGAAATATTGTGGTTTATTGCGGTTGCACGAATGGGCAAAAATGGATTTTCAACGTGGCTTGAAACAATAGCCCGGTGGCGTTCGAATTCGGGACTATACTTAATGGCTTTTGCTCCTGGACGAATCCGCTGAATATTTCCATTGTCTCCATAACGTCTTAGCCATAGCCTGACCGTATTTCTCTAAAACAAAAATAAACATTTTTGGAACCGTGTATGTAACCTGTAAGGAGTGAATATAATGGTAAAATAGCCAACTACGCGTTCATTCATCACAATCAATAAAATAAACTACGAGTAGGTATAAAAAAACACTTACTGCTATATTAAGTCGGCGACCAATCTCTCTAATTCCAACATTCTGCTCATGTAAAAATATTATTTTATGTTTGGTATAGTCGTCAAGTTGCGACATGATGCTATATTACTTAACGAGTTAAACGATTTACAAATGTGTGTGCGCAGTCACTGTTATTAGGCGTAGTGTAAATTTTGTTACTTAGATGAATTTATGATCTACCTCACGAAGTAAATGTTTTACTTCGTATTCAACCATTCTTGATAAATATAAATTCTGTGAACTTAAAGTTTTTTTAAATTACCCACCCGTTTACAAGATAAGTTATTAGGCGAAAATCATATTGGTCGTTCTTTGATATTGCAAGCAATATTGTATAAATTAAAACAAATTAAAAAAGAAACTGATGTATAGATGGACTGTGTTTTCGAACCCATATGCTGTTCGTCGTCAATCCAGCATCAAACCGCTAAGCCACAACAACTTGTTATGAATATGCGAAATTAAAGATTGGGTTGTAATTATGTATTGTAACTTAAAAGCTTTTCAACTTTAATGTTAGCGAGATAATGATCAAAATAGCTTAACAAAAACATATATAATGCCGGTGACTCCGACTTTGTTGGGTGGGTTTACCTTAACGTTACGTGTTAAAGATCAAATTTGCGTGTCTGTGTTATTATTGTATTTTGTACATCGAGTGCTCGAGCACTTGTCTGATAAGCTCATATAAATTAAATAAACCTTAATGTTACATGCAGAGGGTCCAAAGTCGTTTGATTTTAGGGTGGGTCAGGTAATGCTGACAACAGCCTGTACTAAATTCAATTTCAGTTTTTCATATCTGTCTTATTATTATTACTGTTTGTTTTAATTATTTTATATAAATATTATAATTTTATTTTACAAATTATCTATTATTATTTATTTATCTATTTTATATTAAATTAAATATTATTATCCATTCGCTTACATATTTTGTTAATCTATGATTGTATTTATTATTTCAATTAATATTTAATAGTAAACTGCGTGTCGTGGGTTCAATTCTCGCTCGGAAAAAGTACTGGTATGGCCTTTAGATCCGGTTCGGTCGGGTTCCGGTGTCTTGTGTTTGTGAGTTTACATGTTTGTGAACGCAACCATGATACAGTTCCTAGTGTGGTTTCTTAAGGCCCTTCTTGCGGTCCAGTGGCGCCCTCATTGAATAAAAAATCGTAGCATAGCACAGAAAATAATTATTAAAAAATCCAACTTCACGTTTGTTACGGTAGCATAAGGCACACAGTGATAATGTTAAGTTTTCTATCAGCTTAAGAATTTTCTGATTGGATGTACTTAAAAAGATTACCTCTTAAGAAAATAATTTTACCTCTTGACAATATTAATTTAGATGGTCTAATATCGTTGAGGAGCTCGTGGCTAAAGTAATACATATTGTATAAGAGGGAGGCTCTAATTCAGTTTTCAAGATTTGACCCGAACATACATAGGATTCGACCCGAACATACATAGGATTCGACCCGAACATACATAGGATTTGACCCGAACAAACATAGGATTTGGCCACCCTATATTACATAACTTCACGCACTGATTTTATAATCATAACTATATAATATAGTTACTTATTAGCCAATGGAATGCTGCCTCCTAAATCACATTGTGGCAATTATAGAAACTCCGTTCGTCAGTTGATTGAAACTCAATCAAAACATGTTTGTTAGATCGCGGCAAACACTTTTACCAAATATTTAATTAGAGTTGCTCAATAGTTATGGTTGTGTGGTTACCTTGCTTGTCTGTGTTCTTTCACGCAATAGTTTGATTAGGCTGGTCAGGAATATGGAAAAGTGTAGAGTATTTTGCTATCGGTTTGTACTTCAAAATATACAGCCGGGACCCAGGTCCATGGTCACGTGGGCCCATTGCAGGTTGGTGGAAGCCACATGTCTTCGTTTTTTTTTTGCAGGGTAATCTAAATTCTTGAGCAATCTTTCAAAAGGTGTACGTACGAACCATTGTTTTTACGGATACAACACTCAGTCTAATAAAAATAATTTCTGTCTAGTACATAGGCAGGCGCTTTACTTTGTGTAAATTATTTCATCACCACTGCTCTCAAAACGGTGAAGGAAAACATCGTGAGGAAACCGGCATGTCCTAGAAGCAAAAATTCGAAGACATGTGACATCCACCAATCCGCATTGGGCCCGCGTGGTGGATTACGGCCCACACCCTCTCACAGAGAGGAGGCCTATGCCCCAGCAGTGAGAACATTAAAAGGCTGATGATGGTGATGATGATGATATACACGCTAGAACAGTTGTCTTTTTTCGCTTTTATCCCCTAAAACATTGACAGGGTCTTAAAATTATTATTTTATCTCTTTTATAAAAAACTTCTTATCGAGAATTCCATTAATTCATCTTGGCAAATCTTGGTTAAGATTTTTCCTTCGCCAAAGATAACCTAGTTCCAACCTTTAGAATGAGACAAGTCTAAAAGTGTTGCTCTATTAATTACATACAGTAAACTTTACTTGTAAGCTCGAGTATATTAAATGGATGGGTTTAAGATACTCGAGCTTACAAGTAAAGTTTGCTTGTGTACATACTTTGTTCGTGACTGTACATATAAAAACACTGGTAGAGAATATAAATGTGAAATATTGGTAGAACATTTAATTTAAATATAGAGCAATACTTTTCGATTTGTCTCATTGCCTACGATTCGAGAAACAATTGAAAACAAACTATGGTTAATCCAATAGAGATTTAGTCGACATAGACTAGGAAAACCATTTTGTCACAAACATCGTGGATATTGCATACATATGCAATCAATTAATCAACATGAAACACACTGGTTCGACTCCACGTTGACTAACGTCTTCGGACAATACCATTGGCTACAAAGACAGTCCTAGATTTCCCCAATAACCCGTCGACCAATCACAGCGTTGCATGCCTGGCCACGAAAGGCTCCTGTGTGTAAGTGATAACTGGAAACTGGAAAACAATAATCTAGATGTTAGAGGAATTGTCAGATCCCGGCGATTGAATAGACATATCTCGGAAATGCAACAATAATGCAGTTTCTGCTCAACAGTATCAATGTCTGCTGCGTCTGAACTGGACACAAAGGATAGCAAGTATGTACAAGTATGTCAAAGATTAAGAAGAGGTGGATATGATGGCTCTTTTTTTTTTTTTTTTTTGTGGGGTGGGAAATCATCCTATGACTTCTCCCGCTCTGGGCGGAGCGGGAGGGCGTGTCAGACTCTTACTGACTAAAACCCACCCCTGTTCCTTCCTGCCTTTGAGTGCCCAGGGGCGAGGTAACTCTGTTTCGAATTTATCCTCAACCCCCGGGCAGGCATCGGCCATGACGTCGGGCCCCGTCTCTTGCTGACAACTCTTTGAGGCGCGCGTGGAACACTACGCGCCGTCGACTCTCGGGCCTGGTGCTGATCGGACGGCGAGCTACCCATTACTCGCCGTCCGCAGGCCCGGGTCTACGGTGGCCGGAGATCGTCTCGCGGCGCCGGAAGTCCCCGGCGTCTCCTGAGGCGGCTGCTGCTGAGGGCGTGAGGGCGACTCCGTTGTTGGTGCTCTTTCACGCGTCCCGCCTCCGCCTTCGCGAGCATTACTGCTTCGCAGAAGGAGGATATGGCTTCCCATTCCCTCTCGCTCCGTACCATGGCCTGAACCAGGGCAGGGCGCGAGAGGTCGCTGCCGCCTATCGCATCCACGAGGACACGGCGTTGTTCCGCCCAAGCGGGGCAGACCTCCACCGTGTCCTATATGATGGCTCTTGAGCTATTTTATAAGTAAGGAACTCCTGATCAGTAAATAGCAGAGTGTAATCACAATTTTATGCGTGTGTCAACGGCAAATAATAAATAAGATCCGGCCCAAAATAGAGCCACGACCCATCCCCTCGTTGACGCACACATTATCACGATAGTTGATGATTTTAATGATTACAGTTCTGTAAGTAAGTACATACTTGCTACGGCCGCGAATCATATTTTGACAAACATACAATCTGACACTGACCTGCAAATTGCAAAAAACGTAACAAAATTTTAATAACGTGGGTTAGCTTTGCGCTTCGCCCCCAGTTTTTTTATTTTTGTTTAAAAAAAATCTTTACTAATATTTCTAGTGAACAGGTTTAACTTCCAATTTCTTTTACAAAGAGGACATACCTCGGTTGAAGCCTCGCTATGACTAGCTGTGAACTAACTTCCACTTAGGCATAACGTAAGAAGGTAGTACCATATCCACCACTCATTCTTACACGTGTGATCGGGCCCTTGTCTAACAATGAAGCATACATGTAATGTAACGTAGGAAGCCGCAAGATAATGACGCTTTGTTGTGGCATCTGTGAACACACGGAATTTTGGAGCAGACAACTCAACTATGACTTGAAAAAAAAACCTCAAACGGCGCAAATATTATTATTACCTTATTGGGAGTTTTTGTTTGAGCCGTTTTGGCTTGAAACACTAGGGCCACGGGGTCCGAGTGCTCATCGAGTTTTTCGTGACATCAGCAAGCTTTTAGTCGACTCTTCACGCAACCAGAGGGCTGGCCTTTTTTTCGGCCAAAGAACTTGGCAGTGCTGCCAGCGTTCTGGGCACTTTTCCCATTGACTGTGATGTGGATGAATTTTTCGATGTCTTATAAATTTTACTCTTTAATTATAATTATACATTTTTATGTATCGAGTCAGCCTTCTCGCCAAGCTTCGCTGAGGTAGTCAATACTGCGACAAAATTGTCAGCTTCATTTTACCGAGATCGCGCCTACTTCAATGATTCCACATATTGTCCAGTTGCAAACACTTGAGACACAAAACTACACCAATTTACATCACAATATCCACTAGGAATCAATAAGCGAATAATTAAAACAGCTACCGAACATCACTCGAAAAAATTCCGCCAAAAACCACCATCTCATGTCTCAACCTATCATTTTAAGAAAACGAAGCTGATTTCGATGAGAGGTGACATCAGAGGGGCCCCCAACGAGCTCAGACCTCATACCTCCGGCTTTTTTCCTCAGGGATTATCGGAAGAGTCGGGTGTACAACAATAATCCATCATCCATAATTATCTGAATTGAAGGAAAAAATTAGACAAGACATCAAGAACATTGCTACTCAACTTCTGAGGCGCGTTTTCATGAATGTTAGAGATCGCTTTGATGAGTACCAGAGCCACGAAGGACGACATTTGAATAATGTTATTTTCAAAAAGTAATTTTCCCATGTCTTCAGTTTCAGTTTCTGATTTTTAACCGACTTCAAAAAAGGAGGACGTTCTATGTTCGACTGTACTTACGTCTTTTTTTTTATGTATGTACACCAATTTCTCTGTCAGTTGTGGACAGATTTTCAAAATTCTTTTTTATTTGAAAGAATATAGAGGTCCCATGTAAATTTTATTAAAATTGCTTAAGCGTTTTTTGAAAACCTGTACAAAAACGAAAAATACGTAACTATACATAGATGACGTTTTAGTTTTCTGTAATTACGAGTACGGTTCCATTTTATTGGGGTTTTTAGTTCTGGGGTATAACAAATAAAAGGTGATTTTTTTTTTTTTTTTACAAAAAAAACATCCGTTTTCCAAAAAAGAATATACACTACAAATTAAAAAATAACTTTAATTTCGGCAGTCGGTGCCAAAAAACGAAGAAATAAATACACTGACTTCCGAAATTAAAATTATTTTAAAATTTTTAGTGTATTTTCTTTTCTGGAAGTCGGTTGTTTTGTAATGTTGAATTACAAAAAATACTACCGACTTCTATAGATTGCAAAATAACTTTAATTTTGGAAGTCGGTGTTTGTATACTGTTTCTTCGTTATTGGACACCGACTTCTGAAATTAAAGTTATTTTGCAATTTTTAGAAGTCAGTTGTATTTTTTGTAAAAAAGTTTTTTATTTTTCACTTTTTAGTTGTACCCCAGGCGTAAAATTAAGCAATAAAGTGATGCCCGAATGGATAACCCCAATAACATGTAATTTAAACATTTGGAGACAAACAAAACCTCATCCATGTAAACGTTGTTTTTTGCTTATGTTGATTTTTTTTAAAAGTGCTGAACCAATTTCGATAAAATTTATATGGGACTACCAAACAAAAAAAGAATCATCAAAATCTATTAAAAAATGGCGGTGAAATCGCGTAACGTACATACAAAAAAAAACATATAGACGAATTGAGAACCTCCTGCTTTTGGAAGTCGGTTAATAATCAGAAACTATATACTCGTAAGTAGATCCAAAAAAACTAACAAATTTATAAACATAATTATTTGTTAATTTCTTGCATCTACAAAAGTTAGTTTTTTCTGAGACAGCCGGTATGTGAAAATAACAAGTCCCTTAGTAATTAATTTGTCATTGTGCCAGATTCCAGTCCTCAATTGACTGCTAAAGATAATATAATGACGGTCTTCACACAATCTTTTGTCATACTTTCGCTGAAATAATAATATGGACAATTCATTGTTTGCGTTTCTGAGCGTTTAATGATAATTATCATTACCACGATATCCCGAATTCACAAAAGACGGACAATTTTTTGCTTACCTTCTTAGATTTTTTGTAAATATATCCATCATCATTACGAATAATGCAACATTTTTTTTGGAATGAGTATTTAATGTTGGTATAAAACTTAAAAATCTGCCCAGCCTTTTCCCAACTATCTTGGAGTCGGCTTTCAATCTAATCGGATGCAGCTGAATACCAGTATTTTACATGGAGCGACTGCCTATCTGACCTCGAATCCACAACCCAGTAACTGGGTAATACATACCCCTTGATATGACTGGTTGTCAGACTTTCGAGCTTCTGACAACCCGTCACGGCTGTCAAAGATTGATAGCCGGGGCTAACGACTTAACGTGCTTTCTGAGGCACGGAGGAGTCTCGGTATGGAAAGATGGTCACCCATCCATAGACTAACCCCGGCAACCGTAGCTTGACGTGATGGATCGACCCGTGCGGCTGTAAATGAAACAAACAATATATTTTTAAATGATTTGGTGATTTTGGTGCTATATTAAAACACTAAAAAAAACCCGTTAAAAACGTTTTTAAGTGACGTAAAACCTGAATACAAAAAACCCACACAAAAATTGAGTAGCCAAAAACGAAAATCACTACAATTTCCTAAAAATCCAGGCAATTTCACTCCTCTCACAATAGACTGTTTCCCAAAAAGAGGTGAACAAAAAATTAACCCTTTGTGACATGCACGTGAACCCTAAAATGGCGAATGGAATTTAAAATTGGTCGGAACTCAAGCGTGCAGTAGCTAAACACAATCAGTGCATATGACGTTGACGTCAAGGAAAATGAGAATGTTCCGTGCATACGCCCTAGGGCCTTTTTAATTAACAAACAGCTTTTGATATTGGCATACGTATCATGTGTGGAAAATTCAAATTTTGTCATGTTCAAAGCGTACTATTTGATTTGTAGCTTATAAGGCAGTTGTCCCACCGCCGGCGACTAAGCGACTAACTCTCAGCTATTTTGATGCTCAAGAAACGTACAATAGATATACATTCTGTGTAAACAAAAGAGATGTATACATTAATAGTTGATCGCTGACTGTTCACACCGCCGGCGAGAACTCGGTCCACAAGTTTGTCGCGGAGCGATAAAAGCTTTCAAAGCTTACTCGCTTAGCGACACGCTCAGCGATGCTCGCTCGGCGGTCATACTCACGCCGAGAGACCGAACCGAGCGAGTGGTGCGAGTAATCGCCCGTTGCACTCGAACACTCACTAGCGACAAAACTATCGCAACTACCGCTCGCTACTCACCACTTGTTTTTAGATTTAAGCTCTACTCACTACTCGCTTAATGCGCGCGGTGGGACAAGTGCCTTAGGCATGATTACGTCGATGATGACGACCGATCAGCACCAGGCCCGAGAGTCGACGGCGCGTAGTATTCCACGCGCGCCTCAAAGAGTTTTCAGCAAAACATGACGGGGACCGTCATGGCCGATGCCTACCCAGGGGTTGAGGACAAATTTGAAAGAGTGACCTCGCCCCAAAAAGCATGATTGCAGCTGCTGAAACAAAGAAGTATTTGTTTTTTTAAAAATGTGAGCCGTCACGGGACGCCTGGCAGATGTGAAACATCGACATTATTTTGTAAAAGTAATATACAGAAAAGAACATATTGTGATAGGAACTAAATATGTCATAATGATAAAATAAAATATTACGATTTTTTTCCAGATAACGATGACTCTTTATTGAATAAACATTTATTTTCATTAAATACAAAAATTTACGAATTTATTTCAAATCGTGACTACTTAATTCGTTTAATCAGTGACTTTGGTAATAGTTATATTCGATGTTGTCTCTGAGGACGGTATTACTGTGACAATTGGTCGATGGTAACTGAAGTATGTTACAAAAGTATTGGATATAACATTATCAAGATAATTTATGTCCTAGTCGGTCATTCTTCCATACAAACGTAGTATGGCGATTACTTTACTATTTGATGGTGTAATAACAAAACAAAAAAACATCGTATAGCGTGGCGACGCGTCGCCACGGCATGCGTCGCCACGCCAGAAATCGGTTTTACGGGCGGCTATAGATGTTTCACATAAAAAAAAAACACTGTTTGCTTTCCATAGCAGCAGTAAGCTTGCCTCCTGTAAAATGGAACTTAAGGCGCAGTTTTACGACTTCCAATGATTTTTAATTGAACATCACGTTTAAACGACTGGTCTTATTTATTTGAAAATGTTACTTTAGTCTATACCCTTCAAAATAAAAATAAATAATAAAAATATTCTTCAAAATACTTCCGACAATATTTGAAATTATAATTTTATAACATAGTGTAATTAATTTGTAAAGATGTCTTTTTTTTGTAAAGTTATATCTAACGTGGATAAAAAATTGAGAATCACGCCAAAACTAAAAAGCATATTTAGAAGAAACCTTCACCATTTTAAAAATCATTTTGTTATTTATATTTTAGTATACGTGTTTTTGTATAATATTTGTTGTTTTATGTATAATAAATTAATAATACGTCTAATTTCGGACAGCGCTCCTTGATGGGCGAGTCCTATTACTAGGTAGACGACGCGTTACGTGAGCTCAGCACAGAACACACAAGCTTTAAACTTAATTGGCAATCGTTAAGTGAGTATACATTTTTAATTTTTTTAAATAAGAAAATGTTGCCTCTCACTAGGAATGTAATCTCACATAAACAAGAGACCCAGACCCGGAACAACTATCTACAGGGTAACGGAAAGGTGAGGTCATATTTTAGCACAACAACTTTCTCTAAGAAAAAATAGAAAATTCCCAAAAGAAAAATTGGGCTTTTCATACAAAGTTATCATCAGCTGATCAATATTTGAATGGGATGTAAAAAATTTTGTCCAGTATTTCCTCGGTTTTTCTTGAAGAAAGTTGATCATGTCCATGGGCAGATGCAGTTCGTAAAATATGACCACACCTTTCCGTTACAACCTGTATAGGCTATAAAATTTATTGCTCCGTGCGGGAATCGAATCCACGACACGCTGCACAGCAGTTTACCCTTTACTGCATTTTAGTCCAAAGGGGAATGCCAAAAAAATGCCTGAAATGGACAGAAACTACTAATAGTCCTTAATTTTAGTAAGAATAAAATAAATAGAATGAAATAATTCTGAAGTTTGTTTAACTAAGGTAAAAATATAACGGTCACAAAATATATTTAACTTGTTATCCGCTTATATTTTTATGGAGGTTGTGTTAATTTTACATTCAGCAAAAAAGGAATCGTCAAATAATCCTTATCGAACTATTTTATACAAGTAGTGCACATTTATCATTAGTTAATTATAATTCGACCTGTAGGTACCATAAATCTAATTAAAATAATGTATGTAACTCAAGTCGCAAACGCAAAACTAAAAAGAATAAAAAACAAGAAATGCAGTAATGTCAAACTGTCATTTTTCTATTTAAAAAATAATTGATTTGAATGAATATTGACCAGCTTATATTATTTTGTACATATTATAGGTCTTATAATACTAAATTAATGATAACTGTGCACTAAATGTATAAAATAGTTCCATATGGATTATTTGATGATTCCTCTTTGGCTGAATGTCACTTACTCATGTCAAATAAACAGACCTCCATCAAAATATAAGCGGATATCAAGTTAAATATATTTAGTGATCGTTATATTTTTAACCTAGTTAAACAAACTCAAGAATAATTTCACTATACATATTTTATTCTAAATAGAATTAAGGACTATTAGTACCTAGTTTCTGTCCATTTCAGGTATTTTTTTGTATGGTAGATTGGCATTTCCCTTTGACACATAGCATTTTTTGACAGTGATTCCCAATTATTTTAAAAGAAATCGTAGTTATTTTCACGATGGATCATAAATGAGATAACGTACTACTCTTCCATAATAAATGCTAATTATTATAATAATAATTATAAGCATTTGTTATTTTACTAAAAATGGTGTTTCTTCTCAGGGTAGTCAGCTAGGAAACACCGACCTCATCTAGTTAACACTGACAAAAAAAAAACATTGACCTGTAAAAGTGTTGTTAAAACGTACTTACAAAAATAAAATCATTATCATTTAACAAGTTAGCCGAACAGATTTTGACTGGTACGTGGCGCGACTGTGATTTGAAAACTGGTGAAAAAATAGTTAGTGCTCAATACCTTCAGAAAAAATTATGTTTCGTGTGAGAAATACCTTAATTATCAAATTTTATTAAAATAGTAAAAAGGCTTTTGTAAAATCTGCACAATGCCATATTCGAACCTAAGAGGAAAAACTCAATTTTCTTAATATTTTTTGGTTTAATGAAATTTCCTAAAATACGTGTCTTTTTTTTTAGCACTTTTTTTAGCTCGATTAAAAAAAAAAACGCTCAACCGCCGCGCTGACCGTACCGTCATACCTACGATTGACACTACGCTGCCTTACTCCTCGAGAAATACAGCCGTGATGTAATGATTTATGTGTTTGTGTATTCGATTTATGTGTATGTAATGATTTGTGTGTTAAGTGTTCTAATAAATAAAGTCCTTAGATAACTAAACTATTTATATTCAGAAATACGTAGTTACAATACTAAACACCCGTCTCCGAGCAGCAGGCGCTTTACTTTGTGTAAATTCATCACCACTGCTCTCAAAACGGTGAAGGAAACCCTCGTGAAGCAACCGCATGTTCTAGAAAAATTCGAAGACATGTGACATTCACCAAGCCGTTTTGGGCCCACGTCTTGGATTTCGGCCCACATCCTCCCACAAAGAGCAGGCCTAAGTCCAAGCATGGGCTCAATATCAGAAAATCTTAATGCCACATAACACGGCATTTAAGCTTGACCACAAAATCAATAGATATCTGCGCTAGGATAGTCGTTTCATAAATACACATAATGTAGTGTTGAAAATGAAGTTATTAAATAGCTGGCATTGAATGCTATAATAACTCGTCTCTTTACGCTCTTAACTTGTAATGGCCACTTAAAACATAAAGGCTCTAGTTAGAGTGTCTATTGATTGTAGAATACACACCTATATCAACTTTAAGATTCGGTTCACATATAGCTTCGCTTAAGATATAATATTTAATACCCCATGTACCTAAGACACATAAACGCACATACGTGTCCCAATGATTCAGTACATGATTCTGGACCCCCCAGAGCGTTGGAATTTTTCGTCGACGTTTTCCTAATTTTCTTAATTTTTTCTGCAGTTTTTTTTTACTTTGGATTGTTCAGGATATTCCTCTCCGACCCAATGAGAGTTTTAATTAAAACGTAATTAAATCGCTAATTACACTAAAAACAGCTATGTAAATGAAATACGAAAGTCCTACGCACGGCTGTTTCGCTAGAGTTCATTCGTAAGATCACATCACCGCCGTAATGAGAAGAGCTGCGCTCGGCGGCGGCGCGTGTGTAGGTAGTGCGGAGCGTTGGGTTCACATTGTTTGCAATACATTGCGCGCTCAAAATATGTCAATTTCAGTAACCGATCATTGCCGAGATTGATGACTATCATAATTTTGTTGGTGGCGAAGTTTGTGGTATCTTGTCCCTTACAACCTGTATAATAAGCTTGCTTAGTAACTAGTTGACCCGGTAAACTTCGTACCGCCTCAATATCAATAATCCAAACTATTCTCGAGATATCATCAAAAAAGCCGTACCTTCTTTTTTTGTAAATTTCTGCTATTCGGGGCGGAGACCAATAATACAACAAAACAAAGATCATAAAAATCGCTCTAGCCATTCTTGAGTTACAAAGGGTGTAACTAACCTTACTTTGTTTTTTTATTATAAAATAGATTTAATTCGAGTAACAAGACTCAATAGTGTTAACAACATAGTTAAAAACTATGTTAATAAAACATTAACACAGAAACCCATTTGTGACATCACGGCTGCAAGGTGACAGGCCCAGCCGATACCATAATAAAAAAACTTTTTTACAAAAAACAACTTCCAAGAAACGTTAAAAAATGAAAAATAACCTTAATTTCGAAAGTCGGTGTTTCTAGTTTTGTTTTTTCATTTTTACCGATTTCCGAAATTAAGGTTACTTTGCATTTTTTTTTTTTTGAAGTCTGTTGTATTTTTTTTTGTAAAAACGTTTTTTATTTTTCACTTTTTAGTTAATGTACCAGTGACGTATTTACCCTTAGGCCACGAGAGCCATCGCCCTGGGCGGCAGACTGCCAGGGGTGACGAATGTTTCTCGCTGCCGTTTCTTCAAGTTGGATACGCACTAGTATTTCTACTCTTCTAGCCACCCCGTCACTTCTTATCTATCACAAGAAAAACTTACCTATCCGAATCGTGCAGCTCAAATTTTAAAGTAGCAATAGCAAAACAGAGAATATTTAATTCCCTTTTTTAGTTAACTATATATATTTGGTCTGGAGCGCCAAATCTTTGAATACACCACTGTGTTGTACCCTTTAATATCTGAAACTAAATAGAAAAGATATGCCCCAATTGATAGCCCCAAAAACATGGAAATTGAATATAACTGGTGAAATTAGGATGTATCAGAGTGAACTGTACAAATCTGTGTACAGGCAGAGCGTATTAGAGTGATTTAATGTTATGAAGTTGGTGTAAACAATAAACAGACATGCGATTGCAGCAATTCCGGAAGGTTTCCTATCATTTATTGAAGACTTCCATGGTCTATAACCGAAGTTCTTTATCAGATCTTCATCAAATTTAAACTTGTGAAGTATACACTTTCTATCAAAAAAATATTTATTTATATCAGTCCAGGCGTCGAGTAATCGGAGAACATAATTACATAAAAAATAAGATTTCGAGGAATTGAGAACCTCTCTTGAAGTCGGTTAAAAACATCTTTGCTGTCGCGTATCTTGCAGTGCGGCACAGTCCTTCAGTTATGCCTCAGTTACTTTATGTGACCACAAGAATTCAGGGGCTGACCGCAACGAAAAATGTTTATATTTGTTCTATTTGATGGAGCTTAATTTAGTGCCATTTAGATGCCCATCACAAATGATTAAATTATAAATAAATGTTTAGCACTAGCGAATTAAGATTATATGTATTTCTGTTTCTCCCAAATGACCATTAGCAGTTTTTTTACGCTTTTATTATCTTGGTATGTACCTATCTGTGTAACGGAATCTTTGAACGTTATTGTCATCCACTTCGAAACGTCAGATCGAATTGATACTTCACACACATACTCGTATCAAGGATCGTTGACAATGCATGGTTAGCTAAGTGACGTCATTCTAAATCAGAGATGGCGGACTAGTTATTTTTTATGCATTTCCATGATAGGGGTGTCAAATGAAAGGGGTTGCTGAGAAGAAGACGTAAAATAAAAAAAGAGCTTTTTTTTTAATAAATTTAAATAAATATTTCTCTTTTTTTCGAAGGATAGACGGCGTTGTTACCTTAAATGGCACAGGATGGACGTGCACCACAAAGGCTGGTTTCGGGTGTTGCAAGAAAAGGGGTTCTGGAGAGACCTGAGGAGGACTCTTCCCAGCAGTGGAGCAGTATAGACTTCGTACATTTGGGGTTCCGTACCAAATATATTTTTGACTATTGGTATGGCTTTGGGACAACAAGATGCTTATACTGTAAAAATTTGAAGACTGTAGCTCCAACCGTTTGGCTGTACGACCTGTGTGACAGACGACGGACACAAGGACAGACGGACACGTGAGTGACAGCAACAGGGCTCAATTTGGACTCTTCGGATACGAAACCCTAAAAAAGAACATCGACTATGATACGAGTACCTTGAACTGTCATGATACTTCTCTACATCGCTACCTCTTTCTGATCCTGGCATTGTATGTTTGTATATGTTTGTTTGTAAGGCCTACTACAAATTCACTATCATAGTAATGCAAGTATTTATTTAAGCACACACTTAACACTAAGAAGAGAAAATAACAAATACAGATATATGAGGACAAAGGTTCTGCTAATTTCAAAAGAAATTTTTCCTTCCAGCAGACCTGCGACTGGAAAGTTGGATGAGAAATGTAGACACAGTGAGTATAAATAGGTATAGAAAAAAAATAAAATACATACATATATAAAATATATGTATGTATTTTTGTTTATATTTAATTGTGTAATTCTCAATTCTCAATTCTTTATTGCGTACCATAATGTTTATAGTTGGTAGGGAAATTATTATATTAGTCACAATTATGGACCCTGTCGGGCACAGCATAGATCAAGTAGGAGAGAGGAGGAAGACAACTACTGTTTTATTAATACAATTAATAGAATTCAATTAAACAATTATATAGTTATTTATTATTTTTTTTTTTTTAATTATGTACTAATAAGTTAGTACCTAACATTGTGTAAAACCATTATTATATTATAGTTTTATTCACTTTGATTATTCGTTCGTATATACATATCAATTAATTATTTTTAACTTATTGTTATTTTTATTTATTACTAAAGGTGAGTTATTTATTAGACGCTCCATATTTATTAAAATATACTTAAATATAGGTATATGTATAAAATTTTCGTATTATGAGTAGGTAGGCGTATCTTTTAGTGAGTATTTGTACACAGAAATAGATAGTTAAGAAGTTACTTATAATTAACATTTAAGTATTCACTAATACTATAGTAGCATTTGCTTACAAGGAAAAGCTTTAATTTATTTATAAAAATGTTGTATTTATTTAAATTCTTTATTATTTCGGGTAACTTATTATAAATTTTTATGGACATGACAAAGGTACTATTGGAGTGCATTGTTAGCCGCGATGTTGGTAAGTTTAGTCTATTTTTATGTCTTAAAATAATGTTCGTTTGTATGTCCTCTCTTTTTGTAAAGAATTCTGGGTACTGACGCACAAACTTACAAACTTCAAATATATAGAGACAGGGTAGGGATAAAATCTTTAGTTCCTGAAAATGAGGTTTACAGCTATCGGTGACTTCAATATTTACTAAGATTCTAATCAGTTTTTTTTGTAGGGTAAATAGCATGGGCGTGTCTGTGCTGTTGCCCCATAAGATAACACCGTATTTCAGCCATGCGTAGGCGTACGCGTAGTACGTTACTAGAGCAGTTTTAAGGTCTGTAGTTTTTTTGATCTCGCGGAGGGCGAATGAAAATTTAGATAGAGTACGCACATTTGTTTATTGTAATATAAACAAATGTATGAAATAAAATAAAAATAAATATAATTACGGAGCTCGTTGATCCATCACGTTAAGCTACACTTGCCGGGGTGAGTCCATGGATGGGTGACCATCTTTACATACCGAGACTCCTCCGTGCCTCGGAAAGCACGTTAAGCCGTTGGTCCCGGCTGTCAATCGTGGATCTTTGACAGTCGCTACGGGTTGTCAGAAGCTCGAAAGTCTGACAACTAGTCTTACCAAAAGGTATCGTATTACCCAGTAACTGGGTTGTGGAGATCAAATCGCAGTCGCTCGATGTAAAGTACTTTAGACTGGAAGCCAACCCTAAGATAATTGGGAAAAGGCTAGGCAGATGACGAAATGTATGTACGGGATGATGTAGAGATAATGCTCTGTAAGTATCATCTATCTAAATCGTAGCGGAAACCAATATGCGCATTCATCACATCACTGTAGCCATCAACAACCAAAATATGGCATATTGTTGCTCACTGAAAATTGATGACTCCAGTGAGTGGTAGTACCGATCAATCAAACCTGGTTGCGATTTGTGTATCCCAAATAATGGACTGCCAAAAAAAAGCTAGTTCAACTGATGAAAATAGAATCATGAAATATGTAAAGTAAAACAACAAAGGTTTTTTTTTATACATGGTTGATTTAACTTTGAATACTACGTTTAAAACAAATAGAAGAAGTTTAAAAGGGACGAGTGAATAATTCAGATCAGTGCCTTAAAGATGGTGGAGCAACATTTTGAAGGGTCAGCGAGACTACTAGATTAGCTGTGAAAAAGACGGATGAAAAAAGATTTCATGTGGCGGAGATGAGAATGTTGAGATGGATGTGTGGAGTAACGAGAATGGATAAAGTGAGAAATGTGTACATGAAAGGTAGAGGCGCCAAATGCATCAAATCGCTCAACTACTGCGCCAACCGTGTCGTCAAACATATGTATTATATCGGGTGTAAAAAGTTTCCGAAGCCGAAAGCCACATATTCTACTCATTATTTGGATATTTTTTTCCACTAGACCATACCGGGAATCCACTGGTTCTGAAGGTATCGCATTTTTTTTTTACTTAAATGAATTATTCCAAGTATTAATATTAAACTTTTTTCCAAGCAAACGTTACCTCATTTTTTTTTTCGAAATTTTGAAATTACGCATTTGCAGTTACAAAAACGTAATTAATATCAAACGTATCCGACAAGTACCTACGTGGCTTAGAGCGACGGGACGGGGTTTAAATCCACTTGCCTCGTTCGCTTTACATTGCTCGCAATAAAAAACAGTTTTTTTTTCGTACCTAAAAATGAAAGTCGTTTTCCAGCAATAATTTTTGCCCAAAGCTACAAGTACTTTGTTAGACGTACAGAATGCGTAGTTAACGGCTTTGTGATGTGTCTTTTGACACCCTGTTGGCACCTTCGGTTAAAGACTTCAGTATCGGATCAAAACTCAAGAATCTCGCGGTTAACCACAACGCGTAATAATGATCTTTTGGAGAGTAGTTCAACACTAGATTAAACTAATTGAGTAATCGCCTTTTTTGTGACTAGTGTTTTTATTGTAGTGAAACCGGCTTCAAAACCAACACAAAAAAGCAGTTGAATGAACTTCATTCATCAACTGCTTTTTTTGCGTGTTAAGTAACACGTATGTTTGTCGTTTTTTTTTATAGCTATACCAACTTATTATGTAAACTTCGTTATTGTATAGAAACTCTTGATTCAAGGTCATCATTATCATCATTTCAGACATAGGCCTCTCCCAAGTGTCGCCACAACGATCGGTCCTGTGCGTCTCGCATCCATTGAATTCTCACGACCGTCACCAGGTCATCGGTCCACTTTATGGGAGGCCTTCCATCTTGGGATACAGACCGACCACTTTTTTGAAGTGAAAATTTCTTTGGGTGCATTGGGCATTTTAGACATGGGAAAAAACTATAGAACTCGCCACCGACACCAAAACCGACACCAACACCGACACCAACACCAACGCCCACATCGACACCGACACCGACACCGACACTGACACCGTGTTGCACTAAAATAGTCAGTCTGGTCGGATGGCTATCAGTCTAACTGGATGCAAATCCAGAGACAGCCAGTCTGACCACCGCCCAGTTACTGTGTACCACGATACTCTTTGACGAGAGCAGTTGTCCGACTTCTGACTGAAATAGATTATACATATTATGACTGCTAGGACCTGCTTAGTGTGGTTCTAAACTTACAGAGGAGTCTCGGGATAAAACAAACACGCAAAGTCGATTAGATACACTTACTTGAGAAGAAGCTAGATTTAGTTCACATCCTTATTTAAGACCAGGTATTAAAGAGATAAGGAAACTTCTCTATGGTCTGATGGTGGCTGATAAGGCAGTTATTTTCTTGTTAGAGCTTAGTCAAGTGTCTTGAAGATAACCCTCTTAGTACCTGGTATAGGAAGACGGAAGGATGGTTGTATTAGAAAGTTGCATTTACTTTCCAATCTTTTAGACAGATGTGAACTGTTCCAAGTCACCTAAACTAACAATGTCCTGCTAGAATTGTGGGAATGAAGGAACAAAGGTGAATTTTAGTCAGAAAGTGTCTGACATGTCCTCTCACTCCAGCCAGAGCGTGAGAAGTTATTTGATGATTGCCCAAACTAGAAAATAAAAGTTGGCTGTCACGTATCTAAGGAGCGTGCAGGAACTGTAGATGGCGCCACATAAATGTCAATGTTCAGAATTTCTACAGTACAACTTGCGGATTTCACTCAATAGATGGCAGTCTACGTTACGCGTGCTGCATGTATGCATGATGCGTGTGTGTATACATATATGACACGGAAATGTCAATGACAAGTTTTTAAAGGGTAAAAGTTTCGAATTTACTCCACTAGATGGCAGTACGGCACAGAGTACGCCGTGCACGTTCCCTATTAGAAATGAAAATTGTTATTACTTGTTGTTATTGTTGGTTGTTGTTGTTGGTTGTTGTTATTGTTGTGTGTTGTGTTTCTTTTCTCGCATAGATGTTTATAGGGAGAAGGGGGCGTGGTGGAGGCATCGTGGCAAACGGCACGTCAGCGTCATGCCGTTTGCCGTCACGGCATCCGAGTCGATTTTACTGCCAAGCCGCGGCAATAGATGTATTTCATCAAAAGTCTGATTATTTTTTCTTTTTCTGATTACTTATTCTGATAAATACATTATCTCTGAGGGAAAGGAAGCAGCGGGTAAATTCAATGACTTATGATTATAGGTAAGTTTCAACATGGCACCTAGAAGGTTTCAAGGGGAACATTAAACAGGCTGACGGTCAAAATATTAGCATGACCGGTATTTAAAGTACACAGTATGTTGCTTGCTTTAACAGCTGGCTATAAACTGCCAGTGTTTACTGATTACCTTTCCAAACTGAAGTGGAAGTGGTCAAAACACATTGCTCGAAGAACAGATGGTCTATGGGGTCGAAAATTTCTGGAGTTGCGACCGCGTACCGGAAGACGCAGCGTTGAAAGGCCTCCCACAAAGTGGATCGATGACAGGACCGGTAGTTACGGTGACACTTGGGGGAGGCCTATATGTCCAGCTGTGGACGACTTTCGTCTGAAATGCTGATGATGATGAGGGTCGAAGAAATGGACTGGGAAAAAATTAAGCAGAAAGATCCTGGAGTAGAATGGAAGGTTCTGAACTTACGAACAAAGAAGTAGTGCTTTGGTCAATCCCTGCCGGAAGCAAACGGACTATAGAACCGAATAGTTGCCAGCAGTTGTAATTTGAGCAATAGAGGACCTTACGGAAACCAACTATAGACACCTTCGTCCAGCAATAGATGTTTGAACGATTCCAAGCAGAATATTAAATCAGTTTGGAGCTTCAGATCAAAACAAACTACAGTCGTAAACTTCTACACTTTATCCTCAAAATGTAAACAACATTATTTAAACACAGAAAGTAGTATTTACCATGCAGTTTGCGTCTGTTACATAACCGCACGTGAAGGCACTTAGTACTTCCACGCACGGCCGCTGCCTTCTCACCATACTAATAGGTGGTCAATGCGTGTTTGCGTGAATAAGGGCCGATTTCACCAGCAGCTAAACGCGTTGCTCGTTTAAACGCGTTTAGTCGCTGTCATAAAGCTGAAAAGTTTTTTGTTTGTTTGCTTATCTCAGGAACTACTGTATCGAATTGAAAAAATATTTTCGAGTTGAATAGTCCATTTATCGAGGAAGGCTTATAGGTTATATAACTTCACACTCTGCGACCAACAGGAGCAAAGCATCAATGAAAACACTTTTTAACAAAAAATCAAGCCGACGAAAAAGAACTAAAAAGCAAAAAATAAATTAACCTTTTAAGTCTCGAGTATTGAGCTTATTTACCTACATAAAATATCAAATTTTATATAAACTAATTTTGAGTCAGCGCCAAACAACAATCTGATTATTAAATATCTAAATTTTATATGTACGTAGAAATGAAGAAGGCTAGATGTATTATATTTTATAATTTGGCGCCGACTTACACCCTTATCCTATCTAACAAAAAAATAATCATCAAGATCGGTTCACAAATGACGGAGTGAGGGCTGAACATACACAAAAAAAAAACATATATACGGTCGAATTGAGAACCTCCTCCTTTTTTTTTCGTCGGTTAAAAAATATGGCAAAAACGGGAAATAAAATCCTTTTGAGAGTTTAAGTTGCGTGCGCTGCGTAAACGGTTAAAGTTACGCAAAAATTATGTATGGCGGAATTGTGTGTCCTTATAAAGTTCTAAAAAAGCATAGATAGTATCTTGGTTCACTCACTAAAATCTTTTTATGGTTTTAATTTTTTACGCTAAGCTTAGTTCAGTAAAACTTAGTTTGTAGAGCGAATGGTGAAATCAGCCTTAGTCAACCAGAAAGAGAGAGAAATTTGGTGTATTATAAATAAAAAATGCAATTCTGAAGCAAGTTTTTTGGAGTAAATCCGATCAATGTGATGTGTCCTCTAATCAGCATTTTGTGCTTCAGTTTGAAGGATTTATGACATTCTTCTCCCGATTTGACTTTGACCCTCTGTTACCCGACTGCGCCATGCAAGGGAGGGTAATGTGTTTATCAGCGTATGTATGTTTGTTCCTTTGTGGCGCTTTAGAAACCAAACGCGATTGGACCGATTTTGATAATTCTTACGTCAATTGATTCGTCTTAATCTAGCGAGTGCTAAAGACATGACAGTAATCAAAATACAGAGGACAACCAGACGCCATATTGTGGAAAATAAAAAAAATTAAAGTCGATAAACTATATTAAGTAGGGTATCAAAATAAAAGGTTTTTGAGGAGGCGATTCCAAAAACAAAACTCACTAAAAATCTAGAAAATAAAAAAATATTATTAAAAAAAAAATCTGTTGCAGTTGGTGCCATGAAATGAATAATTGAACTAAAATAACTGCCACCAACTGCGTCAGACTGCTTGAAAAATGAGTTGTTTAAAACTTTTTGTAGTTGTTTTTACAGTCGGTTTTTTTTGAAAATATTTTTTTTTGGCAGAATCCTTCACTGAATTCTTTTAGGTATTTTTTTCTGGGCCACCTCAAAGTATAGAAACCCTCATGGCCACTAGAAAATGTGTATTATTCTAAGTGTCGAAAAACCAAAATTGCATGAGATGGATAACAATATTAGCTACTGAAACGTCACCTGGTTAATCAGCCGTTCGACTATCGCTACTGCAGATGGAATGTCATTTTGTCTAAAACCTCTGGGGATCTTTGCCGGAGGTACCTTGGACTAGCACAATTTTAGGCTTATTCTATTGATATTTTATAAATGCTGGTAAAAGTAAAGGTACGGTGCCACTAACGCGGAGGTCATGCCCTGGGCGTACATAAGTGCGACGGTCGTCCGTCAGTGGACGTGACCGATGCGGACGCAGCATGTCGTAACAGAGGTTATCGCTGACATCAGTAAGGCCTTTCATCAGTTCCGTTACTGACGCTAAGAAGATTGTAATTAAAGATTTTTTCTTCATTTAAGATGTTTGTTACTAGATCAGAGATATTTTTGGGTAAGAAGGGAACTTGAGACATGTTATCAGATTAAAGAAACAGATTTTTACTGCTCCTTATTCTCGGTCTAGCCTTTTCATTATCGGTTTAAGGCGCTATTAACTGGCAATGACCTTGAGTGGTTAGTATGTCTGTTCTGTGCTGAGCTCACGTAACGCGTCGTTCGTCCACCCAATAATAGGACTCTCCCATCAAGGAGCGCTGTCCAAAATTAGACGAGTAATAATTTATTATACATATAACCACAAGTACTATACTAAAACACGGAGATAGACTAAAATATAAATAATTAAATGATCATTAAAATGGTGATGGTTTCATAAAAATACTCTAGGTATACCTATATATAGTTTTTTCGTGATTCTCAATTTTTTTTTATCCGCACTATGGTAAAAAATTTAAACAAGTTACGAAGAAAATTGTTTAGAGTAATATTTTTATTTTTCAAAGAAATGAAACCAGTCGTTTAGACGTGATGTTCAATTAAAAACCATTAGAAGTCGTATAACTGCCACCTTAAGTAAGATGTTTGTTACTAGAATAGAGATATTTTTGCGTAAGGAGGGAACTTGAGACAGTTATCAGATCAAAGAAACAAGATTTTTACTGCTCCTTATACTTTGTCTAGCCTTTTCATTATCGGATAAAGCTTCCAGTTTAATCAGATGTAAACATACACATTCATTGTGAGTACAGCTAAAAAGTGGAAATCCCTGTCGGAGTCTGTGTTTACTGATAGCTAACCTAGTCTTTAAGTCGAGAGTGAATAGGTTACTTCTAGGCAAGCGTGCTCCATCTTCGACCACATCATCTCTTACCATCAGGTGAGATAGTGGCCAAACGGGTGCCTATCAATAAAAAAAAGGTTAAAACCAATCTTTGTTTCATATATTTCACACAAAATAAAGATTTACAGATAGATGCTATGATAGGACAGTATTTTGTACACAAAAGTTTCACCAGCTGGAGCCGAACTAGGAGGAACCTGCTATTTAGGCTTACAGCGCCAAACCCCTCGAGTTACAATTAGATCTGTAGGCGTATTCGCTACCTCAGTTGACATCAATTTGATAGGCACTTTGCAGTACATTTGCAGGACCTACACGTCAAAGGAGCACCTTTGACGTGTAGGAAAACAAAAATGTATTACGTAGTGCCTATTATAATCGTTGTTCACCGAGCAATGCCTACTGCAAAGTGCCTATCAAATTGATATCAACTGAGTTAGCGAATACACCTACTGGTTTTTTAAGTACTAGCATTTCATTTATCATCGGCCTTTTAATGCCCCCACTGCTGGGGCACAGGCCTCCTCTCTGTGAGAGCGTGTGGGCCGTAATCCACCGCGCGGGCCCAATGTGGGTTGTTGGATGGCACATGTCTTCGAATAGGTTTTCATTAAAGCTTTTGTAAACTACATATTTAATATAATACAAACCAATGTTTTTATAAAGAGTGATTGCATATCTGACTTATATAATTCAACTAGCTGCGCCCCGCAGTTTCACCCGCCTAGACCGGAATAAAAGGTAGCCTATATGTTAATCTAGGCTATAAGCAATCTACATACCGAATTTCATTCAAATCGGTCCAGCCGCTTGAGCGTGAAGAAGTAACAAACATACACACTCACAAACTTTCACATTTATAATATTAGTAGGATTACTGGGTTTAACTTCTGCAAACAATAATATCAGAGCTAACGATTAGTACGTCCGTAGCGATTTCAGCCCAGGATTTATAACCATGGTTACTAGCACTTGGGTGAGGATTTTGTCCAGCAGTGGGATCTTCCAGCTGAAATGTTGCTGCTGATTATGATACTGACAGTTATTGTCAACACGGTGTCGGTTTGAACTAAGTAGTAATTCATGTATGCTTGATTTTTTTTAGAAATCATTTTCATATTTTGTAACAACCAACTCATTGGCAAACATGACATAGTTCAAAATTTATTGTAACGTGTAAGTTTTATTTAGCCTTTTTAGGGTTCCGTACCCAAAGGGTAACCAACGAGATCCTTTTACTAAGACTCCGCTGTCCGTCTGTCTGTCAGCGGTCTGAATGTGTATATCTGTTGCCGCTATAACAACAAATAATAAAAATAAAAGGAAATAAAAATTAAAAAGGACTCCCTAGTGGCTTTAAAAATACACGCTGTGTGAAAATTACAATTGTGTACCTATTACGGATCATGAGTTAAAGACCAGTAAAAAAAAAAAACAAAAAAAAAAAAACTGTGTGTGTGTGTGTGTTATTTGGTTTTTGGAACGAAGTTCCTTATCGCGCGTTGTGAAAGGGGGCTAGACGGAAAAAATTCTTACGAAAAGTCGAGACGACACTAATGAGGCTGTCCATCCAAAAAGATTGTGTTGGAAAAACAATCTACTTCTTGTATTTTTGGTGGGTAGGTACAAAGTCTGCAAGCAGATCAAGCATTATCTAACCAATTTCGTGTGTTAAATCTAGCGGAGCTTGGAACGCTGAGCTGAGCTGAGCTGAGCTGAGCTGAGCTGAGCTGAGCTGAGCTGAGCTGAGCTGAGCTGAGCTGAGCTGAGCTGAGCTGAGTTGAGCTGAGCTGAGCTGAGCTGAGCTGAGCTGCGATGAGATGAGATGATGAAGTATAACTTCTTACGTGCGTGCGTGTGTGCGTAGTTAATAATAAAAAAAAAAAATATAAATTAAAAAAATAAAATTATATTACAATTCCTTCACTAATTAATCGAAAGGAACTTCGTTCCATCCGGGTGTCCCTTGACACCTCTCAAGTTTTTTTTTTTCAGTTTATGGTATGGAACTGTTTGTTTACGAGTCCGACTCGTACTTGGCCGGTGATTTTATTTATTAGTACTAATTGTCAGTTAAAAATCAACTAAAAACACAAAATAAGTTAAAGTCGACACTTGAGTTGGTGGCGATGGACTGGAATTATTTTCAATTATTTTTACAAGTATAGGTAAGTTTTTGTGTGAGATACAAATATTTCTTAACCGACTTCAAAAAAAGGAGGAGGTTCTCAATTCGGCTGTATTTTTTTTTTTTGTTTTTTTTTTTATGTGTGTTACCTCATAACTTCTTACTACGTGAACCGATTTTGAAGATTTTTTTTTATTTGAAAGCTGTTGCTTCACATTTGGTCCCATTTTAATTTAGTGAAGATCTGATGAAGGACTTCGGAGATACACAATGGAACTCTTTAATAAATTATAGCAAACCTTCCAGAATTGCTGCAATCGCATGTCTGTATATTGTTTTCACCACTTCACAACATTACATCACGCTGATGCGCTCTGAAGGGGTATACAGATTTGTACAGTTCACCCTGATACACCCTAATTTCACTAACTACGTTCAAATTCCCTATTTTTGGGGCTATCAATTCGGGCATAACTTTACTATTAATTTAGTTTTAGAATGGGGTACAACAACTAAAAAGTGAAAAATAAAAAACTTTTTACAAAAAAAATACAACCGACTTCCATAAATAATACTAAAAAATGCAAAATAACTTTAATTTCGGAAGTCGGTGTTTCTAGTTTGGTTTCTTCGTTATTTGACACCGACTTATATATTTTTCTTTTCTATTTCTTTCTATAGCTCATGCAGTACAAAAGAAAAGAAAGTTTTCTAGCATAAAGATAGCGGCTAGCCTTTGAATCCCCTTAATCGTTAGAGAAATGACATTTACAGATCACGACGTGGCTGTTTGATATTCAAATATTATTTAAAAGAGTTTTTTCAACGATGTAATACCTTACTTTCGATGATGACTAATCCCAAATACCATAGACATAATAAGTAGGTTATGAGTCCAAGAACCTGAAACATCCAGGCTAAGAACAATAAGACGGTAAAAATGTGACAAAACAGCAGAAAACGAGACAATTTGAGTCAAAACAAACTCAAGTTCTCATTGTCCGTGCGATCTATCGCGTTGCGCAAGAGTGCGTGTAGGAACTTATCTGTGGTGAAACTTTAGCTACTCTGTGTACTAGTCGGTTAATTGAGATCGAAGTACTTGTACACCAATAGTGGTGCTATTGACACAATTCCTCTGTTTAGGATTCTGTGAGAATATTTACGTGTTTACATAAAATCACGAGACGTCATGAGAGCGAGGTTTTTAAAATAAGAGTTGAATACTAAGTTTTCGTTTGGCGTAACTCTTTTGAATTAAATTTTATATATAGATACAGAAAAACAAAACCGTTCTCATTTTTCACTTTGACAACAGCATGCTGGGTTCTGATTAATCTGAGGAGCTCGTGGCTACAGTAATAACAGCCGCACGTGTCGATCCATCAGGTTAAACTACGCTTGCCGGGGATGGTCCAGGGATTGGTGACCATCTTTACAAATACCGAGACTCCTCCGTGCTTTGGAAAGCACGTTAAGCCGTTGGTCCCGGCTGTCAATCGTGGATCTTTGACAGTCGTTACGATTCGTCAGAAGCCCGAAAAGTCTGACAACCAGTCTTATCAAAGGGTATCGTATTACCCAGTAACTGGGTTGTGGAGGTCAGATAGGCAGTCGCTCCTTGTAAAATACTGGTATTCAGCTGCATCCGGTTAGACTGGAAGCCGACCCCGAGATAGTTGATAAAAGACTAGACAGATTGATTGATGCTGGGTGCTGATTCGCGATCTAGCTCGTCATTCCGAATGTAATTGTGTCTAAGAATGAAAATTAACAAATTCCTACAATTCTGTTTATCCCACATATTCGGCTAGCGTTAAGATACAATACGTAATGTAAATAGGGCCGCAGGCGTCCCCGTTAACCCGAGAGATCACCTCAATGCACGACCCGGCCATCGAACCCGCGACCTTTGCAAAGAAAGTCGCTTTATGTAAGCAGTGCGAAGCGCAGGCGCAAATCTCACTTCAACCATTATTCCACTGTTATTTATGCGTTATAACTCGTAAAATACTGGACAGATATGAATGCGGTTTTCTAGGAAAGAATGCTTATTTTTCTAGCTATCTTTTGGCTTAAGTGCCATCGACATGGGTGCAGCCGTTCAAGAGATGTGGGTGTATTTTTGAAAGTGCGAATTTTAATTTATGTATTGCACCGTGCGAGGTTATGTCCGTGGCATTAAGTTTTCTCATTATAATATTTATCTGTCTGATTGTCTGTCGTATTGATGACATAACAGTGTCCGACTTTGGGAACAAAGTTTTGATATCTTTTAGAATTCCGCAACGTAATTTTTTACCACGATTTTTTGTCAAACTAGTTTCGGTCTATTTTAGTTGGAGATTTCAATAAGATAGATGACACAGCAACCATCAAATAAATAAGCCACGAGCCACATGAATCCAATTCCCAATAGTTAAAAAGCGAATTATATAGAGTCAAAAAAAATATTGCAAGTATAGATTACAGTTCATATTTGGCACTCACAAAAACCTCCACGCTAATCAGTCAAGCAGTTTTCGAGTTACGTAACTACACATACAAACATACCTCGAAAAAACTGTAAGGAACATTAATCACGCAAGGTCGTCGATACTTGACCGGTTCTTAATAACTTCTTATGCTAAACAGTTTGCAGTTTTTAACAAGGAGAGAGGTGCATCTGCAATTTTCGAAGCTGTTTTGCAACACCGAATTTGATTTATCGTACACTTACTGTTACGTGTCTTCGTTTGCATCACTATCTGACGAGGAAGATCGTCTTTGCTTAGTTACGCTATTACAAAAGATCAAGTCCTAGCTTTGTAATGTTAAGGCTCCCGCAGAGAGGCGGCACGCGTCGGTGTGCCACGTTTTGCGATACATTACCGTAGAACCATTCCTACAAACCGTGTGCAACGTGTCTTATGGCGCCTTTCTGCGGAAGACCTGACTTGTATCATTAT
Organism: Polia nebulosa; assembly: GCA_951329385.1. Taxonomy (NCBI): domain Eukaryota; kingdom Metazoa; phylum Arthropoda; class Insecta; order Lepidoptera; family Noctuidae; genus Polia; species Polia nebulosa. The sequence continues at coordinate 3,217,834 of OX589587.1, read as the reverse complement.
TGCCTAAGCAGTAGGTCGATGACATGTGAGTAGGTGAACTCCGCGAATACTGTTCCAAAAGACTTTACAGCTAATCACCATAAAACCTATGCAAGAGCCTTATTGACCGAGGAAGATTCTGACTTGGCAGTTGCATCAGGGTCTGGGTCTTCGGCCGATTAATGCGGCCAGTGCTGACATTATTCTGACACAGAAACCTGGTCACTTACAGTATGCTTCATGAGACAGCTTTAAGTCACCCAAACAAGTCGACCTATTGAAATTTTTGTTAATTTTTATGTAATATCGATTTTTAACCGACTTCGAAAAAGGAGGAGGTTATCAATTCGGATGTTTGTATTTTTTTTTTTTTTTTTGTATGTTAACTCCGTCATATATTGACGGATTTGCAAAATTCTTTTTTTGTTCGAAAGGGGTTTATTCCGAAATGGTCCCATTTAAATTTCAAAAAGATCTGATGATGGGTTTCGGAGACAGACAACGGAACTCTTCAAAAATTGACAGCAAATAAACCGCGATTGCTGCTATCGTATGTATAAGAATTGTTAACACAGTTTAATGGGGAACCACAACTAAAAAGTGAAAAATAAAAAACTTTTTTACAAAAAAATAGAACCGACTTCCAAAAAAAGTGCTAAATAACTTTAATTTCGGAAGTCGGTGTCAAAAAACGAAGACACAAAACAGGAATACCTACTTCCGAAATTAAAGTTATTTTGCACTTTTTTTGGAAGTCGGTTCTATTTTTTTGTAAAAAAGTTTTTTGAGTTTATATATTGTTAAAATAGTGAATGGGCATTCACTAGGGCTAATGGGTAGTTTTTTGAGTTACTATAACAGAAATATAAGACCTAATTTATCACCAAAAATCACACTAATAAGTACTTTGACTTTGACTTTAACAGAGTAATAGACAGGGCTATGCTTTGAGTTTCTTTGGGTTGAAAGATTCTTCAAAGGTGCAGCGAAGGAAGCTGGAACCCTCACTAGAACATCGGTCCGTCTTGTGGATTCTTTCCAATCTTTTCGCTGGATGTGAGAACTAGTTGTGGCGACATTTAAGCTGCCTATGTCCAGCAGTGGACATTCTTCAGCTGATACGATGATGATTGAAATCTTTAAACCAACTTCGAGGCGAAATTACGAATATTATCATACCTACCTTTATGTTGCATATTTGAGTTGCCTATTTTACACAGTTGTCCATTAACATTCATTGCACTATGTTAACATTTCTAACACAAGTATGAATGAAACGATATTTTCACTGACACGCTAACAGTGTTATCTTTACGAGTTATGTACTTCACTATAAGTGATTCCGTTGATGCTGCTTGAACCGAGTTATTACAAAACATGGTTCAACTATAGTCTTAGGCGTACTTCCTTGACTCAACAGAGACTCCTTCATGCCTTCAGCAGCCGCCGCAGGAGAGGCCCTGGGCGTCGAAGGTCGCAAGCCGATCTCCGGCCACCGTAGGCTATGCCTGCCTGGGGTAGTGGATAAATTCGAAATAGAGTAACCGTGGCTCTTGGCACAGAGGCAAATAAAAGAACAAGGGTGGGTTTTAGTCAGTAAAAATCTGACACGCCCTCCCTGCTCCACCCAGAGCGGGAGAATTCATTGGTTGATGACAAACAAAAAAAAGCCTTCTTACTTTACAAATCACGAAATTTTAAATCTACACGAAATGAAAACATCATGCTGTGTGTGATCTTCAAAATACTGACAGATATAGAAGCATGACTAAAATTATTATATTTGGTACTATATGCGTTGCGTGATTTATATTGCAAATAAAGATTCTTTGTCTCAAAAGTGGTCTTAAGATCTGGTTTGTGAGACCTTCGAAAATCAAGACTTGAGAGGCAAGGAATTTTATTTTAATTTGTTTAAGGCGCTACCTTTTATTACCTTTTTAAACGATTTCCAAAAGGAGGAGGTGCTTAAATTGTCTGTATGTTTTTTTTTGTGTGTATGTTAATCGATTTCTCCACCACATTTTTTTTTATTGTGGTATGGGACATCATTCAATGACATCTCCCGCTCTAGGGTGGAGCGGAAGGGCGTGTGAGACTCTTACTGACTAAAACCCACCCCTTTTCCTTCCCTTCCCTGAGTGCCCAGGGGCGAAGTAACTCTGTTTCGAATGTATCTTCAACCCCTGGGCAGATTTCTCCGCCACTTGTGAATAGATTTTGATGTTATTCTTCAGAGGTGGTCATATACGAGGGCGGGTCAATAAGTCCGTGACTTTTTTAATGAAACAGGTTTTTGAATAAAAAAATATTTTATTTTACAACGTAGTCGTTTGAATTCTGTCCAACCTTCCTCTAATTTTTTATCACCTACATAAAAAAAAAAAATGAATAAAAAAAATTAAAAATATGTAAAATATGTATGTTTAGGTTAAGGTATTTTTTCTATGGGCCTGTGTCGCCTGAAATAAATGGTTTATTATTATTATTATGAAATAAGATTTGTCGAGGTCATCAAAATAGGTATTTGATGATTTCATCTTTGGAGTCAAATCTCTTTCCGCCGAGCCATTTCTTCAGGTTTGGGAACAAGAGATAGTCAGTCGGGGCTAAATCCGGAGAATAGGGCGGATAAGGGAGCAATTCGTAGCTCAATTCAGGAATTCTTGCCACCCTTGCGTTGTTCAGGTGGAAAAGAAGTATTATTATCATACTTTTCCATTGTCTTTTCAAATCTAGTCGGCTATCAATGGCTGTCAAACACAAACTAAATGACGCAGCTTGTTCTTTTTTTGACAGAACTCAACTGACTGTTGCCTATTGACTTGAACAGAGTTGCCATTTTAGTTAAGAGGCGGGTAAATTGAAAAGTCACGGACTTATTGATCCGCCTTAGCATAAATTTTATCGAAAGTGATTCAGCACCATGTGAAAAAATCAACAGATCAAAAAATATGTTTATACAGATGACGTTTTCGTTGTCTCCAATTATGTTCAAACATAGTGCATGTTATTGGGGTTATCCATTCGAGCATAGCTTTATTACTTAATTTTAGTTCTAGGGTACCTAAAAAGAGAAAAATAAAAAACTTTCTTCCAAAAAATACAACCGAGTTCTAAAAATTGCAAAATAACTTTAACTTCGGAAGTCGGTGTCAAATAACCGAGAAACAAAATACAAACACCGACTTCCGAAATTAAAGTTCATTTGCAATTTTTAGAAGTCGATTGTATTTTTAACCGACTTTCGAAAAAGGAGGAGGTTCTATGTTCGACTGTATGTATGTTTTTTTTTTTTATATGTTTCGGCGCATTTCTCCATCAGTTGTGGACCGATTTTCAAAATTCTTTTTTTATCCGAAAGAATATACTTCCAAGGTGGTCCCATATAAATTTTATCGAAATCGCTTTAGCGCTTTTTGAAAAACTGAACAAAAACGAAAAATACGCATATCTTGATGATGTTTTTGTGTTCTCCAAATGTTTAAATTCCACGTTCCATGTTATTGGGGTTTTAGTTCTGGGCTCTAACAACTAAAAAGCGAAAAATAAAAAACAAAAAAGTTTTTTACAAAAAAAAAAAACAACTGACTTCCAAAAAAAAAAATACACGAAAAATTTAAAAATAACTTTAATTTCGGAAGTCGGTGTCAAATATCGAAGAAATAAAATACAAATATATAAAAAAAGTTTTTTTTCGTAAGAAAGTTTTTATTGTGTTTAAGTATTGTTTTATTGAGGAGTGATATGAAAGAAAAGGGAGTTAGTGATAGCGTGACGGCTGACAGGACAGAATGGAAGAAAAAAACGTTTTGCGCCGACCCCAAGTAACATGGGATAAGGGCAGGAAGATGATGATACCGATCACAGACATGTTGGTAATTTTTTAGGGTCGCGAATAAATTCAAAAGTTTCAGCCAGAGCGAAAATAGCCATTAGTTGACTTGCCAACCTCCAAAAATGACAAAAGGCAGCAATGAACAGGTTAGTTAGGTTGGTTAACATAACGAAGATATGTACATGTCGCAGCCATCTAGTTGAATTCGCCATTCAATTGGACGCCTAGGCCAAGCATTCATTTAAATGGCTAGGCCGATAGTTAAGTATTTTGGAGATGACTGACCAAGACTCAGCCAAGTGATTCAAAACTTCAAGTTAAATGAAAAAATTATGAAAGATGGGGGTTATTAAGGGAGAGAGAGGGGTTATTAAGACATAAAATCATAAATATCTCGAAAACGGTAAGTCCAATCGCAAAAATAACCAAATTTGGGTTCCCTTTTTAAATACCGTAAAAAGATCCATAAGATCTAAAGAAGAGAAAGAGAGAGCAGTGGTCGCCCAGTGGTCTTGGCCGCGACTTATAAGCTGTAGGTGTTAAGTTCAAACCCAGGCAGGCGTTTTTCTTTGTGTAAATTATTTCATTACCACTGCTCTCAAAACGGTGAAGGAAAACATCGTGAGGAAACCGGCATGTCTAAGAACCAAAAATTCAAAGATATGTGACTTCCACCAATCCCCATTGGGCCCGCGTGGAGGATTACGGCCCACACCCTCTCACAGAGAGGAGGCCTGTGCCCCAGCAGTGGGGACATTAAAAGGCTGATGATGACTTTGAGTGGTTAGCTTGCATGTTCTGCGCTGAGCTCTCGTAACGCGTCGTATGTCCACCCAGTAATAGGACTCGTCCATCAAGGAGCGCTGTCCGAAATTAGACGCATTATTAATTTATTACACATAAAACAACAAGTATGAAACTAAAACACTGAAATTAAATTATAAATAATAAAATGATCTTTAAAATTTTTCTTTAAAGGTTTCATAAAAATACGCTTTATAGTTTTTGCATGATTCTCATTTTTTTAGCCGCGTTAGACATAACTTTACAAATTAATTACATAATGTTATAGAAATATAATTAGAAATATTCTGAGATCAAATTACGACAGAAATAGTCTAAAGTAACATATATTTTTTTCAAAGAAATAAGACTAGTCGTATAGACGTGATGTTCAATTAAAAACCATTAAAAGTCGTATAACTCCGCCTTAATGAACGGCCTAGGCGTCCAATTGAATGGCGAATTCAACCAAATGGCTGCGACATTATACATCTCGATAAAAGAATATTCGAAACTCTCATATCATGTTCAGTCTCAGCCTGGATAAATCAAGTTATGTAACCAGACAGGAAATCTTCAATTTTTAAACAAAACTCAATCAATTTGTATCGAGGACAATTATTCATTATGACAAAACCCAAATAATTCCTTGGCAACTGACACACAAAACAAATGTGTGTTTCCAAATAATAAATCTGCCATAACCATCGACGATTTGCTGTGTATTTTGCAAATGAATCGATTACACATCTCGGTTTAATCTCGTTTTTTAATCGATTAGAAATCTTCGCTCGGTCACTCGTCATTCACTTCCTATATCGTTATGTTCCCACAATTATCTCGAAGTCATAGATTAAGAGGTAATTAATGCAGACATGACAGTTGTGGCTAATCTTATATTTAATTCTGATTTTTTTTTTCTGACGGTAGTTGCTAGTTATCTACTTTCTTACTTAGCTTGCCCTACTTTCCGAGTCGATAAAATAAATAAAGGATCATCTGTTATTTATTAATGTCATAGTAAAAGAGAAAAATTATTATGTAGATAGATATATGATTCAATAATTGGTTAATACGTCATCTACCAATTGTGATGAAAAGGATCAGGGCAAGAAGGGAAAGTGACTTTCTGACAGATCAGTGATAACGATTGTCGGAAAGTTCAAAATAGCCCTAAAAATAAATGTAGCTTCCGCTGATGAATCCTTATGTAGGCTCTTTTTTGGGTTCCGTACCACATAAAGAAAAAACGACACCCTTACAGGATCTTTAATTTAATTAATACTCAATACTAAATTGTTTATTTGCATTACAATACTCAATTAAATGATATACTCAGGTCAACAGTCTCTTGAAGCTGTGAAAAAAAAACTTCTAAGTTAACGTAAAAATGATACAGTTTATGCCGCAAAAAACGTATATTTCGACACGCTCAAGGGAATCAATTTATAGGACACTTGCCGCTATCCGACAATCATGAAATTTGGCAAGAAGCAAGGTCATACAACACAAATTAAGTTAAATGTCTGAAAATCATAAATTTTTAAATACATCACAAAAATTAAGGTCCCCATACAATGAATTCGTGACCAAATTTTAAAGTGAGGCGACCGTATCATGTGGGGCATCATATGAAAGGACTTCATTAGCACACGCTAAAATAGATTTTAATTTGTTTTGAACCACATCCCCGCAAGCTTGTACGGAACCCTCGGTGCGTGAGTCCGACACGCACTTGCTAGGCTAGTTTTTTTACTGGGTGGTATATCATCCAATGACTTCTCCCGCTCTAGGTGGAGCGTGGGCGTGTCAGACTCTTACTGACTAAAACTTACCCGTTTTCCTTCAGTTACCTATGCCAGGCTTCGGTGACTTTTCTAGGCTCTAAGCTCTAATAAATATGTAAATGACACTGCAACTAAAAATACCACTATGCTATTGTAAATGGGAAAATATGTATAGATGTTTGTTACTCAATCAGCTAAATGGATATGGATGAAATTTAGCACGGAGATAGATTACAGTCTGGTATAGCACATAATTTATTATGAGAGGAGCTCGTGGCTAAAGTAACCGAGACTCCTCCGTGCCTTGGAAGGCACGTTAAGGGCACACCTCCCCATAAGTGGCGCCCTCACTGAATAAAAATTCGTATCTTAGCATAGAAAATAAAGATTAAAGAATCATATGTTGCGTTTGTTACACATAATATAAATTATTTTTACGTTGTTAAAACAGGACTCAAAGTGTTTCGTATCCAAAGTAGTAGGCAAAAGTGTCAAAAACAGCCGTTTTTGGTACTTTTGCTTACTACTTTGGACACAAAACACTTTGAGTCATGCTTCCACAACTTAAAAATACCTTATCCTCTTTGTAACAAACGCAACATAGGATTCTTTAATCTTTATTTTCTATGCTTTGCTACGACTTTTTATTGAATGAGGGCGCCACTTGGCGGCTATATACGCCTTAAGCTGTTGGTCCCGGCTGTCAATCGTGGATCTTTGACAATCGTTACGTGTCGTCAGAAGCCCGAAAGTCTGACAACTAGTCTTACCAAGGAGTACCGTATTATCCAGTTACTGGGCCGTGGAGGTCAGATAGGCAAGTAGCTCCATGTAAAATACTGGTACTTAGCTGCATCTGGTTAGACTGGAAGCCGACCCCAATATAGTTGGGAAAAGGCTAGGCAGATGGATATCACGTCAATTATTATGGGGGAAGTAATAATAATGCCAAGCGGGCGGAGCCACTGACAGAAGCAAGTACCTTATTAGTAAAGAAAACATGATTTATAAAATGGACATACGTATCAACGTCGTCGTTATAAAACAGTGCCAATTTGCTAAATCACATCTCAACCGGAAATTACAAATGATATCAGTTCTGCTCATTGCCCTAATCTTTGTCCCACGCGTGGGAACCCGACGTACTTGAACTTACTTTCAATTGTCAATCTCCCGACAATGATGAGAAACTGTAACTGCCATCCTCAAAGCATTGTCGGCTAAGTGCTGTGATTTGTTCGGTTTGTGTGAAAATTATGCTGGTACCCTAATGATGGAGTAGTGTCATGAATGAGAGTGCCTCGTTAGTCAAGTCGTTGCAAGTGCTACCGCTCATCATGAAGTTTTGAGTTCGATTCCGGGGTTGATCAAAGTGTTATTGAATTTTTCTCAGTAGACCCACTTCTTCTTAGCGTGTCGATAGCATTAATAGAGTATTTGCTTAAGGCGCAGTTATACGACTTCTAATGATTTTTAATTGAACATCACCTCTAAACGACTAGTCTTATTTATGTAATTAATTGTTAATTTCTATATCGCCATGACCAAATCTTGGTGAACGGTGAACTATATCATTCGGTTAATAATATATGTAAAAAAAAGAAAACAATATAGAAATGCGGCTCGACCGAGGAATTGTTTGATTGATTTTGATAGAAAACAGATTGCGGCTAGCCGTATGCCACAAATTCATTATTGTCGAATTGTTTTACAGAAACCAGTCGATTTGAAGAAATTAGTCTGTGTGGGACTTTCTACAATAAAGCTCGTTAAGGTAAGGCTTGAAACTTATTTATTAATCTACTTGCAACACTTAGTGATAAAGCATTTTTTTGCCAAACAGTATTGTTATATTAGAAGCTTTGAATCCAAGAAATTAAATAAAAAAAATATTTTAAAAATAAATTAAATTAAAATTGATTAATTAATAATTAAATCAATTAATTAAATCAAAGAAAATCAAAGAAAATTTTACTTACGAGTACTAATGTCTGTATGTAAGTTATTACTTCTGAAGTTGAATTATTTCTTAGCTTCCAACCGAAAGTTCGGTTCTAATTTCAGTTTCGACCAAAGAGTGCCCGAATATTTAGCTCAACAGAAACTAGCGTCCTTGAGCTGAAGATAGTTACTGGGACCTTAAAACTAGGTCGCACTGTCTGGTTCATCTATATCGGTTTCAACTTAAAATTGTGTTTTCGGTCGGATACAAAAAATTGAAATATATATGTATGTTTATTATTAATAAATATTTTCGTTCACTTTTTTTGTTATTTCTACTTGTTATTGCTTCGTTTGTTTTTTTTTAATGCACCTGCCATATTATCTCTCCACCACCCATGGTTGACTGGTAGAGAATGCCTAAGGCATTAAGTCCGCCTCTGTACTTTTGTTGCATGAAGTGTAAATAAATAACTGAATAACGACAGTTAATTATTTCGACACCATCCCAATTTCGTAAAACAATAGTTCGACTACTAATTGCTTCGAAAGAACATAATTATATTCGACTAGCTAATGGACTAATCCGACAGAACATGATTCGACAGCACACACCTTCGAGAAACACTACTTCGACAGAACCCTTCTTCGATGTGCACTTGATCGGCGGATTCAATGGAATATACATACATACTCATCATTCTCCTGCCCTTATCCCAATTTATTTGGGGTCGGCGCAACATGTCTTTTTCTTCCATACTCCTCTATTAGTCGTCATCTCTGTAGTCACCCCCTTTTTACCCATATCCTCTTTCACACAGTCCAACCATCTTTTCTTTGGCCTTCCCCTACTCTTATAGACATCCACATCCATACACAAGACTTTCCTCACGACATTTTCTTCATTCCTCCGCATCACATGCCCATACCACGACAACCGATTTCCACACAATTTTTCAGTCAGCGGTGCCACTTTCAGACTTCCTCTTATATACTCATTCCTAATTCTATCCATGCGCGTAACACCACACATCGCTCTTAGCATTCTCATCTCAGCTACATGCAATTGCTTTTCATTCATCCCTTTTGTGGCCCAACATTCTGAACCATACAAGACAGCAGGTCTGACCATTGTTTTATAAATCTTCCCCTTAAGTTTTAGGGGAATGCGGGAGTCACAGATAGTCCCGGTGACCTGCCGCCATTTCATCCATCCAATGTTAATTCTGTGCTTAACAGTCCGATCTATTTCGCCATCGCTTTGCACGAGTGAACCGAGATACCGAAAATCGCAGCAGCCTGGGAGAAGCGCGCCATCTAGCACTACAGCTTCAGAACTGGAGAGACCGCCGAAATCGCAGAACATGTATTCAGTTTTGGTTCTGCTGATTTTCAAGCCAACTTTCTCTAGCTTCTGTTGCCACTTCTCCAATCTGCTCTGGATCTCAGGTCCATCTTCACTGACCAGAACAATGTCGTCGGCAAACAGCATGCACCAGGGTGCCTCCTCCTGTATTTCCGACGTAAGAGCGTCCATAATCAACAGGAAGAGGTAAGGACTTAAAGCCGACCCTTGATGCAAGCCTACAGCCACACTGAACTCATCGGTGTTGCCAGCAGCCGACCGGACGTAGGTACTAGATTGTCTGTACATAGCACGAATCAACTCAACATACTTCCCAGGCAAACCTTTCTCTTTCAAGGCCCACCACAACACATCCCGAGGTACCCTATCATACGCTTTCTCAAGATCAATGAACACCATGTGCAAGTTCTTGTGCACACGTCTGTACTTCTCGCACAATTGACGGAGAGCGAAGGTGGCGTCCATTGTCCCTCGACCTGGCATAAACCTAAACTGGTTCGGGGTAATCTCACTCTCCTCTCGCAATCTTTTCTCTATCACTTTCTCCCATACTTTCATAGTATGTGACATGAGCTTTATCCCTCGATAGTTGTTGCAGTCCTGTACATCCCCTTTATTCTTGAAGATGGGCACTAGCGAACTATTGCACCATTCTTGTGGGATCACTTCTTCATACAACAACTTATTGAAGAATAAAGTCAGCCACATACATCCATCCTCTTTTAAACACTTCCATACTTCTACTGGTATGTCATCAGGGCCCATGGCCTTTCCATTTTTCATACATTGAACTGCCCTTCTTACTTCATCCATGCTAATTTCTCTCACCAAACCCATATTTACTTGTACCTCTTTGAGCACACCATTCCATTCATTCTCTTCGTTCATCAACTTTTCAAAATAAACCTTCCATCGCTCTTTTATTTCGTCATCTTTCGACAAGACTTTACCGAGTTCATCTTTCATACATTTTATGTGCATTATATCCCTCGTTCTCCTTTCTCTTAATTTTGTAATCCGGTAGAGCTCCTTCTGGCCTCTAGGGCTGTCCAGTAAATCATATAACTTTTCCTGCGCCTTAGCCCTGGAAACTGCAACCGCCTTTTTTGCCTTCCTCTTCCATTCTTTATAAATTTTCTTTTGAATATACATACATACTACTACTTAATTTTGCATTCTAGCTTCTGCCAGCGACGTCGCCCGCATGAAAGTCGAAAATTTCATTTATTAATTTAGTACATCATTCACTCTCCTGCCCGAATCCCAATTTATTTGAGGTCGGCGCAACATGTCTTTTTCTTCCACACATCTCTATTAGTCGTCATCTCTGTAGTCACCTCCTTTTTACCCATATACTCTTTCACACAGTCCATCCATCGTTTCTTTGGCCTTCGTCTAGTCTTATAGCCATCCACATCCGCACAAGACTTTCCTCACAATATTTTCTTCATATTATATTATTGATATTTATTCAGTAAATAGGTTACAAGGAACACTTTTACACGTCAATGTTTGTGGTCAGTTTAAGCTAGATGAGGCCGGTGTTTCCTAGCTGACTACCCTGAGAAGAAACACCGAAACAAACTCAGAGGTCAAAGTCTCTTTTAAAGTGTACCACGACAACCAATTTCCACAAAACTTTTCAGTCAGCTTTGCCACTTTTAGACTTCCTCTTATATACTCATTCCTAATTCTATTCATGGGCGTAACACCACACATCGCTCTTAGCATTCTCATCAAAGCTACATGCAATTGTTTTTCTTTCATCCTTTTTGTGACCCAACATTCTGAACCATACAATACTGCAGGTCTACACATACAATTATTTTTACAGGTGAACCCAATGCGGCTCAGGGTACTGGCACAAGTTAGACAACATACTAACTGTCAAATTATCCCAATGTTAAAATTTATCCTACGTCCTACTCTTAGGACATGGATTACCGATGTGCCAGGTTTTTACGTGAAGAGATAACAAACAAACAGTCAGACAGAGTTACTTTTATAATTATTGTGTTTGTATTGATTTGAATATTACATTTGAATACACATAGATAAAGACTAGAAACTAAATAACACACATTACTTTGGCAAAGTGATAGCAATATTATGTTGGATAGTACCTATTCAGCCTATATCTGGAGTTGTCTTTTACACGGACCTTGTGGAAACTAGAACAAATTTCCGTGCGTTCAATCGTTTTGCCATACCTATTATACCTTATTTGACGGCCATTCTTGTTTGTACCACATCCTCAGGTGACTGAAGCCAACATCACGCGGCTGGATCGTTGGAGAAGAATCCAGTTGATCAGGCAGCATTTCTGGAGCAGATTTCATAATGAATATACTTCTCTGCCTCAGGCCAAATCGAAATGGTTTCATTCCAGAGGTGAAGTGAAACCGGGCCCCTTACTCCTAATCAAGGACAAAACAACGCCACCTCTGCTCTGGTCCCTGGGTCGGGTTATGAAGACCTATCCCGGCGTAGACGGCGTCACGAGAGTGGCGGAGTTGAAGACGAAGAGGGGCACCATTCGTTGCGCCTTCAACTGCATCTGCCCCCTTCCAGTCGAAAATTGAAGACATCGCTTCAACCCGGGGAATATGTCGGCGCATCGTCTACGAGTTACCGGGAAAGGCGCGGGGTCGGGTGTCAAAACCTGGCTACGCGCGCACGCCGCAGCGCGCGCCACTTACTCAGTTATTTGTAAAGTTTTCCTAGTTATTTATAAAGACCTTGCTTATCGGTATTACAACTAATTTATACAGTCCACTTCTTTCCGACTGAGCCCTGTCAATTGGAATAAAATTTAATGTAACAGCTCACAATTTAGAACCCATTAATATTAGTGTTTTCATCCGTGTTGCTATGAAACTGGGCTTACCCCAGTTGTAAATATCCCTTTGCGTTCAACCGTTTTTGCCATACTATTATTAGAATCAAATTTAATGTAACAGCTCACAATTTTGAACCCATTAATGTTAGTGTTTTCATCCGTGTTTCTATGAAACTGGGCTTACCCCAGTTGTAAATATCCTTATGTACCTAATAGCCTAGTATAGCCTTGTTCTTGTAGTTACTTACAAAAGGTATGAACATACGTACCACGGAAACCGTTGATATTCAGAATGAGTTTTAATTACAAATTACAAACAATAAGAGGAAACATGTAATGACATATTTAAAATGTTAATTTAAAAAAACTCGTGGGATAATATTGTTTTTTTAGTAACTAAATGTATTAATTATTGTATGATTATAAAATGTCTTCCTGAATGCAGTTTCGAGACATTTCTAAGATTTATGAGTAATGTTATAATCTAAGAAATTTCTTATATTATTTGGAAAATATAGATGATTATATTATATATATATTTATATATATATATTATATATATATATAATTATAGAAAATATAGATGATTATATTATATGCTATGTTAGTATGTACCATCAGGTGAGATAGTGGTCAAACGCAAGGTTACCAATAATTAAAAAAAAAAACAACCAAGTGCGAGTCGGCCTCGCGCGTGAAGGGATCCGTACCAGATTAAACGCGTCTACTTGTTGGCATTATTAAGATTGTGCAAAAAAAGCCAAAAAAACACGTTTCTCAGTAGAGGAGGACCCTTTAAATTTTTATTTTATTATTTGTTGCTATAGCGACAACAGAAATACACAGTCTGTGAAAATTTCAACTGTCTACCAATTACGGATCATGAGATACATTCCGCTAATAGACAGACGGTCGGATGAAAGGACAGACAGCGGAGGTTTAATAATAGGGTTCCGTTGGTTACCTTTCGGGTATGGAACCCTAAAAAAGCAGAATAATTTGTCTGGAAAACCAGCTTCTTCGAAGCCATTCTTGTATTTACAAGTCACATTAATATACTCTCAATAAGGTGAATTATATAGGATGATAAAAATAAATTCTTCTAATAAGATACCAGTTAAATTAAATATTTAAAAAAACCCCCGACGTTTAAAAGAAAAGCGAACATTTAAAAATGAGATGCACCCAGTAGCGTTTTTTTCGTTTTAAGTTTCTTCTTCTTATTTCAAGTGCACTTATTACAGCAATCTGTACGAAATCCATTTCAAGAATGAGCGCGTTTTGTTTCCCAGTGACATTTCAAGTGGGCGCATCGTGGGTGACAGTAGGTGACCGTGACAAAAAGTAGCCTAACACTACCTCTTTGCGTCGCGGCTTAGAAAAGAATGTCTCTGCCACGATCATAACTCGTCACAACAACTTATACAATGCCTCAATCAAGGCATGGGCCTTAAAAACAAAACAACGACGTAAACTGTAAAATTAAATAATAGGTTACTTCTAGGCAAGCGTGCTCCATCTTCGACCACATCATCGCTTACCATCAGGTGAGATAGTGGTCAAACGCGTGCCTATCAACAATAAAAAAAGAAAAGCAAAGAAGGTAAAATCCGCTGAAGGTAACCAAATCTTTCAAAGAGGTCTAACTTGCAAAGGAAAATATTGTTTCGAAACAAATTGATACAGTGATATTTTTCCAACGAGTATTAGCGATTACGATAAACGAAGAAAAAAAGTAGAATATTCTCAAAAAACTCGACTGAAAAGTTCCAAACAAGTCACTTTTAAAGCAGTAAAGAGAATTATTATAGTTCATCGACTTAAGTTTTTTTCTTTTTCACAATATGGCGCCTGATTGACGCCATAAGGTATTTTGATAACAGTCATATCTTTAGTAGCACTCGCAAGATTATGACAAATCAATTGACGTAAGAATTATCAAAATTGGCCGTCTTGTTTGGTCTCTAAAGCACCACTAAGGAACAAACATACATAGAAACATGCTTAGGTTGATAAACACATTACCCTCCCTGTAAAAAGGATTATCTAAGGGTTTTACCCTTTTTCTTCATTAATTTTGTACCCTCATACAAATGGTGAGTTTATGTACGTATGTTCGTTCCCTTGGGAAAATTTACACGTGGCCAAAGCCAACGACAAAAGCAAATGGTATAAAATTGGAGTGTATGTATGGTAGATACTCGTAATACCTCGTAAGTACTAGTTTAGTAAATGTATTATTAGGGTGGGCTATTATTACTGCACCGAAGGGGCCAGCCCTTGTACTATAATCTTTTAGCCCCTTTTGTAATAGTCACAGTAGGCGGAGCTTGCTTTGTGGAAAAGCATCATGGCCGCTTGTTGCATATCTTATTTATAATTCTATTTTTATTATAAATGTGAAAGTTTGTGAGAATGTATGTTTGTTACTCTTTCACGAAAAAACTACTGAACGGATTTTGATGAAACTTTACAGTATTATTGCATAGACATCAGAATAACACATAGGTATTTTTTATGTTACTTTTTTCACGCGGGCGAAACCGCTAGCAGAAGCTGGTATCAATATATTCGTGTAATATTATTAAGACTTCCAGGCTGTAGCTATAAGGAAACACAAACTCTGGCTGGTTGACGTTAATGATAATATCTATGTCGCAAAAGATTTAAATCTCACAGAGACGGTGGGGAAAAATGTGTTACTAATAAAAAACTTTTATACAAAAAATACAACTGAATTCTAATAATTCTATTTCTATATTTCACTTTTTAGTTGTACCTCAGAATTAAAACTAAATATTAAAGTTATGCCCGAATGGATGACCACATGGAATTTGAGCATTTGAAGACAGCCAAAACGTCATCTATGTTTACATATTTTTTGTTTATGTTGATTTTTTCAAAAAGTTTTGAATCAAATTCGATAAAATTTATACGGGACCACCTCTGAAGTATGACCTACCAAACGAAAACAGAATCATCAAAATCTATTCTCAAATGGCGGAGAAATCACGTAACATACATAAAAAAAAATATACACAGACGAATTGAGAACCTCCTCCTTTAGGACGTCGGTTAAAAAGACCCTCTCCCATTGCATAAACTTTGTATAATACGCTGTAAGTCCTGAATAAACTTCTACAGCATGACTGTAGAAATCAAATCAATGTCGCCCACAAACTATGCTCCCAAATATTTAGCTAGCAGACACAGACTGTAGTTAACTTTTGGGAGTTTGCTGGAAGATTTTAAAAGTAATCGAAGCCACGAAATCGAGTTCAAATAAAAAACTTTTTTAGAAAAAATATAACCGACTTCCAAAAAAGAAAATACACTAAAAATTTAAAAATAACTTTAGTTTCGGAAGTCGGTTTTTGTATTTTATTTCTTGTTATTTGACACCGACTTCCGTTGTTTTTATTTGTTAAAAAGTTTTTTTATTTTTCACTTTTTAGTGGTTATACCCCAGAAATAAAAACCCCAATAACATGAAAAGTGGAATTTAAACTTACTCGTAATTGGAGAAAACCAAAACGTCATCTATGTATACGAATTTTTCGTTATGGTTCAGTTTTTCAAAAAGTGCTGAAGCAATTTCGATAAAATTTATATGGGACCACCTCGGGAGTATTTTCTTTCGACTAAAAAAGAATTTTGAAAATCAGTCCACACCTGACAGAGAAATCGTACATACATAAAAAAAATATATACAGTCGAACATAGAACCTCCTCCTTATTTGAAGTTGGTTAAAAAGGAGGTTTATTCGACCCGTATGTATGTCCGCGATTTTCACAAAAACAACTGATCCGATTTGGATGGGGTTTCGTTGTTCATATGCATATTTTTCAAGGAAGATTTTAGTACAATATAATACATTAGGATTTGATGAAGATCTCAATTCTCAATTCTTTATTGCGTACCATAATGTTTATAGTTGGTAGGGAAATTATTATATTAGTCATAATTATGGACCCTGTCGGGCACAGCATAGATCAAGTAGGAGAGAGGAGGAAGACAACTACTGTTTTATTAATACAATTAATAGAATTCAATTAAACAATTATATAGTTTTTTATTAATTTTTTTTTTTAATTATGTACTAATAAGTTAGTACCTAACATTGTGTAAAACCATTATTATTTTATAGTTTTATTCACTTTGATTATTCGTTCGTATATACATATCAATTAATTATTTTTAACTTATTGTTATTTTTATTTATTACTACAGAGATCTTCGGAGATACACAATGGAACTCTTCAATAACTAACAGCAAATGAATCGCGATTGCTGCGATCGTATGTCTGTCTATTGTTTATACAATTTCATGGGTAACAATTACTAAAAACAGAATTTTTTTTCTTTCTTTACAAATTTTTATAAATACAAAAAAAAAATGCAATATTTTTGGTGTTTCCGGTTTGATTTCTTCTTTTTTGACAACTACTTCCAAAATTAAAGTTCTTTTGAAAGGGGAATGCCAATCAACCATAGACACTTCGGCCCTGGGTGCCCACATATAAAAGTATATGGAAATGATAATATGCAATATAAAGAATGAAATGGTAAAAGTATTAGTTAAAAAAAAAGTCCGGATTTTTAAGATATAAAATGGTTTTTATTTGCCCAAATACAGTTTTTTTACAATAATTTTACTGTAATACATACATACTTATAAGGTTTTGATTATATCTCTAGTGTATTTTATGTTCTTATACATCATTTGTATCATATACAATCAGTACATCATCCAGGATCAACTATTTACCTGCTGTGGTCGAACCCATTGTTGTATAAGATTTCGAACTTCTGCAATTTCCAACATAGTATGTTTTCGTATTCTCGTGACATTTAAACAGCAATTGACACAGCGTAAATGTCCGCTTGAATGAGTTACTGAGGACTGGGAAGAACTGTGGCCGGTGTGAAAGCTGGGGTCATCATTATTAGTGAATATCGAGTCCAAGTTCGTGCAGGGGTTATCGTGAGAAACGGGAGCGGGATCCATGTTCAGGCCGTGGTCAGTAGGGTAAGATTTGTCGGAGTCCATTTAGTAAGCTTATTCGTTGCTCAGATAACAAATCGGCAAAAAAACAAACAAAATAATACAAATGCAAACAAAGTTGACTTATTATTATTCAGTTATAACTGACAGCGACGTCAACGACATTACGACAGTCGCCTAGCTGTCAAAAGTGTCATAATGTCAGATTCGATGTTGCCACTTAACAGACATAAAAATCGATAAATCTATATCGATTTGATTTTCGAATCATAATTCGACACGAATTAATTAGTGAACCAATTAATTAAAGCACTTCAAAGATTATTATTATGTTTCTTTTAGTTTTTTAAATCCTATTTTATTGCATAATTAAGAACAGATAACCATGACAGTTAAATTGTACAGTGGCGTTTTTGTTATGATCTAATGAATTCATGGTCACTAGTAATTCGCATGTTTAATTATCATAACATAATAATTATCGAAAAAAAAACGAACTAAATTGGCATTTACATCATAAAAATCGATTAAATAAAAGAATCGATTATATTTTGAATGAAATTAGTAATTGGCAACACTTTTTATTTTGTCAACAAACCAATCATTTACGGATTTACCTAATTTCATTTCGGTACTTTTTATTTGTGCAAAAATGTTGCAATCTTGTTTTGATAAATGAATACCGCGATTGATAATCATAAAATAAGATGTAATTTTTTAACAAAAGCAAATTGTTGGGCGTTTCTGGGCCGAATCCTGGCATCCCCCTTTAATTTGGAAGTCTGTTTAATGTTTTTTTTTTTTACCTACCCACCTGATGGTAAGCGAAAATGGGGTCCACGAAGGAACACGCTTGCCTAAAAGTAACCTATTCACTCTTGTCTTAAAGACCCCCAGGTTAACTGAATATTTTTAATACACAATTCTCAGTAACCAGTTAACTTAACGATATTGACGCCATGCCAATGGCTGTTAACGATTATTGAAAAGTTTAATGTACATCACAAATGTGGGTCGCGGAGATCCCATTAATCATAATCAATCATATCCCTGATAGTTTATCACTTTGTCTAGCGCTCCACAACCTACGTCAACACTTTAATTTCAGTCTTAATAAAAACTCATCGAATGCCTTAAGGAAAATTCTTATAGCTTAACGATGATGCACTTGGGTATATTATGCACTATTAACATTACAAGATACCAATTAAATTATAAATTAAAAAATCCCAACGCTTAAAAGAAAACTGGCCATTAAAAAAAACACAAAACACCTGATGTGTGATCAAAATTGATTCAGCCGTTTCAAGGTAAACGGCTGAATCAATTTTGATAAAACATGTCTAAGAACCATCGCTAGAAAATCTGCTTTCAAATGAAAAAAAAAACCTTATTAAAATTGGTTAGCTTCATCTATCTGAGGGGTTATTTTGAGGTTTATAAGCCCGACAACCCGGGTTGTCATCGGGCTTCTTCGACAACCCGGGTTTGTCCGCGGATCTTAAGAGGTTAACGTTTGCTTGGAAAAAAACTCAACTGTGAGTTTGAAAACAAAAAAAAACCAGCCTCCTACCTCTTAAGATCCGCGGACAAACCCGGGTTGTCGAAGAAGCCCGATGACAACCCGGGCTGTCATCGGGCTTATAAGGGTTAAGCCTGTAACTTTAAACTTCAAAAGCGCAGGTTAGGTTTGATTTCTAAATCACTATGTTATTATCGGAAAATGATAACGGTGAAACGTAGGTTAGATCATCATCTGCCTGCCCTTATCCCATGTTACTTGGGGTCGGCGCAACACGTTTTTTTTTTTCTTACATTCTGTCCTGTCAGCCGTCAAGCTATCCCGGGCCTGCGGACAGCGAGTAGTGGATAACTCGCCGCCCGATCAGCACCAGGCCCGAGAGTCGACGGCGCGTAGTGTTCCACGCGCGCCTCAAAGAGTTGTCAGCAATAGGGACGGGGCCCATCATGGCCGATGCCTGCCCGGGGGTTGAGGATAAATTCGAAAGAGTTACCTCGCCCCTGAGCACTCAAGGCAGGGAGGAACAGGGGTGGGTTTTAGTCGGTAAGAGTCTGACACGCCCTTCCGCTCCACCCTAGAGCGGAAGAAGTCATAGGATGATTTCACACCCCCAAAAAAAAAAAAAAAGCCGTCAAACTATCACTAACTCCCTTTTCTTTCATATTACTCCTTACACAATCCATCCATATTTTCTTTGGCCTCCCTCTCCCTCTCCATTCATCCACATTTATACTCTTTTAGTTATAGTGTTTCATCCCTCCTCTTCACATGACCATACCAAGATAAGTAGAAGTGAAGTAAAACTTAGGTTAGATATGTAATAAAATATACTCAGACTTGACAATGACATGAGATCGTTTAAAGTCATGAGTTAAGAATTTAAATTGCCCGTACAATACTTACGCAGAAAACAATTTGATTATAATGAAGACAGATACCTACTTCGTTCTTTAAAATTACAAAGTCTAAACTAGCTAATAAAAAATTAATAAAATATGTACAAGCGGCATAAAAAATGCAGGCGTAAAACTCATTGGACATCGAAAATAAACTTTTCTACAAAAAAAAACAACCGACTTCCAAAAAATAAAATACACTAAAAATTTAAAAAAAAACTATAATTTCGGAAGTCGGCGCTTGTATTTTATTTTTTCGTTATTTGACACCGACTGCCGAAATTAAAGTTTTTTTTATTTTTCACTGTTTTGTTCTTATACCCCAGAAATAAAAACCCCAATAACATGGAACATGGAATTTAAACACACTCGTAATTGGAGGAAACCAAAACGTCATCTATGTATACATATTTTTCGTTTTGTTCAGTATATCAAAAATCACTAATGCGATTTCAATTAAATTTATATGAGACCACCTCGGGAGTATATTCTTTCGGATAAAAAAATAATTTTGTAAATCGGTCCACAACTGACAGAGAAATCGGTGGAGACACATAAAAAAAACATACATACAGTCGAACATAGAACCTTTTTCTTTCACGAAGTCTGTTAAAAATTCGTCCACATCTCTATCAATGGAAAAAGTGCCCAAAATACTGGCAGCATTTCCACGTCGAAGGTACTTTGGCCGAAAAAAAAGCCAGCCCTTATAAAACTGAAAAAAGCTAGCCTGGTCTTTCCAATTTTCTTTAACACATAACTTTTTTATGAGTAAACTACCGAACTACGGTACCACAAGGTAAGGCCAGTGTTACCAAATCTATCAAACTTTTAAGACGTTGTACTGAAACGAACTAAAAAGTCAAGGCTTCTTTAAAGCTATTTCAAAATGCCCTTTTGAAATAAAAAATAATTATCTCTGTATTTACGGGGTTTCCGTAATGTGCAATCAGCCAATCACATTACTTATGTATTAGGGACTGCAACGTTCAACTGAAGTAAGCCTTTAATAGACTGAAATTGAAGGTTACTTCAAAGCACCGTAAATGGCTTAATTGAATTACTAGAAGCAATTTTCTTGTGCACGGTATCTTTTTAAACCTATTTTTAACCGACTTCAAAAAAGGAGGAGGTTCTATGTTCGACTGTATGTATGTTTTTTTATGTATGTCCACCGATTTCTCTGTCAATTGAGGACCGATATTAAATTTTTTTTTATCCGATAGAACACTGAAAATATACTCCCGAGAAAAGGAGAAATTTTATCGAAATAGCTTTAGCGCTTTTTGAAAAACTGAACAAAAATGAAAAATACGTTTACCTCGATGACGTTTTGGTGTTCTCCAATTATGACTATGTTTAAATTCCACGTCCCATGTTATTGGGGTTTTTAGTTCTGGGGTATAACAACTAAAAAGTGATAAATAAACAAAAAATTACAAAAAAAAACAACCGACTTCCAAAAAAGAAAAAACACTAAAAATTAAAAAATAACTTTAATTTCGGAAGTCGGTGTAAAATAACAAAGAAATAAAATACAAACACCGTCTGTCGAAATTAAAGTTAACTTTTGCGCCTCGGGAGTATATTCTTTCGGATAAAAAAAGAATTTTGAAAATCGGTCCTCAACTGACGGAGAAATCGGCGGACATACATAAAAAAAAAACCAACATACAGTTGAACATAGAACCTCCTCCTTTTTCGAAAGTCGGTTAAAAACTAAATCCATCCATCCAACATTTCGCATTTATAATTTAGTAGGATCTTTGATACAATAAAGTTGGTTTCATCCCAAAATACCATTAAATATTTGTAGTCATCCAACTAGAATATGTGCAAAACCCACCCAACATCGCAAATTAATACAACAGCAGGACAATCACAAACTCTCTCAATAATGAATTTATTAATTTAGTAGTTTTAACAAACTTGAAATAATAATAATAATAATATTCCACAACTATCACACAACGACATCTAGTCCCAAGCTAAGCAGAGCTTGTGTTATGGGTACTAGATAACTGATAAACATACTTATATATTTCTAAATACATACATATTATAAATAAATTACACCCAGACACAGAACAAATGATCGTGCTCATTACACAAACATTTGTCCTGGGTGGGAATCGAACCCACGACCTCCGGCATAGCAGTCAGGGAAATATACACTCTATCATTAAATATTTCCGAGTGGATAAAGACTGCCATCAATTAGTTATAAAATATCAATGCCCGCCACCAATTCTACATAATTATTTTGCCGATAACTATCATAATTAAAATAATTAACAAAATTAATCAGCTCGAACACACAAGCACTCTGAGGCTCGTCTGAGTAATGAATGAGTTTCAACAATAAATAAATTGTGGGTAGTTAGTAATAAAGTTGATCATAATTACGGCACGGTGAAATACAATAGCGTTCCCTATTGTATTTCACCGGTCCGTAAATTGGATTATCAAAAATAATGTATACGTATTTTTTTACTTTACATAATCAAAAAAAAATACAAAGATAAAACGCATCAAAGTTTTCAATTTGAGAGAGGGTCATTACGAGAAAGGGACGTTTTGAGATAGGGACATTTTAAATAAAAGGCCTTTTTGAGAAAGGATATTCTGAGAAAGGACATTTGCAGAAAAGGTCCTTTGAGAAAGGACATTTGTAGAAAAGGACATTAAGCGCTGAGACGGGCTTAACGTGCATTCCGAGGCACGAAGGAGTCTCGGTATGTAAAGACCCCCAAGCAACCTCAGCAAGCGTAACTTATACCAATGGATCGACCCGTGCGGCTGTTAATACTTTAGCCACGAGCTCCTCACACTCCAGCAATTCATTATGATAAAAACTGTGGTCGAACGCGCACCTGTGACAGATATACGTCAGCCATTTTTTTTTGGGTTTGTGAAATCATCCAGTGACATCTCCCGCTCTGGATGGAGCGGGAGGGCGTGTCAGACTCTAACTGACTAAAACCCACCCCTGTTCCTACCTTGCCTGAGTGCCCAGGGGAGCGGAGAGACCACGGTCTAGTGATGCGTAAGCGAGCCAGATCAACAATACAATAATACGGATATTACACCAGCTACTAAAATTTTGAACACAATAAATAATCAAAACACCATCTGCTTTGTTTCGTTTTCTTCTGAGTGTTCTCAGCTTAGAGTTAATTTCATTTATTGTTAACACAAATTATCTTTCTCCGAGAACGCAAGCATCTTCCCACCATTCGGAAACAGTGAGAGTTAGTCTAGGAAACAAGTAATTAATATAATATCGACATTAATTGTACACCTTTTGTTCTAAAGGAAACATAGCTTTTCTTCCTCTCACTTATGTATGTCAATTGATAAAGACAGTATGAAAAAAATTAAAATTAAAAAAAAAACAACTTAAAAGATCCAATAAAGTCACTTTTCAAGCTATCTGTTGCAGTTGGTGGCAGTTAGTTTAGTTCAATTATTGATTGCATGGCACCAAGTGCATCAGATTGCTTGAAAAGTGACTTGTTTTGAACTTTTTAGTTGTTTTTTACACTAGGATTTTTGAAAATATTTTATTTACTACATTTTAGTGAGTTATATTGTTGGAATCACCTCAAACCCTTTATTTTGATACTCCACTTAATATAGTTCATCAACTTTAATTTTTTTCGTTTTACAATGGCGTCTGGAAAGATCTCGCAAGATTAGGACGAATCAATTGACGTTAGAGTTATCATAATTAGCTCACGCGTTTGGTCTCTGAAGTGAAACAAAGGAACATACATACGAGTACATACATAGGCTGATAAACACATTACCCTCCCTTGCGTTCCGCTGCCGAAGTACAATAACAGTTGTTATAAAACGGGAAGCCTGCAAAAGTTTCTTTTAAAACTGTTTTTGTTAAGTTTATATAGAAATTTTTCCTTTTTATTTGAATCAACGTGACCCGTTCATAACAGTATGAAAGGGTCACGTTGATTTAAAAAACTGGCCAAGTACGTGTTGGACTTAGCACATTTAGGGTTCCGTACCAAATGAGGGAATTATCCACGAAAAAATCAGATTTATCAATAAGTTGGTATTTGTTTGTATATACGTGACAATTATCACCAAATTTCAAGTTCTTTAGTAAATGGGAAGTAAAAGAGTTCTTCGTGTGACAGACGATGGACTGACGGACAGACAGATAGACGGACACGTGAGTGACAGCAATAAGGCTGCGTTTGGACCTTTCGGGTTCGGAACCCTAAAAAAAGGGGCAAGAAATTCTATTGTTTAACTAATTTGTTTACAAAGTACGTCACCGAGAGGGAGCTTAAGTTACCTAAGAAAGTTTGCGTAGTCGTCAGTAACAATGGCGAAATGTTTCACTGAAACAAAAGCATAAAAAAGTAGGTACCTGTTTATTTGTTGTTTCCAACAAAAACATGGCATTTAGCAAAGACGTATACAGTTTTCTTTTTAGGGTTCCGTAATCGAAGGGTAACCAACGGAGCCCTATTACTAAGCCTGCGCTGTCCATCCGTCCGTCAGACCGTCTGTCTGTCACTGTATCTCATTATCCGTAATAGGTAGACAGTTGAAATTTTCACAGAATCTGTATTTATGTTGCCGCTAAAACAACAAATAATAAATAAAAGGGAGCTCCTTTATAAGAAACGTGTTTATTTTGGCTTTTTTTGGCTCGATCTTAATAATGGCGACAAGTATATGCCTATAATCTTTTACGATGGTACGGAGCCCGTCATGTGTACTTCCGAATCGCACTTGACCGGTTTTGTTTTCAATGTTGAGCGTTTTTATTCTAAAGAAATTCAAGGATTTTGAGTAGGAGTGAAAAATGTACCTACTTGATATTAGAAAACCATTTTTAAGTAAACTCTTTTCAATTTTGGTTTCGATTTAAAACAATCTTTGAACATAGCAAAGATAAGACGTCTGATAAGATACGTCGGTAAAAGTGTCAAAATCCTTTGCAAAATTTGTTTCCCGTTATATCCCATTATCGATATGAATTTTCGAAAATCCTCACGTTTTTTTTTTTTGTTCTATAAAATTATTGCGCAGTAGAACCATCGCTATAATCTCTGTCTCAGAATTAAGTTAAGAATGATTGTATTAAATAAATTTTCATCGAAATTAATATAAATAATTATTTTGATGCTAAATAGAGTAAAATGTATGATTCATAGAGTGTATTACTGACTTAAACATAATGATCAGCCTTTTAATGTCCCCTCTGCTGAGGCACCGGCCTCCTCTCTGTGAGAGGTAATCGTTTACGCGGGCCAAATGCGGGATGTCACATGTCTTCGAATTTTGGTTCTTGGATTTGCCGGTTTCTTCACGATGTTTTCCTTCACCGTTTTGAGAGCAGTGGTGATGAAATAATTCACACAAAGTAAAGCGCCTGCCTGGGACCACTGGGCCACCACAGCTCAGCGTGATCATAGAACCTCGTAACTATGTTGTAAAAGTATTAGAAATCAATCACGGATATTTCCATCGCATTGATGTGATAAAAATAACTTGGCATATAAGTTGAGGGTCAGATTTCATGCCATATTAGAGTCATTGTTTTTTTTTAAATAAATAACTAGCCGTGCAGGCAAAACTTCGTTCCGCCTTATTTTATTTTTTAAAGAATTAATATTATATATTATATATATTACTCAAAATTAAGAGGGATCAGGGGCTGCGATTCTCTATGCAAATGTCATCATCATTCTCCTGCCCTTATCCCAATTTATTTGGGGTCGGCGCAACATGTCTTTTTCTTCCATACTCCTCTATTAGTCGTCATCTCTGTAGTCACCCCCTTTTTACCCATATCGTCTTTCACACAGTCCAACCATCGTTTCTTTGGCCTTCCCCTACTCTTGTAGCCATCCACATCCATACACAAGACTTTCCTCACGACATTTTCTTCATTCCTCCGCATCACATGCCCATACCACGACTACCGATTTTCACACAATTTTTCAGTCAGCGGTGCCACTTTCAGACTTCCTCTTATATACTCATTCCTAATTCTATCCATGTGCGTAACACCACACATCGCTCTTAGCATTCTCATCTCAGCTACATGCAATTGCTTTTCATTCATCCCTTTTGTGGCCCAACATTCTGAACCATACAATACAGCAGGTCTGACCATTGTTTTATAAATCTTCTCCTTAAGTTTTAGGGGAATGCGGGAGTCACAGATAGTCCCGGTGACCTGCCGCCATTTCATCCATCCAGTGTTAATTCTGTGCTTAACAGATCTATTTCGCCATCGCTTTGCACGAGTGAACCGAGATACCGAAAATCGGAGCAGACTGGGAGAAGCGCGCCATCTAGCACTACAGCTTCAGAACTGGAGAGACCGCCGAAATCGCAGAACATGTATTCAGTTTTCTCTGTTCAGTATTTCAATTCTCTGTACAAATGTATTCCCCTTTTTTCTTCCTGAATATAATGCCTCTAGAGGTATGATTTTTTTTATCATAAAGTCAAGGTCTGCTGTACATACGTCCGTCTTTTCCTTTTTTTCAGCAATTAATAAGTAAAGAAAACATGACCCTCCAAGAATTACAAAAATGGCCCATTTTTTTACCGCCATGTTTAGAGGACTACCAGACAAATTCGAAAAGTTTTTAACATAAAACATTTAATAGGAACCTAAACACACTCTTTCTTAAAACTTTTGTGATAAAATCGGTCTGAGCTGCAGCTGTCTCTATCGCACTCTACGGGGGCAGGCTTAAGGCAGCACGACGGCAATAGTTTCTTCAAATACCCATTTTTCAAATTCTTCGCAGGCCCTGTTCCTTAATGAGAAAACGTTTTTTTCTCTCGTGAGTTTCCAAACTTTTAATAGTTATTCTGCTACTCGGAGGGAGACCAATCCTACCAATCAAATATCTTAAAAATCGGTACCGCCGTCTCGTGTTTTAAATGGTGTACTTAACCCAACTTTGCTATTCATAATTATTAATCTGCCCTCTAACTAATTTACGCACATCAGCGGTAACAGTATACCCATGCAAAATTTCAGCTTTCTATGCGTCCGACGGACAGACAAGCAGACCGAGACTATAAGGGTTCCTTGTCCTTGTTAGGACTACGGAACTCTAAAATGCCCTATAAATAATTTTCTTAATATTTTTTGTTTTTTTTTTTTTGTGAGTATTGCCGATATTTCAGTAGTTAATCTGCTACTTGGGGCGGAGACCAATCCAATAAATCAAAAATCTTAGAAATATGTTTAGCCGTTATTGAGTTATCAATGGCTATTACTAGCTGCGCCCCGCGGTTTCGGCCACGTGGACCAGGATAAAAAATATGCCTATGTGTTAATCCATTGTATAAGCTATCTACATTCCAAATTTCATCCAAATCGGTCCAGCCGTTTGAGCGTGAAGAAGTAACAAATATACACACTCACAAACTTTCGCCTTTATAATATTAGTGTGATTTATTATGTATGTAGATCGGGTGTAAAAAGACAGTTTCCGAAGCCGAAAGGCACATATTCTACCCATTATTTGGATATTCTTTTCCACTTGACTATACCTGGGAATCCAATGGTTCTGGAGATAATGAAGGTCAAAGACGCAATTTTCTTTATAAACTTTTTTTCGTAAATTAATTCCAAGTGTTATTCCTAAACTTTTTTTCAAACAAACATAACCTGAGTTTTAGTTTTTTTCTTCAAAATTTCGCAATTTTACATTTGTAGTTACAAAAACGCAATGAATATCAAACGTATCTGACAAGTACCTACGTGGCTAAGAGTGAAGGGGCGGGGTTGCGTTACATTGCCCGCAATAAAAATAGTTCTTTTTTCATACCTAAAAATAAAAGTCAAAGTCTTAGTCTAAGTCTAAGTCAAAGTCTAAGTCAAATCGCGCAAAGTTGCTTTGTTAGATGTACAGTATGCGTAGTTAACGGTTTTGTGATGTGTCTTTTAACACCCTGTATAGAAGATAATAGGTAGCTTGTATAATTATTCATCCATACAAATAAATAAAATTTAAGTGTCTGTTTGTAATGTCAAATTAACCGTTTTTTTTAAGCTCAAACAGTTTTTTTTTAAATTTTTTATTTGAGATAGGTTTGCTCTTGACTCTAGTCTAGTTCAGAGGTGACAAAGGCAGAGTCGCTCATACAGTTATTTTGCACAATAATATTATTTATCAATTATTATTATCTAATAATCGAGTCGAAGCTCCAAAGTCTTGAGTTTAAACGCCGAGTTGCTAGCCTGTCGGTTTTCTATCGGTTACATTTTGGGGAGTGTGCGACGGAAATGCATAATTTGATACCGCCAAACCCGTTATATCATCGGACCACAAGGCGTACGGCGCTGCGCCACCGGTACATGGTGAACATCCCGTCTACACGCACAAAACGTTTTTAAAACACAATCAATGTGCGTACAGCTAGGGAGTGGAATTCTCTGGCAGAGTCTGTGTTTCCTGATAGCTACAGCCCGGGAGTCTTTAAGTCAAGAGTGAATAGGTTACTTCTAGGCAAGCGTAATCCATCTTCGACCACATCATCGGTTACCATCTGGTGAAATAGTATTCAAGCGCAAGCCACACCACAAATAAAGTGTGTATTACTTTCCTTTCAGGTTCCCGAAGTTTCTAATTGTTATTTTTTGTACTTACTTGAACAAATAATTCTGTCGACCTTTGCTTTCCATTTCAATACCATATCATCCGTTGAGATAGTGGTCAAACGCGTGCCTATTAAGAATAAAAAAATCTATGCCTTTTTAAATAAATAATAATAATCTTTGTAGGCAAAGATCACAATCAGTTTTCAAAATTTCTCTCTGTCTGTCCGTTTGTCTCTGTTCCGTCTTAACTTCGAAACGGCTGGACGGAAGCTTACTACGCTGGCGAAGCCGCTAGCAGAAGCTAGTTTGAAATATGTTTAGAAATTACAAATAGTTGCAAAAACGTAACCTGTATTTGTGGGTTGAAAGACCTCTAAAGTTCTTTGTTTGAGTGGAGACAATAAAATTTTATTGTTAAAGTAATTATCACTACAACTGGTTTAGTGTTTAGTTTATTTATTAATAACTAGCATTTCGCCCGCGACTTAGTCACTGAAACGTCCCAGTGGCCTAGCTGGTTCAAAAAATTGTCCTCAGGAACGTCAAACCTACCCAGGTGGTTCGCGCAGTTTGTACGCGTTAAACCATTTTTTTTTTCTGTGGGGGTGATGCTAGTGTGTTCTTACTTTATTGTTTATGGTACTCGACTAAATTCCGCGTCTTTTTGTTCTTGGGTAACCCGTACTATGATATAGAGAACATTTTTAATAAATTGTTGAAGTCCGCTTCGATTTAAATAAATTGTAGCATAAGACACTCACAAATAACGTGGCTTTGTATTAATAAAATAATTTTCAAATTATTATTAGATATTACAAACATTTTCCCCTACAACCTCATAAACTCACAAACTTTACCACTTTATAATAATAGGATAGACTACTCGTAACAACAAAATACACGTCAGGAAGAAACAAAAAATAAAATGAAAACTCAAATCATTATACATTACAAAGAGCATACACAAATCATAAATTAAATACAAAAAAAATGAAAAACTAATATAATCACACCTACATACAAATAAATAACAATTTTATTACATCAATTGCAAAACGTTATTTTAGGCTAACCGCAGGCATTCTATGAAGAATGCCCGCGGTTAGCCAGCTTTTAGCATTGACCGCATGGTCGAGTGAATTCATGTTATGGGTCCATCGGTATACAACCGGTTGTATGCCGATGGACTCATAACCGAAATATGTATTTATGGTTTTTCATGGGATGCTAAACAATCCGCAAATTTTAGAATCGTTGGGATTGCTCGTTCCAAACAGTAAGCTACGGTTGGGGCCGAGGAAGACTGTTTAAAACTCCGGTAGCCCGTACAAACCTATTAAGAAGGAACAGGGCCAGCAAGGAATTTACAAAATAGGTATTTGAAGAAACTATTGCCGTCGTGCTGCCTCAAACCCGCTCCCGCAGACTGCGATAGGGACAGCAGCATCTCAGACCGATTTTATGACAAATTTTTTTGACGAAATTGACGTTTCGTATTCCCCTGTTTTCTCCTGGAAAATTGAACCGATTCAATTATTTTTGGCACCAAAACTTTAAGAAAGAGTATGTCTAGGTCTCTATTGAATGTTGTATGTTAAAATTTTTCAAATTTATCTGGTAGTCCTCTAATAACGGCGGTCATTTTGGAGGGTCATATTTTTTACCTTATTATTTGCTGAAAAAAACGAAATGACAAGGACGTGTCTACACTACCTTGTGTTATGAAAAAAAAGTGATTGCTCTAGAGACATTATTCAGGAATAAAAAGGGAATAAATGTGTATGGAGAATCGCAGCCCCTGTTCCTTCTTAACCCGTATGTCGGGCGGTTACTGTTATGAGTCAGCATCTCTCAGCGTTTGGATATTTTTTCCTGCTCTTTGGCGGAATTCCAGAGGGTGACAGTTAGTGTGTTGTCTTCTATGTAACTTGTGCCAGTACCCTGAGCCGCTGCTTGGGACTGGTCAATCATCGTTATTGGACAGTTTTTGTTACATTGGGTTTACTGTAAAAATAATTGTATGTGTATAAAATTAATATAAAAAAACATAACGAATTATCTTTACAGATTTAAGTAGGGAAATCGAAAACGATAGTCTTATGGTATAAATAATACATAAATAGCTTTGTGCAATTCCTCTTCATCTAAACTAACTACTGTTGAAAGTGATGTTCCTTTTCATTTTAACTGACTTTAGAAAAAGAGGAGGCTCAATTTGATTGTATTTTTAGAGTTCAGTACCTCAAAAGGATAAAACGGAACCCTTATCACTGTCCGTCCGTCCGACCGTCTGTCTGTGAAGACCCTTTATCTTGGGAACGCGTGGAGGTATCGAGTTGAAATTAAAACGACATACTCTGGTTTACAGACTCTTACTGCTAAGTTAACGTATATTTATATTTCGACACTCTCAAGGGAATCAAAATTTAAAGGGTAGGTACTTCCCGCTGTCCTACAATCATGAAATTTGGCAAGAAGCAAGGTCATACAACACTAACTAAGGGTAAAGTCTGAAAAACGTAAATATTTAATTATATCACAAAAAATAGCGTCCCTATATAAGGAATTCGGGACCAAATTTTAAAATGAGGCGACCGTTTCATGCGATAAAAAGAAAAAAAGGACCTCATTAGTACAAGCAAAACAGATTTAAAATTATTTAAACCACATCTAATTATAGATTGCTACCAAAAACTAAATAAAAAAAACTTTTTTACAAAAAAAAACAACCGACTTCCAAAAAAAAAATACACTAAAAATTTATAAATAACTTTAATTTCGGAAGTCGGTGTTTGTATTTTTATTTCTTCGTTATTCGACACCGACTTCCGAAATTAAAGTTATCTATAAATTTTTAGTGTATTTTTTTTTTGGAAGTCGGTTGTTTTTTTTGTAAAAAAGTTTTTTATTTTTCACTTTTTAGTTGTTATACCCCAGAACTAAAAACCCCAATATAATGGAACGTGGAATTTAAACATTTGAGGAACACCAAAACGTCGTCGAGGTACACGTATTTTCCGTTTTTGTTCAGTTTCTCAAAAAGCGCTGAAGCAATTTCGATAAAAATTATATGGAACCACCTCGGGAGTATATTCTTTCAGATGAAAAAAGAATTTTGAAAATTGGTTCACAAGTGACGGAGAAATCGGGTAACATACATACAAAAAAAAAAAAAACATACAGACGAATTGAGAACCTCCTCTTTTTGGAAGTCGGTTAAAAAAGGTTTCCAGATTGATTTTGTGGCAGAAATTTTCGAAACTCAATTCCCGGTCTATTTACATACCCGTAAGCTTGTACGGAACCCTCGGTGTACGTCCGACTCGCACTTGGCCGGTTTTCTTGATAATTGTATTAATCAATTTATTAAAACAATTAAATATGTATGCTTTGAACTTAGAGAAAAGTACTAGGAAATACCAAACTGACACGGAAGACTTGCAGTGTGAACTTGATCGGTTACAACAGCAACTAAGCTCAATGACCACTAAATATAGAGCCTCAGAGAAACAAATGAAGGAATATGTGTTGGCAATGAATGAGCTGGTTAGCTTACAAAAATCAAACTGTGAACATTGCCAATCACCATCAATGGCATCTACTCCGGACCATTCATTGCCAATATATAATACCACCTTACCGCAGTCTTGTGCCAGTTTGCCAGTAGAAATGACTAATTGTTTATCGCAACAAAGTGTAAATAAAGAAATAGTTATCTATTGTGATGAGATTGGAAAGGATTTAGGCCACTTTTTGATAAATGAATATCCGGGACACTCTATAATGAATAACTGCATGCCTGGTTGTACTTTGTTGGAAATAATGAAAGAGATTATAAAATGTAATTTTAACCAGGATACTATACTCATAATTTTAGTTGGTGATAGGGGTACCGTGAACAAAGGAGAATTGCTCCAATATTATAGAACCTTGTCTGACCTTAATTTAAGAAAAATTGTGATGTTCACTTTCCCTTATAGCCAAAGTTTGCCACAGGAAGAAAATCAAATTAGATATCATATGAATATAAAATTGCACAATTTGTTATTTAATAATAACTTATTCCATCTCATTGACCTTAACAATTATATTGGTAATCGTTTTTATTTGACAAAAGATAGGAATCATATAGATAGATACTATCTTTCAAATTATTGTAGGAGACAGATAGCTGTGTCGCTATCATATTTATTTTGTATAACAGCCAAGAATTTGGCTAAACAAATTGCTTCTATTGAGCAATGCAATGACATTTTTCATAATTCTGCCAATGTCTTGGCATCAAATTTTGACATTAATAATTTAAATTAGAAATTAAGACAACAGAGACAATCTCTAGCAATTATTTAAAGAATGGTGAAAACAATGTTTTAAAGTCAACAAATAGTATCAACCTGGTGCACCAAAATATTTATGGTTGTATGGGCAAGGATTTAGAAATAGAATTATTCCTTAAATTTAACAATGTAGATATTCTTTGTATAACTGAACATTGGCTTAAAAGCCATCAGATTATGTTTAATTATAGTAATCACCAGGTTGGTAGTTCGTTCAGCAGAGTAAACGCTATACATGGTGGCTCATTAATTTTCATAAATAATATACTTAAGTTTAAAGACCGCAAGGATATTGTGAGCCTCTCTGTTGAACAGACAGTTGAAATTGCCTGTATTGAATTGGAGCAGTTTGTTATATTAAGTGTGTACAGACCACCTAAAGGATTGTATGATTGTTTTGAAAAAGTAATGGATGAAGTGTTGCAAAAAATTTGTAACTCTAGTAAGTCTGTCATCGTTTGTGGCGACTTCAACGTTGATTTGTTAGAAACTTCTAGCCTAAGCACTAAAATTATAAGTTTGTTTCAGTCATACAATCTTGTAAATCTATTTATGGAGCCTACTAGAATAACCCCCACTACTGCATCTTGCCTAGATAATATTTATGCAGATATTTTACCTACCCACAAAAAAATTATTAATTTATTAGACTCTGATCATAGTGGACTATTGATCACTATACCAAATATAAACAAATATAAACGAAAAAAAGATATCACTGTTAACCCAAAATCTAAAGGTCGCTTGGAAACATTTAAAACTAAACTCTCAAATAAAATCCCACTTTTGTCAACTAATGATGACCCTAATCAACATTATAATGATTTTTTCAAAATGTATTGCACGCAATTTGATACTACTTTTATTCCTAAGACGATTTCGGTAAATAGCAATACTTCCTTCAGTGACTGGGCCACCATTGGTATTAATAAAAGTAGAAAACGGCTGTATGAGCTGTATGAAGAACGGACTTATATTAACACTGTAGAATTTAATTTATATGTTAAGAATTATTCTAAATTATTTAAAAAAGTATGTTATTTGGCGAAATCTCGCTACTTAAGTTCAAAAATTAAAAATAGTAGTAATGTAATTAAAATGACTTGGGATATTATTAATAGCGAAACGGGAAGGTCTTGCAACCGAAGTAGTGATTACAGCCTTGCTATTGATGACAGTATCATTAAATCAGATTCGCAAGTCGCCGCGGCATTTGAAAATTTCTTTGCAGAGATTCCCGTATCGACTACAAAATCTCTAAATTCATCACCAACTGCTGCAGAAATTTTACTTAAAGAAAACGTTCCAGTTTGTGAATCCCAATTTTATTTCCAATATGTCACTTGTAATGATGTAATCAAAACTTTTAATACTTTAAATGTTAAAAAGACTGCAGATCTATGGGGTAATTCTGTTGACGTTGCTAGGTCTATTATAGACATTGTAGCACCTACTTTAGCAGTAATTTTTAATAATTGTATAGATTGTGGTGAGTTTCCTGATCTAATGAAATATAGTAAAATTATACCATTGTTTAAATCGGGTAGTACATCAGACCCTACTAATTATAGACCTATATCAGTGCTACCTACTTTTAGTAAAATTTTTGAGAAAATTATTTTAGATCAAATTCAAAGATATTTTAATAAACACAAATTATTACACAACAAACAGTTTGGTTTCACAAAGGGTCGTTCAACAACTGATGCTGGTGTTGAACTTTTGGGACACATTTATAATGCATGGGAAGATAAATGCGATGCGTTGGGCATTTTTTGCGATTTGTCTAAGGCTTTCGATTGCGTTCTCCATGATACATTGATCAGGAAGCTGCACTACTACGGAGTCCGGGGCGCCTCTCTGGATCTTCTTACTTCATACTTGAGTAATAGGATTCAGAGAGTTGATGTGAACGGCAAAAGGTCTTCCGGGTCTGTAGTCAGAATGGGGGTTCCTCAAGGCTCAATTCTGGGTCCTTTTTTGTTTCTAATCTATATCAACGACTTGCCTTACCTCATAAAGGATAAACATGATATAGTGCTGTTTGCAGATGACACTTCACTTTTATTTAAACTCAAACGTCAGCAGG
This sequence comes from Polia nebulosa, assembly GCA_951329385.1. Lineage (NCBI taxonomy): Eukaryota > Metazoa > Arthropoda > Insecta > Lepidoptera > Noctuidae > Polia > Polia nebulosa. The sequence continues at coordinate 3,182,849 of OX589587.1, read as the reverse complement.
TGGTTGTTGATAATGTAAATAATGCTCTTTCAACTGTAGTTAACTGGTTTAATGTCAATAATCTTCTCCTTAACGAGAAAAAAACAAAATGCATAAAGTTCACATTACCCAATGTAATACAAGTGAACACTAGTGTGTCAATAAAGGGTGAAGAGTTGAAACCCGAGGATTCCACAGTGTTCTTAGGTTTAACTTTGGATGCGCAGCTTCAGTGGAGCCCCCATATAGATAAACTGTCCAAAAAACTTAGCTCTGCAGCATACGCCGTAAGGAAAATTCGTGGTTTAACTGATTTAGAGACAGCTCGTTTAGTATACTTTAGTTATTTTCATAGTGTGATGTCGTACGGCATTCTGTTGTGGGGAAATGCCGCCGATATTCAGACAATTTTTGTTTTACAGAAAAGGGCTATTCGTGCAATTTATAAATTAAGTCCCAGACACTCCCTCAGAGACAAATTTAAAGAGATTAATATTATGACTGTTCCCTCTCAATATATTTATGAGAATCTCATGTATGCACATAAAAATATTAATCTGTTTAAAAGATACAGTGATATCCATAGCATAAATACTAGGAACAAACACAAATTTATTGTACCAAAAACCAGGCTCAAGAAAAAAATAGGTGGTTCGTTTAGATGTCAATGTATACGTTTCTATAATAAACTTCCTAGCCAAATTCAAGAACTAAGCATAAATAAATTTAAATCATTTATTAAACGTAAGCTATGCCAGAAAGCTTTTTACACAATTAATGACTTTCTTGAGGACAAAAAGGCGTGGGATTGAGCTGCTTCAATGATATACATGAGCCATTGTTTTCATATGTACTACTTACTGATGAAAAAATTTTTTATATATATATATTTTTTTTTTTAATATTCGTTTTGACATGAATACTTGTATAGTATTGTATTATATTTTTTATTGACATTTTATTATTATTATTTTTTTTTTTTTGACTTGAATACTTTGTTAAGTATTATATTTATTTTTATTTTTTTGATTGACATATTATGATTACTATTTTGTTTGACACAAATATTTACTTTGTAAAGTATTATATTTTTATTTTTTTTTGATTACTTAATTATTGTAAATGTGGGGACTATGTGGGTTATTATTATTATTTTCTCCTCCTTTTTACAGTAATTTTCAACGTTGTCTGACAGTTTGAGTACTTTTGCGGCCTACCCAAATGTCTTTTCTTTGGTATTGTTCGTCATGTCATTGAGCTCCTTAGTGGTTTTTAAGTTGAGCTATTCGACTATTGACAAATGCTTGCACTGACTGGACAGGTCCACTCAAATATGTTTGGTTCTTTCTTCAAAAGACCACTACAGACACTAAGCTGCATGGTCCTCATATAGAATAATGTGAATGCGAGAACTATGTATGTCGTTATATTCATGTAGATTTTATGATTGTCTGGCAGTTTGAGTATTTTTTGCGGCCTACTCAAATGTCCTTACTTTGGTATTGTTCGTCGGTTCGTTGAGCACCTCAGAGTTCTGAGTTGAGCTTCGCGATGACTGACAAATGCTTGCACTGTCTGGACAGGTCCACTCGAATTCGTGTGTTGCTTTCTTCATAAAGCTCATCCCAGACATAAACGTACATGGTTCTCATATGATCTAACCAGTCCACATTGTATGGATTTGAACACTAAAAGAGACTTTGACCTCTGAGTTTGTTTCGGTGTTTCTTCTCAGGGTAGTCAGCTAGGAAACACCGGCCTCATCTAGCTTAAACTGACAAAAAACATTGACGTGTAAAAGTGTTCCTTGTAACCTATTTACTGAATAAACATCATTTATCATTCATTTATCATTTATCATTAATCTTCATACATAAATTAAATGCTAAAGCATAGGAATCCACAACACAATCTTACCGACACGCCAATATTGTACTCAAAATGACGTAACGTTGGAATGCAATCAGCAAACATAAATATCTAACGCCTCTCTATTGCCAAACATTGGCCAAACGTGATCAATGACCGTAGCTGATTTTGGACCAACATTGTTTAAAGAAATGGTAAGTAAGCCAGCATTGTATGTCGTTCTTAGGCCAACATATTTTTGGATTATTGGTATAATACCAGTAGAGAAAGTTACGTGTTAAATCGATTTCAATTATTTTATGGTACATCATCTACTCACGTCTCTTGATCGATTGTGGGAACATCGGTGTTTATATTGTTATTTATAGATATTTTGATTACGCTGTGTGATTCAACATTTGGGTTTCTAGGTCCATGTTTAGACGATTATTTTAATAACAACGATACGTAATATTATTATGAAAAGCAGACGTGCCATTTAACCCCCTTTTTGTGTGTTGTCATGTTTAAACAAACTAGGTATGTAGGGTACAGGCTTCATCATAACAATCAAAAGCGCGACTGTAAAAAACAACTAAAAAGTTCCAAACAAGTCACTTTTCAAGCAGTCTGGTGCAGTTGGTGTCTGTTATTTTAGTTCATTTATTGATTCTATGCCACCAACTGCATCAGACTGCTTCAAAAGTGACTTGTTAGGATCTTTTTAGTTGTTTTTTATGAAAATATTTTTATTTAATTTTCTACATTTTATTTATTATATTATATTCTTTATTGTACACCATGCATGATACATAACATAAATTAACTTAAAACTAAAGCAAATCCAATGGGTGGATTTATCGCTTTCCTCGATCTCTTCCAGGCAACCTATATTTTAGTGAGTTATATTTTAGTACCCCACATAATGTAGTGTGTCAACTTTCATTTTTTTCTGTTTCACAGTATGGCGTCTGTTTGTCGCCATATTGTATTGTGATTATTTATTTATTTATTTATTTATTTAACACTTTACGCACATTGTATACAAGTACAGAGGCGGACTTAATGCCTCAGGCATTTTCTACCAGTCAACCTTAGGGTGATGCAGAAACAAAGAGTGGTAGGTGCCATAAGGGAAATAACAAAAAAAAAAAAACAGGGCATCTTTATTTAAATGCAAAGGAACATAAATACATATGTAAACTACAAATAAAATATATACTCATATGAATAAACTTAATACACAAATATACATAGCCAACAACATAGGTACAAATAGATGATTGGAAAAAGAATTAACGCTGTGAGGATACTACTGCCAACTTTTTACAAATGTGTTCGCGAACTTTAATTTTGAAGTTTAATCGGATTACTGTCATGTCTTTGGTGGCACCCGCAAGATTAAGACGAATCAATTGACGTAAGAATTATCAATATCGGCCCACGCGTTTGGTCTCTAAAGCATCACAAAAGAACAAACATACATACATAGATAGTCTGAAAACACAATCATTACCCTATCTTGCCTCCTCGCGCAGTAGGGCGTCCACTTCTGAAATACACTCAAGCGTCACCACAACGAACGGTTCAGTATTTCAGCGATCTCCCGCATCGCATGGCTAACCCTGGAAATACTAAGTTTATACCCTATATTAAATAAAAGGGTCGTAGAAAAACAAAAGATACTCAATATCTTCAAGAGAAAGACGGAAGAATTATATTAATTTGTTAACATTTCATCAGGTACGCACAAAAATAAAAAAAGTGAGTGTGTACTTATGTACGCACGTAAGAAGTTATACTTCTTTGCCGTAACAAGACAAAAAACCAAACTGTCACAAAGTTTACAAAAGGAAAACAATCATTCTTCGTAAACCACAGACTATAACTAACTTCAGGGTGTCAGTTATAGCTAACTTCAGGCTGTAGATTTTTTGTGACGGTGTGCATGCGCATCCTAAAAATTTACTCTCATCATTTTTCCCTAACGCGCAAAAAGAAGTATAACTTAAATAAAGAAATGTCAATCTTTATAAGAACACTCAGTTTGTCCCTCACGGCTGCACCAGAATGGGCTGAGCACCAGTATCAAACAGCGAAGGATTTATAGTACACTTTAGCGTGATCATCATAAAGCTGCAGTCAGCAATAAACTGTCAGTGTCATCATTGTAAAATATTGACAGTGACAGCTGTCGAACGAGTTTTAGATAGACCGAACGCGTTCAGCTATAAAGGGTGTAACGAAAAGGTGAGGGCATACTTTAAGAATTACATCTGCCCATGGATATGACAACAACAACAACTTTCTTCAAGAAAACCAGATGAAATTCTCAAAAAAAAAATTGGCACTCCGGGAGTGCCGACAAAAGTGAAGACTTAACAGAAATTCCCAACGCGCCTAAAGAAGTGCGTCGTAGCACCCGTAGCGGATCGCGTAGTGGTGTCGGTGTGGGTGTCGGTGTCGGTGTTGGTGTCGGTGTCGGTATCAGTGTCGGTGTCGGTATCAGTGACGGTGTCGGTGTCGATGTCGGTGTCGGTGTCGGGGGCTGCGTCGGTGTCGGTTTCGACGACGTATCGTAGCACTCGTAGCGGGTCGGTGTCGCGCGAGTTCAATAGTTTTTTCTCATCTCAAAAGTGCCCAACGCGCCTAAAGAAGTTTTCACTTCAAAAATTTACCTCCGATATAAATATTGATCAGCTGATGATAGCATTGTATGGAAAGTCCAATTATTTTTTTTGGGAATTTTATCTTAGAGAAAGTTGTTCATTTCCATGTGCAGAACCGGTTCTTAAAATATGACTACACCTTACCGTTACACCCTAGATTGCTGATCATATCGGTCTAAAACTCAATAGCAGTAACTGATTTCCTGTCCCTTAGTCTAGGGTCTGACTAAAAAGAATGTTCGAAGACTCCAACCAGACATTTTTCAGTTCACTTTCCACTATCCTGCTTAGTACAAGTTTTTATTTATTTATTTAGTTCGTATGTAAGTTTTCCGTTTTAAAATTTGCAAACCATTTTTAGACCAAGTTGCAAACCGGTTCCCGATAGAGCTGAAGTTTGGCACACTCATGTGCAGAAGTCCGGTGACAGTGCAATATTATCCTGATCTAACGGTGGCGCCGTGTTGTAGGGACTAGAACTCCCTGATTGGAAATGGAAGGACAATTTAATTTGGGCTAGTATCATGTGTACTATCAATTAGTAGTAGTTTATTATTATCTCACTGTATTTGTTTTACCTCAGTTTTTTTCTCTTTTCTTTTTTTTTTTAATTATCCTGTCTTAATTAAGTATTTAAAGGTTTTGGTTTCCGTACGTCACGTCATAGGCAACCACTGAAAATCAGCGCCGTGCTGTGGGTCCCCCACGGTATAGCATTATGCTGAGTGGAAGCCTTCTTGCCACAGCCACGACATGCACCTGTTTTTTATTTATTTCTACCTACCTATTTAACTTTTTTTTTCTTTCCTTTTTTTTGTTAAACTTGTTACTAACATAGAAATAAATATAAGATCTACTAACACTATCGATAAGGGTTAAGACTTAAGTTAGCAAAATCATATTGTTGTGTATGTCGTTAATTTGTGGCAAATAAATACTTTTTCTTTCTTTCTTTCTTCTAATTACGCATGATAATGACGTTATTTTTTTTTTAAATTACTTTTAATTTGTTAGTTTTACAAGTTTTTATTTTAATACTAAGCTAATGCGCTGAACAACATACCTACTCCTAAATTGTACAGCAAAACTTTATAATCAGATGTTCTCGATGCCTTTTAACATATTCTTATTTTAAGCGTGTCCTAGACTCTAAACTAGCATGGCTGCCTGACTGGCAACAATGATGGTTTCACTTTCACGAGAGGTTATAAATACTCGCGCATTTATACGACTGATACTATCGAGATTTGAACCAGGGGTCAGGTAAGGTCAAGCTGGTAATCGAGTGCTTAATTGAATTGAAGATCAAGCTATTCCTCTTCTTTTATGACCGGCCTAAAATAATCCCAATGCAAAGCAAAGGCAGTTTCTCATTTATAAAAATAATAAAATAACGTAAATATGTATACTCTCTGCGTGGGGTAATATACAAACTGATATTAAGAATAATGTAAAAAACGCATAGAGAAACAACTCCTTTGCCATAAAAAATAACACGTTTAACAGCAATGCTGATTCGTTGTCGTTGAGAGTCAACTATCTGTTTACTGATATCCTGAAAGACTAGATGAGCACTCGGATCCCATGGCTCTAGTGTTTCAACCCCCAATGACTGTGCATGTTGGTGTATTTTGACATGTTTAGGATTGACCTCTTTACATTTCGGTTGCAAAAAGTTCTGAGTTTTTGACAGTCATTATCTGATCACTGATATAAGTAACTTTGTGTCAAGTCTTGGTTTCCTACAGTGTTTTCTTTTCTGAATATTTAAGACTAATTATTTAAAAGTGCTGGAACCTCCTACATCGTACACATTAAAGGATGATTCACGTTACACCGTGCGGCCACCGAGCCTCGGCCGTGCCCCGGCCGGGGCACGGCCGGGGCACGTCCACCGGGCTAGTCATTCATGCTACACCGAGCTGTCACCGTGCCGCCACCGGGCCCCGGCCGGGGCGCGGCCGAGGCACGGCCGGGGCACGTCCGGGGCACGGCCAAGCATGGATCAGTTCATACAAAAAGTATACTATACATATTTGACCATGCAATTGTTTGACCGGCAATTGTTTCTCGGCCGGGGCACGGCCGCGGCCCGGTCTAGCATGAATCACTTCATATAAAATGTATGCAACAATCTTTGACCGTGCCCCGTCCGTGCCACGGCCGGGGCACGGCCCGGTGGCGACACGGTGTAACGTGAATCATCCTTTAATTTATATGTACATTTGTGGTCAATGCTATAAGTACGAGTACGTCTTCCTCTTTCTATATCTTAAACAGTATTCTCCTTCACCGTCTCAGTCTTTATCAGTTTATGATCAATATTTCGTAAATATGTATATTAATGTACCTTTGTTTCACGTGCGGTTTGCGATTCTGACACACGATCTTGTGTGATATAAGGGTTCATTGCCGGATGCCTATCATGAGTCGTGCCCAAGTCTACGTACTAAAACTGACCTTTGCCATTTTCTGCAGTCTCTCAAATATTTTCTCTTACACGTGGCCACCTACTGGAAAAATACAGATAATTTACTGAACCGTCAACAGGAAAATACGAAAAAAGACTTGGGAATAACAAAGACGAAAAGTGATATATTTTTCTTTCACGCTCTCATCTTGTTATTCCAAGGAAATGAGCATTAGATATCGCATCCTGTCAATAACGATGTTATTACGAGGATTCTTAGTAAGATCAGTAATAAACAATATTACAAATAGAAATTAATTAGCTCAAGAACAGGATATTCCTTGTTACATCCTGCCAATGACATTTATACAAAAGGTTATGGCTTTATTTAGCAAAACATTATGTTCTTTCGAGATGTGTTTAATTAGTGAGGCTCATATTATCAGTTTAATAATAAATAATATCTTTTCATCAGAAAATTATGAGAACAGTCAAATTGTATGCTGACGTACTAACGAATACAGACTTGAAATTAATAAAAACAATACAAAAAAACAAAATATTGGTATGGGGAAATAGCAGTTTAGTATTCTAAAGTTCTGTATATTATTTTCAATGTAAAATATTAACAGGTTCACCACGACAAAGTTGAACAGATGGCGTCAGAATCGAATTGAATGGCGCTATGGCTTCGTCACAAGCCAGAGTGTATATTGTGTACGAAGTGAATTTAACACTCATTTAAAAATGAGTAGGTACAAAGATCAGCTCTAGAATATATTTTTTTGTAGTTGGGCGGGACTGTCGCTCGACTTTTATAAGACACTAGCTGACCCGACAAACGTATATTCCGAAGCTGGTATTAGGAGAGGTAGAGATTTACAAATTCCTAGGAGACCAGAAACATGAGGAGAAACATTTCGAGGACAACAATCATGAGCGATAAAGACTAACAAACTACCAGGAGACCAGAAACACAAAAATTATTCCGGGGCAGAAATCGCAGAAGGTAGAGAAAGATTCACAAATTACCAGGAGAACAGAATCGTGAAGAAGTAAAATTTCCGAGCGGTATAGACTCAGGCACTACCAGGAGATCAGAATCACAAAAAGTATTCCAAGGGTCATAAGAAGTAGCATCTTGAATAAGTATTTTCGGGGCTGGAATCCTGGTATAGATTCTTAAACTACCAGAATCATGCTAAAGAGAAATTTCAGACCTACACGCGCATGAAGCCGCAGGTAAACTACTAGGGTGCCAAAATCATGAAAAAGTTAATTTAACATAAACAACAATTCGACGTCAAACGTAGATACAAACGCAAAAAAAAATAGGTAGCCCATAGAAAAGAGATTTTCAGCGTAGCGCAAAAAATCGCCGTCCAACTTTGGTAAGCCCTGCTAATGTAGGAAATTCTAATTTATCATGATCCTAACCCGTACTAACCTTTAATATTTCACAAATGTTTGATTTTTCTCAGGACTCAATCCAGATGTCTACGCAGATGGAGTCACGGGCAAGAAGCTAAGACGTGGTGAAGGGTCTGTCTTTATGTAGAACGACGTTCAAAAAATTCTGGCTTGCAACCTATTTTGAATAACTGACTTTGGATTTTGATTTCTACAATGTTTTTTTAACTTGTTACTCTCTGGAAATACCACTCAAAGGGGAATGCCGACCAACCATAGACACTTCGGCCCTGGGTGCCCACATATAAAAGTATATGGAAATGATAATATGCAATATAAAGAATGAAATGGTAAAAGTATTGGTTTAAAAAAAAGTCCGGATTTTTAAGATATAAAATGGTTTTTATTTTCCCAAATAGTTTTTTTAACAATAATTTTACTGTAATACATACATACTTATAAGGTTTTGATTATATCTCTAGTGTATTTTATGTTCTTATACATCATTTGTATCATATACAATCAGTACATCATCCAAGAAATGAGCAGGAGGGAAAATATTAGTCTGATGCCGTGCCCAACCTAAATACCATATTACTGTTATAACATGGCCACAGCACCCTACCGTTCGATAGCCGACAATACAATTGGAAGCGAGCTTGCTTTATTTGGTATGTACCACAAGCAATTAATATTAAGTCGCTGTAAGTTAAAACAGGAAATTCCCTAACATTTCTAAAGTCTGCCCTAACTCTATTTAGATTGCGTTCCCTAACATACTCAGATAAATCATTATTTGTTTCCATATTTTGATGAACTATTTCTAGTATTTGAGCTGCATCATCCCTGTCCCTTATTTTTGTGTGGTTTTTATTAATTAATGCAGCAGCAACAGCAAAGTCTATCATCAAATATGTAGAAGGATTGTATATTGATTCCAAAAGTAAATCTCGGGAAACGGGAGCGGGATCCATGTTCAGGCCGTGGTCAGTAGGGTAAGATTTGTCGGAGTCCATTTAGTAAGCTTATTCGTTGCTCAGATAACAAAATTAATCGGCAAAAAAAAAACAAAATAATACAAATGCAAACAAAGTTGACTTATTATTTTTCAGTTATAACTGACAGCGACGTCAACGACAGTCGCCTAGCTGTCAAAAGTGTCATAATGTCAGATTCGATGTTGCCACTTCACAGATATAAAAATCGATAAATCTATATCGATTTGATTTTCGAATTATAATTTGACACGAATTAATTAGTGAACCAATTAATTAAAGCGCCTCAAATATTATTATTATGTTTCTTTTAGTTTTTTAAATTATATTTTATTGCATAATTAAGAACAGATAACCATAACAGTTAAATTGTACAGTGGCGTTTTTGTTATGATCTAATGAATTCAAGGTCACTAGTAATTCGCATGTTTAATTATCATAACATAATAATTATCGAAAAAAAAAAGAACTAAATTGGCATTTACATCATAAAAATCGATTAAATAAAAGAATCGATTATATTTTGAATGAAATCAGTAATTGGCAACACTTTTTATTTTATCCACAAACCAAAGAATTACGGATTTACCTAATTTCATTTCAGTACTTTTTATTTGTGCAAAAATGTTGCAATCTTGTTTTGATAAATGAATACCGCGATTGATAATCATAAAATAAGATGTAATTTTTTAACAAAAGCAAATTGTTGGGCGTTTCTGGGCCGAATCCTGGCATTCCCCTTTATAATCATACTTTTCACGCGGGCAAAGCCGCGGGCGGCAGCTGTATTAAATACAACAATAAAAGAATTAGCGAAATCTGTCCAACCGTTCACGCGTGATGCCGTGACCATGGAAATAGGGATTCATTTTTATATAATTATATAGATATACTAACTGGACCGTTCACGCGTGATGCCGTGGCCAATGAAATAGCGATTTATTTTTATATTTATAGTTAAACTAGCTGGCCGCCGGAACTTCATACCGCCCAAAATCCAATAAAAGAATCCATTCTCGAGACATCAATGTATGGGAAATTATTATTTTTTCTTTTTATTTGTGAGATTTTCCGATGTTTCAATAGTTATTCTGCTATTCGGGACGTAGACAATTCAAAAATTGGTCCAGCCATTCTTGATAAATGGTGTAACTAACCCGACTTTATTTATTTATAAAGATAAAGATTAATTAATTAAATTTAATTCAGAAAATTGTACAAGGTAGTAAAATCATATTTTTAAATGTAGAATTTAGCAGGAACCTAAAAAATCTTTTTAAATGTAGAATTTAGCTTAAGGAACCTATAATCTTTTAAAATGTAAAATTTAGCCTATGGTACCTAAAATCTTTTTAAATGTAGAATTTAGCCTTTGGAACCTAACATCTTTTTAAATGAAGTACTTAGCTTAACGAACCTAAAATCTTTTTATATATTTTTTGCCGTACTACCCAGAACGAGGGTAACGTTTTTCGAGACAAAGTATGTATAGGCACGTTTGTTTGTTTATCTATTTCTTTAACACGTCATGTAGCCTAAAAAGCTGGATTGGTTTTAACAAATGAGAAATCATTTGATTTCACAGATTTGTAGAGTTCACCCTGTTAAACACTAATTTCACAAATAGGGTATTACATCCATTTTTTAAAAGTCCCCATTAGATTATATAGTGCTAAAAAACCAATTAAAAAAACACAAAATTTTTATTCAATCATTAAGTGCCATGCCATAAAATGCATTAAAATTTTACATTTTCAAATTTCGAGCGTAATTTGACGAAAACGCTGGACGCAGTGGACGCCATATTGCTCTGTGGTCATTAGTAGTTATGACGTCAGTTGGCTGTGTAAATTAAAGTACAAAGCATAGATACGCTGATCAGTTGATAGTTGACACTATATAGTTCACACAGCCGTATGACGTATAACATGGCGACTACTATTCCACGGTGTTGAAAAACAGATTTAAAAAAACTGAAAACTTTGACTTGAATTTTTAAATTTATTTTGTTATTTTATGAATTAAAACTAACATTTTCCGACTGCTTTTTGCCTAACCTATCTCAATAACATATTTTTAGTTTTTTTCCCATGTACAAATAACTTATTTTATTCAAATTCCATATTTTTGGGGTTATCAATAAATTCGGGCATAATTTTACTACTATTACGATAAGAGGTACAACCACTAAAAAGTGAAAAATAAAAAACTTTTTTACAAAAAAATACAACCAAGTCGGTTGGATAAAAAAAACACTAAATATAATGCAAAATAACTTTAATTTCGGAAGTCGGGGTTTGTATTCCTTCTTCGTTATTTGACACCGACTTCCGAAATTAAAGTTATTTTTTAATTTTTAGTGTATTTTTTTTTGGAAGTCGGTTGTTTTTTTTTTGTAAAAAAGTTTTTTATTTTTCACTTTTTAGTTATTATACCCCAGCACTAAAAACCCCAATAACATGGAACGTGGAATTTAAACATTTAGAGGACACCAAAACGTCATCGAGGTAAACGTATTTTTCGTTTTTGTTCAGTTTCTCAAAAAGCGCCGAAGCAATTACGATAAAATTGAAATGGGACCACCTCGGGAGTATATTCTTTCGGATGAAAAAAGAATTTTGAAAATCGGTCCACAACTGATGGAGAAATCGGCGTACATATATAAAAAAAAAATTAAAAAAAACGTAGAACCTCCTCCTTTTTCGAAATTCGGTTAGAAAAATACAACCGACTACCATAAAAATGACCCTAAATATAATGCAAAATAACTTTAATTTCGGAAGACGGTGTTTCTTTGTAAAAAAGTTTTTTCTGTTACTGAAAATGTTACTTGTTAAATTAAAGTTTTTTTTTATGTCTCAAAAAATTGTAAGCTTTCATTAAGTATGTAGTAAAGTAAGATTGAATAGGCTTTCAAAATCCGAAGTATAGTTAAGGTATAAGTGTAGTATAGTTTATTAGGTTTTTTGGCAACAATTAAATGCAATTCTTTCAAATTTCCTTGAACTTGTGAACTGGCCGGTAATAATTTCTTTTTCATTCATTTAAGGCCCTACTAACGGTCGAGTGGCTATCATTGAATAAAAAATCGTAGCATAGCACAGAAAATAAATATTAAAAAATCCAACTTCATGTTTGTTACAAAGAGGATAAAGCATTTTTACGTTGTTAAAACAGGTCTTAGAATGTTTCGTATCCAAAGTAGCAGGCAAAAGTGTCAGAAACGGCCGTTTTTGGTAATTTTGCCTACTACTTTGCAACAATGACGTGATGTTCTTTTATACCCAGCATTTTTTAGTATTCCATACCCGAAGGGTCCAAACTGATCCCTATTGCTGTCACTCACGTGTCCATCTGTCCATCTATTTGCCTGTCCGCCGTTTGTCACAAAATTTTGTTCCGAAGAATTTTTTAACTTCCCATGGACCTATGAACTTGAAATTCGGTGATAACGTTTAGTATGACGTAATATTTTACTTACAAATAAATATATTGATAAATCAGATTTTTTCTTTGATAATTCCCTCATTTCGTACGTAACCCTAAATGTGCGGCGTTCGATACGCACTTTGCCGGTTTTCTGAAAGCGAAAGGCTTGACGACTTGAGTTTAACTACACTTTTTGCGCAGTGGTTGAGCGTTCGTTTCCCGCACGTAACAAATATTTGTATAGCATATACACAAGACACTAAGATCCGGGTCTTGGTGTGTACATGAGAATGAATGTAGAGCAACGTTATTAAAAAAAAAGTATGAATTAAAGATTTTTAGTCAGTGGATATTATATGTAAATAACTTTAAAGCTGTTTCATTCACATGGTGGATACCAAAATCCGATTGGTACAGTCACGAGCAAAAATATGTAGGTACACAAGCAAGTTTGCTTGTGAACATATAGTTACTTGTAAGCTCGGTATCTTAAATGGATGGTTTAAAGATACACGAGCTTACAAGAAGCGCCTGAAGCACTACAAAAACGAGGGAGGCGCAACAGTGTCTTAATAATATTGTTATATTGAACTCTGAGGGCATTTTGGATTGTAATGATGAACATGATATAATAGAATTTATCTTTATTTAAGTATGTAACCATGACTTAAAAATTGTTATAAAAACAGGGTTCGAATTTTTTTATGGAAGTTGGCATATCCACCCGCCGCCGTGCACTAAAACTGAAATCTAAAAGATTATTTTTCCAGAAACCAATAGACGGTTTGACGTCTTTATACCCAACTTTCAACAAGACAAGGTTATCAATGTCTATGAATTGTTAACACAATTGAATGGAGACCCACAGCTAAAAAGTGAAAAATAAAAAAAACTTTTTATAAAAAAACGGAACCGACTTCCAAAAAATATTGCAAATAACTTTAATTTCGGAAGTCGGTGTCAAAAATCGAAGACACAAAACCAGAAACACCGACTTCCGAAATTAAAGTTATTTGCACTTTTTTTGGAAGTCGGTTCTATTTTATTATAAAAAAGTTTTTGGAATTATTTTTGTTCCCCCTCAGACGATTCATGTGACCAGACAAAGCCTGTTCGATCAGCGATGACAATAAGGTAGTTTCCTAAAAAAAACAAATTAGTTCGTCAGTTAGAATACCAAAAACAAATTAGTTCGTCAGTTAGAATACCAAAAACAAATTAGTTCGTCAGTTAGAATACCAAAAACATGTTGGCAACATATTTTTACTTTTGTCACGTAAAAATAAAACTGGCCAAGTGCGTGTCGTATTTCGCACATTAAGGGTTCCGTTCCAAATATTATGTATTAGGTATTTATTATTAAAGTATACGTTATTAATATTAAACACAATCACCAAATTTCAAGTTCATAGGTTAATGGGAACTTAAAAATTTTTCGTAATTAAATTTTGTGACAGACGACGGATGGACAGACAGACAGAGGACACGTGAATGATAACAGTAAGACTCCGTTTGGACCCTTCGGGTACGGAACCGTAAAAATGAAGACGATACAGTGCGATAAAATTTCGCGTGACATCACGGTGTGCGACACTTTTTACCATAAAGTGACGTTACGAGCAACCACTCCTGAAATTTGATGCGTTTCATCTTTGTCATTTTTATTGGTTTGGAAAGCAAAACATACGTGTCCAATATTTTTTGATAAACTAACTTACGGACAAAATAAAAATCAATATTTCATACCCACGCAACTACCTTATTGTCAAAAATCGTAATGCAAGAGATTGACCTCGTGACACCCATAGAATGTCACTTTTTCCAGAAGCTAAGGACTTTCATAGAGGTTTCTAGGCAGTTTCCACATTGAATATACCTTATGCTACTACAATCTACCCGGGCCTGCGCACGGTGAGCACTGGGTAGCTCGCCGTCCGATCAACACCAGGCCATCGTGGCCGGTGCCTGCATGCCTAGGGGTAGCGGATAAATTCTGAAAATGAGTTACCGCACTCCTGGGCACTCAGGCAGGGAACAGGGGTGGGTTTTAGTCAGTAAGAGTCTGACACGCCCTCCCGCTCCACCTAGAGCGGGAGATGTCATTGAATGATTTCCAATCCCGCCAAAAAAAAAACAAGACAAGTTTACAAATTAATTACAATAAGTTATAAAAATATTATTTCAAATATTCTCAGATCATTATCGTTATCCATATTGATGGGCGAGTAGCGCCTTAAGCTGAGGTAGGTGCATTTTTGACCTCGCACAGGTCTTTTTTTTTGTTATGATTTTCACTTGATGTAGTTATGATGTCATGTCATGTAAACACTTTGTGTTTTGCTGTGCGAGGCACAAAACAAACTTTAATACTTCTTTCTTTCTACTTTGTCAGGCGTAGGTGATGGATGATGATTGCAGTTTCACACAGACTCTTGTAACCTTCTGTCTCAGGTCAGCGTTGCATCTAAGGGAAGACTCACACTTGTCGGAAGCAAGAGGTCGCATGACGCAACGGTATGATCGTATCGCCAGTACATTCGATCACACAAGTGTTTGAAGAGATATATTTATTTATTCAATTCTGTTATAACACCCTTAAAGACGCTTCCAAGGCAATGATATAATTTTCACTTCAAATACAAACTTCAACAATAAATATCGTAAATCATTTTAGTCCAGACTTTTTTCGACAATTATTTGTGCAGTTTTAACAAATCTCGACAGGTGTTAACCAAATTGAACATTTGATAGCGCTACACTATTTATGAATTGTATGACTCATGACAAAGGGCCAATTTTTTTCTAAAATTTGCCCTACCCTTCTGGCTATTTACCCTAATTAGCCAAACATTTTTGAACTTCCCATTGACCTATGAACTTGAAATTTGGTGGTAATGTTTATTATTACGCTTATTTTACTAACAAATACCAATATATTGATAAATCATAATTTTTTTTTGATAATTCCCTCATTTGGTACTTAACCCTAAATGTACGAAGCCTGACACACACTTGGCAGGTTTTTTTGTTATTTAGATGTATGAAGAGGGAAGAAGAGGCCAAGGAAATATACATTGTATTACAAATATACATTATATTACAAATATACATTGTATTACAAATATACATTATATTACAAATATACGTTGTATTACAAATATACATTGTATTACAAATATACATTGTATTACAAATATACGGATAGTGATGGGAATGATTATGAAAGAAATGAGAGTAAACGATAAATAGCGATTCTAGTTATCACAAAAAAGTTTTGAAGCAGCACCAATACAATCTATTTCTAATAGGTGAAGAGAAAACTATGTACTTAAACCTTCTTAAACATAAGTAAGGTGGATTATGAGTACTCGCATTGTTAAATGTCATTTGGAAAAAAAATGCATACCACCCAATGGTCGAAAAAATCGACCTACATTTCAGTGTCTAGCGGCACACCGGTGTGCCAGTGGGAAAATACCGTTTGACTTGCCAAAAAAATTGCCAAAATCCCGATTCACGCGTTTTAAACCGCTGTTATTACTATTACCCAAAGTCTTTAGACCTGTGGCAAGGTTTACACACCCGGAACATGACAGACTCTATAGTTGCACGATGGCCGACTGTCAACGGGGCTTGACAGATGTTGACATTTGACGCGCGCAGGGCCTGAAGGGCAATCAATTAGTCATAGACTAAATTAACATAGGTAGAAAGATATTCCTTTTATTGAATTTCAGTCAATCTAAAGTCATTTGCATCTCCACTGAACTAGATAATTATAATCTTTGACCGTTGATTTCCAATTAAGCGCCATACAAAGACGTTTTGGCGGAGGCAGGTGCAATGATTATTATTCCTGCTCAATCGAGCTTACACACCGATAATTACATTTCAAGGGGTTTCTGGATTAAGTACTGGTGGGCCAAATTTACATCAATGAGCTCGAATCAGAAATGATTATATTCGCAAGACAACTGAGGTTACTGATATAGCCAATGATATTATACATAAAAAAGAGGTAGATATGCCACTAGCGGGCGCGAATTGTTGCAAACAATTTCAGCCAATGGGGAATAGGTATGCATGACATTATTTTATTTGTTCAATTGAAGACTTATTTAACTATAGTTAACAAATATAAAGGAATTATCAAAATATCATCATCAGTGACGAAGTTTAGCTTTAAAGTTAATAATTAGAAAGAGAAGTCCGACGTGTTTTTTGACGTCAAAGGACATGACGCCCATACAACTGCCATAGAAAACAGCGTTTTCGAGAGAGGGACAGATATATTTGTTTAAAATTGTTATATCTCGTTTAATTTTCGATCAATTTTGATTCTGCTTTCACTGTTCGTACTCTATTTTTGTATATTCATCGATACACCGGTTAGATAATAAATATTTTTTTCATGCATATTCTCTTTTGTAGCAATTTGATTTAGCTGGCTAACAGCAGCGAGCGAAAAAAACGTGTTCATTGCGTAACAATAATATATCTATGATGCCAAGTTGTGTGTTCAGTGTAAAAACTAGGATTCCAAGATAAATCTAAGAGTGAAGGAATTTCATACCTTAATTACTATACATTTAAAAGTAAGGACGAAGACGACTCAACGATATATGAACATCGCGTATCTTTCTTTTATAATATCATTGGAAATAACCCGAACAGTCGCCAAACTGAAGTGGCAGTGGGCAGGGCACATTGCTCGCAAAACAGATGGTCGATGGGACCGACAAGTTCTGGAGTGGCGCCCGCGTAGCGGAAGACGCAGCGTTAGAAGGCCTTCCACAAGGTGGACCAATATGACCTGGTGAAGGTCGCGGGTAACCGATGGCTGCAAGATGCACAGGACCAGTCGTTGTGGCGACACTTCGGCAAGGCGTATATCCAGCGGCGGTCGTCTTTCGACTCAAATGATGATGGTGATGATGATCATGAAAATTGACCTAAAGAAAAAAAAGAAAGAAAGAAAATACCGCCGATATACTGCAAACGACGTCGTGGAAAACCCAAAGGAAGATAGCAAGATGAACTAGACTGTTACATTAGAGAATGCACTACAACAGCAAAAAGTCGTGAGAAGTGACATGAGTGGTCGGAGTTGTTTGTTCTGCGGTGCGTGTCTGGTGCGTAGGTAGTGCGTCTGCGGGCATTTGCGGTGTATTGTGCGTGAGCAGTGCGTGTGTGATGCGTGTGTGTTGTTGTGTGCGGTGGTGGGCGGTGGTACCAAAGTGAGGAGGCTTATGTCTAGCGTACACTGTGATAAGTTAAGTTTATTGTCCATCTCAATTGCAACTGTTATAAAACTACAGCAGTAACATGTAAAAAGTGGGTAACATGTAGCAAGTATTCATATTTAAATTTATTTTTATTAAAAAAAAAAAACATATACTTACTTGGAATCGAGGGTGCTATTTTTTGTAATTAAATGAAGTGGGTTACAACATTTCAATTACTGTACAGTAGAAAATTCTCTCGACCCTTTCTTAGTTGTCCCGTTGCAAATTCTAGCTGGGTTGGTTTCTCTGGAAAATAAAATAAAACTATTAAACTATTGTGAGTCATTTGCCAATTATTTTTTTGAGACAAGCCCACCACGCTGTTCACAAACCACTCATATCACTTCTGTAAGCCAGAATCAACAGTGGCGACCACCAGAAAAAAACGCCGAAGCAATGAAGCTCGACGAGTTCCAGAGAAACGATTGAAATGTCTTGGGTTCCGCAAAGAAATTAATCAGAAAAGACAGCGGAGGAGTCAGTAACATAATTTCCACTTCCCTCTTAATCAAGCGAGAGACAGAACAAAGGAAGGCCATTAGGCACAAAGAGGGTACTACAACTGAGGTAAGCCCAGTTACCAAGCACCACTGGTTCAAAAAACTAATATTAATGGGTGCTACTACTCAACGCTACATGCAACAACATTTGATTCCAATAATAGGTATGGCAAAAATGCTTAAACGCACGGAAATTCGTTCCAGTTTCCACAAGGTCCGTGTAATAGACAACTCCAGACGTAGGCTAAATACTATCCAACATAATATTGCGTTCATTTTGCCAAAGAGTATACTCCCTTAAGATATGATGAGCGGATTGTTCATATTCGCAATCAGGTGTAGAAAACATAAAGGCGAGGCCACAAGCTTGAAACATTTGCCATTTCTCTCTTCTTCAAATGCCCTAGATTTTATTTATAACTTAGATCAATAAGTCCCGTCCTCTAGCCGAACTGAGATAAGTCGTCCCTAATACAATATATTCTTAGATTCAATAAATGGCTGACCTGTTTTGCTGAACCTATTTCGAATCTGTTTACGGCCATATACTACATATATATTTTTAAATCTTCAAGCGAAATTCTGATACAAACTTATGATATTCGAGCAGATTTTTTAGATCTTAGGGAATATTATGTACCTAATATTTATTTTTGGCTGAAATAATGATTTTTTGGAATTATTGTGGAGATGATAGGAAATAGAGTTTAAAAACCAGCCAAAAACGAATTAGACTCACGAGAAAAAGGTTCCAAACAAATAATATGTTTATTAGGTTGTTTTTTTTTTGCTACCTAAGAACTATTTTCAATTTTTTTTTTAATTTTAGGCCCAGTGGTTGGAGATAAAGGGTTTTTCATCTATTTTCATTAATAACTTTAAAACTATAATATTTTTAAATAACGAAAAAAAAATACGTTTGAGACCCTCATAATGTTCCCTTTCATTTGATACATGTGAACTTTGTTTTTTGAATGTCCAATTTTTTATTTAGGATACCTACAAGTTCGTGTTCGGATCACAAATATTCATGTTTGTACTAAATTTCAACTCTATCGCTCCAGCAGATTCGGAGCAAATTAGCTGTGACATGTGGTCATACAGACAGACACACGAGTAATCATACAAGGGTTCCGTTTTTTCATTTGGACTTTCGGAACCCTAAAAATGAAAGAAGAAGACATGTCGCGCCGCCCTGAAATCGGGAAAAGGTCATGATGATAATATCTAAATTTAGAGAATAAAAATAAACTAATGGCTCTCACACTTGTGTTATAAGCTGTACATCTGTAATCTCAACACCGTCGATGAGGAGAAATTGTGCGAATGTCGTGAATGGAATCAACATTACTGGCAGTTGAAGCTGGGTGGCGCGAGCGATGAGAGCGAGCGCTGAGCGGAGTCAGCGCTAAGCGGAGCGATCTGAACAGGAAGGTGACTTTGGAGCTGAACAGAAAATACACAGAAAATTTAAAACATAAATTTTTAAATGAAAACTTATTTAGGCACGTTGGGCATTTTTGAGATGGGAAAAACAATTGAACTCGCCACCGACACCGACACTGACGCCGACACCGAAACCGACACTATTTGTAGGGAAGATGTTAAAAACCTGTCAAACATGTACATTTTAACTTCTGCCAGCGAGGTCACCCGCGTGGGATTTATACATTCCTCATCATAAATTGTAACTCATGTGCAATTCCAGACTATAATCTGTAGCTGTGCCAAATTTATCTAGATTCGTTAAGTCATTCTGGCGTGATTGAGTACAAAATCCCCTGCAAAATTTCCCATTTATAATAATAATGGAAGTACTATAGGATTACGTTAGTTTCCTAATTCGCTTTGGTCGCATGTCCAGTACAGGTTTGCCTCTTTCTCTATTAAGACGCAGATAAATGCCAATGGCCTTGAGTGGTTAGCTTGCGTGTTATGTACTGTGCTCACGCAACGCGTCGTACTTAATAGCACTCGCCCATCAAGGAGCGCTGTCCCAAATTAGATGCATTTTTAATGTATTTCACATAAAACAACAAGTATTATACTAAAACACGTATACGAAAAGATAAATAATCTTTAAAATGGTTACAGTTTCATAAAAACAAACTTAATAGTTCTTGCGTGATTCTCAATTTTATATCCGCTGTAGACGTAACTTTACAAATTAGGTAATTACACTATTTTATAAAAATATAATTTCAAATAACCACATATCAAATTACGAAGAAAACTGTCTAGAGTAACATATATTTTTGTTAAACGAAATAAAATTAGTCGTTTAGATCTGATGTTTAACTAAAAACCATTAAAAGTCGTATCGCCTGAAGAGCTACGGTGCCATAGACAGACACACGCACATAGCGGTTAAATTTATGACATATTTTGGTGTCGGAAGCCTAAAAAATAGTGCCCGCTCCAACTTACAACTTGTACAGAAAAACGTATTCCTTGATGCGTACTTCCTTACGCAATGCATTCAAGATTCTAAGCCGACTTTACGCAATGGCCGGGCGGCTCTTATTATAAGTACATGATGAGTACGCTTCGGCGCACACCGGTAGATCAGCATAGTTGACTAACAGTGGGTCTGGTTCTACTGAGACGTAAGAGTGAGGTTCTTTTTAAGGAATACTGGTATCTTTGCCTAGTTTTTACACGACTCCCCAAAAAAAGGAGTATTATGTTTTCAGGGTTCATGTGTGTTTGTGAGTTTCTTTATTCTACTGTAACTTTTAAACGGCTTAACCGATATCATGTTTGTGTTATACAATAATACAATACGATAATACAATTATGGTTAAATTTTAGTATTTATAATAATAGCGCAACCGCTATCCTGGTGAAAATTTAACCATTATTGTACGAGTATTAAAATTAAGGATAAACACAATAATAAAATAGTAGTGAAATAAAAATTGCCTTCAACAGAATTTTCTCAAAGAAATAATGTCTTAACAATTAATAGGAACTTGTCAAAAATAGTACTGTTGTCTCACTGGTATTATTTCGGTTTACCTACATTCGTGAAATAAATATGAATGAATGTTTTACTAACTTCAATTAAGCCAATACCTAACCCATTTTTTTTTCTCCAACTTTATAATTGTACAAAATTGCATGCCGTTCCGATATTCATTATTTGCGAACGATATTAATTTACAACTAGTGTTTCTCATCGTAAGCTAATATCTGTGTGTAACATTTTATGAGAAATAACCATAAAAATTAAAAAAAATAAAATGGGGGAGCCATGGTTCATGAAAAAAAAAACGTTCCATTTTTATTTTCATAAAAACAAAAATTATTATTAAATTTTGGGTGCAACAACAACAAAGTGAAAAATAAAATACTTTTAACAAAAAATACAACAGACTTCTAAAAACGAAAATACACTAAAAATTGCAAAATAACTTTAATTTCGGAAGTCAGTGTCAAATAACGAACAAACACAAAATATGTGTCCAAATTTTTTTGATAATCTTACTTACGGACAATATAGAATTAATATTTTTGAACCCAGGAAACATCTCTATTCCATTTTAGCCTGCTATACTAACCTATTTTAATTCGTATTGATCATGTAATACGTACTGTGACAAGTCAAATGGCTCTCCAATATTGTAAAACTGTCCTATTAACGATTTAGCCAGACAGGAACCAAACTTATAGGTAGTAAAGTCGGTATAATAACATGACAAATATGCCTAATCGAGGCACTTAAGGCGCTATTAACCGACAATGACCTTGAGTGATTAGCTTGCGTGTTCTGGGCCGACCTCACGTAACGCGTCGTACCTCCAACCAGTATTAAGACTCGCCCATCAAGGAGCGCTGTTCGAAATTAGACACATTATTAATTTATTATAAATTAAAAAACAAGTATTATACTAAAACACGTATACTAAAATATAAATAATTAAATGTTTATTAAAATGGTGAAGGTTTCATAATAATAAATTTTATATTTTTTGCATGATTCTCAATTTTTTATCCGCGTTAGAAATAGCTTTACAAATTAATTACACTATGTTATAAAAAATATAATTTCAAATATTCACATATCAAATTACGAAAAAAATGTCTAGAGTAACATATATTTAAAAAAAAAAATAAGACCAGTCGTTTAGACGTGATGTTCAATTAAAAATAATTAGAAGTCGTACAACTGCGCCTTAAGTGGCCAATTCCTTAATTCCTCGTAACTGACGAGTATGGCATAAATTGTTGCAGTATTGCCGTGGCTACAATTTTATTACAAATGTGGTCAGTGGCAAGCAGCATTACGATTGCAGTCATAAAAATGCCACCATTGATTCTTGTGAGTTACCTTAACCGATAATAAAAATACTTTTCCTTATTTTCAGCATCCAATTAGTTATTTAGTTGATCATTAAAATAGTTGTACGAAGAATAGAAATCTATAATACTCATATGCATACTTCTAAGTTAAGTTAAGGCCGATTTCACCAATTCTAACCGCCCTGTTTTCGACGTTTAAGCTTGCTTAAAAGCGTTTAGCCGCTGTCATAATGCTGAAGACTTTATTTGTTTGTTTGGTTGAACGCGCTAATTTCAGGAACTACATGGATCGAATTGAAAAAATATTTTTGGGTTAGTCCATTTATCGAGGAAGGCTGTAGGCTATATAACATCACGCTGCGACCCACAGGAGCGAAAAATGAAATTATCAATGAAAAATGTGGCAAAAATGGGAAGCAAAATTCTTTTGAGAGCTTCAGTGGCGTGCGCTGCGTAAACGGTTAAAGTTACGCAAAAATTATGTATGACGGAATTGTTCTCCTTTTAAAGTTCGATGAAAAAGTTCACGACAGCATATGTCTATCTTTTAAGGTTAACTCACTATAATTTTTATTTTTTACGCCAAGCTTAGTTCAGTAAAACTTAGATTGTAGAGCGTATGGTGAAATCGGCCATTAAGAGGCATTTATGAGAGATTAGCTGAATCGACAACATATTACCAGGAAAAATAAACGAAAGTTAGTGAAGTGTATGAACTATGTATATACTTCTGACGACCATTATTATTAGGGGAAAATCTGATCAATACTAGAGGTAACGTTAATAAAAGATAAAAATATTCAAAACGTTGACTCACTAATATTAACATCTATATAAATGAAGTGAGTCAGGTAAATTTTCGACAGGTCACTGGAAAAACTTGCAACCCACGGATGCCCCTCAAGTTAAAAGGGAAAATCTATAAGTCCGTGATTAGACCTGTCGTACTGTATGGGTCAGAATGTTGGACTGTGAAAAAGACGGATGAAAAAAGAATGCATGTAGCGTTGATGAGAAAGTTGAGATGGATATGTGGAGTAACAAGAATGGATAAAGTGAGAAATCAGTACATTAGAGGTAGTTTAAAAGTGGCGCCAGTGACAGAAAAGTTGAAAGGGAACCGCTTATCTTGGTATGTGAAGAGGAGGGATGAAACACAGGTAACTATAAAAACTTTTTTTATAAAAAATAGAACCGACTTCCAGAAAAAGTGCAAAATAACTGTAATTTCGGAAGACGGTGTTTCTGGTTTTGTTTCTTCGTTTTTTTTGACACCGACTTCCGAAATTAAAGTAATTTTGCACTTTTTCTGGAGATTGGTTTAATTTTTTTGTAAAAAAGATTTTATTTTTCACTTTTTAGTTGTGGTTCCCCACTAAATTGTGTTAGCACTTGTGTTAATACATGCGATCGCAGCAATCGCAGTTGATTTGCTGTAATTTTTTGAAGAGTTCCGTTGTCTGTCTCCGAAACTCTTCATCAGATGTAAATGAAATTTAAATGGGACCATTTCGGGATAAAGCCCTTTCGAACAAAAAAAAATGCAAATCCGTCTATATACGATGGAGTTATACACGAACATATATAAAACAAAAATACATTTATTTTTATTTATTTCTTTTTTAAAAAACGTTGCCCCACACTAGGTATATTCCTGTATCGTGGGTGCGTTCACAAACATGTAAATTCACATACACAAGACACCCAGACCCGGAACAACTATCTGCAGGTCATACAAATATTTGTTCCGTGCGGGGATCGAACCCGCGACACGCAGCGCTGCAGCCGAACGCTCAACCACTGCGCCAACCGTGTCGTCAAACACAACACAACAACAACAACAACAACAAACAACAACAACATTTCAACATTTGAATTGATAAATTTATCAATAAACTCAGAAATAGATAACTTTTATCAATTAATATTATTTATTAATAACGAAAATAAAATAAACCTAAGAAAACTATATAATAACCAAATATTTTTAATTATAATAATATTAGTAATTTATTTATTTATTACTTTAATTGCAGTTGTAAAAATTACTAATATTTTTTATGGGCCAATTCGATCATCTTTAAATTAAATATAATGATAAATAAATACATTAATATTCGAAAAACCCACCCTATTTTAAAAATTATTAATAGATCACTAATTGATTTACCTTCCCCATCAAATATTTCAAGATGATGAAATTTTGGCTCATTATTAGCTTTATGTTTAATTATTCAAATTCTCCTTCTTTTTTGAAGTCGGTTAAAAAGAGTTATGAATATAAATGTGGATGGATGGAGTGGGAGATCCCGGCTAGAAAAAATGGATGGATTGTGTGAGGAGTGATATGAAAGAAAAGGGAGTTAGTGATAGCGTGACGGCTGACAGGACAGAACGGAAGAAAAAAACGTGTTAGTAGTAACAAGTCAGTGTTTGTATTTTATCTCATCGTTATTTGACACCGACTTCGGAAATTAAAGTTATTTTTAAATTTTTACTGTCTACTTTTCTTGTTTTGAAGTCGGTTGTTTCTTTTTTGTATTTTTTTTTTGATTTTCCACTTTTTAGTTGTTATACCCTAGAACTCCGAACCCCAATAACATGGAACGTGGAATTTAAACATACTCGTAATTGGAGAAAACCAAAACGTCATCTAGGTATACGTATTTTTTGTTTTTGTTCAGGTTTTCAACCGCTGAAGCAATTTCGATAAAATTTATATGGGACCACCACGAGAGTATATTCTTTCGGATAAAAAAAAGAATATGGAAAATCGGTCCACAAATGACAGAGAAATCGATGGACATAAAAAAAAACATACAGTCGAACATAGAACCTCCTCCTTTTTCGAAGTCGGTTTAAAACGTGTTGCGCCGACCCCAAGTAACATGGAATAAGGGCAGAAAGATGATGATAAATGTGGAGAGTCGTTTGAGCTTGTCATCGTGGTGAAAGGATTAGTCAGACTGCGTCTACTGGACCGCACCAACCGCGCCTATACACCTGCACTGTGAAGGACCCGATGAAAGCTTCTGACGCTACAATTAATGTAACCAGCTTCTGGGCCCGAAGTATTTAAAAGTCAGCAAACCATCGATTCGAAAGAAGAAGAATATCTTTGTAAATAAAAAACTTTTTTAC
The DNA here is from genome assembly GCA_951329385.1 of Polia nebulosa. Lineage (NCBI taxonomy): Eukaryota > Metazoa > Arthropoda > Insecta > Lepidoptera > Noctuidae > Polia > Polia nebulosa. The sequence continues at coordinate 3,156,881 of OX589587.1, read as the reverse complement.
AAAAAAATGGATCCGACTTCCAAAAAAAAGTGCAAATAACTTTAATTTCGAAAGTCGGTGTTTGTATTTTATTTCTTCGTTATTTGACACTGACTTCCGAAATTATTTTTTTTTTTAATTTTTAGTGTATTTTTTTTTTGGCTGTCGGTTGTTTTTTTTGTAAAAAGTTTTTTATTTTTCACTTTCTACTTGTTAAACCCCAAAACTATAAATCCCACTAATATGGAACGTGGTATTTAAACATAGTCATAATTGGAGAACACCAAAACGTAATCTAGGTAAACGAATTTTTGTTTTTGTTCAGTTTTTCAAAAAGCGCAGAAGCGATTTCGATAAAATTTATATGGGACCACCTCGGGAGTATATTCTATCGGATGAAAAAAAGAATTTTGAAAATCGGTCCACAATTGACAGAGAAATCGGTGGACATAAAAAAAACATACAGTCGAATATAGAACCTCCTCCTTTTACGAACTCGTTTAAAAATAAATGGGGTATTTTACAAAAAAAAAAAAACGAATTAGTTCGTCAGTTAAATAACCAAAAAACGAATTAGTTCGTCAGTTAAATAACCAAAAAACGAATTAGTTCGTCAGTTAAATAACCAAGAAACGAATCAGTTCGTCAGTTAAATAACCAAAAAATATTCGATTCGTATTTCTTTTGTCACGTAAACAAAAAACCAGCCAAGTGCGAGTCGGATCGTACACGTAGGTTTCCATGCCATTATCAATAAAAACGTCAAAAAAATCGTGTCTGTTGTATGGGAGCCCCATTAAATATTTATTTTATTCTGTTTTTTTTAGTATTTTTTGTTATAGCGGCAACAGAAATACATCATCTGTGAAAATTTCAACAGTCTAACCATCACAGTTCATGAGATACAGCCTGGTGAGACGGACGGACAGCGGAGTCTTAGTAATAGGGTCCCGTTTTTACCCTTTGGGTACGGCACCCTAAAAATGAGGGCGATAGAGTGTGTTGAAATATCGCGTGACGTCACGCGGTGCGACACTTTTTACCACCAAAGTGACGTAACAAGCCAATCAAATGTTTTTTGCTTATTTAACTGACAAACTAATTAGACTTTTTCAGTAAAATACCCCATTACTAAATGTATGTTGTGTATCAAAATAGTTGAAAATCATCTACCTAATTTTTTTTGCTGTGTTCATAAATCTCAGGACAAGGTTTGTATGAAAGAAAATTTTGGGAAATCGAAAAAAAATTATTGCACCTGTGCGAAGGCAGGGCAGTTTGCTAGTATATAAAATATATACTTAATCTTATCATTAAAACTGTTATTTGTATAGCGAGCCTTTGAGCCGTATATTCCTGCACTCGTCACGCCGCAGTGCAAATGATAAACTGTAGTATTAAACAAATATTGAAACTGTTCGTTCGCTTTGATGTCCGTCATCATCGTTTGATTATCCGTGCGTAGCAACCACAGAACAGAAAGAGGTCTAGACTGCTGGAGAAGACATTGACAAAACAATTTTTTGAAATGGAAACTTCTTTAAACGCGTTGGGCATTTTTGAGATGGGAAAAAACTATTGCACTCGTGCGACACCGACACCGACACCAACACTAACACCGACACCGTCACGGATTGAAGTGAAAACTTCATAGACGCGTTGGGCATTTTTGTTTAAGTTTTCACTTATGTCCACACTCCCGGCCACTCTTTTTTAACCGACTGTATTCGACTGTATGTTTTCTTTTTTTTATGGCCATCGATTTCTCTGTCAGTTGTGGACCGATTTTCAAAATTATTTATTTATCCGAAAGAATATACACCCGAGGTGGTCCCATGTAAAATTTATCGAAATTGCTTGAGCGGTTTTCTAAAAACTGAACAAAAACGATAAATACGTTTACTTAAAAATGACGTTTTAGTTTTCTCCAATTACGAGTATGTTTAAATTCCACGTTCCGTGTTATTGGGATTTTTTGGTCTGGAGTATAACAACTAAAAAGTGAAAAATAAAAAACTTTTTTACAAAAAAAAACAACCGACTTCCGAAAAAGAAAATGCACTAAAAAATTAAAAAACAACTTTAATTTCAGAAGTCGGTGTCAAAAAACGAAGAAATAAATTACAAACATCGACTTCCGAAATTAAAGTTATTTTTTGCAATGTCGTTGCGAAGCGTTAGCGTTAGCACTATTATAAAAGTTATTTGGCTAGAGGGGCTGATCATATAGCCTCCATATTCATGCTTAGTCTAGATTGCTCACGAATTTTAGCAGTAATAGACTTTAGTACCCTTTACGGGTCGTCAGAAGCCCGAAAGTCTGACAACCAGTCTTACCAAAGGGTATCGTATTACCCAGTTATTTTTTATTTTTAACCGACTTCCAAAAAGAGGAGGTTCTCAATTCGTCTGTATGTTTTTTTTTTTTTGTGTGTGTATGTTACCCGATTTCTCCGTCAGTTGTGAACCAATTTTCAAAATTCTTTTTTAATCTAAAAGAACATACTCTTGAGGTGGTCCCATATAAATTTTAACAAAATTGCTTCAGCGCTTTTTGAGAAACTGAACAAAAATGGAAAATACGTGTACCTCGATGACGTTTTGGTGTTCTCCAAATGTTTAAATTCCACGTTCCATTATATTGGGGTTTTTAGTTCTGGGGTATAACAACTAAAAAGTGAAAAATAAAAAACTTTTTTACAAAAAAAAATACAACCGACTTAAAAAAAAAAATACACTAAAAATTTATAAATAACTTTAATTTCGGAAGTCGGTGTCAAATAACGAAGCAGTAAAAATACAAACACTTTTTTTTTTGAAGTCGGTTGTATTTATTAAACTTAATGCACAAGTAAGAATTACTGTACAATGGCGGACTTAATGCCTTAGTCATTTTCTACCAGTCGACCTTAGGGTGGTGCAGAGACGGAACGTGGCAGGTGCAACTTAAGGGAAAGAATAAGCGGAAAAAAAATACATTCTTAAATACATACATACAACAAAATTAAAAATGTAATTGAGAAAAACGAAAACAACGAATCAGCGTTGTGACGATTTTTCCAACTCCTTGCGAATGTGTTCACGCACCTTCAACTTAAAAGAGAACCGACTGGTTGCCGTCCTGATGTTCGGAGGGAGCGCATTCTATAAGGAGACCGCCTAGACATGGAAGGAAGAATGGACAAACCCAGAGCGGTGAGAGGGACATCGCAGAAGACGATTATTGGTTGAACGAAGATTTATAGCGTGAGTCACAGAAACTAAAAATGTGAAGTCAGATAAGAAGGAGAAGTGGGTTTATCGAGTTGAGAAAACAAAGTAGTCAAGGCCCTTAGCGCTTTACGCTGACGAATGGGTATCCATTTCTTTAATTTAACCCAGTTACTGGGTTGTGGAGGTCAGATGGGCAGTCGCTCCATATAAAATATTGATATTCAGCTGCATCCGGTTAGACTGAAAGCCGACCCCAAGATAGTTGGGAAAAGGCTAGGCAGGCAGAACAGTCTTTAGTATTTGGCGGCAACACAATTCCGTGGTCTGTGTTATGCACTCAGTCAATCGTTTGCAACCATATAATATTGTAACTTTGTTGATTCGGACCTCAAAGCGAAATTTTCTGACCATATTTGCTTTATGGAAACACAACATATTTACGTAGTTTTAAAACTCACATCAACAGGAAGAAATTGGGCAGTCTATATTTGAACATTATCAACGTGGTGTAGGTCGTTGGTCCGAACACAGGCTACTTTGTGTTCATTATTTCAGCATCACTGCTCTCAAAAACGGTGAAAAAACAAATCGTGAGGAAGTCCACATGCCCTAGAACCAATTATTCGAAGACATGTGACATCCACCAACCCGCACTGGGCCCGCGTGGTGGATTAAATCTCTCAGTCAGAAGAGGTCTATGTCCATGCGGTAGAATCATTAAAAAAAAAACTTTTTTACAAAAAAAACAACCGGCTTTCAAAAAAAAAATACACTAAAAATTAAAAAATAACTTTAATTTCGGAAGTCGGTGTTTGTATTTTACTTCTTCGTTATTTGACACCGACTTCCGAAATTAAAGTTATTTTTTAATTTTTAGTGTTTTTCTTTGTGAAAGTCGGTTGTTTTTTTTGTAAAAAAGTTTTTTATTTTTCACTTTGTAGTTGATATACCCCAGAACTAAAAACCCCAATAACATGAAACGTGGAATTAAACATTCGGAGAACACCAAAACGTCATCGGCGGACATACATATAAAAAAAAATATAGTCGAACATAGTACCTCCTCCTTTTTCGAAAGTCGGTTAAAAACTGATTTTACTACTCTATGCTATAGTTGCTCGAACCACAGCAAGCATTTCTTAATCTTGATGAATCAACCTGTGCTGCTGTGGAGCCCGAAACTGTGAACCACGAGCCCCTAAGATTAATAAACCCTCCCACATGTATAATAGCAAACAAACAACAAACCAAAAGTGGTTACTTAATGCATCTTAAGACATCTTCAAAACCATAAGAGGAATCATAAGTTTTTTTGTAGACACCACTCCAGAGACAAACAACTAACTCTTCTGTCTAGAATTATTGATGACTTCCTTAACATTCGAGACTTTAACTGTAACTTTAACGTTTCATGCCATGCAATAACATCTCCCGCACTGGGTGGAGCGGGAGGGCGTGTCAGACTCTTATTGACTAAAACCCACCCCTGTTCCTTCCCTGCCCTGAATGCCCAGGGGCTCGGTAAGTTTATTTCGAATTTATCCACAGCCCCTGATGACGGGCCCCGTCATGTTTTGCTGAGAACTGTTTGAGGCGCGCGTGGAACACTACGCACCTTTCATGCCATGCTAACGCCCACATTCTAAATCAGAAGGAAAGTACCTCGACTCCATTCGATTCGGTCTCCATAACAACGAAAAAAGATCGTGAGATAAAGACGTCATCATCTGCCTAGCCTTTTCCCAACTATCTTGGGTCAGCTTCCAGTCTAACCGGATGCAGCAGAATACCAGTATTTTACAAGGAGCGACTCCCTATCTGACCTCCACAACCCAGTTACTGGGTAATACGATACCCCTTGATAAGACTGGTTGTCAGACAAAGATGTGAGTTAAAGACGTGAATGTCAATAAGTTCGATTGAGGAGTTCTAAGTCGCGTGGAGGAAATTACATAAATAAAATAATAAAAAAGTAAATCTCATGTGAGATGTGAATGTATACCGGAAGTAATAAACTATTGCTCCTTTAAATATCAACTAAGTATTGGTTTTTGAAACCTCCCAATCTCCAGTAAGTTCCAAAGCTCGAATAATAAAACAAAACCTAGATCGAGATTACCAAGAGCCTGCAAAGAAGTGGGATATCTTTTAGCTACGCAGCGCAGTAAAAAACAAATAAGAAATATAAGGTCTATTAAAAGATTTTCCTTTAAACGATAAAACTTTTACACTCTATGTCATCGGTTGTCAAAGTTAGCAGGCCATTACAGAGGTTTGCCACGACGGAGTAGTTTCTATGCCGTACCGCTATAAAAAGTTAATTTTTCCTAAGCAAACCGTACAAATGCGCAACGACGGAGAAATATTTTCAAATCAATTTCATTTGCGAGGTTTCTGCACTGGCTCGTTTTACAATATTTTTATTTCTTGAAAAGGGTAGCACGGTAGCAAGGTAACGTTCTTTATTAAATAACTGCATAGAACTCGGACCAAGTTAATGGAAAAATATTCCATTCCCAGAAAAGTAGAATGCATACTTTCAGAGGCTTCACAAAATTGTTGTGATCTTTTTGGGTTCCGATGGTCCGAATGAAAAAACGGCACCTTTTAGGATCACTCGTGTGTCTGTCTGTCTGCCCATCTTTCATAACCAATTTTCTCTGAATTTACTAGACCGATTGAGTTGATATATGAACACAAATGAACATAATATGTTACCCAAATACGAACGTGTGAAATATTTTGGCATATGGTGGTCACTTTGGGGTGCAAAATGGAAAATTGAAAAATAACATTTTTGAAACTGTACTGTGAGACATATTCAATATTATAAAATTAACTGGTTTAAAGTTATCTAAGAAAATAGGTGAAAATTTACCGAACTACTGAGTTCGAAAAAATGCAGAAAATAGTCTTTATATGAAGATTACAGCCTATAAGTGTGAGTTTTTTTTAAACGTAAAAAATATATTATTCGTTCGATACCCTCTGCACGCGAGTTCGACTCGCACTTGACCAGTTTTTATGAAGAAAATTCTCTGTAAATTGGATTAGAATAAAGATTTCTATTCGTTTATTGCAGGGTGGAAACCCTTTCACTGCGGTCAGTGAAGGGCAGACAAAAGTCATATTTTTGTTCGTACATACAATCGTTCATGTCTAGATTTGGGCGCAGAGCTAATTAGTGTTAGTTAGTGTAATGTAGTAATTTTAATGATTATAATTCTATATGCTTGTTACGGCCGCGAATCACATTTTGACCAACATACAACCTGACACTGACCTGCAATTTGCTAAAAAAAAATTGGAATTTTGCGGGCTGCCATGTACATTTCACCTTAACGCAACTCCCAACACTCGCAACTCCGGATGTACGGACGGACGGACGGATGGACGGACGGACGGACGGATGGCCGGATGGCCGGACGGACGGACGGACGGACGGACAACGGAGTCTTAGTTATAGGGTCCCGGTGGTTACCCTTTGGGTCCGGCACTCAAAAATAAAAAAAGAACTTTCTTCTTTTAATTTTTTAATTGAATACTGTTGTAGTAAGCAATTCCAACTGACGCCTTTTCTTGCTTATTCTCCTAATCTTTAAATTTTCGTTTTAGCTTAGTCCTGTATGCTTTGGCAACGATTTCACAAGAGGTTCCATCACAATTACGAAGCTATAATCACACTAATTTCATATAATCAGAACATAATATACTTGTAACAAAGGAAGCTGACATCCGGCGAGCAAAATTATATTTAGATTTATATCAATAATCCGTGTTCCAAGTAGAGGCAGGTACCCTCTACTACATTACCGCCTGATATTTTTAAAAGATAGACATAGCACTTCCGTCTAAGCAATTTAAGGTATTACTCATTTCATGATAAGATTTAGTTCTAACCTTGTGTAAGACTGTTTGAAGAACCATCGAGCCATTCTATGCGATTGACTCTCAGAAAAATAAACGATCCGCAATAATTCCATTTTCTATATTGCCTCCTCAACCCTCTTATTCAAGGAGACTTTAAACAACATCGAAAGCTTTAACGGACTTCAAACAAGAGGAGGCTCTATATTCGACTGTATGTTTGTTTTTTTTATATACCTACCGATATCTTTTTTTTATATAGACCGATTTCAAAATTATTTTTTTATCCGCAAGAAAATACTCCAGAGGTACTCCCACATAAATTTTATCGAAATTGCTTTAGCGCTTTTTTAAAAATCATCAGATTCAAAAAACGTATGTACGTAGATGACGTTCTGGTCTCCTCCAATTACGAATATGTTCAAATTCCATGTTCCATGTTGTTGGGGTTATCAATTTGGACGTAACTTTAATATTTAGTTTTAGTTCTGGGGTATGACAACTAATAAGAGAAAAATAATTTTTTTTTAGAGTTTACAAGAAATACAACCGACTTCCGAAAAAGAAAATACACTTAAAGTTTAAAAATAACTAATTTTGGAAGTCGGTGTAAATTAACAAAGAAATAAAACACAAACACCGACTGCCGAAATTAAAGTTATTTTTAAATTTTAAGTGTATTTTCTTTTTTGGAAGTCAGTTGCATAATTTTAATTTTTTTTTTCTGTTTTTATTCTGTGTCTTGTGGGAAGACAGAAATAAGGTTTTGTTTGAAAAGTCTGACGCCAAAACCAAGTAACATTCAGAAGCGTGGGATGGGCACGCGCTACCGACATGTCATGTGGTCAATCTCTTACATTATTCTTTTCGACAGTCGTTATTGTTTATACAGAGTGGAAACTTTCAGAAGGCCAGAAATAGGAACTACCTTAACCATTGCAGCTACACGAAGAGGGCCTTCTGCCCGGGGGTGGAGGCTGCCCGGGGGTGGAGGCTGCCCGGGGGTGGAGGATAAATTCGAAAGAGTTACCTCGCCCCCGGGCGCGTAGGGCAGGGAGGAACAGGGGTGGGTTTTAGTCAGTAAGAGTCTGACACGCCCTTCCGCTCCACCCTAGAGCGGAAGAAGTCATAAGATGATTTCCCACCCCCCCAAAAAAAAAAAAAAAACACGAAGAGGGTCTTAGGAGGGTATCCCGAATTTTTTGTGAAAATTTGATCCCCTTTCACAGATTTACAAAAAAAATTACAGTTAGCAAAAAAACTGCCATTTTACACGATTTCTTTTTTGTTGCTATTTGATACCGTTTCTAATACTGATCAAAAAGTTATTCGGCCAACACTGGTTAGAGTAGGTACTAAAAAAGTCAAAAATAACAAAAAAAAACGTTTCCCCGAAATATTTAAAAACGAAAATTTTACACAAAAATTTTTGAAGTGAAATCTTTTTTAGACGCGTTGGGCATTTTTGATCAAGTTTTTTGTTTTCACTTCAGACGGTACTCCCGGAGTACACAGTTTTTTTTTATGTCAAATAATCCTATTTCATAAATTGATCAAAAACTTCTATTAAACCAATCATCGCAGGAGTAGATACTACGGATCAAAATTTCACGAAAAATTATAGATAGTCTCTTTAGACCTTTTCGTGTAGCTGCAACGGTTGAGGTAGTTTCATTTACTGCCCCGCTGAAAGTTTCCACCTGAATGATGTCATTTTGTCTCCAGTCTCTGAGTCTTTTCATGTCTAAGATACCAAATGACTATTTTTTATCTGTCTAGTGCCTTTCAGTTTTTATATATCTATCTCTTCCATCATTAACCCTCCATTTATTTATTTTAAGTTTTTTTTCTAATAAGTATATATTTTAAATGTATTTTTTATGTATTTCTATGATCTTTCAGTCCATCCCAAGGTTGCTAGTAGATAGCGCTGTCAGTGATAAGACCGCCGTTGTACCCGGAGCCAAAATCTATACTAATCTAAAACAACATACCTACGTAGGTTCCCTAATTGGATCTGCCATGATCGAATATCCCAGCTTTCAGAAAATTAATTTTGGTCGTGCAAGCGAGGTAGCTAAATGTAACATTTCGGTTACGCGCTATTCATGTCCATGTCAAGCCAATACTATCGGGCTATGCTCAAATTAGTACTGGCGTACAAAAGACTAATGACGTCATGTCTATCAAATGCATCCCTGTGTGACGTTCAATGTTGAAAGGGGTCTGTTTGCTGTGGTTTTGGTGCTGGCGTAGTAATTTCACAGAGGCTTAGCTTTATAGGATCGGAGGAATATTGTGCTACAAAAGGTATGTTGGAAGTGTGGCAAGCATCTGAGATGAGAATGCTAAGAGATGTGTTATGCTAATTGATAGAATAAATAAAAAATAAATTTATATAACAAAATTTATTTTTTTATTTTTGTCTGAAAATGACACCAGTGACTTCAAAGTGGTGTGGTAATGGATTTTCGTTGTATGAATATTTGAGAAATGGGATGAAAAATTACTAAGTTTGCACAGTCCAACAAAACACGGCTTGCAAATTACTTCATAATTTTCTAGTTTAATTTAGACTGCTGCTGCTTAATTAAAACAGTTTTATAATTATTAAGTGTTGAACAGTTTTGGATGTCTAAACTGCATGTCCGACGACTCAGCACAGAGACGTCAAGCGAAGAACGACGACCTAATCACACTAATATTAAAAAGGCGAAAGTTTGTGAGTGTATGTGTTTGTATGTTTGTTATATCTTCACGCTCATACGGCTGGACTGATTTGGATGAAATTTGATATGTAGATAGCTTATACCCTGTGTTAACACATAGGCTTTTTTTTACTTCTTATCCCGATTTACGCGGGTAAAATCCTGGGGCGCATCTAGGAATGGCATAAGTCTAGACAGAGTGTTGATTATTTTTGGGTTAATAGTCCGAGCGTTTTTCTGTTTTTGCTCCATGGTGCACCTATAAGTAATGTGTCCTGAACGTCACCCACTCACAGTAGTGAGTCATAAAATAATATTTATTATGCAAATAGGTTATAAATAACACTTTTACACGTCAATATTTTTAATCAGTTTAAGCTAGACGAAGCCGGTGTTTCCTAGGTGGCTACCCTGAGAAGAAACACCAAAGCAAACTCAGAGGTCAAAGTCTCTTTTAAAGTATTTTAATCCAAACAATATGTACTGGTCAAATCATATGAGATCCATGTCTGAGATGAGCTTTCATCGAGGAATTTTATTGAGAATAAAGAAGTTAAGACTCTGTTAGATTATGCGCTCGTTTCCATACAGATTGGATTACGTGAATTAGTTTGGTTCATTCTGATTTAGATGTTATCTCTATAAGATAAAATTGCTTTTGGCAAAATGCATTGTGAAATAGTTAGTCGAACTATTATGAAATTTATAAAGTCAATATTGAAAGTTATCGTTTCTAAGATGGCAAATTACAGAAGTTCACTGTAGATAGAATAGTACTACTGGTAATTAGAGAAATTAAGTAAAAATATATATAAAACCTTTTAAAAAAATGACAACCGACTTCCAAAAAAAAAATACACTAAAAAATATTTTTTTAATATTTAATTCCGGAAATCGGTGTTTGTATTTTATTTCTTTTTCATTTAACACATACTTCATACTTTAGTTTCGACAGTCGGTGTTAAATAAAGAATTTAATATATATATTTTTTTTAATTTTAGTGTATTTTCTTTTTTGGAAGTCAGTTGTTTTTATTTTTCACTTTTTAGTTGTTATAACATGGAACGTGGAATTTAAACATACTCGTAATTGGAGAAAACCAAAACGTAATCTATATTACGTATTTTTCGTTTATGTTCAGTTTTTCATGAGTATAATCTTTCGAATAAAAAATAGAATATTGAAAATCAGTCCACAACTGCCAGAGAAATCGGTGGACATAAAAAAAAAGAATACAGTCGAACATAGAACCGCCTCCTTTTTCGAAGTCGGTTAAAAATGAAAACTGCATTAAAACAAGCAAATGTATAACATTACATACGGAAAAGGGAAATAGGGAGTGAGTTTTTAAAGAAGTTCGACCAATCAGACATTTCACTGCTAGTCTGGCTAAAATATTGGGAATAAACGGAACCCTATTACTAAGACTTCGCTGTTCGTCTGTCTGCCTGTCCGTCTGTTACCAGGCTGTATCTCATGAACCGTGATAGTTAAACTGTTGTGTGTGTGTGTGTGAAATTATCACAGATAATGTATTTCTGTTGACGCTATAATAAAGAATACTAAAAACAGAATAAAATAAATATTTAAGGGGGCTCCCATACAACAAACGTGATTTTTTTGCCGTTTTTATAGATAATGGTACGGAACCACCATTATCTATAAAAACGGCTTTTATCATCAGCATCATCATCTTTCTGCCCTTATCCCAAGTTACTTGGGGTTGGCGCAACACGTTTTTTCCTTCCATTCAGTCCTGTCAGCCGTCACGCTATGACTAACTCCCTATTCTTTCATATCACTCCTCATACAATCCATCCATCTTTTTTTTGGCCTCCCTCTCCCTCTCCATCCATCCACATTTATATTCATAACTCTTTTAATTATACGTGTTTCATCACTCCTCTTCACCTTTGCTTTTACATGACTCCATAATTCAAACCCAAACTTTTTCAAAAAACCCCGCAGAAGAAGCCAGCACATCAAAATAAAATCTAAAACCAGTTTTGATATTAGCGAACGCGAGCTCTTAATAACTACCCACGTACTCCTAAATACAAATATTTTATTGGAACAAAAACATATAACAATTTTGTGTACGTTAATACTGCGTTAGTTCAGTAACTGTGTCGCAGTTATTAGCGCCCACCCCAGGAGCAAAAGACAGCTGAGTTCTATAAAATAAACCATTTTGGTTATTACAGGTAAAGTTAGACATAAACATTTAATATTAATAAAACCAGGACTAAAACAGTTATATAGAAAAGTTGTAGCAGTATATGTGGGTGAAGTGAGTGTGTGTGTGGGTGGTTGTATGTGTGAGGGAGGGTGTGGAAGTGCGTGCGTCTATGTGTGTGTGGGAAGGGTGGGTGTAAGTGTATGCGGAGAATATGGTATGAGATACAGGTGACATACGAGATACGCGTCGTAGCACTCGTAGCGGATCGTGAGGGGCGCAAATTTCTACACTTCAGCGGCGAGGAATGCAGAAAGCCAAGGCTGTGAATTGCCAATAGAATTCCTCTGTAATTATGCTTCAACGGTCGGCGATGCCAGACTAGCTAGCACTAAGGGCCCTTCCCGGTCCTTCTATCGTCAACGCAGGCATAGTCGTAAAGCTTGTTATTTTCTTTGATATAGGTACTTACCTACCTATGTACACAAATACGTGATAAAGATATTATTTGTTAGGTAGTTGGTACGTACTTAGAAACGTAATAATAGTGTTAGTAAATTTCAAAAATCTTGTTCCAAGATAAACGTGTTTTTGAATAAGCCTTACAGGTTTGTGAAATAAATATTGGTCATTTAGAATTTTCATTACATGTGCAATGTCTCTATCACAATGTTTTTTTTACTTTCACAATTTATGCGTACATTATGAACGGCTAAAGTTCAAGTAAAATTTGTGCAAAACAGCAGATTTTTACAGGTTTATAAGTACTGAATTTTTTTCTCCAAATTTTTATTTTTTACTTTCATAGAAACTTAGACACTCGTATAATGCACAAGATACCTATTAGTTCACATAAATGTCACTCCGGGAGTACCGACAGAAGTGAAAACTTGAACAAAATCTGCTACGCTATCCGCTACAAGTGCTACAACGCTATGCGCTGCGCGTCGTAGCACTCGTATCGAATCGTTTCGCGGTTTCGGTGTCGGTGACAGTGTTGGTTTTCACTTCAAATGAGAACAATCCGCTACGAGTGCCACGACGGTCTTTCACTTCAAAAAATCATAGATAGATGTGTTACAACGGCATAATCACGTACGGCGTTTGTATGACGTTAGTGCGCACAACGCGCACTAACGGACAGCGGCAGCTTAAAGGTCTGGAAATATGTATTTAAGGTAGAAGCGCCATGGCAGCCCGCGAATCATCAATACAACAGCCTTTTCAGTTAGAATTGTTGTCAAATGTATTATTATTATTGTGTTTCATGAAATTATGACATTTGGCTTCTTGAGAGAGTTGTATTGATTTTTTTTTAAATTATTTATCTAAGTAACAACTCTCATTACAAACCAATGGGCCTAATGCGATAGAGTACAATAATTATAATATCTACTTATTCAATTAACAGTTTCATTAATTAATAATTAAAAAAATAATACAAATCAATAACAATCCGATTCAATATGTCAATCAATTAAAAATACAATACAACAATAAATACAATTCATATAAAAATCCAATAAAAAATTGTCACTAATTAAAAATACAATTCAATAAATCAAGCAATACCTAAACACTGTCATTTAATTTAAAAATACAACTAAATAAATAATCCATGATGATTATATTTTGACCAACACTCGTACAACCTGATACTAACCTGCAAATTGCAAAAAAAACGAAAGAAAATTTGAATTGCATTTTGCATTGCATTTTTAATTTTTTTTTTTCGTTGGCTACCCTGGGGCTTGCACCTTAATCATGTACACGCATAATTTGTCCCTATGTGGGTCGGCGTTGGTGCTGCATATAGCTTTGATTGAGTCCTCTCACTGATTAATTATGACCGCGGATTGGGTCCCTGTGTGGGTCTTTTTTTGTTTTTTTAAGCACCAGTGCTGCATATAGTTTTGATTGGACCCCGTTGAGTCCTGCCACTGATTAATCCGCGAATGAGTTTTGATTACATCCTTTGAAAGTACATATTCATTACTTTGTGTTCTGTTTCGTTCGAGACTGACGGATGTGTTTGGAATGGTGACTCGTGTAGTTAGTTTTTATCTGTGTGGGTGGGCACGGATTGGGTTGAAAACAGATTCCCCTTGCAAATATTCAATAGCATATTGTTCTCTACCCTAAAAAAGCTGACCAAGAGCATGTTGAACTCGCATGCGTAGGGTTCCGAACCAATTATGTTTTATTTTCAGGTATTTTTAACAGACTTTCGAAAAAGGAGGAGGTTCTATGTTCGACCGTATGTATGTCTTTTTTTTTTATGTATGTCCGCCGATTTCTCCGTCACTTGTGGACCGATTTTCGAAATTCTTTTTTTATCCGAAAGAATATACTCCCGAAATGGTCCTATTCAAATTTTATCGAATTTGCTTCAGCGCTTTTTGAGAAACTGAACAAAAACGTAAAATACGTTTACCTCGATGACGTTTTGGTGTACTCCAAATGTTTAAATTCCACGTTCCATGTTATTGGGGTTTTTAGTTCTAGGTTATAACAACTGAAAAGTGAAAAATAAAAAAACTTTTTTACAAAAAAAAAAACAACCGACTTCCAACCGACTTTTTCGGAAGTCGGTTGTTTTTTTTTGTAAAAAAGTTTTTTTTCAAACTATATAAGTACTTCAGAGGTTTTCCTGTAATCTATAAGTAAAAAACTATCTCATGTATTTTTTTTTAATTTCAGGTCTGGTGGTTTCAGAGATAGGGGAATGGTAATTTATCAGTTATTTTCACAAATAACTAAAAATATATAAACTAAATGAGAAAAATATATTTGGTACTTACCCTTATAATAAATAGATTGGAATTTTTATTTTTTTTTATTTTCCGATTGAACCCCAAAAGAACCCCAAATAAATGACTCATGTGTGACTGTGACGAACACACAGACGGACAAACACAGGAGTGATCCTATAAGTGTTCCGTTTTTCATTCGAACTTATGAAACTCTAAAAACTGCCCATATTCAAAGGTAACACGAAACGCATCATAATAAAGGTAGCTATTTTTTGTAGTGAGTAACGAACGCACTGGTATTGTCTGCACCCACAAATCCCCACCGAGCATTGGTTTTCGTTTTATTTAAATATTCGATACGAACTCAAAATACAAACTCGTATCTCTCACAAAATTTTTAACAGTAAAATTCCGAGTTGTTTTTGTCATTTTTATTCATTTAAATCCAGAGTGTATGGCAATGGATGGTTATATTCAAAATACTGTTTTTTCCCATATAAATTAACAATTTTCTTCCAGAAAGTCATTTTCAATTCCAACCTTCTTTTTTTACGGTGTTCGTCGTCATAATAATTTTGGTAATTTTTCGGAAAGTTCAATCTTGAAAATCTTGAATTAATGACCCCAGATATTAGCTATCAGGTATCACAGGCCATTCCACTTCTTCTGAGTCTGATTCGAAACCGAATCTTTTTTTTTTTTTGTCAGTGTCAGTTTTTTTTTTTTTTGTGGTGTGGAAAATTCTCCAATGACATCTCCCGCTCTAGGGTGGAGCGGGAGGGCATATCAGACTCTTAACTGACTAAAACCCACCCCTGTTCCTTCCCTGCCTTGAGTGTCCAGGGGCGAGGTAACTCTGTTTCGAATTTATTCTCGACCCCTGGGCAGGCATCGGCCATGACGAGCCCCGTCATGAATGCTGACAACTCTTTGAGGCGCGCGTGGAACACTACGCGCCGTCGACTCACGGGCTTGGTGCTGATCGGATGGCGAGCTACCCATTAGGTACTCGCCGTCCGCAGGCCCGGGTATCTAAGTGACAGTTTCTATCCGACTTGGAAATGTTCTAAATTCGGACGCACGGAGTTAGAATCTAGGGCGCAACCCCTCCTCAAGTAGTACTTTGGCATTTTCAGACCAAGATTTCTCGGATTCGGATCAAATGCATAGCTGAATTGCGCTAATTGGGACGGAACAAATATTCTAAATTTCAAGAAAGACAAAGAGAAATCAAAGAGGAATAACTTACTTCTATATATATTTTATTATTGATAGGTTTGCATTCATTCTTTTTAGGTTAAGCTACGCTTGCTGCGGTTGGTCCATGGATGGGTGACCATCTTTACATACCGAAACTCCTCAGTGCCTCGGAAAGCACGTTAAGCTATTGGTCCCACCTGCCATGGTAATCCACTCCATGGATGTACGCACAATGTAAGTGTTCCCAAAACGTTTTGAGCGTATGGATGGGATGTCCACAATGTGACGCATTGCCGTATGTCTTGCGGTCCGATAATGAAACGGCTTTATAAAGAACTTTGACGTTCAAAAATAAAAACTTTTTACAAAAATACAAGCGACTTCCAAAAAAGCAAATAAGTACACTAAAAATTTCAAATTAACTTCAATTTCGGAAGCCGGTGTTTGTATTTTGTTTCTACGTTATTTGACACCGACTTCTGAAATTAAGGTTATTTTGCAATTTTTGATGTATTTTTTTTTTTGGAAATCGGTTGTATTTTTTGTAAAAAGTTTATTTTTCATTTTCTAGTTATTCTACCCCAGAACTTTATTGCCTGAATAGACAATCGCACTAACATGTAATATGAGCATAATTGGAGCAAACCAAAACGTCATCTCTGTATTCATATTTTTTGTTTTTGTTTATTTTTTCAAAAATTTGAATGAATTTCGAAAAAATTTATAAAGACTACTACTACTACGAAAACTAATTTAAAGCACATAATCATGTGTTATCCAAGAACTCAGTACACAAACAAACAAAAATGAAGACAGTAAGTACTTCGCACGGTTTCTCGGACATAATGGAGTTTTTATTGTAAATAATGATCTTTTTCTTTGACAGCAGTTAATTAACTCTCGTAACGTTACATAATTGGAATTCATATTGTTGTCCATTAATATCTGACCTCGGGCGGTGTCGAGTTGAATAACTAGTTTACATTATAAAAGTTTCACTCTTACTTGGGTTGGTATCCGCGGAATGCGACTAATTCAGTAATATTTAATTAGCTATGCTAATAAATTCCTTGTTTAATATTATCCATTTTTTGTGATAAATATATGCTCATTATTATTTTTTTTTACATAATAATTCAAAGCCTAAATAATGGTCAATTTGTTTACAAAAATCTACATCGAAGAACTACCAACCACAGACTGTCTTCAATCCATTGGTAATATTTTAGGAATATGAATAACTTTGGGTTTACCCAACCAACATAGAAATAAAAAAAATCCCGATAAGCGAACATAAACGTGTTTATGTATCCTGTATTTTCACACCCTGAAAAAATTTCCTATAACTTAAAAGTCACCTATATATTTTGTATATATTTCAAAGTCTTTAAAATGATAAGCAGTTTAAATATATATATATATGTATATAAAACGGGTAAAAAGGAGGTGACTACAGAGATGACGACTAATAGAGAAGTATGGAAGAAAAAGACATGTTGCGCCGTCCCCAAATAAATTGGGATAAGGGCAGGAGAGTGAGGATAATGATGATATATAATATGTAAATAAAACAAAGTTGAGTTAGTTACACTAGCGGATTTTTTTTCTCATACATTGGTATCTCGAAAATAGATTCAATTAATGATTCTGAGGCAGTAGGAACTTCAACGTATTATCTAAAATTTAGATTCTGTAAAGGATTTCTAAACTATAACCTACTGTTATCTATTTGTAGGCAGATGCAAAGTTTTGATAAGCGTCTGTAAACCCGGCCTCAATACTCTTCAAACCGGTGCACGTCGTTACCTCAGAGGTAACAGCCGAATTACAAGTTGTAGGTCGTGAATTCAAACATAGGCAGGCGCTTTACTGTGTAAATTAATTCGTCACCACTGCTCTCAAAACGGTGAAGGAAAACATTGTGAGGAAACCGGCATGTCCTAGAATCAAAACATCGAAGACATGTGACATCTACCTTGCATTGAACCCGCGTGGTGGATTACGGCCCACACCCTCTCACAGAGAGGACCAGTGGGGACACTAAAAGACTGATGATGATGGTGCACGTCGCACGGCGATACTTCGATGGATAGGTTTCTGAATAAACTCTCTAACAAGGGGCTTAACTGTCTCTTTAACTTTGAAGTTAAAGTTTTGTAAGAACCGCGGTCTACCTCTCAGAAGTTGCTAACAGTTACAGCTAGGCGTCGACGTTAAGAAAATATCGATAACTTTCAGGAAAAAATATATTGGTCTTGAAATTTTTAGACATTGATAATTTAGGATTTTTTTGTTTGGTTTTATTAGAATGACACCGGTTTTATTTGGAGTGAATTTTGAGGTATTTTAAGGGAATTTAATCTTGCTATGAAAACTTCATGGAACTTATCAGAGTACCTACTGAAATTTACTGACGATAAGTTAGTTAGAACTTTAGCTGTGACAGTCCAAAAAAAACTAGCCATGTGCGTATCGTACTTATTTTCTTTTTTTTTTAAAACACTACAACACTACACACACTATTACACTAGAAATATTCCTGTATCGCGGGTGCGTTCACAAACATGTAAATTCACATACACAAGACACCCAGACCCGGAACAACAATCTGCAGGTCATACAAATATTTGTTCTGTGCGGGGATCGAACACGCGACACACAGCGCAGCAGCCGGACGCTCAACCACTGCACCAACCGTGCCATCAAACTTTGCACATAGAACCCTAAGTTCCGTACCAAATTAAAATTTCAAAGAAAAAATCTAATTTTTCAATATGTTGGTATTTGTTAGTAAAATATACGTAATTATAAACATTATCACCAAACCTCAGTTTCATAGGTCAATGGGATGTTAAAAAAATTCTTCGGAACTAAATTTTGTGACAGACGACGGACCGACAGACAGACACGTTAGTGACAGCTGCTCCGTTTAGAGCCAGATACGGAGCCCTAAAAAGGGTCATTAATTTCTAAAGGCGATAAAATGAATCATTTTATCGATAGTTACTAGGAATCAGCCGCTCACGTCATCCTGGAATGCGAGGCCGTGGCTGCCCAACGTGCACTAATCCTCGGAACAGCAAGGTCGCTCCGCGAAGCCTGCGAAGCTCCCAAGAAGCTTTTGTGCTTTAGGGAGTTAGGCTGACTATGTTAGCCTGGACCCCCCACATACAACTAGTCTAATTGCGGACCACGGAGTCCCTATACTAAACTATCGATAGTTACTCGGACGGGTAGTTTCAATTATTTAAAATGTCAGGCTTGGCTTCTTACCCAAATCTGAAATTTAAAATAATTTTGGTGAAAGGTAGAATTTTTGGTTTGGCCATAAGAGATTTTTTTTAATTTAAATATTATTCTGATTATAAAAATTCTACCACCAATAGAAAGCAATACTTCATCTACAGTATCTAAGTATTTTTTTGCTCGCAGAGTGACATACTTTTTATAACGATTTCTCTGGAAAAAGGGAGAGAAGCTGCAGCAAATATCTTAACGACCTTGAGTGGTTAGCTTGCGTGTTCTGCGCTGAGCTCACGTAACGCGTCGTATGTCCACCCAGTAATAGAACTCGCCCATCAAGGAGCGCTGTCCGAAATTAGACGCATTATTAATTTATTACACATAAAACAACAAGTATTAAACTAAAACACTGAGACTAAATTGTAAATAATTAAATGATCTTTAAAATGGTGAAGGTTTCAAAAAAATACGCTTTATAGTTTTTGCGTGATTCTCAATTTTTTATCCGCGTTAGACATAACTTTACAAATTAATTACACAATGTTTTAAAAATATAATTTGAAATAATCCGAGATCAAATTACGACGGAAATAGTCTAGAACAACATATATTTTTATTAAAGAAATAAAACTAGTCGTTTAGACGTGATGTTCAATTAAAAACCATTAAAAGTCGTATAACTGCACTGCATCTTAAGCAGCAATCAGCCTCATAATGTTTCACACTAAAAAAAATATCTAGTTTAACGATAAAATAATAATTTTATATAGTTTAAAAACAAAAACTAAAATACGCTTTTTTTTCGTATTGTTTCAAGCATATATATTATATATATATTATATATATATTATATATATATTATATATATATATATATATTCATATATAAAATAACTAGTCCGCCATCTTTGGGCGTCCATCATATTGGATTTAGAATGACGTCACTTAGTAAACCATGCATTGTCAGCGGTCCTTGATAAGTGTGCGTCGTTTCAATTTATTCCGACGTTTCGAAGTGGGTGAAAATCACGTTTAATGATTCCATTACATAGATACACACCAAGCTAATATAAAAAACATGTTAAGAAAGCCAAAAGAAATAAAACCAATGCTACGAACAAGATCGCAAGATGTTACAACTCACCCATTTAAGGCAGAACAAGCCTTAAAAACTGCCATTACCAAGATCTTTTTAGTTCAACAGACAAACAGAAATTACAAATACCGTGCCCATATGGTCTATGCCCTTATTTGCGACAATAAGCAGAGACCATCATGTCTCACAATGGGTTACGTAAGGTGTTTCGAAAGGGCAGTGGGTTTGAATCTCGGGCGAAACAATAAGTTGGATGAGCTTAATTATGGGGCTTGTGTAACGTGTGAACTTATATTTACTATCTTTTGAATGGGTGAAGTTATTCTCTTTATGTGCGAGGTTGATGACATAAAATTTTAGATAGTTCTATGAGTATCTAAAGGAATGATAGTAATAATGTCCTGACCAAGTATTAAAATATATAAGTAACTAACTGACCCGGCAAACGTTCTGTGATTAAAAAAATCGGCCTAGTGCGAGTCGGACACGCACACGAAGAGTTTCGTACCATAAACTGAAAAAAAAAACAAAAAAAATAAATTGAAGCTAAAAAATTATAAATAAATAATAAATTGAAAATGTATTATTTATTTTTATTATTTGTTGGTATAGCGGCAACAGAAATACACATTCTGTGAAAATTTCAACTGTCTACCTATTACGGATCAAGAGATACAGCCCGCTGACAGACAGACGGACAGCGAAGTCTTAATAGGGTCCCGTTGATTACCCTTTGGATACGGAAAAATTTAAAATCTTTTAGAGAGCTTTTCTCCAACTAATTAAAAATAAAGTAACATTTCAAAGCAAAATGGCACCGTGAATAGATTCCAGTTAGTCTTAGACGGGACTCCATGGATCGAATTGTGGACAGACAGACGTCTGTCCGCTATTCAATATGCAATGCTGTTCGTTCTTCTAAAACTATTTATAAGCTCCGCGCTTCGATAAAGGCTTTTCGAAGAAGGCTTCATTCGAGTGGTGAAGAAGAAGAAGAAGCCTGCTTCTCGCAATCAGTGCGGTACCGCATTGACAGGTCCGAACTTTATGCTGCGTCCTGCTATTCCGTCGACGCAGCTGTACGTGTCACGTCTGCATCACTCCACGAAGGTAGAGGAGGACGTGGAGCATATCAAGATAAAGACCAAGTTCACCCTGAGAGTCGAAAGGTTGGAGTCACGCCACAAGATTAACTTCAAATCTTTTGTGGTGCGGGTACCGACTCATCATCTAGAGACTTTCTTGAAGGAAGAATTTTGGCCGACGGGTGTCGTGTTTCGGCGTTTTCGCGGACGGCTACATGACACCACGACTCAGCGCAATACGTCGCCGACCTAACGTAGTTTAGATTTTATGTTTTTATTAATATTATGTATTAGTTTATTATTTTTTAAGGTTACTAATGTTGTGTATTTTATCTATGGGCCCTAGATGCCTGAAAATAAAGAATTATTATTATTATTATTATTAGCGGACAAAGGACTCATTTTAGTTTCATAGTTAAAATCCACATTACTTTATTCCATCGTCAATTTTGATAACACCAATGAAAGTTGCGCGAATTTAAATTCTATCCGCTTTGTAGATAATTCCTGATTCCATGCAACTGTCATACATTATTAATTTAATCCTTAATTACATACGTTTGATGTGACCTACACTTTCAAAGCACGATAAATAATGTATTTTCAAACATATAATTTTCCACGTGAATTTTCCAAATAATCATTATCGTCCTACAAGTTCCTATTGTTTATTAGTTTAAAGCCTGAATGTATTTGGACAGTTTGATACTTTTAAAGGTAATAATAGGACTATAAATGTATCTCACTTTACGACGAGGAAGAGGGGAGCCGAGACAGTTTTGAGCAATCATATCTATGGTGAAACGTTGACCGGCGAGTAGGTGAGGCTTTGAAACTGACTTTGAAACTAGTCTACTTTTAAATTTCCAAGAAGGACATAGGACACATGAGAAGAAGGACAAATGAGAAGAAGAGCTCTGAAGATCAGGTGATCTTCAGAGCTCTTCTTCTCATATTAGCTGATTGTTCAAAATCAAATCAAAAGTCATCATCAAACTAGGCAGACTGCTCAGTCTTAGTAGAGCCAACCTCATAATAATTATAGGGACAATCATGGGCCTCTTTAACTAAAATCTTTTCAACATAGGCGCCACGGACAGCCCTCTCTGCAGAGGCTGCTTTGATGCTGAAGAATCAGCCGCTCACGTCATCCTGGAATGCGAGGCCGTGGCTAAGCAACATGCACAAATCCTCGGAACAGCGAGGTCGCTCTGCGAAGCCTGCGAAGCCTGCGAAACTCCCAGGAAGTTTCTGTGCTTCAGGGTGGATATAGGCTGGCTATGTTAGCCAGGACCCCCCATGCACAACAGACCAATTGGGACACTGGAGTGCGGACAATGGAGTCCCTATACTATATTATTTATAAATTGAATTCTTAAAAATTAAAACAAACTAAAAGCGTGCAGTAATCAGTCAGCTGAAATCAAAATCATGTTACCGGACCCTATTTGCCGGTCCGTGTACAGTGTACTTAATTTTGTTAGCCTCCCCTGTCATCGTTTCCACCCGCCCTGCACTTATCTCTAGCCGTACTTATGATTTAGTATATATCAAAACTCAGACTGCCGGCGCTCCCCTTTGATCGATCGTCTGCCAAATTAAGGTACTCATGTTTGGTTGTTTGGTGCCCGGACTGCGAGTAAAACAGATTGCATTTTAGTGTAGTGAAATGGCACTAAGTGAGAAAAACAATTTTTATTTTTAGTTTAATTGTAACTTGGAATATTAATAAATTTTATGTTTATGAAATTGATTGACGTAGACTTTTTAGTACTTAGCGTTTATAAATCAAAATCAAAAGTCATTTATTCAAACTAGGCTGAGAGCCAGCACTTTTTAATTGTCAAAGTTCTACATAAAGACAGTCACCCAAAACGCCCGCCCGTCTCCACTTCCTAGTGTTTTAGCTGTGAAGAAGAAGTGGCCAACAAACTCCCCAGCAACACAAATCTGTCTGTTAAGTTTGAAAAACTTGAATCTATGTAATTATATGCAACAATCTTAACATATGTGTATGTAACGTATGTAAAACAGAATAATAAAGATATATCGTCTAAAATATAATCATAAAATTAAATAATCCGCCACTTGTTAGCTAGCACACTCAATTATGCCATTAAAACGAACTCAAGCATGAGCACTAAGCCAAATTAAATAAGCCTCCATACATAACTGGTGTGCCTGCTTACACGTGCAAAGATAGAATTTATCAAAGGGCTGTGATTCGAAGCCACAAGTGATGAGAACTAGGGCCATCTCACTAGAATTAGTAGACAATTATTATATGAACTCATATAATCTGTCATAACCATAAGCTAAATATGGAGAAAGAACATCAAGTGTAACATTGTCTTACGTTCAACACAGCGACCAACTATTATTATCTTCTAAATAGTCGTTGATGGAATAGTATGCCTTCGATACGATATAGCAGCAGAGATGCGCAACGGAAGCTAGACATGATCAATTTGAATGTTTCATTGATAAATATGTTTTTTTTAATGAATACTGCTGGCCCAGCGAACTTCGTACCGCCTAAAATCCCATTTTTTTTTTCTTTTTTTTTTGGTAATATTTTCCGATATTTTAATAGTTATTCTGCTATTTGGGATGTAGAAAAATCCAACAATTCTTAAATCATTAAAATCGGTCAAACCGTTTTTGAGTTTTAAATGGTGTAACTAACCCGACTTTGTTTTATAAAAAAAGCTTAAGTAGATTATGCATTATTTAATTTTATTAACGACATTCCTTTGTTTCATGTGCAACCATACCATTGTGTTTCTTTCTTTAAAAACCACTTTTACTTTTAAACAAATATTTACATATTAATATCGGTTACACATAACTATTTATTTTATTATTTAAATAAATAAAAAAAACACTTTTACTTTTAAACAAATATATTATTATACATTTTCATAATAATATCTGTGACACAATCTATTTATATTTATTTTATTTAAATATTTACATACACTATAAAACTGATTTACATCCGTCAGACGTCCTCGTAATATGGGGTCCAGCGAAAAACCAGCGTCAGGCACTAGCTGTCTGGATATATATTTGTACCTGTTATATTTTATATAGTTAAAATAAAAGACAATGATAAGTAAGTCGTCTTATAGAAGTGGAGTAAATCTTCACAGACTCGATATTGTAACACGATTGTTTCTCACCCTGACCTTGTCAATCAATTCAGGGCTAGTGCCGCACGGTGTACTGTCTCGTTTTTAAAAAGATCTGATAATGGGTTTCGGAGACAGACAACGGAACTCTTCAAAAATTGACAGCAAATCAACCGCGATTGATGCTATCGTATGTCTATGAATTGTTAACACAGTTTAATGGGGAACCACAACTAAAAAGTGAAAAATAAAAAACTTCTTTACAAAAAAAATAGAACCGACTTCCAAAAAAAGTGAAAAATAACTT
Organism: Polia nebulosa; assembly: GCA_951329385.1. Classification (NCBI taxonomy): domain Eukaryota; kingdom Metazoa; phylum Arthropoda; class Insecta; order Lepidoptera; family Noctuidae; genus Polia; species Polia nebulosa. The sequence goes on along the minus strand of OX589587.1, from coordinate 3,132,123 downwards.
TAATTTCGGAAGTCGGTGTCAAAAAACGAAGACACAAAACAGGAAATACCGACTTCCGAAATTAAAATTATTTTGCACTTTTTTTGGAAGTCGGTTCTATTTTTTTTGTAAAAAAGTTTTTTTTATATACACCGATTTCTCTGTCGATTGAGGACAGATTTTCAAAATATTTTTTTTTTTCCGATAGAATATACTCCCGAGGTGGTTCCATTTAAATTTTATCGAAATTGCTTCAGCGCTTTTTGAAAAACTGAACAAAAACGAAAAATACGTATACCTAGATGTAGTTTTGGTTTTCTCCGGTTACGACTATGTTTAAATACCACGTTCCATGTTACTCGAGTTTTTAGTTCTGGGGTTTAACAACTAAAAAGAAAAATAAAAAATAAAAAAATTGTATTTTATTTCTTCGTTATTTGACACCGAGTTCCGAAATTAAAGTTATTTTTTAATATTTTAAGTGTATTTTTTTTTTGGAAGTTGGTTGTATTTTTTGTAAAAAAGTTTTTTTACAAACAAATACATACGTTGTGGTTCCTTGTCAATAAAATAAAAATACATTAACACACGCCTGTTTGCATAGGAGTAAGCAGACACTATAGAACGTCACCTGGAACAATCCTTGCATAGACACCCATTTTAATTCGTTTACGTTCAGACATCTGATAATACACACACACATCAGTTATAAGTATTAGACATCTGACATTTTGTAGGAACATCACGAATAAAGTTTATATTTTTACATTCCAATTAAAGCACAGTTTCAGTATCCGTTAAGCCTTAGTGTAAGAGACGAGAAAATATTCATGAAGTTAGCCAATGGGACCATTAGTAACACGCTATTTCAGAACTGCTTCTGATTAAAAATGCAACACTCTGCTCGCAACCGAACGGGGTAGGCGGCTTACATTTTGAACCGACTTCCAAAAGGAGGAGGTTATCAATTCGGATGTTTGTTTTTTTTTTATGTATTTTCAGGCATAACTCCGTCATTTATGAACGGATTTCCAAAATTCTTTTTTTGTTCGAAAGGACATTGTTCCGAGATGGTCCCACATGAATTTCATAAAGATCTGATGTTTTATTGTGATTTCGGAGACAGACAACGAAACTCTTCAAAAAATGACAGCAAATCAACCGCGATTGCTGCTATCGCCTAGATATCCATTGTTAACACAATTTTATGGAGAAACACAACTAAAAAGTGAAAAATAAAAACTTTTTTACAAAAATATAGAACCGACTTCCAAAAAAAACAATAAGTGCAAAATAACTTTAATTTCGGAAGTCGGTGTCAAATAACGAAGAAACAAAACCAGAAACACCGACTAAACTTCAGAAATTAAAGTTATTTTGCGCTTTTTGTTTTTTTTGGAAGTCGGTTCTATTTTTTTGTAAAAAAAGTTTTTTGAGTGTCGGGAAGTGATCAGGATTAGCCATTTAGTGTCAATTAAGGGCCAATTTTACTATTCGCTCTATAAACGTTTAAGTTTTACAGAACTAAGCTTAGCGTAAAAAATAAAATCCATAAAAAAGATTATAGTGAGTTAACCATAAAAGATAGAAATAAGCTAACGCGGACTTTTTTTAGAACTTTAAAAGGAGAACAATTGCGTGATACATATTTTAGCGTTTAAGCTCGCTTAAACGGGTTTAATTTAGCGCCTTAGACACATAGTGTAACTGGAAAATATTGGGCTTATTTTTGGTTTTAGGGATGTCTGTTGTAGAAATAGACGGTTATTGATTTATCTTTCTGTAAAGTTCTGTACCTCGTTGATTGAATTACAGATATTTTCGTAAGTAAATAAGAAGTCGGAATATTGGTTGGATTGCACTTTTAAAGAATGCATTTGTTTACTTGGATAATCACCACAGGACACACAAATATAACTCATATCACAATTATACGAGGGTATTTTACGTATGCTCTTTTAACTATAGAAGGCCACAGACAAGCATTAAAAAGAACACAGGTAAACCTGTGCTTCAGGCTCGGAAGTCCTTAGATAATTAAAATTAATTGTGACTATGTTATAACTTATACTAAATTAAAGATACAGCTTGTTTTATTTACGAACGACTAGATCTTCTGTTTCTCCACAAGATAAGCTCAGAAATAGAAAGGCCATCAAATTTTAGCAATTCCATAATTCTTCGGGGTTATTTTTGGATTTTTAGGTTGTGTATGTGTACTAAATAAATAAATAAAATAAAAAATAAATCTTGGGTTAAATAAATGTTGGCCCACATGGTTTCTACGTCTTTTTTAGGGTCCTGTACGTCGGTCCGTCTGTCCGTCTTTCTGTCAGTCCGTGAGTCCGTCTGCCCGTCTATCCGTCTGTCCGTCTGACCGTCTGTCCATCTGTCCGTCTGTTGTCTGTCCGTCTGTCCGTCTGTCCGCCTGTCCGTCTGTCCGTCTGTCCGTTTGTCCGTGTGTCCATCTGTCAGTTCAACTGTCTGTCTGTCCGTCCACCCGTCTGTCCGTCTGTCTGTCTGTCCGTCTGTTCGTCTGTTCGTCAGTCCGTCTATCCGTCTGTCCGTCAGTCCCTCACTCCGTCTGTCCGTCTGACCGTCTGTTCGTCTATTCGTTTATCCGTCTGCCTCTCTGACCGTCTGTCCTTCTGTCCGTCTAACCGTCTGTCTGTCTGTCCATCTGTCTGTCTGTCTGTCCGTCGTCTGTCACAAAATTTTGCGCCGAAGAATTTTTTTACTTCCCATTTACCTATGAACTTGAAATTTGGTGAGAATGTTTATTATTACGTATATTTTACCAACAAATACCAGTATTTGGTACGGAACCCTAAATTTGTGAAATCTGACACGCACTTGGCTGGGCTTTTTCTCGTTTTTTCTCTCTTAAAGCAGACAAGCACTGTACGGTCCATCTGTCTTTTCTTCGTTTATCTTAGTTTTGTAGCAAAATAAGGCAATTTTTCTCGGATGAAACACCGATAACGGGTGTAAAAAGACAGTTTCCGAAGCCGAAAGCCACATATTCTACCCGTTATTTGGATATTTTTTTTCCACTGGACCATACCTGGGAAACCACTGGTTCTGGAGATATTGAAGGTCAAAGTCGCAATTTTTTTTTTTACTTTTTTATGAAATCATTTTCATAAAAAATTTAAAAAAAAATTCTAAGTGTTATTACTAAACTTTTATCCAAACAAACATTACCTGAAGTTTCGCTTTTTTTTTTTCGTAATTTCTAAATTACGAATTTGCAGAAACGTTTCCGACAAGTACCTACGTGGCTTAGAGGGTAGGGGCGGGGTTTTACTCCACTTGCCTGTGTTCGCTTACATTGCGCGGAATAAAAATAGTTTTATTATTCATACCTAAAAACAAAAAGACGTTTCCCAGCAATAATTTTTGCGCAAAACTACATTATTAGACGTACAGTATGAGTAGTTAACGGCTCTGTGATGTGTCTTTTTACATCCTGTATTTGCCGAAAACTAATTTCCACTAATTTATCAGAAATCCAAGCGAAAATCAATCCAGCTAATCAAATGTGAGCTGTCAAAGCGTGGAGCAATAAAGTTAATTTTCAGCCGGTGTATTCGGATGAGCACGTTGACAAGTTCCATTAGTTGGTAACAAAGACAGATAAACTAGTCTCCTGCTAGATGGGAAATCCAACTATCTCGCCACATTTATTCTCAGCAATAGGGTCTTGCCTTGTTTAGTCAGTAAGTTAGATTAACAAAAAATATTATGCTTTAACAAATCAATAAAAAATACAAAGATAAAACGCATCAAAGTTCTGGAGTGGGGGCTTGTTACGTCACTTATCATTACAAAGTGTAATGATAAGTGACGCACGCGAAATTTCGACGCACTGTATCGTCCTTATTTTTGGTTTTAATGACCAAAAAAAAGACGTGTGGTACTCGGAGACTGCCGCGGTAAAGCTATTGCATAGCATTTTTTATCAACTTAAGCAAATATAATTATTTATTTATTTTATTTATGCAGTATTTTTTTCCTTTGTTTTTTATTTCTTTGATATTAATTCAAGTTACACTTTTTACACTTCTTTGGCGTAACAAGATAAATATCATCACCGTCACCGTCACCGTCATCATCATCATCATCACCATCATCATCATCATCATCATCATCATCACCATCATCATCATCATCATCATCATCATCATCACCATCATCACCATCATCATCATCATCATCATCATCACCATCATCATCATCATCATCATCATCATCATCATCATCATCATCATCATCATCATCATCATCATCATCATCGGAGTGGGGGGTGTTAGGTTACTTTTCGTTACGGAATTTCTGGATTCGGTCTCCACGCTCAAGGCCCACGATAGAAGCTATGCAATTGCTTAAAAAAAAAATACGTGTTCGATATATTATGGTAATCTAACAGACGAACTTATTAGATTTTTTTAGGACAAGAGCCTATTTGTCACAGAAGATCGACTTTTCACTTAGTGAGCAAGGTACAGAAAAACTAAAAGAAGTGAATCACCACTGAATTATTTTTTTGACTAATTGTTGGTAACTACCAACTTTGAAAATACCTTATTTTCAATTGAGGTTCGGTGGTTAAATTGCGTTTTGGTAATAATAGAGGTAATAAACGAGTGAATCGCAAGAATCGCAAAACTCACTGGTGAGTTTCAGTGCTCAACGTGGTTTCGATTAATGAAACTCACCAGTGAGTTTCCGGGCTTTACAGGTTAAACTTGTAAAATTATTTATAAGAAAAAAAAAGTGTGTGTGTACGCACTTAAGAAGTTATACTTCTCTGGCGTAACAAGATAAATATTATTATTATTATCATCATCATCATCTTCATCGTAATAATAATATTATTATAATATTCGTTTTTTTTCGCATTCACTCTCGCTCTGTCTCTTTCTATTCCCTCCCCAGGAGCGTTAAACGTTTAACGCATTCTTGTTGGAAGTCGCATAAGAACATAGACGCCGAGTTGCTAGCCTGTCGGTTTTCTATCGGTTACATTTTGGGGAGTGTGCGACGGAATTGCACAATTTGATTCCGCCAAGCCCGTTTCATCAACGGACCATAAGACGTACGGCGAAGTGCCACTGGTACATGGTGGACATCCCATCCATACGCACAAAGCGTTTTGAGAAAACATTCATTGTGCGTACAGCTAGGGAGTGGAATTCCCTACCGGAGTCTGTGTTTCCTGATAGCTACAACCTGGGAGTCTTTAAGTCAAGAGTGAATAGGTTACTTCTAGGCAAGCGTGCTCCATCTTTGACCACATCATCGCTTACCATCAGGTGAGATGGTGGTCAAACGCGTCCCTATCAATAATATAAAAAAAGAAGTATAACTTCAATAAATAAGTTGTACAACGATAGTGCGTACTAATTTAACTAGTAAATCTTTAATATTAATGGAATGGTTAGTCTGTCTCAGTCGGTAAAGCCACCCGACATTTAAACTGGCTTCTGAATAGTTTATTTTTATTTTTTTTATTTTATATTTATTTATTTAGAACAACAAACAATTACAATTAAATGAAGAAAACCATCAATGAAACTTAAAATTAACAATTGTGTAGGTAGTCAATAGCGTTATTCACAATATACCGTAAATACGAGTAGGTATATAAACTAAGCGCTTGAACTGAAATTTAAAAGATAAAATAAAAATAAAATTAATTACTTTACAAAATAATTAAATTCAATTAATGATTGCAATAAAATAAAATAAAATTAAGTTACAATAAAATTCCTTATAGTAAAATAAAATAAATTACGTTACATTAAAATTTAATTAAATGTATTATAATTAAATAAAATAGATGCGATAGAATAAAATTGATTAATATGAAATAAAACTAGCTACATTAAAATAAAATAACGTAATATAATCTGAATATGTCGTCTGTATAGATGTCATGTATGGGTTTAATATAAAATGATTGAAGAATACTGTTCAAACATTCTGTTCAATGAAAAACAACAAAAACATACAATCAAAGAAATAACAATAAAATAACTAAAAATTTTAAAATCATTCATCATCATCATCATCAACATCATCAGCCTTTTTTTAATGTCCCCACTGCTGGGGCACAAGCCTCCTCTCTGGGAGAGGGTGTGGGCCGTAATGCACCACACGGGCCCAGTGCGGGTTGGTAGATGTCACTTGTCTTCGAATTTTTTGTTCTAGAACATGTCGGTTTCCGCACGATGTTTTCCTTCACCGTTTTGAGAGCAGTGGTGATAAAATGATTTACACAAAGTAAAGCGCCTGCCTGCGTTTGAACTCACGACCTACAAATTCTAAGTCGCGGCTAATACCACTGGGCCACCGCTGGTCTAAAATTGATTGTTAATAACTAATATTATTATTACATTACTAACAGACTTTAAAACCAATAGAATAACTGGGGTTGTACTAGAGAGATAAGGTGACCAATTCATTGATTGTCTTGAGCGCTGGATTACGAAAGTTTTAGTTCTAGTTGACAGAATACCTAGTCAGCCATTTGAGGGCTAACTAGTCGTCTAGACAGCCCAACTGTAGTGGTGACCGGCTCCGACGCGTTTGATGTGATTAGCAGGCCAGATCGCTGGAGCGGAAATCACATATTAACTAAGTTATCGACCAATTCCCTTACCCGCCGCGTACATTTCACGTGTGGATCGGTTTTAGTACGCGTAACTTTACAGTTATGTGTAACTTGGCAGCCTGTCTGGGTTGCGGTTAAATTTTAAAGAGAGTTACCGACGCCCTGGCACAAGCGACCGAAGGAATAGGGGTGGATTTTAGTTAGTAAAAGTCTGACACGCCCGGAGCGGGAGAAATCATTGGATGATTTTCCACACCCAAGAAAAACAACGAGTAACTAGGCAGGGTTATGAGGGATCGGATTATGGGAGAAACTGGAAAGACTGCTCCGAGCAGTATATTTACACTAGTAATATTTTCAACAAAGTAAACTTTTTCAACATTTATTTCAGCTAAACCACACTTCACAGGTATTTTAAATACCCAAGGAGTTGGTCAAGGAAAAGCTAAGAACCAATCATTCAAAAAGTTGAAGCTTTCGTACGTTTGTAAATGAATAGTTGCGGAGACCTATGCACTTGAAACAAATCATTCCATCTCGTACCAGTCCGTGCAATGAACGTTAATTATTACTTTCCCCTGCAATTGAAACCTTTTTCACCTCTTTTTTTTTGGGTTGAATTTCGAATAACCCGTTCTTAGTGGATACCTACTCTTCACAACGAACACACCCTCCTAATTTCATGTCTCTAGGACCAGCGGTTTAGGCTGTGCGTTGATAAAAATTGCGCTACAAATCTTCGTTCAACCACCAATCGTCTTCTGCGATGTCCCTCTCACCGCTCTGGGTTTGTCCATTCTTCCTTCCGTGTCCAGGCGGTCTTGCTATGGAATGCGCTCCCTCCGAACATCAGGACGGCAACCAGTCGGTTCTCTTTTAAGTTGAAGGCGCGTGAACAGATTCGCAAGGAGTTCGAAAAATAGTCACAACGCTGATTCGTTGTTTTCGTTTTTCTCAATTACATTTTTAATTTTGTTGTATGTATGTATTATTATTGTATTTTTATTTTCCGTTTATTCTTTCCCTTAAGTTGCACCTGCCACGTTCCGTCTCTGCACCACCCTAAGGTCGACTGGTAGAAAATGCCTAAGGCATTAAGTCCGCCATTGTACAGTAATTCTTACTTGTGAATTAAGTTTAATAAATAAATAAATATATCAGTCAGTCAGTCAAGACTTTGAATTTGATATAATATATCAAATTATATCTATAATATATATATACGGCGCATATGATTAGTATATTATACAGATAGGAAGCTAGATACAGTCATGTCTTCTGCAGTGTCTTGTTTACCTATCAACGGGGTTTAGTTAAAAGCTCATAGGGTTTGCGCTACTATTGTATTCATTTGAATAGGTACTGTTAAGCCTTCAGGGCTCCAGGGATGTTTTTGTAGCTTGGGGAACTGTCTCACTCGCACGCAGCGGGGGCCTTGTGGCAAGTGATATACAATTTAACTGTGGAGTGTAAGGAAGTAAAGAGGGATAGCGCACTCATAAACTTTTATTTTGGTGCCGATTCTGTTGTGCACAAACTAATCTTAATTTAGGCAACTGCTATCTGTTTCTCTCTAATAAAACAAGAAAGAGACGGACGTAAATTAGAGCTGTAAAATTAATATTTCCATACAAATTACGGGTACACGTAAAAACATGTCGACTAAAACACAGTGAAGCGCAAGGTGTAAACTAGTTTGACATCTTTAACTTAGTTCATAGCTATAGCCGTCCTTTTCTCGCACTGTATTTTAGTAAAAGATAGCAATTCTCTAATTTAAGTTTAGTTATTGAACAAGAGAATCGGCACCATTGTTAAATAAAAATTAACATGTGCCCTCTTCGATTTACTACTCTGGACTAGGTCGTGAAAATAATCTCAGCACTTCTTTTAAAACTAATTCATCATTCGAATGACTAGAAATATCGAACACTATATCCAGCCAGCAGTGAGCTGAGCGTAGAGTTATACATATGCACCGCAGTACACAAAATATGTGACGTTACGGGAGAGGACTTCCGCACTTCGTTTAGTTACTACTGGTGTCAGCCTGGTTTATTCCACTGCTGAGTCTGTCTCCACCCATGACGTCCAGCCTAAACACTCACGACATTCATAGTCAAAGGACCTCAAAACTGAAATGGTACGGGACTGGTAACGTCTGCCGTATACCTACCCAAAAAATGTTGAATAATACACAAATCTGCTGTGATGTTTAATAATAATAATTTATTCACTTAGACACACATATTACAAAATTGAAAAATTACAATGTAAAACTTAGAACTAGCTTAAAGTTTGTAATTTATACATGAAGATTGGGATTATCTGCATCCGAACTAGGCGGTAGCCTGTATCTCGGATTGCATTTCCTCCCCCTTAAAAATATTGTGCACCTTTATTAGCCATTTATAAAGATTATTATATAATAATTAAATAATATTGCCATGTCATGTGTATGAGTAAATTACTGTGTATAAAACGAGAACACCTGTTAAGAATTGGTGTAAGTGTATAATGTATCTGTTTATGTGATGTGAGCGATATACATACATTTATTAGATTAGGAATTTAGTTTACCAGATAGTCATGCAAATGCCATGATATTAGAGGCGACTTACATGTTGCAGATCGTGGGTTCAAACCCAGGCAGGCACTTTACTTTGTGTAAATTATTTTCATCACCACTGCTCTCAAAACGGTGAAGGAAAACATCGTGAAGAAACCGGCATGTCCTAGAACCAAAACAGACATGGGGTATCCACCAATCCACATTGGGCCCGCGTGGTGGACTACGGTCAACACTCTCTCAAAAAGAGGAGGCCTGTGCCCCAGCAGTAGGGACATTAAAAAGCTGATGATAACTCATGCCAAAATTTGTCAAACTTATCTACACATTTTGTTGCAGTGTAACTTTTCTCTTTCCATACGAAACTGCCAAGCGTAACCAGTGTGTTCTACAGTCAACTGCACAATATTTAACAAAGCCACTCAGTACTATGTACTCAGTACTATGGACTTGCAAAAGTGTAAACACCAGTTTTTAGGGTTTCTTAGTCCTAACAAGGACAGAAACCGTTGTGATTTCGGTCTGTAATTTCGTCTCCGAGGTATAGGTAAGAAACTGTTATTACAGAAAAACGAAATAATAAAATCTTGAAAAAAAAAATTTTGTGGTAGCTCTTATACAGGGTGAAAGGTACATGAACGCACATACGTGTACTAGTGATTCAGTACATGATTCTGGACCCCCTAGAGTTGGAATTTTTCGTCGGCAGTTTCCTAATTAAAAAAAAAAAAAAAATTTTAAAAAATAATTAGTTAAATTTTTAATTTAAAATGTCTGGGTTAAATAGGTATAACGATTTTATACAGTTGGAAGTGAAAAAAAAAGTTTTTTTTTTTAAAAATTAGGAAGAAGCCGACGAAAAATGCCAACGCTAGAGATTTTTGTTATTCGAGTCGAGCGTCCCGCCTCCCCCTAAAAGTTAAACCATTGGCTTGAAAATCTAAATAAATTCGTGATAGTAGTATATCACGGCTAAATTACGAGTAGCTCTGATAGTTTTAGAGTAAAAGTCGCCCAACGTAAAAAATGTTTCTTTTAGTTAAACTTCATAGAAAATACAAAATCCTTAAAAAAAAATACTGAGTTAAAGACAGTATATGGAACCCTACCTTGTGCTTGACCCAACACGCAGCTGGCCCATTTTTTCTAAAAAACACAACAAGCTCTTAACTTTTTGATACGCCAATCGCAGTACACCAAACAAAAATGTCTGTTGATTTTTACGCTACGATACTCATAGTCATCCAATATGGCTGCAATATATTAATGAACTGTTTGCTGTATCTGCTTTTATGCAACTCCGTATGCAAATATTGTGTTGACTGATACTTTCCAGACAAAGCACACACAGCGCCCGGTGCACGCCTGTTGCATTTTTTGGTCAATATACGGCAAAAGCAATAGATTTTCCAGTAGTGATTATTGTAAATTAAACCCTAATGTAAAGTAAGCTTCTTCTCAGGGCTTGTTGATTGGGCTATTCAATGAGTTCGGCACGATATCATTATTGACTTTATGATTGGAAAATAAGGTTCACTATCGTAAATCTTTGCTGGTTGGTTAGACCGATAAAGAGTTAAAAAGTAAAATTTAACAAGGCATGTCTGTTCAAAAGCTTTGCAGGGGGTTACTGAATGAATGTGGGGATAATATCCTTTGATGGCTACTGCCTCGATCAATTAATACGAGCTTGAGCAAACAAATTATAATAAGTGGAAAAAAGAAAAAGAGAACATAGATCGTACTCAATTTGCAAACACAGAGCATATTCAATTTTACGGTTATTATCAGTCTTTTTTATCCGACAGAGGACCTATGTTCGACTGTATGTATTTTTTTTTTATGTATGTCTACCGATTTCTCTGTCGATTGTGGTCTGATTTTCTATTTTCTTTTTTTTATCTGAAAGGGTATAGAGGTGGTCCCATATAAATTATCTAAATTGCTTCTGCGCTTTTTGGATAAATTTACAAAAACAAAAAATATGTACACATAGATGAGGTTTCGGTTTCCTCCAATTTCGAGTAGGTACGAGTATGTTTAAATTCTATGTCACGCCCGAATTAATAACCCCAATAACATGGAATATTGGGGTTATCAATGGGGGGTGACTATAATATTTAGCTTTAGTTTTAGGGCATAACAAATAAAAAGTGAAAAATAAAAAATAAACTTTTATATAAAAAATACAACCGACTTCCAAAAAACAAAATACACTGAAAGTTAAAAACAACAATGCATTTAGGTGCATATTTGGGCTACCGTGGCGGTGTAGTGCGTCCGGCATGTTTGCGGAGAACAGGGTTGACGATTTCTTTGTTGTATTGCGTAAGGCTAGGGCCTCGTTTATGAGCCGTGTACATGTTTCTCATAATGTACTCTGTGATGTTTCTGACAATGGCATATTGAGAGCCATATATGAAGCTAACTATTTATTTGTATATGGCTGTCAATAATCCTGCTAACAATTTTATTTAATGATTTTGATTATATTTTTATTTTATATTGTTTGTAATAATGTTGTTGTAATTAATATGGGAATTGCCTGAAAGAAATGATTATTTAATTTTTTTTTAACTTTTTTACAAAAAATACAACCGACTTCTAAAAATTGCAAAATAACTTTAAATTCGGAAGTCTGTTTGTATTTTTTTGTTTCTTCGTTATTTTAGTCGGTTGTATTTTTTGTAAAAAGTTTTTTATTTTTCACTTTTTAGTTGTTATACCCCTCTTACCAAGGGGTATCGTATTACCCAGTTACTGGGTTGTGGAGGTCAGATAGGCAGTCGCTCCATGTAAAATAATGGTATTCAGCTGCATCCGGTTAGACTGGAAGCCGACCCCAAGATAGTTGGGAAAAGGCTAGGCAGGCAGTTGTTATACCCCAGTAGTAAAACTAAATATTAAAGTTATGCCCGAATGGATAACCCTAATAACATGGAATTTGAACATTTGGAGACAAAAAAAACGTCATCTGTGTGTACATATTTTTTCGTTATGCTGATTTTTTTTTAAAGTGCTGAATCAATTTCAATAAAATTTACCTCTGAAGTACGACCTACCAAACAAAAAAAGAATCATCAAAATCTATTCACAAATGGCGGAGATATCGCGCAAGCCTCCTCTTTTTTGAAGTTGGTTAAAAATAGCTTTAATTTCGGAAGTCGGTGTCAAATAACGAAAAAATAAAATGCAAACACCAACTTCCGAAATTAAAGTTATTATTAAATTTTTAGTGTATTTTATTTTTTGGAAATCGGTTTTATTTTATATAAAAAAGTTTTTTTTTATATTCCAATGTGTTTACCTATAAAACTACCCATTCATAAATTGGGTATTTTTGTGCTTTGGTAACTTTGGATTGGCTTGGGATTTTAAGTTCAAATATACTTTATATTAGAAAAATGTTATTCCTTTTCGGATGTTTCTTTGGGTTTTGTATTATCTGTAATATCGCTTTTAACCATTTTTGTATGAAATCCAACAAAACCCGTGTTATTTTTGGAATATGAGTTCTACCATAGAAACGATGCATCTCAAAAGGTACGCAATATTAATGACGTATACGTACTTTGAGGTGCTAAAGAACAACACGTACCTATCTCGAACATAAATGGATCCTACTATTTTTTTAAATATATATTCCTAATCTTGTGGCGTCATAGATGTCGCTACATACACAATTAATCAATACAATTCAAAGAAATAAAAATTCTTCGGCACAAAATTTTGTAACAGATGACGGACAGACAGACAGACGGAAAGATGTACACGTGAGTGACAGCAATAGAGCTCCGTTAGGACCCTTCGAAGAAAGAGATAATAAAGTTTATTAGTTGAAATTAAAAATCCAAGTCAATCCGAAGCTGTCATAGTTCAAAGTGGCCAGTTTCATAAAACGGTAATTTAATATTTAAGGTCAGTGTATAATGAGGCCAATTCTGTTGTGCACAAACTAAACTTAATTTAGGCTTTTGCTATCTTTTTCTCTCTATTAAAACAAGAAAAAGACGGACGTAAATTAGAGCTGTCAAATTTAGTTGAACAAGTATTTCTATACAAATTAAAGGTACACGTAAAAACATGTCGACTTAAAACACGGTAACGCGCAAGGCGTTAGTTTGCCATCTCTAGTTTATTGCTATAGTCGTCCTTTTCTCGCACTGCCTTTTAGTAAAAAATAGCGATTCTCTAATTTTAGTTTAATTATTGTACAAGAGAATCGTCCCCATTGTCTTCTTTTTCTAAGTATTCAGATATTATTTCATCAAGGTTTTTATCTTCGTCTTGAGAGAGTGGTGACAAACATACTCACATTTTAACTAGCTTAATGGTCAGTTCTTCTCACTTTATAAGTGTACATTAATACATATCTATACATGACAAACCGGCCAAGTGCGAGCCGGATTCACGCATGAAGGGATCCGTACCATCGTACAATATGATACGCGTCTACTTGTTGCCATTACTAAGATCGAGCAAAAAAAGCCAATAAAACACGTTTGTGGTGAGCCCCCTATAAATTTTAATTTATTATTAATATTTGTAGTTATAGCGACAAGATAATAAAAGCTTTTATTATTATTATTAAAGCAGCAACAGAAATATACATTCTGTGAAAATTTCAACTATTCACCTTATAATTTCTCCTATTACGGATCATGAGATACAGCCCGCTGATAGACAGACTGACGGATGGACGGATAAACAGCGGATGCTTACTGATAGGGTCCCATTGTTTACCCTTCGGATACGGAACCCTAGAATCATGTTGTTCATGAGTAAAGTCTAGGTATACTTAATAATGATATTTATGTAGTTTCTTTTCCATTATGAGCTAATTTAGGAGAACCATTAAGGATTGAAAGAACTACTTAGGATCTTGAAAGCCTTTTCATTTTCCCTTGGATCACAACGTCAATATAAAAGGATTTTCTCGGAATACCTACCTTGAAACATCTTGCAGATACCGTGTTTACTAGTATCAAGATGGAAGATTACTAAGAATCTTGAAATCCGTTTATTTTTCCTTTAAATCATATTACGAAGTAACTGAGTAGCTGTAAAAGGGTTTCATAGAATGCTTTGTTGGGACTGAAGTATGTGTTTGAAGTATTCGTAGAAAAATAAAAGTAAAAGATAATCCGATTAGAATTTATCCCCTACACTGGTTTAATGAAGGCACATATTATTGTTATGGAGGAATTAAATATACTGCAATAATACTAAAGCTAAAGGTGCATACGACTTTTAATGATTTTTAATTGAACATCACGTAAACTACCAGTATATATCTTTGCAAAAATAAATGTTATTTTAGACAATTTTTTTCGTAATTTGATATGTGAATATTTCTAATTATATTTTTACAACATAGTGTAATTAATTTGTAAAGTTATGTCTAAGGCGGATAAAAAATTGAGAATCACGCAAAAATATAAAACAAATTTTTATGAAATCTTCACCATTTTACAGATCATTTAATAATTTATTTTTTAGTATACGTGTTTTAGTATAATACCTGTGGGTATTATATTAATTTATTATACATAAAACCACAGTTTTATTTATAATAAATTAATAATGCGTCTAATTTCGGACAGCGCTCTTTGATGAGCGGACGTACGACGCGACTCAAGGTCGTTGGTAGTTAATAGTGTCTTAAGATAAGTAAGTATTTCGCATCATAACCCAGCACATTCCTGTTCTGGATTGAGGAGAATGAGCGCCGGAAAAATTTCTCGCAAAGTATGAGGAATTTCCAGGTTATCTGGAGAGCTTGCATGAATTCATAAGTTAGTCTGCTGTTCGCCAAAAACCATTATTTAAACTATGTAGTACGTTAATTTTTAAACGACTTTAAAAAGGAGGAGGTTCTCAATTCGTCTGTTTTTTTGTTCTTTTTTTAAATATGTTTGTGACGCGATTACTTTGCCACTTGTGAATAGATTTTGATGATTATTTTTATGTTTGGCGATTACTTTTCCACTTGTGAATAGATTTTAATGATTATTTTTATAGGCTATAATTCAAAGGTAGTCCCGTATAAATAATTTGTCGAAATTGAATCTGCGCTTTTTGAAAAAAAAATGCATACACAGATGACATTTGGTTTTCTCCAATTATATTCAAATTCCATGTTGGTTATTAATTCGGGCATAACTTTTTAGTTATGGGGTACAACTAAAAAGTGAAAAAAAAGAAAATAACTAAAAATTGCAACTAACTTTAATTTCGGAAGTCGGTGTTAAATAACGAAGAAACAAAATACAAACACCGACTGCCGAAATTAAAGTTATTTTGCACTTTTTTTGGAAGTCGGTTCTATTTTTTTGTAAAAAAGTTTTTTTGTTACTAAATTCTATTTTCTTCGAAAAAAAAACATCATAAAATCACGGAACGCAATTTTTTTCTTCTGCGTCAGTCTATTCCACAGCCTGCCTCAGTACACTGCCAGACATAATAGCCTCACCCAATCTGCTGCATACCATCCTGCTGCATCCTGCTGCGGTTTCTGCATCAAAAACATGAAAGTTGAAAATTGTGTTCGCCAAACGCTAATTAAGTAGATTACATTGTCATGTGCTCGAAGCCATGTATGGTGTTAATTGATTTTAAGTTGACATTTTCCTTACCTAGGACATTTCGCCCCGGGTAACACCGGCGCCGGCGAGTAGTAACTCGATTATTTTCGCACTGCTATGTAGAGACAAATCGCCACTGCCTTGAAAAGGAATATAAAAACAGTTTAAAAAAAAAATAATAATAAATACATTTATTGCAAACAAGTGTCACTGTGTAGTTTAACTGTATCTCAGGAGACAGTTCTCTTCCTATAATTACATAATATATTTTGTTTGAAAACATTTTATAAAATTGATAATTTATGACACGTATGATAAAAAATATATAATTAGATAAATTAAATAAAAATATGATAGCCGATGTGGTGTGGTGAGCTGTGCATGATAGTGTGTTTTTGTTTGTATTCGATTCTATAACATGACTTCCCATCGCCTCGTTTTTATATGTAATACAGCCAGAGCAAAATACTGTGAATACAAAGATGGTATCTAGTTTTACAAGAAAAAGACGCAATAATTTCTAATCTGCTGAACAGTGAGGAGACAATGATCCTGTTAAGCCAGTGTACCACATAAATATTTATATGACAGTTTTTGTGTCTACTTTAAAACGTTTTCCTGCATTTTTATGACGGAACAGAAAATTCTAAATGGAATTTGGGTTCCGTGCATGATGTGTTTTAATAAAAAAATCTCTCTTTGTTCCATCGGCCGGTACAATCAAAGTGATTAACGTGGGTCCATTATCACCCCATCTGTTTTACACTTCGAGCCGTCAATATTTGTTACTTGACAATTAGTTAAACAGCCGTCAGGTTCATGGCGTGCGACTCATCCGTTTGGTACAAAAGAAGTTTTGCTATCGCGATCTTAACTCGTTGGTTAAAAGTTTGTGAAGACGGTCTGCTTGAGACGCTTCCGCGCATTGTTAGCGAATAACATTGGGAACGATAATTACATTAAAGGAGCGTTTTTTTCTTTGTTTCTGCAAAATCTTACTGCCAAGCTACATGGGTTAAATATATTAAAAAAAGAGTGACACTCCGGGAGTGCCGACAGAAGTGAAAACTTGAACAAAAATACGCCTAAATAAGTTTTCACTTTTATCAGCTACGTGATCTGCTACGAGTCCTACGCGTCGTAGCACTCGTAGCGGGTCGGTTTCGCGCGATTTAAATAGTTTTTTCCTATCTCAAAAATGCTCAACGCGCCTAAAGAAGTTTTCACTCCAAAAAAATAGGCAGTCATGGGGCAGGCCGACAGAAGTGAAAAATGTGTGCTACGCGTCGTAGCACTCGTAGCGGGTCGGTGTCGCGCGAGTTCAATAGTTTTTTAAACTCTGACAGCAAGTGACTCGCGATTACTGCGATCGTTTGTCTATGTATTGTTAACACAATTTAATGGGGAACCACAACTAAAAAGTAAAAAATATAAAACAAAATAGAACAAAAAATGAAGAAACCGAACCAGAAACACCGACTTCCGATATTAAAGTTATTTTGCACTTTTGTTTTTTTTTTGGAAGTCGGTTCTATTTTTTATAACTACTCGTACCTACTCATCATCGGTCATGTGCCGTCTTGACTACATGGGTGGTCTATCCGTGTTGTGTAACGCGTTTATGCATGCAATAATCATTTATTTGCACTCACGCTATGTCATGTGTATTCTCACAGTTTTGTCAAAGGAATAACCCGAATATAAAGTGGGGTTCTAACATTTCCTCTTTTTAATTGCCTACAATTGTTGCACGTTGCAACTAATTGACTCTGCCGTACCTAAACGTTTTTGCCATACCTATTATTGGAATCAAATGTAGCACCTCACAATTTAGGACCCATTAATATTTGTGTTTTAATCCGTGGTGCTTGGCAACTGGGTTTACCCCAGTTGTAAATATTCCTTTATTTTTAACTTCGCTTAGTTCTGTCTTCTGCTTGATTAGGAGGGAAGTGGAAATTACGTTTTTCTTACTCCTTCGCTGTTCTTTTCTGATTAATTTCGTTGCAAGACCCAAGAGAGTTTAATCGTTTCTCTGTGACTCGTCGAGCTTCCTTGCTTCGGCGTTTTTTTCTGGTGGTCGCCACTGTTGATTCTGGCTTCCAGGAGTTAATGTGATTTGGAAATAAATCGTGGCGGGCTTCTCACAAAAAAAAGACTAGCTTACAAATGGCATACATGATCTTCCTGCCCTCCCCAAGTTAATTGGGTCGGTCGGCGCCACCTTTTCTTTGTTATAGCAAAAAATACGTGTCGAATATTTTTTATAATGTAACTTACGGATTAAATACAATAATTTTATTGTTACCCTAGGATCATCCCTATTTACTCATATTTTCTTTCATCCAAAATTCATGTTTAAATTATTTGTTCAAAGTCACATGCATCAAATATGGCATGTGGTTTTGGAAGAAGTTGAGCTTCATAGGACGTCTCTGTCCCTCATACCTTCATAACCTTATGTAGCTGTACCTACAAAATTATTCTTTTCCCACTTTCTCTTCAGTAAATACAATATACTCCTCTCGAATATGGCTAACAAAGTAAAATCGTTACGTTATACACCTGTATAACTATAATTGTATATGTAAACGTCGGCCATATTGCATTTACCCGGAAATTCTCGGAACCCAGCTCAAATGATGGACCCCCGTTGCAACGCCGAGGCCTGCGCCACCCACCGCCCACCTCCCAACTCCCAACTCCATCCCCACAAAATCCCGGGAATCAAGGGAGGATACTACGCAAACTAACAATAACTGGCACATAGGATTGAACATTTATTTTATAGCTTTGTAAGTGCTTTACGTAATAAATAAAATATTGCATTCAATGATTACATTTATTTAATATTTATTTTCACATGTTGATAAGATAATTTATAAACTAAGCCCCACAAAACCGTAGTAATGAGATGACTGTGGGGTCGGTGAGTCTCTAAATATAAACTAATTCATCAATTTGTACTTATAACTAATTATACACTAGCACTCACGTTTTTAAATAATAATTATCTTCTTAATTTATTTTTAATACAATTTTTATTCATTTCACTCCTTATGTCTACCGGCAGACTGTTCAGTAGGTATGGTATTCGTTTTTTCAGAGTTCTGTCACCAAAGCAATTGGTGACTCTGAGCACACTCAATCTCATCTCATCAGCAGTCATAGATCGTGTATATGATTATTAATTACATGAGTTATGCTCTTGGCTACCATGGTGGTTAACTGCTAGATCTGTAGAATTTTACATATTTTAAATAGTTTCATAAAACAGGAGATTTTAGGAACAACTGTTTTTGGTTTTTTGAGTAACAAGTAGTTTTAAGAGCTTCTAATTTATTAAGGTTAGTTTTTAATGTTAATCCATAGCTGTCAAGGGCTTCTCATTATAGAATCTACTAGTGACATGTATATACATCTAAATATGCTAATAGGAACTTTAAAGTTTAGGTGGTACATTTTACTTAATAATATTCTTAATGAAACAAAGGGGCCAAGAAAGTTCTCATCTATTTTGACGCCAAGGTAAGTTACGTTAAGTTACTTTGACAGTTCTTAAAAGGTTGCAGCTTCAGATGAATCAGAATCTTAATTTAATAGTCTTTGTATTTCTTTTTTATATATTTACTGGCAACTTTTTCCCAAAAGAAGCCGTCAGTCTACAATCCATTAAAACTTTCTTTCCTGCCTCACATGATATCTCATTGTACTTACTCGACATTTTTGACCGTTAAACTATTACTATATATACTTACTACCAACTGGCTTGCAATATAATTAATATAATATTCTCCTGTTGACAAAATAATATGGTTTGCGTTTACTATGTAGTTCTTAGCAGCTGTCAGTTTTCGCGATGAGAGTCCCGTAGTAAGGGCTTATAGTCCTTGGGTTCCGGACGTGCGATCCCTAAACGCGGACTTGACACTAAGGATTTTATGGATATGTAATTATTTCCGATTATCCGTTAGTTTCGGTTACGGATACTAGATTTTAAAATGTAAATAGCAAAATACATGATAGATAGTCGTATATAGATAAAAGACAATAGAAATAATAAACAATCCAGGGGACGCGCGCGGCTCGTGTGTCGGCGCCGGCGGCCGAGCAAAAACGAAAACCTCTCATATCATGTTCATTTAGACTCCGCCCCTTACCGCAATTATTCAAACTTCTATATCGGTTTCGGTTACGGTTACGGATAAATTTCTATTTCGGATATCCGATAGTTTCTGAGGGTATCATTTAAGATAACGTGTTTGATACCTACGAGTACGCAGCAGTACGTAGCCCGGTGACATAGGGTTGCAATTGATCGATTGAACTTGCATCTGCGGCGCAAAGTTTACAGACCCCCTGACTAGACTACGAGACGACAAAGGTATGTTTTTTTTTTTTTGATCGATACCTATTATAAACTTAAGTACCTTTTTACACGGATAAAAAATCGTTTTCTAAAAATTAACTAGGAGTCTAGAGGACTATACTTACGTGTTCACTAGTTAACAGTCTTGTTTTCTTAATTAAAAAAAAAAAAAATTGGTGGGCTGTCGACATTTTATTCCATGTCCGCTTAAGGCGCAGTTATACGACTTTTAATGGTTTCAATTGAACATCACGTCTAAACGACTAGTCCTATTTCTTTGAAAAAATAATAATATGTTACTCTAGACAATTTAAGTCGTATTTACAAGAATTGCTCGCTTAAAGATATTAGACATGTGACACAAAAATCAGTAGCCACCATGAATTCCTCTGTAATTAAATATTTCGGGTTGATTTCATCATCATCATCAACAGCCTTTTAATGTCCCCACTGCAAGGGCACAGGCCTCCTCTCTGTGAGAGGGTGTGGGCCGTAATCCACCAAGCGGGCCCAATGCGGGTTGGTAAATGTCTCATGTCTTCGAATTTTTGGTTCTAGGATATGCCGGTTTCCTCACGATGTTTTCCTTCACCGTTTTGAGAGTAGTGGTGATGATTATTAATTTACACAAAGTAAAGCGGCTGCCTTTTTTTTCCTGTGTTTGAACTCACGACCTACAATTTGTAAGTTGCGGCTATTACCACCACTGCTCAATCTGTTAATCCATCAAGTTCTTTCCAACTATTTTGGAGTGGACTTTCAGTCCAACTGCTCTCAACCGAATACCAGTTATTTTAAAAGGATCGACTGCCTCATTCAATACAAAGTGTCAATTCTTTTCTTTATTTTTAGGGCTCCGTACCCGGAGGAGCTCCGGTCCCGCACGGGTCGATCCATCACGTTAAGCTACTCTTGCCGTGGTTAGTCTATAGATGGGTGACCATCTTTACATACCGAGACTCCTCCGTGCCTTGGAAAGCACGTTAAGCCGTTGGTACCGGCTGATCTTTGACAGTCGTTACGGGTCGTCAGAGACAGAGAGGAGGCTGTGCCCCAGCAGTGGGGACATTGAAAGGCTGATGATGATGATGATGATGATGGAGACCGATTAACTGATCATATAGAAAGAGTAGGTATATATCATAGTTGTGCTATACTCTTGCAGCGGGCTTTATGAATAACGAATCTGGATTCTACTTATAAGTAGTACATACTTTTAGTAACGTTTGATACTATGAACGCGAATTATCTTTTCACCAAAAGGATTTTGATATTGCCGACAGCAATCCTCCTCCCTCCTCCTGGATTTCCTTATCTGAAATAAAATAATTGAATTGAATTGAATTGAATTATTGATTTCATTGTCAGTTAACATCAAAGCGGATAAAATGGTCACCATCACTATTAATGTATTGCCGCTTTACAAAACTGTTTTGTATGGTAAAAATTTGCATCATTATCTCCGGCTTAAGTTTGGTACTTTATTGATATACCCTCATCCCCCTCCTGCAAAGAGGAATCATGAATTTAACGAGCGTATTATAGTGTTTGGCTGAGTACGACTTAATTTCTCTTTTGTATTCACAAAATTCTGGTGTAAAAGCAAAAACTTTTTTGGCATGACGTTTGTACGTGCAATATTGCCATAATTAATTGCTTAAAGCCGGCCAGCTTAGTTGGATATTTACTAGCTGGCTGACACTACTACCAAAAAATGTGTGGAGCCACGTAACCACGTACAGATTAAAACAGCTTGTAGCACAAGTGTTGCCCGTTGCAAGTGGTGACGGGCGGGCGTTTTTGGGGGACTGTCTTTATGTAGAACTTTGACGTTCAAAAAGTGCTGGCTCTCAGCCTAGTTTGAATAAATGAGTTTTGATTTTGATTTTGATTTGCCCGCCTTGTGCACGGTTGCCTTGGGTAAAGTTGGAGCAGAAAGCAGTTTTCAAAATAAAATTTGCTGGTCATCATAGAGCTTACACTAAGGACGAAAAACTTTTTTACAAAAATAGAACCGACTTTCAAAAAAAAAACCGAAAAATGTGCAAAATAATTTTAATTTCGGAATTCGGTGTTTTTGGTTTTGTGTTTTGGTTTTTTTGAAACTTATTTCCGAAATTGAAGTTATTTTGCATATTTTTGTGTTTGATTTTTAGAAGTCGGTTTTATTTTTGTAAAAAAGTTTTTTAAATTTACTTTTAGTTGAGGTTCCCATTAAATTGTTTCAACAATACATAGACATAGGATCGCAGCAATCGCGAGTCATTTGCTGTTAAATATTGAAGAGTTCCACTGTGTATCTCCGAAGATCTTCATCAGATCCTAATGTGATATGTTATAAAATCTTCCTTGAAAAATATACATTTAAAACGAGAATCTCCTTTTTTGAAGTCGGTTAAAATTAAGCCCGTATCGCCAGATACGGTGAAGAAAACTATGTATAAAGAGTGTTTGGTAAGAGTATGTTACTGCTCACTACGAATGGTCCATAATGCTTGCCACAAAATAACCAACTCATGACTGAAAGAGTTCCTGTCCTCATCCTACGGAATAAATTTGCGATAATTATGACGAAACTCATGCATCTAAAACATTTAGGTTTGCTCCCTGAAAACTGCCGAAACATAGAGCCGTAATGAATTTTCAGTAGAATTTAATTAGTCTCATACTGAAACTGTGGTATGGTGCGGTAAATATTACTAATAAACCCGGTTGTAATATTTACAGAACTACAGTCGTTCTAATATACCTTTCACCTATACTCCACGCATTACATTGTGTTTAAATGAGTATTGTTGCTATACGTTTTCTAGTAGGCGCTCTGTTTCCGACAACTTATTATGCTTCGCTCATTTAAGGAGGCACACGAGCTGCACGTGGCTGCAGACATTTATTTCAACTGCTCATGTACCTGTCTTCTTCATGTACAGATAGAACGGATTTGAGTCTAACGAAACTTACTGAGAGAGGTTTGAGTGAGAGCTGAGGATGGAGTTTATTTTGAGGTCCTATGAAACGAATTTCTAAAGTACCTTTTCTAGTTTTTGGGTGGGAAATCATCAAATAACTTCGCCCGCGCTGGAGCGGGAGGTGTTAGACTCTTACTGACTAAAACCCACCTTGCTTCAGTTGCCTGTGCCAGGAGCCGCGGTAACTCTTTCAAATTTATACGCCTGTTATTGACAATACGAGTAGGTACGTAGGCGTGGGTTAGGTAGGTAGGTATTTTTTTGTGGGGTTGGGAAACCATCCGATAACTTCTCCCGCTCTGCGTGGAGCTAGAGCGTGTCAGACTTTTACTGGCTAAAACCCACCCCTGTTCCTTCAGTTGCCCAGGGGGCGCGGTAACTCTGTTTCCAATTTATCCGCGACCCCTAGGTACCCTGTACTAACTAAGTTGCTGATTTTTTTTTTGAAATATCAATCTGCCTAGCTTTTTCCCAACTATCTTGGTGTCGGCTTCCAGTCTAACCGGATGCAGCTGAATACCAGTATTTTACATGGAGCGACTGCCTATCTGACCACCACAACCTAGTTACTGGGTAATACTTTCGGGCTTCTGACGACCCGTAACGACTGTCAAAGATCCACGAATGACAGCAGGGACCAACGGCTTAACGTGCTTTCCGAGTCACGGAGGAGTCTCGGTATGTAAAGATGGCCACCCATCTATGGACCAGCCCCGGCAAGCGTAGCTTAATCTAATGGATCGACCCGTGCGGCTGTTATTATTTTAGTCTCGAGCTCCTTTTTTTGCAATATGATAGTTGATATTTTCACATAAACAGGGGAGGAGCAAACCTGCCAGTTTGAAGTTACAGTAAGCCATAGCTTAAAGATATCTACATGACTGAGTAGGAAAAAAGGAAAGCTGTGAAATCGCCCGTCTTGAGGTTAAGGATGTCGTTAGTCCTTTCCATATCCCCAATAATTAAGTTTAGAACAACGTCCTATTTCTAAACGTAACTAATTCTTGCTTAATAGATGTGTACTCTTTAGATGCAAATACATTGAGAGATAAAAATACCAATACTTTACAAAATGCGTTGGAACGTTGGTAGGCTTACATTTCTGGATAAACGAGTGGCCCAATTGTTCTCTTAGTTCATCGCAATGAGTTTCCAGTGCTTTAAAGCAGTTAACGTTGCAACTGGGTACAGCCAATAATATCGACATTTAGACAATAGCTCTTTGTCGATATCCTGAATTTCATGGAAATATTATCCTATCGCGAGTTATACGGCATTTAATGGTTTTTAATTGAACATCGACTAGTTTAATATCATTGAAAAAATATATGTTACTCTAGAAAATTTCCGTCGTAATTTGATCTGAGAATATTAGAAATTATATTTTTGTAACATAGTATAATTAATTTGTAAAGTTATGTCTAACGCGGATCAAAAATTGAGAATCACGCAAAAACTATAAAGCATATTTTTATGATACCTTCACGACTTTATGGATCATTTAATTATTTATAATTAAGTCTAAGTGTTTTAGTTTAATACCTGTTGTTTTATGTGTAATCAATTAGTAATGTGTCTAATTTCGGACAGCGCTCCTTGATGGGCAAGTTCTATTACTGGGTGGACATACGACGCGTTAGTGAGCTCAACACAGAACACGCTAACCACTCAAGGTCATTAGCAATTAATAGCGCCTTAAAGCAGTTCTATTGTTCTGAAAATCTGACTTATTACATTTTGTGTAAAAATAGACTGAGAAAACATAAAGCGCTGGTGCTACCTAGAAGTTTAGTACAATATCATAAAGCTGCAAATCTGTTTTCTATTTCTGTACTTGGACGTGGGTAGTCCTTTGTTATTTTTATATAGAAGCAGAAAATTTTATAGTTAAATCACCTTCTTCACTGCTAAAATACTAGTAAGTGGTGACGGGGTTCTTGGGGACTGTCTTTATGTAGAACTTTGACGTTCAAAAAGTGCTGGCTCTCAGCCTAATTTGATAAATGACTTTTTATTTTGATTTTAACCAAAACTTAGCATCAAATTAGGTTTTCTGATGAGCCTTTGAATGATCGAAGAAACTATGTTAAGATTTGGTAATCATTTTTTAATTCGAAGACTGAAAAGATTTATATTTAGGTTTTTAAAATATAACGTGTTTTGGAGAGTCCCAGTAAAAAAAAAAAACAAACTTCCTGGAAGCTTGAGTTTATTTTTTACAATATTGGCAGGTACTTTTTTATGAAAAACAAAACCCTTATAGTCCGGGCATATTGTGGGAGTCTCAGATGTATTCTTTTTTCATTATTCAAAAGTAGATAGTGCAGCCAGCGTAAACCGCTACAAAGAGTTCCAAAAACATAGCGCATTTTTTTCATTCTGGTGGGGTTAGACTATGAAAGAAGGTGGGTTGCAAGATTTGAAATTTAGAATTGTATTTCTTTAAAAGAATGTTTGTCAGACATTACATTAAAAGATGCAACTGGTGAAAACATCTTAAGACAAGATGGACCGATAATGGTTTGAAAAATTATAAAACCAACATAGATAACAAAATAAAATTACGATTAAATAATAGTGCCGCCTCGTGCACAGTAAATTATCTAAACGCAATTCTGGGTTATTCAGATTTTTTGCAAGCCATATTTTCTGGCTCCTGGTACTGAGCCAGAGACCAGGAGCTCTTGCCAGGCTGACGTGTTCGAAGAAAGCAGTAATTATTATCGTACGAGCTGATGGGTGAGCCTGAGGATCTCGTGGCTAAAGTAATAACAGCCGCAAGGGTTGATTCATCAGGTTAAGCTACGCTTGCCGGGGTTCCATCTTTACATGCCGAGACTCCTCCGTGCCTCGGAAAGCACGTTAAGCCGTTGGTCCCGGCTGTCAATCGTGGATCTTTGACAGTCGTTACGGGTCGTCAGAAGCCCGAAAGTCTGACAACTAGTCTTACCAAGTGTATCATATTATCCAGTAACTGGGTTGTGGAGGTCAGATAGGCAGTCGCTCCATGTAAAATTCTGGTATTCAGCTGCATCCGGTTAGACTGGAAGTTGACCCCAAAGTAGTTGGGAAAAGGCTAAGCAGATTGACAAGCTCATGGGTGAGCCTATGTGTTCCTGACGACTTCAGTGTTTTTGGAGATCCGTGTACACCTTGATGGACAGTGGTGTCAATTTAATCTCACGGATTCCCGTACAGCTGTGATTTTTATTACGTGTTGTAGTGTTATTACGTAACTATATTTGCATTATATTGCGGATAAGACTCAGTTCGATTCCGTATACAAGGTCTGGTTTAATAATGGAGCTGAAACCTAAATTAGTTGTAGGTAGATGCGCAGTTGGATAAAATTTCATGATAAAGCATACTTTCCACATTTAATGTAATACCTCATCCAGTTTTTATAACCACTGTTTTCCCCGACCGGTGCAAAAAGGATAATGTTTTTTTGGTGAAATTTGTTTTATATTTTTTTGGTCTCTTTTTTTAATTAAACATATTCAAGTGATTGTACAAGCGTTTTCTTTTTATTTACGACACAATAATTAGTACTTGTAGTTTTGGCTTTGTTTTGCTTTTGGTGTCCTGTTTGTTTTGTCTTAACGACTGATATTTTTTCTTAAAAAAATGTATGTTACTTTAAACAATTTGAAATGATGTTTTTGTTAAATGTAATTAATTTGCAAAGTTATGTCTAACGCGGATTAAAAATTGAGAATCACGCAAAAACTATTTAGTATAATTTTATGCATCTTTCACCATTTTAAAGATGATTTAATTATTTATCTTTTAGTATACGCTATTCAGTATAATACTTGTTGTTTTATCCTACTAATATTATAAATGCGAAAGTTTGTATGTTTGTTTGTTTGTGTTTGTATGTTTGGCTGAAGGTAACGCAAAAACGGCTGAAGGGATTTCAATGAAATTTTGCACACAGGTAGGTCATAGCCTGGATTAACACATAGGCTACTTTATATCCCGGTAAATGACAAACAAGACTTAGCGAAGGCTGAGGTGGAAGTAGAAATCCAAAATTAGGCTGAACGAACGGTTTACGCTCACAAAGTACCAGGAGACCAGAAACGTGAGAAGTATTTCCAGGGCTGGAATCATGAGCGGTAAAGACTCGCAAAGTACCAGGAGACCAGAAACATGAAGAGATATTTGCGGGGCTACAATCCTAAGCGGTATAGCTTCACAAACCACCAGAATATCAGAATCACAAAATATATTCCGAGGCAGGTATAATGTGAGGTACAGATTCACAAATTACCAGGAGAACAGAATGATGAATAAGTTTTCCGAGCAGTACAGATTCACAAACAACCAGGACATCAGAATTACAAATGTATACCAAGGCTGGGATTATGAGAGGTAGAGGATTCATAAATTACCAGGAGACCAGAATGATGAAAAAGTGATTTTGGGGCTGGAATCATGAGAGGTATAGATTATAAAACTACCAGGAGACCAGAGTCGTGAATCAGTATTTTTGGGATTATAGAATCTTAAGCGGTATAGATTCACAAAATACCAGGAGACCAGAAACACAAAGAGTGTTCCGGGGCTGAAATCGTGAGCGGTATAGATTCTCAAACTGCCAGGGGGGTGGAATTCTGAGCGGTTTAGATTCACAACCTACCAGGAGATTAGAATCACAAAACATATTCCGAGGCTGGTATGAGGCCGGTATTGTGAAAGGTACAGATTCACAAATTACCAGGAGAACAGAATCATGAAAAATTTTTTCTGGGGCTGGAATCATGAAAGGTGAGGAGATTTTCAAACTACCAGGAGACCAGAGTCGTGAATCAGTATTTTTGGGGCAGAATCCTAAGCGGTACAAATTCACAAAATACCAGGAGACCAGAAACACATAGAGTCACAACCTACCAGGAGATCAGAATCACAAAACATAATCCGAGGCTGGTTTTAGGAGAGGTAGAGATTTACAAATCACCAGGAGACCAGAAACATGAGAAGTATTTCCAGGACTGAAATCATGAGCGGTACGCTACTCACAAAGTTCCAGGAGACCAGAATCATGAAGTGGAGAGGTATCATCATGAATAAGTATTTTCGGGGCTGGAATCCTAAGCGGTATAGATTCTTAAACTACCAGGAAAACAGAATCACGAAGAAGAGAAATTTCAGACCTGCACGCGGATGAAGCCACGGGTAAACTACCATGGTGTCAAAGACATGAAAAAGTTAATCCTACTAATCCTATCCTACTAATATTATAAATGCGAAAGTTTGTATGTTTGTATGTTTGTTTGTTTGTATGTTTGTATGTTTGTATGTTTGGCTGAAGGTATCGCAAAAACGGCTGAAGGGATTTGAATGAAATTTCGCACACAGGTAGGTCATAGCCTGCATTAACACATAGGCTACTTACTTTTTATCCCGGTAAATGACAAGACTTAGCGAAGGCTGAGGTGGAAGTAGAAATCCAAAGTCAGGCTGAACGAGCGGTTTACGCTCACAAAGTACCAGGAGACCAGAAACATGAAAAGTATTTCCGGGGTTGGAATCATGAGCGGTAAAGACTCGCAAAGTACTAGGGGACCAGAATCATGAAAAAGTGTTTCCGGGGCTTGAAGACTGAGCGGTATAAAATCACAAGCTACCAGGAGATCAGAATTACAAAATATATTCCGAAGCAGGTACCTATTATGAGAGGTAGAGATTCACAAATTACCAGGAGATCAGAAACATGAGAAGTATTTCAAGGACTGAAATTATGAAACCGTTGGCAGAAGCTTGTCATCTAATATAAACAAAATATCATTTTCAAAGGGAAAATTATTTATAGGTGTTTTCCCACCCACATGCATCCTGTCTCTGTTACACCCTTTTAGGAGAATAAATCCTACTAATATTATAAATGCGAAAGTTTGTATGTTTGTTTGTTTGTATGTTTGTATGTTTGTATGTTTGTATGTTTGTATGTTTGTATGTTTGTATGTTTGGCTGAAGGTATCGCAAAAACGGCTGAAGGGATTACAATGAAATTTTGCACACACGTAGGTCATAACCTGGATTAACACATAGGCTACTTTTTATCCCGGTAAATGACAAGACTTAGCGAAGGCTGAGGTGGAAGTAGAAATCCAAAGTCAGGCTGAACGTGCGCACACGCTCAAAAAGTACTAGGACACCAGAAACATGAGAATTATTTCCAGGGCTGAAATCATGCCTACTAATATTATAAATGCGAAAGTTTGTATGTTTGTTTGTTTGTATGTTTGTATGTTTGTATGTTTGGCTGAAGGTATCGCAAAAACGGCTGAAGGGATTACAATGAAATTTTGCACACACGTAGGTCATAACCTGGATTAACACATAGGCTACTTTTTATCCCGGTAAATGACAAGACTTAGCGAAGGCTGAGGTGGAAGTAGAAATCCATAGTCAGGCTGAACGTGCGCACACGCTCAAAAAGTACTAGGACACCAGAAACATGAGAATTATTTCCAGGGCTGAAATCATGCCTACTATGCCTACTAATATTATAAATGCGAAAGTTTGTATGTTTGTTTGTTTGTATGTTTGTATGTTTGTATGTTTGGCTGAAGGTATCGCAAAAACGGCTGAAGGGATTACAATGAAATTTTGCACACACGTAGGTCATAACCTGGATTAACACATAGGCTACTTTTTATCCCGGTAAATGACAAGACTTAGCGAAGGCTGAGGTGGAAGTAGAAATCCAAAGTCAGGCTGAACGTGCGCACACGCTCAAAAAGTACTAGGACACCAGAAACATGAGAATTATTTCCAGGGCTGAAATCATGAGAGATAAAGACTCACAAAGTACCAGGAGACCAGAATCATGAATAGGTGTTTTAGGGGATACAATCCTAAACGGTGTAGATTCACAACCTACCAGGAGATCAGAATCACAAAATATATTCTGAGGCTGGTATTATGAGAGGTACAGATTCACTAATTACCAGGAGAACAGAATCCTACTAATATTATAAATGCGAAAGTTTGTATGTTTGTATGTTTGTTTGTTTGTATGTTTGTATGTTTGGCTGAAGGTATCGCAAAAACGGCTGAAGGGATTTTAATGAAATTTCGCACACAGGTAGGTCATAGCCTGGATTAACACATAGGCTACTTTTTATCCCGGTAAATGACAAGACTTAGCGAAGGCTGAGATGGAAGTAGAAATCCAAAGTCAGGCTGAACGAGCGGTTTACGCTCACAAAGTACCAGGAGACCAGAAACATGAAAAGTATTTCCGGGGTTGGAATCATGAGCGGTAAAGTCTCTCAAAGTACCAGGAGACCAGAATCAAGAAGAAGTATTGCCGGGGCTTGAATCCTGAGCGGTATAGATTTACAAGCTTCCAGGAAATCAGAATCACAAAGTATATTCCGAGGCAGGTATTATGAGATGTAGAGATTCACAAATTACCAGGAGACCAGAAACATGAAAAGTATTTCAAGGACTGAAATTATGAGCGATAAAGACTCACAAAACTACGAAAAGATCAGGATTCACGAAAAAGTAGTTCCGGAACTGGAATCATGATAGGTGTAGATTCCAAAACTACCAGGAGACCATAGTCATGAACAAATAAATCCTAAGCGGTATAGATTCCTACGACCTACTAGGAGATAAGAATCACAAAATATATTCTGTGGCTGGTATTATGAGAGGTACAGATTCACAAATTACCAGGAGAACAGAATCATGAATAAGTTTTCCGAGCAGTACAGATTCACGAACAACCAAGACATGAAGAATTACAAATGTTACCAAAAGGCTGGGATTATGAGCGGTAGAGATTCATAAATTACCAGGAGACCAGAATTATGGTATTTTTGGGGCTAGAATCTTAAGCGGTATAGATTCACAAAATACTAGGATACCAGAAACACAAAGAGTGTTCCGGGACTGAAATCCTGAGTGGAATAGATTCTCAAACTACCAGGGAGGGGGCTGGAATCCTGAGCGGTATAGATTCATAACCTACCAGGAGATCAGAAGTACAAAACATATTCCGAAGCTGGTATTGGGAGAGGTAGAGATTTACAAATTACCAGGAGACCAGAAATGTGAAGAAATAAAATTTCCGAGCGGTATAGATTCACTCACTACCAGGAGATCAGAATCACAAAAAAAACCCATAAAAAAGGGTGGGATCAATTGAGGTAAAAAAAAAGCATCTTGAATAAGTATTTTCGGGACTGGAATCCTGAGCGGTATAGATCCTTAAACTACCAGGAAAACAGAATCATGAAGAAGAGAAATTTCAGACCTGCACGCGGATGAAGCCAAAGGTAAATTGGAAGTAAAAGGTGGTGAAAAAGTTAATTTCATATAAATGTCTACGCGGACGGAGCCACGGACAAGAAGCTAAGCACCAATTTAGGATATTTTCGGGACCCAATAAATGAAACAGTTTCGATATGGTAAACTATTATATTTAACACGTAAGAGTAACAAGATAGGTAGCCCGACACACTGAGCGAGTGTGTGGCCCCTACAGTCTTTATGTAGAACTTTGACATTCAAAAAAATCTGGCTTTCAGCCTAATTTAAATAACTTTTGATTTTGATTTCTACAGGATTTATTTAACGTGCTCCTCTCTGAAAATACCACTCAGACTTATTACAATTACTCTTTTTACGCGGGCGAAGCCGCGGGCGGAAGCTAGTAGATAATATTTTGCAGAAATTAGGGAAAGTTATTTTGAGGTGCTTTTCCCACCCACATGCATCCTGTCTCACATCCTCTTAGGAATAAATAGATAATATTTTGCAGAAAAATAATGTTTATTTTTGACCTTAGTTAGAGGAAGTCATTCTAAATTAGTAACTAGCGGATGTCACGCGATTTTACCCGCGTAGTTCCCCTTCCCGTGGGAGTACGGGGATAAATAAACTACTTGCTGTGATATAAGCTCATCCATTGCTGAAAGAATTTTTCAAATCGGTCCAGTAGTTTTTAAGTTTATTCTTTACATACAAATATACAAATCTTTCCTCTTTATATAATCCTACTAATTTTATAATTGCGAAAGTTTGTATGTTTGGCTGTCCTTCACGCAAAAACGGTTGAAGGGATTTGAATGAAATTTTGCACACAGGTGGGTCATAGCCTGGATTAACACAGGCTTTTTTATCCCGGTAAATGACAAGACTTAGCGAAGGCTGAGGTGGAAGTAGAAATCCAGAGACGGGCTGAACGAGCGGACACGCTCACAAAGTACCAGGAGACCAGAAACATGAGAAGTATTTCCAGGACTGAAATCATGAGCGGTTACACTCACAAAGTACCAGGAGACCCAGAATCACAAAATATATTCTGAAGCTGGTATTATAAGAGGTACAGATTCACAAATAACCAGGAGAACAGAATCATGAAGAAATAAAATTTCCGAGTAGTAAGGATTCACGAACAACCAGGACATCAAAATTAAAAATGTATACCAAGGCTGAGCTTATGAGAGGTAGAGAGAAATTCTAAAACTACCAGAAGACCAGAGTCGTGAATCAGTATTTTTGGGGCTAGAATCTTAAGCGGTATAGATTCATAAAATACCAGAAACACAAAGAGTGTTCCAGGGCTGAAATGATGAGCGGTATAGATTCTCAAACTACCAGGGAGGGCGCTGGAATCCTGAGCGGTATAAATTCACAACCTACCAGGAGATCAGAAGCACAAAACATATTCCAAAACTGGTATTAGGAGAGGTAGAGATTTACAAACTACCAGGAGACCAGAAACACAAAAGTATTCCGGGGCAGGAATCGTAGTAGATTCACAAATTACCAGGAGAACAGAATCATGAAGAAG
Organism: Polia nebulosa; assembly: GCA_951329385.1. Lineage (NCBI taxonomy): Eukaryota > Metazoa > Arthropoda > Insecta > Lepidoptera > Noctuidae > Polia > Polia nebulosa. The sequence goes on along the minus strand of OX589587.1, from coordinate 3,099,220 downwards.
TAAAATTTCCGAGCGGTATAGATTCACGCACTACCAGGAGATCAGAATCACAAAAAGTATTCCAAGGGTGGGATCATAAGAGGTAGCATCTTCAATAAGTATTTTCGGGGCTGGAATCCTGAGCAGTATATATTCTTAAAGTACCAGGAAAACAGAATCATGCAGAAGAGAAATTTCAGACCTGCACGTGGATGAAGCCGCAGGTAAACTACCAGGGTGCCAAAATCATGAAAAAGTTAATTTAACATAAACAATAAAATAATACAAACACTTTCAAAAAAGCCAACCCATAGAAAAGAGATGTTCGCCGTCCAACTTTGGTAAGCCCTGCTAATGTAGGAAATTCTAAATTATCATGATCCTAGCCCGTACTAACTTTTAATCTTTCAGAAATGTTTGATTTTCCTCTGGACTCAATCCGGATGTCTACGCAGATGGAGTCACGGGCAAGAAGCTAAGAAGTGGTGAAGGATCTGTCTTTATGTAGAACGACGTTCAAAAAGTTCTGGCTCGCAACCTAATTTGAATAACTCACTGGATTTTGATTTCTACAGTGTTTGTTTAACGTGCTACTCTCTGGAAATACCACTCATATTTATAATCATACTTTTCACGCGGGCGATGCCGCGGGCGTAAGCTAGTGTATAATAAATTAATAATGCGTCTCATTTGGGACAGCGCTCCTTGATGGGCGCGTTCTATTACTGGGTGGACGTACGAAGCGTTGCGTGAGCGCAGCACAGAACACGCAAGTTAACCACTCAAGACCGTTGGCATAATAACTGCGCATTAAACTAACTGCTAGATCGGCTAAACATTTTGAAAATTTTTAGAAGGTTTTTGTGAAATTAAGAATTATAATTAAATAAGTATGTGACCTTCCTTACGAAAAAAACTGATTCACCGAATTGCAGAGAATGTAATCAGATTGAGGACGTCCAGCATTTGCTGATGGATTGTGTCCGCAACATGCGCGAGAGGGAATCACTTTTTAGAGAATTAGACTTAAATAGACTTAACGTGGGATTAATACAGTCAATTCTATCCCAACCAACTTCAGAAGGTGCCAAAAAGCTATGCCGTTTAATAACAGTCCTTCATCGGTAATTCGATGGTTTCTCTTTCACAAATGTTCCTGTTTAGTATAATTTATGTTAGTTATAAGAGTTAATGTAACCTTATCTATAAAGTGTATCGCCGTTAGGAGTATATGTATTCTGTGGTAACAATGGTAAAAGGTACGATGGGGTTGACATATCTGTACAGATAAAAACCCCAAAACAAATAAAGAGAAAAAAAAAATAAGTATGTGACCGTACTGCGTAATTTATAAAAGTTACCTTCCAATATGGGATAATGACTTCTGTCAGTGATGATTAGTCTGCCGATGACTGCGAAGGATCTGGTTGGGATAGGATGAGGGTAGCATGTGGATGACAATTTGGAAGAGAGTAATGCTCCTTGCTAATAATTCGTTCCAGAAGACTAGGAATGCTTCTGTTGTAAAGAAATTTTTCTTCCACCGGCTAGCGTCAGAGATATTCTATGGCATGAGACCCTGGCTACCAATCTTCGGGTTTCATAAGGTAGGGTAGTAAATAAGTGTCCTTTGATTTGGTCTTCACATTTATCACATTTATTGCTAACACTGCATCACACCAGATAGCACTCAGTACACAGAAAATTATATGTTGAACTTACAATTTATGATGAATCACTTTTACCCTATCGTTCGAAGATCGAAGATTATAGGTCCAGTGAGGAGGTCCTCAAGCAGTATCTAAGCCGTGGTCATCTAATCATGGGCATCTCTGGACACGTGGACGTTGGTGTTCGGAACCCTTTGCTAAGACCGCATTGTTCTTCCAAAATATAGTGAAGTTTATGATCCGACCATTTTATAAAGTTTTTCCACAATATAAATTAAATCTAAAGTTGGAACCCTGCCGATAAGAAAACATTTCGGTAAGATTCATAAATGCCATGCTTAAGACTTAGCGTCAGTACAGAAAAAAAACCCAAAAAGAGTAACTACTTACATTGTCCTACATTCTTATGCTTACAGCATTTGAATGACTCTGGTCCCTTTTACACCTCGAGCCATCATACTGTTACAATTTAAGTGTTACACTGTGTATTTCAGGAAGATGGCGCTGTTTTCAGCAAGTATTTCAGTGGGAAACTCAACAAGTACAGCAACAGTTTGCAGCCCTCTGCTTTTTAGAACTTTTAGCCTCCATCCCTTTTTTTCATAATATCCTTTCATAGCATCAATACTATCCTTTTTTTGTGGGGGTTGGGAAATCGTTCATTGACTTCTCCCGCTCTGAGTGAAGCGAGAGGCCGAGTCAGACTTTTACTGACTAAAACCCACCTCTATTCCTTCAGTTGCCTGATTGCCCAGGGGCGCAGTCACTTTGTTTCGAATTTATCCACGAGCCCTGGGCAGATCAATAATATTCTTGAGGTTTCTTAGCGAAAGTTCCTTCGACGCTTGAAAGGTAAAGAGATATTTATTAGCGTCCGACCGAAACATGTTTTTCATCCAAAATTGAAACCGAACTTTCGGTGTTTGTCTCATTTTCTGTCGCAACCTAAACTGATACCAAAACTTACTTAAACATATTGAAAATTGTATATTGCATACTGAAATCTAGTGATTATATTGTACTCTAGTGTTAAAAACTGAGGTGAGAATGCTAAGAGTGATGTGTGGTGTTACGCGCATGGAAAGAATCAGGAATGAGTATATAAGAGGAAGTCTTAAAGTGGCACCGGTGGCTGAAAAGTTGTGTGGAAATCGGTTGTCGTGGTATGGGCATGTGATGCGGAGGAATGAAAAAAATGTCGTGACGAAAGTCCTGTATATAGATGTGGATGGCTATAAGAATAGACGAAGGCCAAAGAACGATGGATAGACTGTGTGAGAGAGGATATGGGAAAAAAGGGTGACTACAGAGATGCTGACGACTAATAGAGAAGTATGGAATAAGAAGAGAGGTTGCGCTGACCCCAAATAAACTGGAATAAGCGTAGGAGAGTGACTGAAATCTTTAAAAGTTTTCTCATGGTTAAAATTAAGTAACTAAACGTTACGCATAAAAATAATAGCATATACTTAGTTGTACGGTGGTATTTTAAAAAAAAGATAAAAGGACTCGGTAATAAAGATGTATCTTGCGAAAAAAAAAAACATTGTATTAAGACACTAAGTTAGACTATCAAAAATATTGAACACGTATTTTTTGTCAATCGTTATTTTTGTCACACAAAATTAAGACGATATTGTGTGCATTTTTTTAGTCATGTATCGTAACCCAACCTGTCTAATAGATAACCGACATACTGCTCTTTGAAATCAAATATGTAATTAATTTTTAACCGACTCCGAAAAAGGAGGACGTTCTATGTTTATTGTATGTATTTTTTTTTTATATGTACTCGTATATGTCCGCCGATTTCTCCGGCAGTTGTAGACCGATTTTCATAATTCTTTTTTTATCCGAAAGAATACACTCCCGAGGTGGTCTCATATAAATTTTATCAAAAAAAATTCTGCGCTTTTTGAGAAACTGAACAACAACTAAAAATACGTATACATAGATGACGTTTTTGTTTTCTCCAATTACGAGTATGTTTAAATTCCACGTTCCATGTTTTTGGGGTTTTTAGTTCTGGGGTATAACAACTAAAAAGTGAAAAATAAAAAAACTTTTTTACAAAAAAAAACAGCCGACTTCCGCAAACGGAAATACACTAAAAATTAAAAATAACTTTAATTTTGGAAGTTGGTGTCAAATAACGAAGAAATAAAATACAAACACCGACTCCCTTAATTAAAGTTATTATTTAAAGTTCAGTGTATTTTCTTTTTTGGAAGTCGATTGTTCTTTTTGTAAAAAAGTTTTATTTATAACTAACCCGCATTTCTTTACTTGTAGTCGGTAGCCGTTGTGACAGTGTTCACAAGTTGATAGTCCCAGGCAGATTCAAATTCAGTTTGGTATGTACCATTACCATACCACCACCACCACCACCATACCACCACCACCACCATTGTACCATTGTTGTGTTTGGTATGTAACATTTAACAACCATAAATTAAAAAATTGCTCATTACAATGTATTCCGATTCCTGATTTCAGTGTGGCATAAGAAGCTTAGCAAATGTTGAGCAGTGTAAATTGAACAAACTGAGCGATAAATTATTTCGCTTTGCCAAATAAAAAGCCACAAACGGGCGTTGGCAAACATATTGCCGAAGCCCATAACAAAAATGGGGGATGGGCGAGGGGGGGAAATTGGTAGTTATTGTTTTAAAAATCTTATTTCACAATGCTTTGAATAATTATAACCAAATCGGATATGTAATTACGAGTAGTATTGCTCGCGAATGGGTTAACTTAAATCATATCTTTAAAGCACATTAAATCGACTATCTTAAAATAAAATATTACCTAAGTGATAGCACGCACGAGCAACTTTTGCCTCTGCAACTATTTTGTCGCTCACATCAAGTCTATGGGCTTGTATGAAAGTGTGCGCATGTAGCGACGCGACAGCCGGGAGACATTTTTGTCGCATGGCGACATAAGTTTCCGACCAGACAGCTGCCGCTCAAAAACAGTCTTTTTTTTCAAATCTTAGAATTTTCTTACAAAAATGTCGTGTTGCTGTCGCTCCCGTATGCGCATCGTCCGAAGAGGCAGCGACAAAGACAAAAAAATTACTGGTTTTTTTTTAGACAGTGTAGTTGCTCGTGGGTCTTAGACACAAAAATGTACTCACTCAAAGTCGTTGAAAAGCAAACATCACAAAATAGTAAATTTTAATAGTAAATTAAATATTTCTCACGAAATGCGAAAATGATTGATAAATTTTCAGAAAAGTTCTTCTACCCAATTAAACCGTCTGACTCGTCTGACTGTAACAAGAAAAACACATCAAAGAATAATTCTGAACTTTCTAGACGTTCGTTTCTTTCTTTCAGACAAAAGAGAGAGATTTCAATCAAAATTAGAGGAATCAAGATGCCAATATCAATAAAGAGTAATAGCCTACCAGAGACAGATGGCAGCTAATTATTTGATACAGTATCCACAATAGAGATAAGATGTGGAAAACCTTAAACAGTAACACAGTTGAAGAGAAAAAAATGCCTTTATCCAGTCGAAGTTTAATGCCTTACGGAAGTATTCAAATAAAGAACGAATTAGATAAGAACTACAACTTATAAGTTTTCTGATATTTTTTAAGGATAAGGTACGTGTTTGAAGTGAGCATAGTATTACAAACAGTAACACATACTCGTATTTAGACAAAAGCTTTTACAAAACAAAACGCTGCGGTGGCTATTCAAACTACGAGTACATTTATATGAATTACTAGTTGACCCAACAGACGTTGTCCTGACGCGCGAACTGTTAAACACGCGACGATCAGTTTTCTGAAATTTTCCAATTTTCTGCGCAACTTTCCTATTTTTTTAATTCATAAGAACCTTCTCCTGACAGTAACATACACAACAAAAAAAGAATTAGCAAATTCGATAAAGCCGTTCTCAATTATAGAGTGACCAGGAGAAATATGGGTTATTTTTTTATATATAGCTAGCACTTCATCCGCGATACTCACAAATAACGTGGTTTTCTATTGGTATAACAATTTTTTTAAATCGGTTCAGATGATCCAGAGATTACCCAATATAACCTTACTTACTTTACCTCTTTATAATATTAATATAGATTACATTAGTTAGACCAAAACAGCCTAGATTTTCAACTATCCAAAAATAGCTCTTCAATAACACAAAACCACTGCATTTGTGATTTTTTTTCTGTACCATCATTGTCGGCTCCAACCTGACGCTGACACTCAATACTAGGGATGCAAGATTTTTAAAAATATCAATATATCGATATCGATATAACGAATTATGTTGATTCATATATCGGTTAAGTAGGCCCTTATACCAATATTACTTGTTTTTTAAAAGCTTAAAAAAAAATTAATGTAGTTTTACTTAATATATCAAAAGTTTTTCGAAAAAGTATGTATGTAATTTTTTGTACTTACCTATCTGCATAATCACAAAATTTGGATAGGTTATAAGTATATTATACTGGGTGTAACGGAAAGGTGTGGTCATATTTTAAGAACTGCATCTGCCCATCGACATGAACAACTTTCTTCAAGAAAATCCGAGGAAATTGAAAAATTTTTTTTACACCTCCCATTGATCAGCTGATGATAACTTTGTATGGAAAGTCCAATTTTTTTGTTTGAGAATTTTATATTTTTTCTTAGAGAAAGCTGTTCATTTCCATGGGCAGAACCGGCTCTTAAAATATGACCACACCTTTCTGTTACACCCTGTAGATGTTTTTTTTATTTATTAAAAAAAAATCCGAACGTTAGAGTAAAGAACAGAATTATTTTCTTTTGACAGTGTTGTCAGTCCTAATAGCATTTTACCAGATTTTGTAGGTATTTTAAATTGGGCGGGTTTTTAGATATTTCGATACGATATATTAAGTTTTTCGATATTGATAAATTGATATAGGCGTATCGTCGATATCGATAAATATCGATATTTTTAGGAGTCGATATATCGATATTTATCGGTTTTCCGATATATCGTTGCATCACTACTCAAACCCCATAAGTAATAATTTACCGTAAGTTCCAATTACACAGCTGACATAAAAGCGGAAGTGCAGCAGAGCAGCGTGACTAATTTATGTTTTTAGCAATTTTCTCTTGCCATTACCTACATGCTAATAATAGGGGGAGTTCGTCAGGTAATTAAGGGCACCAACTGCAAACATTGTAGTGCCTACTTCCATTTACAATGTTAAGGGAGTAATTAGGTTTCCTTTCAACTACTTAGTAGCACGCGTCAAGCCCCTCATTAGCAGACACAATTAAAAACCTATTGTTGCGTTACCTTATGCTAACGCAACGAGCCTTAAGGCCCCTCTCGCGGTCCAGTGGCGCCCTCATTGAATAAAAAATCGTAACATAGCACAGAAAATAAATATTAAAAAATCCAACTTGACGTTTGTTACAAAGAGGATAAAGAATTTTTACGTTGTTAAAACAGGTCTCAAAATGTTTCGTATCCAAAGTAGTAGGCAAAAGTGTCAGAAACGGCCGTTTTTGGCACTTTTGCCTACTACTTACTAAACTTAAGCTACGATTTTTTATTCAATGAGGGCGCCACTGGACCGCGAGAAGGCCCTTAAGATCCGCGGACAAACCCGGGTTGGCGAATTGCAACCCACCGACAACCCGGGTTGTCAGCTGATTCACGCTTTTTTTTTTCACTTATATAATTTTTTTTTTTCAATCTCACAGGTGAGTTTCGGAGCCTAAGAGGTTTGTTATCAAATCAAATGACGTATTTTTGCTTATAACCAAAACAGTGTAGATTTATGTTATATGAAATCTCATGCTTGCACAGTTTTTCATCAAGCACTGTTTTATATTTTTATTTAGATATAAATTTACCACCGAGGTTTAAAATGTCCCGTTAAGTTTATATGCATTAAATCAAAAAGATACCTACTGGCTAAAAATAAAAATCGGCTGAATAAATAAATAAACGAAATAATAATAATGAAAAATTTAAATTCAGACTAAGTCCATAGGGTTTTTTTTTTTTTTTTGGGGGGTGGGAAATCATCCAATGACTCTATGACAAGTCCATAGGGTTAGTAACAAATTACTTAAAAAACTAATGTTAGTAGGTACAGACATACTAAAGCTAAAACACACAGCTACACATCCGCGTGGAGCTGCATTCACCTCTGCATCAACGGAGAATCCCACCAATCTGCTAACACACTGAGAATAGTGTTGGTACTGCCGCGAACGCGCGTCATCAGAGAGGCACATCTTTTTCTAATAATGGCGGCGAAACCAATGTTTGTGTCCGCAAACATCCCTGATGCACTGCCACGCCACGGCAGCCTCAACAGTACAAAACGCCACGGCAGCCTCAACAGTATAAACCGAATTGGAGATAAAAAAAAAAGCAAATGGCGCGCATTTTGTACCATTGTAAAACTTTGATACTTCATATTTAGCAAGAAAAGATTTAAAAAAAAACAACCGGCTTCCAAAAAAGAAAATGCAGTAAAAATTAAAAAATAAGTTTAATTTCGGAAGTCGGTGTTTGTATTTTATTTCTTCGTTATTTGACACCGACTTCCGAAATGTTTAGTTGTTATACCACAGAACTAAAAGCTCCAATAGCATGGAACGTGGAATTTAAACACACTCGTAATTGGAGAAAACAAAAACGTCATCTAGGTATACGTATTTTTCGTTTTTGTTCAGTTTCTCAAAAAGCGCTGAAGCAATTTCGATAAAAATTATATGGGACCACTTCGGGAGTATAAGCTTTCGGATAAAAAAAGAATTTGGAAAATCGGTCCACAACTGACGGAGAAATCGGCGGACATACACAAAAAAAAACATACATTACATACAGTCGAACATAGAACCTCCTCCTTTTTCGAAAATCGGTTAAAAATGCAAATAGACAACGATAGCGATATGAATTCAACTTCAGAATAGTTATTATTGATAAATAAACCAAACAAATACTAGAATTAGTACATTACAAGTAAAAGTGCAAATTTCACTTATAATCTGCACATTTAATAATTGTAAGTTTTATATGTTTGAGGAGAAGATGAATTAAACTTTGTTTTCATTAACTTAAGTTTTTATTTTGAGTAGGTATATTTTATTACGGTAGGTCGATTGGTAGTTGAAATAAAAGTAGATAGAAGAAAAGTGAGTAATTAATGCACTCGTGTTAATTTAGTGCCAACATAACACTCGTGCATTAATAACTCACTTTGCGCTCGATGGAACAACCTACTATTTGTACCACCGATTTTCAAAAGAATTCCATTCCCCCATCCACATGAGTTTTCCCCCATCCAAAAAAAAAAAAAAAACTTGAGAGGTGTCACGGGACACCTGGATGGAACGAAGTTCCTTTCGATTAATTAGTGAAGTAATTGTAATAAAATTTTATTTTTTTTAAGTTAAGTTAGGTTGTTCCAAGCTCCGCTAGATTTAACACACGAAATTGGTTAGATAATGCTTGATCTGCTTGCAAACTTTGTACCTACCCACCAAAAATACAAGAAGTTTTTATTAGATTGTTTTTCCAACACAATCTTTTTGGATGGACAGCCTCATTAGTGTCGTGACAACTTTTCGTAAGAATTTTTTCCGTCTAGCCCCCTTTCACAACGCGCGATAAGGAACTTCGTTCCAAAAACTTGAGAGGTGTCAAGGGACACCCGGATGGAACGAAGTTCCTTTCGATTAATTAGTGAAATAATTGTAATAAAATTTTATTTTTTTTAAGTTGTTAGGTTGTTCCAAGCTCCGCTAGATTTAACACACGAAATTGGTTAAATAATGCTTGATCTGCTTGCAAACTTTGTACCTACCCACCAAAAATACAAGAAATTTTTATTAGATTGTTTTTCCAACACAATCTTTTTGGATGGACAGCCTCATTAGTGTCGTGACAACTTTTCGTAAGAATTTTTTCCGTCTAGCCCCCTTTCACAACGCGCGATAAGGAACTTCGTTCCAAAAACACAAAAACAGATTTCAATCAACTATCTGTAAAACAACTTACTTAAAAAAATATTTCTCTGATATGCAAGTTTTCGCCAACGAATAATTTTCCAGCGAAATTTTCAAATACTAGCTCCATTGCACACAACTGACTGAAAATAAAAGCAAAATTAAATCTGCATTCAGCCGAATGGAAAATTGAGTCATTGTTTGTGAAGTATCGGAACGGATACGAGTACTCAAAATAATAGTGAAGCCGAGCCTGTACTCTGTGAAGTGAGTCGCTAAGAGCCTGTAATATCAATTGAAAAGTAGACCGATACATTGTGTAGTAGGGGTGTCCCGGCCATGTATAATTTTTTTTTAATTTCTAGTTACGTTATTGCAAGAGGTCTCAAAAATTTGCGTAATTTTATAAAGATTACCAAAAACGTAAAAAAATTTAATTAAGTGTCACGTTGAGGGCTCTACTACACTTAAAAGTTTTCTTAATTTTGCGTTTTACAAATCTTAACCGTATGTCTAAAATAATGCAAAAATCAAGTCTATATGGTTTTCTCTATTTGCAATTAATGAAACAAAGCACAATAAAACAAAGTAGATTTAATAATTAATGACCAAAACTTAAAATTTTAACTGATTTTGTGTCCAAAATGTGGCTCTTCTGTTCGAGAATGCAACATGGTTCTTTCGATTTTAGGTCGTTCGTGACAAATAAAATAAATTTAATGGCGTCCCTTATATGTAGTTGGTAGCTGCTGATCGTCAAGTCCTTTGTCTTGGTCCGATTATAGCAAAAGTAGTCTCACTACGCCTAGAACTCATCATTTAAAAATCACAAAATTGGCTTAGCACTGTAACAATAGCAACTGAACTTTTCTAACATAAATATTGCTTTGGCTACGAAAAAAATTCTCGAAATTCAAGTCAAGAAACACATCAAAAACAGCAGACATTTTTTCGTATATTCTGGTTGAAATCTAACAAATTCGAAGTCACTGATAGTGTGTTGTTGCATGCAAATCGAAATTTCTTGTATGTATTCTACCTAAATAGAATCAAAAGTAAATATTTTCATCATAATTATTTAGATGAGATGGTAATTTAGACTCCTGAAAGTCTAAATTACCATCACTACATTTTCAAAACTTTGTAGATCGGTAGAACCCTAAAGTTATAATTTTATTTTCTTTTTATAATTATATTCGATTTCTTCGGTCAATTTAAATGCAAATTTTAAGGTGTCTTGCGTTAAGGAATACCAAATAAGATCTTTTGAGACACCCTATTGTGTAAATCTGGTTCATTCTGCGCAATAACTTCTGGTTTGACCACACAGCTGCGGCATGTTTGAATGATTTTGGCTCTAAGTGAGTCGTTTAGGGTCTTTAATAATATAGTCTCTTATGTCCAGTATTATTGTATTTCGCATCATTTCAGTACTACGTGAGATAATAACATGAAGAAAGAGGGTTAAGTATCACAAAGCAACAATGGATCTTTTTTAAACTTATTTGTTCAAAAGAATCAATGGGAGTACTTCAGTCAAAAATATCCAGGGGGTCTACTCTGAAGTGTTTTTACGAAGTGTCGGCCGAATGTTCGGACATATTTGTGTGGAGTGTTAAAGAGAAAGTGTCATACCTAAAATTGTAGCGAAATGGCATTACGTATGTTTTTGTTGGAAGAAGCTCTCAGAGAAGAGCTACAATTTTAGGTATGTCACATTCACTTTAACACTTCACACAAATATGTCCGAACATTCGACCGATACTTCGTAAAAACACTTCGGAGTAGACCCCCTGTTTCCTTGAAATTCAAAGACCGGATCGTCATTGACGATGTTCTTTTGTTCCATTTCCAGAAATTCACGACGTCAAAAATCCCTGACATATAATATTTTTAAAATAAGAACTTACATACTATTAGCCATCAGAAGTTGTTTTGTAGGAAGCACACGTCATGAATTTGATACAAATAAAAGAACTAAATTGAAAGCACAAATACCGTCCAATATTCCCGAAGTCTAATTTGGACGGCAAATCCTTCCTCCCGAACTAAATGCATTTATCATGCTCCAAAAATGCCTCTATGCATTCACTGCCATTAAGAGTGAAGAGCTTGATGATGATTGAAAAACACAACCCTAGGTCCAACAGTCTGAAAAATTAAATAGACTTAGGGCTAGTATCCGTACGTCCATTAGCAATGTCCGAATGCATTCGTAAGAGCTGTCAGGTTCAATATTGAGATTAAAACTTTTGACTAATGGGTTATGTAACGGAAATGCATCCGAGAGGGCGGAGTGCGTCGAAGGTTTTTCTTTTTTTTATTCGAGGTTAACTATTCTCCTGTGTGTTTTTGCACAAACCAACAACTGTATATATTGTATTATATTATAATATAAGAAGAAAGGTAAGAACTAAGGTTTGTATTACAATTTCTCAAAAGTTAGCACCGCATGCCCCATAAAAGTAAAAACTAAATTGCTGCAAGTTTACACTTTGCTTTAAAATTAATGAAATTAAAAGAAAGGACTATTAATAACAAAACTATATGAAACAGTAATTAGCATTTGAAATACAGGCACTTTTTTTTTTAAGGATGAGTGGGAGCGTGATAGGGACATCTCGTTATCTCTTTTGTACGCGTCATGCATAATTTTTCTGTTACTTGACAGTTTCCCTTTCAAAAATTTTTTGCTAAATTTTGAACGGATTTGAAAAATTCTTTCGATTTTGGATAAAGTAACTTTTTGGTACTACTAATAAAGTCGAGTCGAATACCCTATATATTAAACAGAGGATCCGTAGTGCTATTCCGTAAAATATGTCACCGTGAATAAGCTGATGTATTTCACCTAAAGCTGGACATCGTTGGACTACAGCCGTTGTTTGACAAATGAAATTAGTCAAACAACGGCTGACAAATTAAATTTGTCAACAGGGCTAGGCTTTCCTAGGATTTCCAGTCAGATTTCTTGATACACTTTATTTTCAATGATACACTGAAAATCTACAAATCCGACTGAAGATCCGTATTTCCAGTCGGATTTCAACGTGCTGGTTATATTCAAAGATGTTTGTTTGCTTTCTGGTTCACTAATCTTATAATACATTTCGGTTTTACGATCCGATTTCTACTTTTGGCATGTTTAGAAAACCAGTAGCCAACACAGTGAAAAGTTAGAACATTAGAATTTATTTATTTATTTACACACTTCATGCACAGAAGTACTGAGTCGGACTAATGCCTCAGGCATTTTCTACCACTAGACCTTTGGGTGATTTAGAGACAAATAATAGTAGGTTTTTTTTTTTTTCTGGTGCAATATAAAAAACGATGTGATGAATATTTATTTAAATACAAAGATAAAATATAAATATATAGTATGTAACAAAAACCCTGTTGTTCCTTCTACCCACGTTTTAAGAATCGGTATACAAACGTAATATCATTTATAAAAAACTGTTCAAAAATAATTAAAATAATTAAATTTAATTATTAATATTTGTAATTTTTAACTGATTTCTTACAAAAGTACTCAAACTGTCAGACAACGTTGAAAATTACTGTAAAAAGGAGGAGAAAATAATAATAATAACCCACATAGTCCTCACATTTACAATTATTAAGTAATCAAAAAAAAATATAATACAATATTCGTGTCAAACAAAATAGTAATAATAATATGTCAATCAAAAAATAAATATAATACTTAACAAAGTATTCAAGTCAAAAAAAAAAAAAAAATAATAATAAAAAAATGTCAATAAAAAAAAAAAATATAATACTATACAAGTATTCATGTCAAAAACGAATATTAAAAAAATATATATAAAAAAATTTCATCACTAAGTAGTACATATGAAAACAATGGCTCATGTATATCATTGAAGCAGCTCAATCCCACGCCTTGCTGTCCTCAAGAAAGTCATTAATTGTGTAAAAAGCTTTTTGGCATAGCTTACGTTTAATAAATGATTTAAATTTATTTATGCTTAGTTCTTGAATTTGGCTAGGAAGTTTATTATAGAAACGTAAATATTGGCATCTAAACGAACCACCTATTTTTTTCTTGAGCCTGGTTTTAGGTACAATAAATTTGTGTTTGTTCCTAGTATTTATGCTATGGATATCACTGTATCTTTTAAACAGATTAATATTTTTATGTGCATACATGAGATTCTCATAAATATATTGAGAGGGAACAGTCATAATATTAATCTCTTTAAATTTGTCTCTGAGAAACTTAATTTATAAATTGCACGAATAGCCCTTTTCTGTAAAACAAAAATTGTCTGAATATCGGCGGCATTTCCCCACAACAGAATGCCGTACGACATCACACTATGAAAATAACTAAAGTATACTAAACGAGCTGTCTCTAAATCAGTTAAAACACGAATTTTCCTTACGGCGTATGCTGCAGAGCTAAGTTTTTGGACAGTTTATCTATATGGGGGCTCCACTGAAGCTGCGCATCCAAAGTTAAACCTAAGAACACTGTGGAATCCTCGGGTTTCAACTCTTCACCCTTTATTGACACGCTAGTGTTCACTTGTATTACGTTGGGTAATGTGAACTTTATGCATTTTGTTTTTTTCTCGTTAAGGAGAAGATTATTGATGTTGAACCAGTTAACTACTTTTTGTGCTTGTAGGTAAATGTACACATCCTTAAAAGGAGCAACAGGGTTTTTGTTACATATTGTATACTTATATGAAAAAAACTCAATACACGAATATACTACAATAGGTACAAACAGATAATTGGAGAAAGCATTAGTGTTGTGATAATACACTACTGACAACTTCTTACGAATGTGGTCGAGAAGTTTAACCTTGAAGGTCAACCGGTTGGTTGCCATCCTAATTTCCTGGTGAAGAGCATTCCACAGAGAAATAGACTGGACGAAGAAAGAACAGTGAATGAATAGTCGGTACCTACAGTGAGCAGGACATTGGAGAAGACGGTTAAACGATGACCGTAGATTTTTATTGTGATTTACGCAAATGTATGAGAAAGTGAGGGGATAGATAGTTAAGAGAATTGGGAGAAACAAGAAATGAGAACAAAGTAGTATGTATTTCCAAAGATTTTATTTTATTTAAAGCACTATTAGCTGCCAACGACCTTGAGTGGTTAGCTTGCGTGTTCTGCGCCAAGCTTACGCAACGTGTCGTATGTCCACCCATTAATAGAACTCGCCCATCAAGGAGTGCTGTCCGAAATTAGACGCATTATTAATTTATTACACATAAAATAACAAGTATTAAACTAAAACACTGAGACTTAATTGTAAATAATTAAATGATCTATAAAATGGTGAAGGTTTCATAAAAATACGTTTTTGCGTGATTCTCAATTTTTTATCCGAGTTAGACTTAAATTTACAAATTAATTACACTATGTTATAAAAATATAATTTCTAATATTCTGAGATCAAATTACGACGGAAATTGTCTAGAGTAACATATATTTTTTTCAAAGAAATAAGACAAGTCGTTTAGACGTGATGCTCAATTAAAAACCATTAAAAGTCGTTTAAACTGCGCCTTAAACTAGCAGGATGAAAGTATCTCATTCGGTTTAGCGGCAGCTTGTCCCCAAGGCCTCGCTCCCGGCCGTCCGAGGTACGATTCATTTTTCGCAACAAAAGCCCGCGTAATTATATAGCTGGTATTATTTTAGTCACGAACTCCGCCCAGATATTACACATCCCAAAAAAATGCGAACAATTTAAACTCTTTAAAATAAATACTCGTTAAGACAGAAGGCATCCGAACAATTTAAAGGGACTTCCAACACAAACAAAATTACAAAATATGGAATACATAATTATATCCTTTTCAATATCGAACAATTATTTGCATTCATTTTTTGTAACAGCTGCCTAGCGGAGAGGTGCTGACTGTAATTAAGTACGCCATTAATATGGTACAGACTGTTGTCAACATTACCTGACCCACCCTAAAATCAAACGACTTTGAACCCTCTGCCTGTAACATTAAGGTTTATGTAATTAATATGAGCTTATCACACAAGTGCACGAGGACTCGATGAACAAAAAAACAATAATAACACAGACACTCAAATTTGATCTTTAACACGTAACGTTAAGGTAAACCCACCCAACATAGTCGGAGCCACCGGCATTATAATTATGTTTTTGTTAAGCTATTTTAATCATTATCTCGTTATCATTAAAGTTGAAAAGCTTTTAAGTCACACTACATAATTACAACCCAATCTATAATTTCGCGTATTCCTAACAAGTTCTTGTGGCTTAGCGGTTTGATGCTGGATTGACGACGAACAGCATGTGGGTTCGAAAACACAGTCGACCTATACATCAGTTTCTTTTTTAATTTGTTTTCATTTCTACAATATTGCTTGCAATATTAAAGAACGACCAATATGATTTTCGCCTAATAACTTATCTTGTAAACCGGTGGGTAATTTAAAACACTTTAAGTTCACAGTTCTTTATAATGAATACGAATATTTATTTTTCAACTACCCACTTATTACAAGTTATGTGAAAATATTACCATTTTAAAAAGTTTATGTATAGTCTGTAGTTCTTTACAATAACACAAGAAATAGTTTTGGAATATAAATTCTATATTGAAAGCAAAACAATATCTTTGTCGCAGGATTTGATCTCGAACTATGTTTTTCTCAGTCTTACACACAGACCACGAGACCAGAATTACTTGAACTTAATCATTAAAATAAGCTATTACACTTATCAAATTATAACAAATAGTTATAAAATATAACCTAACGCTAACGTTTTAAAGATCAAATTTGCGTGTCTATATTATTATTGTATTTGTTCATCAAATCCTCGAGCAGTTGTCTGATAAGCTCATATAAATTAAATAAACCTTAATGTTACATGAAGAGGGTCCAAAGTCGTTTGATTTTAGGGTGGGTCAGATAATTCTGACAACAGTCTGTACTATCAATTAATCATGGGTAATAAACAGATTATAAAGCATTCGCATTTTTAATTGTTGGAAATATGAAATGTATAGAAAAAATTTAAATTTTCTATGCAAATGGGCCGTTTTTTAAGATTCCGTATCCAAAGGGTCCAAACGGACCCCTATTTCTGACACTCTCGTGTCCATTGTCTGTCACACAGGTTTTACAGTCAAACGATTGGAGCCACAGTCTTCAAATTTTCACAGTATAAGCATCTTGTTGACCCAAAGCCATACAAATAGTCAAATATACATTTGGTACGGAACCCTCAATGTGCGAAGTCCGACACGCACTTGGCCGGTTTTAGTAAGTTCTTACTGTTGTCAAACAAGTAAACTAAGAATTCCTACTTCTACTCCTGAACGCCAGATTCTACTTCGATAGGATTTCAATCTTAAATCTATTCCCATACCAAAGACTGCCTACAGAGGAATCTTAACGAAAGATATCGAATTTTCCTAAGTATTCATGAAGAACTTTTTTCAGCGTAACAACTGAAAGCTACGCTCCTGAAAACTAACAGCGACATCTGACTAAAAAGTGCGTAAACAGTAAGTAGAAGTGTAGATAACCGACGCACTGTATCCATAGCAACTCCAAATCTTACAGTTACATGGTAACCGACAGAGGTCGCTGTTGTCTCAGCATTATTCTTTCAGGCATTGTGCGGACAGCTGCCAAACTGTGTAGTGTAATTCCCAGCCAGAGTTTGTGTTTCCTGAGAGCTTTAGCAGATGTCTTTGAGTCAGGAGTATATAGGTAAATAGGCACGCCTGACCCGTTGTCACCCTTGACATCGCTTACCATCAGGTGGCATAGTGGTAAAACACGAGGCTATCAATTATTAAAATAAAAATTCGTTTCTTGGCAATACGTTCACAGTGCGTATAGTCAAGGAGTGTATCTCCCTACCAAAGCCTGAGTTTCCGGAAAGCTTGGCTTCAAGAAAGGCTTGCACTATCGTCGACCGCATTATTACTTATTATCAGGTGAGATAGTGGTCAAACGTGAGTCCCATCTGCCTAGCCTTTTCGTTGGACTAGGCATCCAGTCTTACCGGAGGCAGTTGAATGCCAGCCCGCCACATTATCACCAATCACTGTAACTCCTGTAAGCCAGAATCAACAGTGGCGATCACCAGAAAACGCCGAGGCAATAAAGCTCGACAAGTCTTGGGTCCCGCAACAAAATTATCTTTCATAGAGAAACTGCTCATCTGACCTCCACTGTGTAACAAGATTCTTTATTCAATTCAATTCAATTTATTTAATTCGGACAAGGTACATCCATTGTTTGGTTAGTTACAGTAGGTAGGTACTTACAAAACTATGTTAGTAATTTTGACAACTAGTTACTATTTCATTTAATTATGTTTTCAGACAGAGTCCTTTCCAATTGACAATTTAACGCTTATAAAATAATACATTTAATATAAAATTCACACATAAAATAAATACTCAACATTCAAATTAATTCAAATTACAATACATACACATGTCATTCAAATCAAATAAAACATAAAATAAATACACATGTCGTTCCAATTAAATAAAATACAAACACATGTCAATTTAATCAAATAGATTATAAAATACGTACACATTAAATAAGAAAATAATAATAATACAGAAATGTCAAGATGAAATAAAAATAACAATAATACTACATAATACGAGGGGAAGCACTACGATGAAGCTGCATCCACCTCTGCAACAAGGGCAGATCCCACCGCTCGGACAATACCTATGCAAGACTTATGTCAGATTTTCAGATTCCTGACTACCCATAACGACTGTCAAAGATCTTAAAATGACATCACGTTCAGTCGTTCTTTCTACAATGGCTCAACGTGATTTCCGAAATACGGAAGGATCTCAATATGTAATGTGTTACAGCGGTGTGAAAAATGTTATTTAATCATCGTACATACCTATTATAATATTGACACCTGCTTTAATTGAATTCACATTTATAGCATACGTACATCTGTAGGTATATAATTCCCTAATCATAAATAAAGAGAGAAAAAAAATAATGACATCTGACATTGACGTGTGTTTTGACAGCTGTCATGTTAAGGCTTGACAAGTTTTTTTTTTATTGTTTCTAAGCACGTGTTTGACCACTATCTCACCTGATGGTAAGCGATGATGTGGTCGAAGATGGAGCACGCTTGCCTAAAAGTAACCAGGTGTTCTTTTGTAGGCGTGTATAGAGGGAAAGGGTGAATGAGTCGAGGATGAATGTATTCTGTCATTCGTTTACGACATATTACAAGAGATGGCGCTACCATAATGAATGGTCAATCGCGAACCTCACAAATTGAGGTGCAGAAACATGCGTAACCTTGATTGATGATTTTGGTCAATGGTAACCAAAACCTGCTCAGTTGCTTTGTTTAGCGCTGAGAAAACGGAACCCCTTTTCTTCCCGTGTGATATATGTGCGTCCAGTAATAAAAGATGTCCGTTTATAGCAAGGTGTGGTATTGTACATTTTTCCTTGGACATTTTGTAACGCAACTTAAAAGCTACGGACTGTGGCACGACGTTCGGTCATCTTACTAACGTGCAATTTAATCTAAATGAGATATCAAATATTTTGGTTGTTAGATTGAATGGAAGAATTAACGGCACAGAAAACAGATTTTGTGCTGTTAATTAATACGTGAAGCAAAAACTTTGTACCAATTTTTACAAAATTTGCGCGGTCGGAGGAGTATGAAATTTGACACAGTTGAAGTTTATATGAAGAAGAAGTGCAGAAAGCTAATATTTTTATACAATCCATTAAAATAAATTAAATTAATAACAAAAACATTACACACACTATCATGCATTTGACACACACACAATTTAAATGAATTGTGGTCGAATTTTGACCATTAGTTGGAATAATTAGAAGATTTTTATTTTTATTCTCCGACATATGTAAAGATTTACGAACAGCTCCCAGATTGATAACAAATTCTATTTTTTGGTAGGTTTTATATTATTTTGCATTATGTAACTGGAGACTAAATGAATATTGCATGCTGGTAACATTGAGACCGCCCTCGCTTGTCAGTTTTCAAAGACCAAGACCTGGTTAACTTCGCTTTAACGATCGCCATTTTCACGAGCTGAGAGGCTAAGGTCCCCGCGGTCAATCCCACATAAAACGAGCATTTTTTTCGGAAAAAATTATTTTATAGCACCCAAATTACTTCTTTCAATCACTTTTAAAATCACTGATAAATTTAATTAAAGTTTAATTTATTTTAATTACTTTTAATCACTGATAAAAAGTCTTAATACAAAATTACTTCTTTCAAACAGACAGACTAACAATGTTTTTATTTATAACACAAGTTAAGATTTGTGGCTCGGAAAAGCTTTCTGTCTATTTGCCTATATCGACGCAGCCGCCAAGCGGTACTGCTCCACACTCGTTTGCAACTTGATTCACACTATACCCATATGATTAAACGTAACAAAATATGCATTCGAACATAGCCTGATAACTAACCTCTTAACGTATCAATAAATTACGTAAAAATATTAAGTGGTTATCGAGTTATACGCGTTGTAACGGTCTGAGAGATATAGAATTTTAATAGTACCTAAGGAGCTTTACTTCCGTGGCTCATTCACCCACAGATACCGTACATTTTCCAGATGATGATGCCGCGATTAACAGATCCAAGGTTTAGAAAAAGGGATCCTAACATTATTTGTGTTGATCGCAGTAAAACAGCCCTCCTACGTAAAAGTATTTATCGAATGGCTCCAGTTATTTACAATAAAATTCTAGGACAGATAAGGTATCTTAATTATAATATGTTTAAAAAAAAACTGAAACAATTTTTAATTCATAATTTAAATTATTATTTTTTGAAATTGGTAAATTTGAAATGGTAAATTATTTTGACATTTGTAATTGTGTGCTAGTACGTAAGGAATTGTGTGTTAGTATATAATTAACTAAGTATTCCATTTTAAATGTGTGTCTATTGTTTCGACATAAATAGTTTATTAAGTATGATTTGTATGCTCTCGAGTAAAATGTAGCGAACTGACCATCTTATTATAACATCTTATTGTATTGACACTGCATTTACGAATAAATACGATTTGATTTTTATTTGATTTGATTTGAAGCCTGTTACATTTGGCTATAGCGCAAATTTCAGTCAGTATAAAAAAAACAACTAATAGTAATAAAAACAAAAACTCCTAACTAAATAAAACTTAAAACATTGCGTCAAAAAAATCCTACGCATCGCTGTCGACTAGAAGTGTGTCATGGCAACTTTAAGGGTAAATTATTTTCCTTCAAACTTGTAGCTTCACCTTTATGTCAATTTTCTACACCTGATTGCGAATACGAAATTTCGCACATCATACCCTGTGAGTGTATACTCTTTGGAAAACTGAACGCAATTATTATGTTGGATAGTATTTAGTCTACGTCTGGAGTTGTCTATTAGACGATCTTTGTGTAAACTAGAACAAATTTTCGTGCCTTCAAGCGTTTTTGCCATACCTATTATTGGAATCAAATGTAGCAGTTCACAATTTAGGACCCATTAATATTATTGATTTAATCCGTGGTGCTTGGCAACTGGGCTTACCCCAGTTGTAAATATCTATTTGTGCCTACTGGCCTAGCTTTATTCTGTCTCCTGCTTGAATACACACACTACAGCATAATTCCTAATCCCTCCTGGATTAGGAATTATGCTGTAGTGTGTGTAGTGGAAATTATGTATGTGTTTCTTATTCCTCTGCTGTTCTGTTCTGTTTAGTTTCGTTGCGGGACCTAAGACAGTTTAATCGTTTCTCTAGCACTCGTCGAGCTTTATAGCTTCGGCGTCTTTTCTGGTGGTTGCCACTGTTGATTCTGGCTTACACGAGTTACAGTGGTTTGGGAATAGTGTGGCGGGCTTGTCCCAAAAACAAAAAAACAACAAGGCCACAAACAGTTCCTGCGGTCAATCCCACATAAACCGAGCATTTTGTCGGATAAAAAAGGTTTTATAGCACTAACACTATGGTGGAGAGTAAACGCCTATAGGTGTCATAACAATAAAACTTCAATTGTGTCTCGTTCAGAGTCCTTGAGAGTGTTAACTTTTAATCACAGATAAAAAGACTTAATACAAAATTACTTCCTTCAAACAAACAGGCAACAATCTGGGAGTCTTTAAGTCAAGAGTGAATAGGTTACTTCTAGGCAAGCGTGCTCCATCTTCGACCACATCATCGCTTACTATCAGGTCAGATAGTGGTCAAAGACAAGCCTATCAACAATATAAAAATAAATAAAAAAGACTAACAATATTACTTATTTTATTTAAAACACTAGTAAAGATTTGTGTTTTGGAAAAGCTTCGTGTTCCCGCACCTCGACGCGGCCGCCCGCCCGTCAAGTGGTACTGCTCCACACTCGTTTGCAACTTGATTCACACTATACCCATATGACCAAACGTAACAAAATATGCACTCAAACATAGCCTGATAACTAACGTCTTAACGTAACAAGAAATTGCGTAAAAATATTAAGTGGTTATCGAGTTATACGCGTTATAACGGTCTGAGAGACATAGAATTTTAATAGCCTGTAACACCTAATTCGCACATCATATCCTATGAGAGTGTAGGTACTCTTTGGCAAACTGAATGCAATTATTATGTTGGATAGTATTCAGCCTACATCAGGAGTTGTCTATTATACGATCTTTGTGGAAATTAGAACAAATTTTCGTGCCTTGAAACGTTTTTGAAATACCTATTATTGGAATTAAATGTCACAGCAATTTTATTTTAGAACCCATTAATAGTGGTATGGGAATAGAGTGGCAGGCTTGTCCCAAAAACCAAAACAAGGCTACATAGTTCCCGCGGCTAATCCCACATAGTAAACTGTGATTTTATTCGAAAAAAAGGGCTTATAGAGCATTTAAGTTTGAATCTCCGAAAATAAATGTATTACTTCCTTCATGCAAACAGAATAACAATGCTATACTACTAGTTAAGATTTGTGGCTCGGAAAAACTTTGTATGAAACCGCCCGCCTATATCAAGCGGTACTGCTCCACACTTGTTTGCAACTTGATTCACACAATATCCATATGACAAAACGTAACAAAATATGCACTCGAACATAGCCTGATAATTAACCTCTTAACGTAACAAGAAATTACGTAAAAATATTAAGTGGTTATCGAGTTATACGCGTTATAACAGTCTCAGAGACGTAGAATTTAAAAAACCAGCTGAGTGCGATTCGGACTCGCGCATAAAGGGTTCCGTACCATCGTTAAATGTTATACGCGTCTACTTGTTGCCATTATTAAAAAAAGCAAAAAAAGCCAAAAAAAACACTTTTAATTTTTAATTTATTTTTATTATTATAGCGGCAATAGAAATACATAATCTGTGAAAATTTCAACTGTCTACCTATTACGGATCATGAGTTATAGCCCGCTGATAAACAGAAGGACGGACGGACGGACAGCGGAGGCTTAGTAATAGGGTCCTATTGGTTACCCTTCTGGTACGGTCCCTGATAGTAAAAAGTTTTACTTCCGTGGCTCAACCCACAGATACTGTACATTTTCCAGGAGACTATGAAGTTGGTAACATTTAGCAATAGTGAAAAAAAATCGTAATCCAAATATAGCATTTCCAGAAATTACCTTTCACAAACAAAAAAAAAATTACCTTCTAAATATAAGCCTTAAACATACCTAAAAGTATTGAACTATTTATAATTAAAACAAAATAGTAATAATAATAATAATGCCCTTTTATTCTGAATAATTTTTGGTTTTTACAGTTTGTTATTTAAAGTAAGTCTCTCAATTCAGCATGCCTCTTGGCAAAGGCCTCCTCTAGCAATTTCCATTGCGGTCTATCACGAGCCACTCTCCTCCAGTTAGGACCCGCTGTAAGCTTCAGCTCGTCCTCCCATCTCCTTTTCTGTTTTCCTCTGCTCCGTTTATAAGTCCGAGGGTACCAATCAGTTACGATTTTACACCATTTCTCTCGGTGTTCTCTCATCATGTGGCCAGTCCATCTCCACTTTTGCTGGTCAATTTTGGACAGGACATCGGTCACTTTTGTTCTGGCTCTCAACTCCTCGTTTCTAATTCGGTCTACCTTACTAGTACCTATCATGCTTCGTTCCATGGATCTTTGGCAATACTCGAGTTTGTTCCTATGTTACTTTGTAAGCGCCCACGTTTCACATCCATAAGTAATACAAGCCAGTATGCAGGTGTTAAAAACTTTTCTTTATTATTAAAACAAAAACTCATATCTAAATAAAACCTAAAATAAGGCTTCAAAAATTCCTTCGTATCGCTGTCGACTGGAAGTGTGCCCCAAAGACTGGCTGCATTGCCACGTTGTATGGCTTAACCTGTGACCTAACTAGTAAAAGTTCCCTTGGGTCACGCAAAGTGTCAACAGGTCGTTTAGATGTATCTATAAGATAATAAGCTCAAATATAAGCTGTACTTGTTATTAAAAGTACCGATGAACGAACCTTTTATCTCCATGTTTAAGGGCCCGTCAAATTATATCTCACTTGACCACAGGTCATTAATAACCGCATTTAAATCTCAATACATCAACTTGCTTTGTTCGCCTTTGGTCACGCATGCTGAGTTACTACCCTTGACATGGAAAACTGAATGAATTTCGTATTTGTATACCTATGCTGATTTGATAAACTGCTTTTAGTAAAAATGTGAGGGCAGCTTAATTCATTATTATATAATATAATGAATGAATTATTATATTTTAATATACACTTTAGTGTGTTTGTACTTAGAAACAGCGCTGTAACTGAGGCTACTCAATTTCGAATAGATTTTGTTTCTGTGATTGTTTTTAGGGCTCCGTAGTCAACAAGAAACCCTTATAGTTTCGCCATATCCATCTGTCCGTCCGTCCGCAGCTTAGCTCAGAGATTCTTGGTACCAGAAAGTTTTAATTTGGCATGGATATTAATCACGCCGACAAAGTGGTATAATAAAATATTTAAAAAAAAAATATCGTAGGTACCTCCAGTACACGTAAAGTGGGGATGTTTTTTTCTTCTCGTCTATCCCATGGTGTGGGGTATCGTTGAATAGGCCATTCAAAAATATTACGGGTCTGGCAAAACCATTTTCCAATTACAGGGATCCGTTTGCGTAAAATTAAGCTTTAAATTGCTAATTTTTGTTAGTGTCCGCCCCCCCTACTGCCATCTAAATGGTTGCTTTTGGATAATTATGTGAAAAAAAATCTCGGCAGTAATATATACCTACGAGTAAGTATAACGAAATTTAATGGAGCAATTTTCCGCGTGGCTCGATATACACTTTGTCGGTTTTTTATTTCGATACCTATTAGTGAACTGCCCCGACTCTGAACGGTTACAAATTATACACACAAAGTTGCCAGTAACTTTTAGATATATTGTTCCAAATTGTACCTTTTTGAGAGAAATAAAATTACTATTATTATTTTTATGCGTTTAGACTTCTCGAGGACTCTGAGTACATTGAAATTAAATTTCGATACATAATTTTATGTTTATCAGCATCACCATTCAACGTGGCAATGCTGCCAGCGTTCTGGGCACTTTTCCCATTGACAGCGATGTGGACGAATTTTTCGATGCCCAATGAGCTGTACTCCTCCCGGATCTTTTATACCACATCGTACATATTTTATTCATTAAATTATTTATTAGTTTAGTTATGTATAATATGTACCTATATTGTAATCAAATAATAAAGCTATATTAAATGTAAGAAAGAAAAAAAAATATGGTCATACAAATACAAATACAAATACAAAATAGTTTATTGTGCCAGAAAAATAATTACATTTAATCGTGTATGAAGCCTCCTTTTAAGCAAACAATGCCTGTATTAGGAGGCTCCGCTCTTTCAGTTCATTGTACTAACTAAATAAGTTAATAGTGTCCTGTGACCTTAAGGGTAAATATGCAGTGTGATAGTACATTTTCTGTATTTAGC
This sequence comes from Polia nebulosa, assembly GCA_951329385.1. NCBI lineage: Eukaryota > Metazoa > Arthropoda > Insecta > Lepidoptera > Noctuidae > Polia > Polia nebulosa. Next base: position 3,073,605 of record OX589587.1, on the reverse strand, counting down.
TTTAAACATTAAATTTTAATAATCTTGTGAAAATAAAAATAAACAATAATAATAATAAATAATAAAAAAGCGAGTAAGGTTGCACTTTAAATTAGTAAGAGTAAGCACGGAAATTTCATACATCTTATTCCCAGTTAGTGCCAGTAATATGGTGTAAAGTGTGGTGTGGTAAGTAGTGCGGTGTTATTTGTGGTATGTGGTGAGGCGCGCGATGTGGAGTGATGTGGGGCGTGGTGCGTGGTTTGGTGTGAGGTGTATGGTGTGTGGTGTGGTTTGGTGTGTTGTATTGTATTGTGGTGTGTGTTGTTGTATATGTGTGTGGGTGTGTGGTGTGGTTATGGTATATATGTGTGATATATTTCGGCTACTCAACGTATTCCAGGAGTGCCTCGGTTTCCTCATAGGTAAGTGGTTTTATCCAGTCTATTACATTTTTTTTACAATTGTGGTAACTTTTATTATATACATTCACATGTTTGTTAATTTTGTTATAGAGCTCAGTAGAGCGTTTATGGAACTTGTCATACAATGACAAGTTATTTAATTATGATTATAAAAATTGTTACTTATTACTCGTCCGATAATAGAGTAATTTACTACAAAATCGCATCGTCCCCGTGTGGCCGTGCGGGCCGCGTGACCGCGAGTACTAATGTGCGATCGAAATAAAGAGCGAGCTTGCGTGCGGGAAAGTTAGAGAGAATTAGAATTTGAGCTGAGGTTTTACACTTAGCTGTCAAACTTATAACACCCTTCTTTTTGCGTCAGGACTTAAAAAAAAACTGTTATTTACAATCAATTTGCAAAATAAATGCATAATGATTGTATTTAGCCCCATCGGTCGTGTCAAGTATTAAAGTTGGTTTCTCAGCCTCCCATCAAAAATTAATATCATCATTCTCCTGGCCTTATCCCAATTTATTTGGGGTCGGTGCAACATGTCTCTTTCTCATTCCTACTCCTCTATTAGTCTCCATCTCTGTAGTCACCCCCTTTTTACACTTATCCTTTTTCACACAGATTTTCCACTTTCCACTCTTATAGCCATCCACATCCAGACACAAGACTTGCCTCACTACATTTTCTTCATTCCTCTTCATCACATGCCCATACCACGACAACCGGTTTCCACACAACTTTTCAGTCAGCCGTGCCACTTTTAGACTTCCTCTTATAACAAGGCGCTGTTACACTAGCTTGTTCATTTTCAGACCTCCATTCCAAATTACGTTTTGACGTACTTAGTTTGTAATTTCAAATTCGAATATTCCTTTGCCTTTTCTGTCTAGACTTTTGTTTTTTCAAAAAAATATTCGGGATTTAGCTGCCGGATTGGAAGCCCCTCTATATCATTGTTATTATCCAACACTCTTCAGCTACTTTCGGTTACCAGTTTGTAAGAGTTCTAAACCAGTGAAGTGCAGTTTTTATAACCAGGCAGATTCAAGCATGTGTCCCGGCAATAATACAATTTAAATATGTAATACAAACTAAACAGAATTAACCAACGATATATGTACCTAGTCACAGTGTATGGTGGAATGCTTCATACAGCATGTAACAAAATCCCTGTCCGATCCAATAAAGGCGTATTCCTGGTTTAACATACGTAGTAGAAAAAATAGTAAAAAAATGTAACTCATAAAAACCAAAAGTTATCGATATTTTATTTTTATGAAATATGCGAAATTTAACACTAAATATGGCAAATTTTCTTAGGTCGACAACACTTCACCGGCCGGTGAAATCTTTTCATTTTTACCTATTTTTATTTCAAACGATACCGCCCTGGACTGGCCGCGCTGTAGGCACATAGACATAAAACTGTAGGTGAACTTTGTCGAGCGCTCAGTGTTGCCTCTAATAAGTTTTTCTTTTTTTTTAATTAATTGTTTTCATTGGGGAAAAATAATAATCTCGTATCCATTAAATGATTACCTATATGTGTACGTAGTACGATACCCAATAATACGCTTCAGGATCGGACAGGGTTTTTGTTACATGCTTTATAATCTAGCCTTCTATATAATATTGAAATAAACGTCTTAATTCATTGTGTTTTTATTTTCATTCAACTCTTCCTCCCTCCTTCACCTGTCCACATCGCAACCCACTTATATACTAATTCCTAATTCTATCCATCCAAAAAATATTATCCAAAAATTATAATTTTATTTTATCTAAATTATTTTGTTGGGCAACATTTTGAACAGTAGGTATGACGTACGTTATAGTTTGCTTCTCTTGCATAATTATTTAGTGCATTTGAGGACATGAACCAGTCTGTAAGATCTGATTGCAAGAGTATCAGATTCATAGAGCACAGACGTCATCAAAGCAAGGGCTTTGACGAACAGTGTATGGACAGACATATTTATTACCTACCTATGATGCATGTACACAGAAATACCGGCAAAATACCGTGAGCTAGACAGTGTTAACCTAAAAAAACGTAAATCATAAGTTTAGCGTAAAGCCTTAACAGAGAAATCAAAACCACTATTGAAGGAAAGTCTAAACTGTCTGTACAGAGTTGAAGTCGATTCTATTTTTTGTAAAAAGTGTTTTATTTTTCAATTTGCAGTTGTGGTTCCCCATTAAATTGTGTTAACATTACATAGACATACGATCGCAGCAATCGCGCGTCTTTTGCTGTTAAATATTCAAGAGTTCCACTGTCTATCTCCGAAGATCTTCATCAGATCCTAATGTATTATATACTAAAACCTTCATTGAAAAAAGCATTTAAGTAACAAAAATCGCGGATTATAATATACATACATACATAGACATACGGGTCGAATGGAGAACCTCCTTTTTTAAAGTCAGTTCAAAATACCTATTAATCAAACATCTCTGAGTATTTCTTCGGGCGCCGTAATGTTTGAAAAAGTCAACGCGCCCTGGATCGAAAGGGCAAAAAGGGTAGGTGTTTATTCTAGCAAGGTGATAATGGAAATTGCCAGACACTTCTCGCAGGAGATTTTTCTTTAATAACTTGAGAATTCAATACGTGAAATATTATTCAAGAGTTGAAAACCTCCGTCATGTTAAAAACGTGGTCTCCAATGAAAGGCTTGTTTGGCTTTAAGTTACAAAGAAAAGTTAACAACAACGACAACATTACCCTTTCACATTAAAAATAAAACTTTGAAAATATAGATGAATAAAACATTTATTTGAAAAAAAAATAGAGAAAAATTAAATCATAAACCGGCCAAGTACGTGTCGGACTCCGCACAATTAAGGTTCCGTAATTAAGGAGGGATTTTCAAAGAAAAAATCTGATTTATCAATATATTGGTATTTGCTAGTAAAATATACGTAATAATGAACATCATCATCTTTCTACCCTTATCCCATGTTACTTAGGGTCGGCGCAACACGTTTTTCTCTTCCATTCTGTCCTGTCTGCCGTCACGCTATCATTCTATATACGTAATATATAATTTCAAGTTCGTAGATCAATGGGAAGTTAAAATATTCTTCGCAACAAAATTTTGTAACAGAGGACGTACAAACAGACAGATGGACAGACAAACAGACGGACAACGTGAACAACAACAGGGCTCCGTTTGCACCCTTTGGGTATGGAACACTAAAAAGCAAGCACCTAAAAAAAAATAGAACCTATTATAAATATTAATATTACCAACAATTACAGCATTCCTAATAATATTGTTTAATAGAAATAACATAATAGATATCTATACAAACTAATAATAATACCAAATATATACAAATGCGTATGAAAATAACTCATTGGGCATAAAAAAAATCATCCACATCGCTGTCAATGGAAAAAGTGCCCAGAACGCTAGCAGCATTGCCACGTTGAATAGCAATGCTGATTCGTTGGCCAAAGAAAAGACCAGCTTTCCAGTCACGTAAAGAGTCGACTAACAGATTGCTGATATGCCAAAAAACTCGATGAGCACTCGGACCCCATGACCCTAGTGTTTCAACCTCAAACGGCTCAAACATGTAACTCCCAATAAGGTTGTTATATTGGCGCCGCTTGAGGTATTCTTTATAACTATATTATTACGTAATTAAGTCCGAAAGCTAAGGTGCAGACGTCCGAATTACCGAGCCCTCTTTCAATTACGTTCAATACTTGGATTTTCCTGTCAGAAAAACCCACCACTCTCTCCCTCGCCCTTATAGTTCACTGTTAATAAATTAACTGAGCTCATCACTATCCATATATGTACAAGTACATTACCGCTATGATAGATATTGTTCAAAATATAGGTATATTCAGGTACAAAAAATACTGTTATTGTCATTAAAATCAAGTAGAGATTAATTACACAATGGTATCATGGTCATTGTAATTTTTAAAATGGCATTCTGGATTAAAACTTATTTTAACGAGTTTGGAAAATGTTATTAGAAACAGAGCTGCTAGAAAAAATATTTTCGATAAATCTAAATTCAATATTGCAACATTTGAGATAGATTTATCATTTTATTGACTCGATGTTTCACACCATAAACAGTGGTACCGATTCTGTTGTACACAAACTAAACTTTATTTAGGCTATTGCTATCTTTTTCTCTCGATTATAACAAGAAAGAGACAGACGTAAATTAGAGCTGTATAGTTGAACTAATATTACCATACAAATTAAGGGTACACGTAAAAACAAGTCGACTAAAAACACGGTACAGCGCAAGGCGTGAACTAGTTTGACATTTTTAACTTAGTTCATAGCTATGTCCGTCCTTTTCTCGCACTGCCTTTTAGTAAAAGATAGCGATTCTCTAATTTTAGTTTAGTTATTGAACAAGAAAATCTGCACCAATGTCTGTTATAAATTAATAATTATTTATTTCTGCTGCGGCTGTATGTTTAAAGCTTTCACTCACTAACCGACTTCAAAAAAGGAGGTTCTGTATTCGACCCATATGTGTGTATGTATGTTTATCCACGATTTTCTAGAAAATCTTGGAGTTTCGTTATTCAAATGCCTATTTTTCAAGGAAGGTTTTAGTAAACAATACATTAGCATGTGATGAAGAACTTCGGAGATAGGCAAAAATGGAAATCTTCAATAACTAACAGCAAATGACTCTCGATTACTGCGATCGTTTGTCTATTTATTTTTTACACAATAATTTAATGAGGAACCATAACTAAAAATTTGAAAACAGAAAACTTTTCTCTGGTTTTGTTTCTTCGTTTTTTGACACCGTCTTCCGAAATTAAAGTTATTTTGCACATTTTTTTTTTTTGGACCTTTCGGTTCTATCTTTTGTAAAAAATATTAATTCACTTCATAAGCTATCATAAATTGGATTTTAACAAGACGTACAAAATAAAAATGCGGTGCGAATGGAACTTGCAGTCAAAAATCTGAAAGGTCTTGTCTGGGATAAAATAACGAAACATTTTCCGCAGAGTTGCAGGCTTTACAGGTACATTCGAACATCGACATGACCTCAAACATCCGCAGTTCCCGCCTCTTGGTAATCTTGATATATAATCTTTCTCATCTTGAGAACGATTTCCATCTTTGAAGTCGACGGAAAAATTTTCAGCTTTCGGTTTTTTGTTTTGTTTCTTTTGTTGTGTTTTTGTTTCGAGGAGCCTATAAAGTCTGACTATTCATGCTCTACGCTGTATTTTAATATAATATATACAATATTAGTTTTACAAATCCGATCATTACAGACCACAGAGAATAATTCTACGTTTCAGACCCAATCAAGCTCAGCAAATTACCTTGAAGATAGGAAGAAGTCTTCTATTACTTGATAATATTGTTATAGAGCTATAAAGGTAACTTATTTTTAATATAATATAGCTAAAGATCACTGGTAAATCTAAAGGCTTTAGATATAAAACAGCAACGATGGAAATACAAATCCCAGACAAGACAGAATATGTATTGTCACAAATATTTGAGGTTTCCGTATCTGACGGGTAACCAACGGAACCCCTATTACTAAGCCTCCGCTGTCCGTCCATCCGTTTGTCTGTCAGCGGGCTGTATCTCATGATCCGTAATAGGTAGACAGTTGAAATTTTCACAGAATATATTATATTTCTATTGCCGCTATAACAACAAATAATAAATAAAAAATTTAATGGGGCTCCGCTACTAGAAACGTGTTTTTTTTAGCTTTTTAGCTCGATCATAATAATGGCAACAAGTAGACGCATATAACATTGTACGATGGTACGTAAGTCCGACTGGCGCCTGGCCGGGTTTTTAAATTTTATGTCCCTCAGACCGTTATAACGCGTATAACTCGATAACTTCTTAATATTTATACGTAATTTCTTGTTACGTTAAGAGGTTAGTTATCAGGCTATGTTTGAGTGCATATTTCGGTACGTTTGGTTTTATGGATATAATGTAAGTCAAGTTGCAAACAACCGCGGAGCTGTACCGCTTGATATAGGCGGGCAGCTGCATCGAGGTGGGCGAATAGACACAGAGCTTTTCCGCGCCACAAATCTTAACTAGTATTATAAACAATAACATTGTTAGTTTGTTTGTTTTAATGGAGTAAGAATGTGTATTTCTGTTGCCGCTATAATAACAATATAATAATATATAATAATAATAAAAATAATAAATATTTTAAATTTATTTTTATTATCTAGAAACGTGTTTTTTGATTTTTTTTTCAGTTTATGGTACGGAACCCTTCGCGTGTGAGTCCAACTCGCACTTGGCCGGGTTTTTCAATATACTGAACGCTTTGACTTGATTACACTTCTCACCGCAACAGAGACCAATTCAAACCTTCCACTAAATTTATCGTGAAAACTTTCCCTTGATTTCTTATTCTGTTAGTCTGAAGAATAAGGAACCTTTTATCGAATTAATAAATTATTTAAGAAGAATCTGCAGGAGGCGACAGTGCATTATGTTTTCATATTGATAAAAGCAGTGTACTTCGAAATAAGTGGTCGCATTTAACTTTTAAGTAAGTCACTTGCCACTCACGTCTTTCATAGCGGGTGTAAGTCCTCTTAGTGAGCTTTTAAAGTCTTGAATTAAAAAAAAACAGTGAATATTTTCAAAAAACCCGAGTAAAAAGCTACTAATAAGTTCCAAACAGTCTAAAGCAGTTGATGGCAGTTATTTGAGTTCAATTATTGATTTCATGCGACCAACTTCATCAGACTGCTTGAAAGTGACTTGTTTGGCACTTTTTACAGTTGTTTTTTACAGTCAGGTTTTCCAATACATTTTTGGAATCGCCTATTCGAACCTTTAATTTTGAAACCCCACTCAATATCGTCGTAGTCGACTTAATTTTTTTTCTTTTTTACAATTTGACGTCTGGTTGTCACCTTATTGTATTTTGATTACTGTCATATCTTTAGTAGCACTCGCAAGATTAAGACGAATCAATTGACAAAAGAATTATCGAAATCGACCTACGCTTTTAGTGTCTAAAGCGCCACAAAGTAACAAACATACATACATAGGCTGATAAACACATTACTACAGTCTCCTCTGATTACGTATAAGGAGAAAATTATGTTGCTCAACCCATGAATCACAACAAATGTTTGTGACAAAAGAAACAAAATTTCACAACAGCTCAGAAGGGGTGATGTCGAAATCAAACCACTAGAATGACGTTGTTTTTTAATTTCACAAAAACTCTTGAAACTTACGAAACCAGAAGCTCTTCATGTGCTTTAAAAGGACAAAGAAATAATTTCAAAACACCGTACGTACGTAAGGAAGGGTCCTGCCCGGGGGTGGAGGCCTGCCCGGGGGTGGAGGATAAATTCGAAAGAGTTACCTCGCCCCCGGGCACTCGAGGCAGGGAGGAACAGGGGTGGGTTTTAGTCAGTAGAAGTCTGACACACCCTTCCGCTCCACCCCAGAGCGGAAGAAGTCATTGGATGATTTCCCACCCCCCAAAAAAAAAAAAAAAAAAAAAAAAAAAAACGTAAGGAAGGGTTGGTTTTCCGTGCCTTTTGTTTTTAAGTCTATTTCGAAATTTTCTTTGTAAAAACCGACGGTGAAACTGTGAGGAAAGTTTCAATGGCTTCAGTTTCTATACAAATGTTTAGCAACAGGTTGCGTGCCTCTCAGGAAAAGGTCAAAAATTGATAACAAAACCATGTTTGTAAGAATTTTCTGGTAAAACGTGACCCTTTTTCACCGCCTTGGCTGTTGCTACCTCCTTGGTTTGAACAGAGCTATTTTTATTAGTGTTTTTCGTAATAGTTTGATGGTCACGTACAGAGGCGACGTACGTCCTCCCTCTTTCAGCTCTAGAGCGTTACTGAAATACTGACGTTTCAGGTCGTTACGCCCCACTCCCGGCGGCACAGCATGTCAGCTTGCTATTAGTTTTCCCAGCCTGTTGATTTCAGTTCATCGTAGCATTCCCTTTCAGACGGTGCTACGAGGTTAGTGTTTGTAAGTTTAACGTTCATTTATTCGATATTATCTCCATCAGGCCTAAGATTATCTGGATTTGGTTTGCTTTGCGTTGCTATGCTACGTTTTTCTTTTTGATTTCGGCGATTGGTTTTTGATTTTGGTTTTATTGATTCAAGTATTCGTTTGTTTTTGTGATTTGTTTATTTTTATTCTGTTTGAGAAGCGAGTAGAGGTCGAATAGAGGTTTCTTTCTGAAGTAAAGACATTACAAGAAATTGCATCATATAAGAGAAATCCAAACTAGATAATGGTAGTTTAAACGAAAACCAATACATTACAGAAGCATCAATGTTCGTTAAACTTCACGATGCACGTATCAGAGCATCAGTAAACTTTGGGGAAGTTTCCCTAGTGCTCAACATTAGTAAGTAAGGTGTGATAGATGTGACAGAAGATCTTAGGAAGTTTCCTTGAAGGTTCCACCATCCAATAATGTGAATTGGAGCACCATTTCGTTTTGTGATGTAATTTTGACTCGTCGCCCAATTTGAGGTAGTTTCCTCAAACCACTGAGTTCCTAATGCGTGAATGTCTTTAAAAAAATGACACAAGGGAATCCTATGCAAAATCTTACTTGTGCTTTGTGGTATGTTTTCTCGGACGTAAGATTCCGCATGTGGGTTGACGAGTTTGATTATAAGCGTCAAGACTGACAAGGTGCAGTACTGTTAAGGGTAACAAAGACAGAATGCAACGTAAAATAGCTTGCATTATAAGAACATTATAATTATAAAATAAAGTCGGGTTAGTTATACCATTTATAACTCAAGAACAGCTGGACTGATTTTAATGATATTTGATTTGTTGGATTTGTCTCTGCCCCGAATATCAGAATAACTATTAAAACATTTTATAAAATTACAAAAAAAAATGTTCATACATTTTTTGTGGCACGGCTTTTTGATGATATCTCGAGAATGGATTAATTTATTCGAAGTTCACTGGGTCAGCTAGTATAAATATATAAATCGCCGGCTTTTGTTATCCTTATCCTAGAAATAATGAGAATCTACCAGTGATAACGGATTCAAACTCAAATGGGATTGACAGTTCCTCAAATCCATACATTTTGAACATTATGATAATCTCTATCGCTATGTTACCGATATAGGAGAAGATTATTTTAAACAGTACCCTTGAAAACATGTTGTTATACAGTCGTGTGTTCTCCGACGGCTTCGCTCCCGTCGCCCACCTTACAGAAACTATACATTATTTTGGAATAAAATGTAGATTTGAAAACTTAGTAATTGTGTAGTTTTCTACCACTGAAAAAAATTTAGAAGTCGGATTAGTACTTTCAGAGATTACTAAATATAAACGTACCTAACGGACAATCAATTGGACATCTTTGCAACTTCTGATTTATAGTTCTTTTCCAGTTAATAATTACTTACTAGTGGGTATACTTAAGAATTTATCAGGAAAGCGAACATTTGAAAAACATAAAAGGGCTGGCTTAAAACTGCTGCACCGATTTTGATAAAACATATCTAAGAACCATTGCTGGAAAACCTGCTTTTAAATTAAAAAAAATCGTTACGCCCGTTTAAAAGCTACGGTGCCACAGACAGATACACAGACAGACAGACAGACACACACACATAACGGTCAAACTCACAACACCACTTTTTTTGCGTAGGGGGTTAAAAATAATATGTAAAAATATATGTATATGTACACAATAATAAAAGGTAAATTTCTTTGAAAAAACACGTTATGCGACGAAATGTTAACAAGCAGCAGCGCATTTTATCCAAATAAAATATACATATTTTCTATCTACTTTATTTATATAATGGATAAACCACTTAAAATGAATATTAAGGTAAGATTCATAACTGTTGCAAATAATAAATAAGTTCTATTGACGTTAAATAAGTTTAAAAGAAAGGTTTCAGGCGTCTTTGTCTCGTCGTTCGTCATCATGTCAAAATCATACTTAAAATACATGGAATGTGTATTATTCTTTGGAATATTTAGTTTAACAAAATATAATACTACTGTAAACATTTTTTTACAACCTTCTTATGTTTAAACTAGGCTTCATTGTAAAAAAAAATAATTCTCATAATCGCAATGGGAAATTAAAACATTATGAAAATCGGGACCGTTTTTCTCAATGTTTTGATATACGACGGTAATATCATATTGAATTCTAAATAAAATGACTTACATACGTGTAAAGTGCGAATCCTAAAAAAAAATCTAAATTATTCAAATAATTATCAAAATCATTAAAACATTGTAAAAACTATAGAAAAACACACGTTATCTAAGAAAAAATAGTTCCCTAATGCCAAAATTTCTTTTTTGTGTGTTTTTTGGGTAAAAAAAACATTCCGACGGCAAATGAAATTATGCATGAGAAGATGTTGTATGGTAACAATGATATTCATTCTTATTTGAATAATAGTTAGTTGGCTGGAGAACACATTTAAAGTAGATTATCTTCATGGAATATATCCGATTATAGGATTGCGACTAAATACTTACAAAATCAACTTTTTTTTCGAGATTCCTTTTGTTTATTTTCAGGAAACGGTATTTTGCCTTATTCAATTACATATAATTAATTTAATTTATTTTGTTTAATTATTTTTTTGTAATTTATATTAAAAAAATGTGTTTGTTCAAATCAACTATAATTAAAAAGTTCAATTCTACTAACATTCGCTTTGATATATTATTTGAGAAATATGTATCATATTTTCCGTGTGTTTAATTATCTATTTTAGCTGAAAAGTAAAGTTTCGTTTCAGTTTCAAAGATCGACCCTTATCTCCACTTTGTTTAAAATTTTCTGACCTAAAAAGTACATAAATCTGTAGTTTAAATTATTTCAGATGTACATAATCATAATTTATAACATTATGTATTTCATTTGTTTTTTACGAAGTGTTTTCAGTTGCCGACGGTAGGTTGAAAATATTCAAAAGTTCCCAAAGTTTCAGGATTTTCCACCAAAACTTCATGAAATTACAATACTATTCGTTTTTTGGGGAAGCAAAATTTTTATTAAGGAATTTTATGAAATTTAACCATTTTCTCGGCGAGATGCACGCAGATTCTATGTTCGAAAATTCAAAAGTTTGAGATAAATTATTGTTTTTGTCACTTCTGACATAATATTATCGAGAACAGATGAAAAAAAAATTATTAATAATTTTTTTTGGGACAGCGTTATAAGACAAAGGATTTTTTTTTTGTTGATAAGGTTCAAATTGGCTCGGAATCATATTCCTGGAATCCTACCTATGCATGGGCGTGGATAAAATTGGGAGGGGGAGTTGGAGCAGTGGGGAGGGGTATGGTGGCTGTGGTAGCGAGTTTCAGAAAATTGGAAAACTAGCAATTGACCGGAAAATTTTAAAATAAAAAATTATGTTCAAAATAATGTTATCGTATTATCGGTACGTTTAAATAGTGTAGGGTATAATTAATTCATCAGATGGTCTCGGGGCGATAAATAATTTAGATTGCTCAAATTCAAAAATTTTAGCTAATGATAATTCTGTAAATTACCCAAAGGTTAACAAAAAAATCACCACCACACAAAATTACCTTATTTGATTTTTTGCTCATCGGCTGATTTTACAAACGCCAAAATTATCTAAAAACAGTAAAATAAAAAATGACGGATTTTTAACTTGTACCGGGGCTGGTTGGTACCGACCCCATTCCACAGCCTTCACCCAATCGAGAGCGCATGCGTAATTTTCTCCCTTACCACCCCTCGACTATAAAAGGAGTCCAGAGCTGCCCGAAGCGTCACAGAACCTGAAGAATTCGAACTAGTAACATCTCAGCTCCGTAGTAACCACGGTCGGCAAAACAGTAAACGCCTGTACCTCGCGGCTAATGCCCGCGCCGCGACGCTCCGCGCTCCAAGTATTCATTTGCCAAAATAAAAATTTAAATCTCTTTCTGAATAAAACCGTAGCTTCACTAAAAAACCCCGTGGCTCATTTCGCGTAACAATGAACATTCGAGACTGGTGACTCCTGATTTTGGTAAGTAAATTAACTTTATATATTTATTTGTTTATATTTGCTGTCGTTCCTGTTTTCGTTGGCGTTATTCGTGATTTGTAGGGTTTTTTGCGTCTGCAATTTTATTTCTTGCGTTTAATTTATTATTTTATGTCTTTCATTATTTTATTTTCTTTGCGACGGATTTATGATTTTTGTTCGCGAAATAGTAAAGTTACGTTTGCTCGCGTCTATGTTTTATTTCGGGATTTTACTTGCAAAATATATGGCCGCGACTGTTACGAACCGCTAAGCTACGATTATTTATCGTTTGCGAAATTCTCAAGTTCTTACTCATATCGCGAATCCTTTCTGCGACACAATGGTTAGTTTTACAGTTTCCGCATTTTACTTAGAAGTAGAGCGTTTACAGGTTTTAGAGATGCAGAAAAATGTTTTCGCCGGCGGTGCAGCGCAGCGGCGACTTTTTTGTCTTCTCTCTTTTTTCACAGGAATGTATTTTATTTGCAAACGGCATTTCTAAGTTACGTATAGATGGAGCGGCAGATCTTCTAGCGGCTATTTTTAAGGACTTTTCCTTAATCGCCATTTAGGTACTACGACTTAATACTCGTAAAGCGGGCAATTTATGTATCGGTTCGAATCCGATAAAATAGGATTTAGGACTTTTTCTAAAATCCGTTTTTATTAAAAAAGAACTTCACAATTTTTTTCGCTCAAAGTACGGATACAATAGGAGTTTAAGGACTTTTCCTTAATCGTGTTTTACTACGAAACAAAAGACTTCGATAAAGTCAAAAATTCATGTATCGGTTCGAATCCGATTAAAAATGTGGTTTGGGACTTTTCCTAAATCGCGTTTTTAAAAAAGGAACTTCACATTTTCTTCGATAGACGTAGTACGGATATGATATGAGTTTAAGGACTTTTCCTTAATCGCGTTTTACTACAGAACAAAGAACTCCTATAAAAGATTTTAAATCAGTAACTTCATAAAGCGGAAAATAATTGTATCGGTTCGAATCCGATAAAATATGAGATTTAGGACTTTTCCTAAATTTCATTTATAAAAAGGAATATCACATCTTTTTTCTGTAAAAGATGAGGTACAAAATGGAATAAACGAATGGAAGTTTTCCCTGGACGCAATTGATTAAACTTTAAAAAATATTACATCTTCCAAAATCTATTTTATCTCAGTAAAATCAAAGACTTAGATGCAGCGAAAAATTAAAAAAACGATATTTAGGACTTTTCTTAGATTACGATTTACGACGAAACAAAGAAAACTGATAAAAAAATCTAAATCAAGTCAGGGGTTTTTTAGAGCCAAAAAATAAATATATCGATTCGAATCCAATAAAATATGAGGTTCAGGAACTTCCAATTATTTCGTTAAAATATCAGGTATTACTGGGATTCATCCTAGGAATTTTTAGTCCAAATGAAATGAAAGAATGGGACTTTTCCCAAGACGCAATTTATTAAACTGTAAAAAACATTGCGCCTTCGAAAATATATATTTTCTAAATGAAATCAGACTTAGATGCAGCGATAAATTATAGAACGATTTTTATTACTAAATTCCTATTAAACTACAAACTCTCATTTTTCAATAAATGAGTTAGACTTTGATTTTAACCAAGATGTGCACTGGTTAATTCTTTTAGCAGTTAAAGTCGAAAAAAATAGAGTCATAGGACTTTCATTCGATCGCGATCTGTTAAACTACAAAAAACTTTCCGTTAACTCGAGCTACTATTTTATCTGAACATAATTAGGCCGTTAACTATAAAGGAGCCACTTTCAAAATAAACACCAAAAAACTAGAAATTTCTGGACTTTTCTAAAGTAAACTACTAAGACTAATTCTTTGATTGAGGTTTTAAAATCTCAAGAAATTTGCGAAAAAAGCACGTTTCAAAATCGCAAATTGATTACAGAATTTTGGGCACAAAGACAAAATTGCGTAAAATGTGTTATGTCTTAATTCGTTAATCACTTTATTACCAAAATGACGCAATAGTCCCAAAAAACCGTAATCCCTACCTTAAATTACGGTAAAGTCTAAAAAAATGAAATATTCAGAGACTTTAGTAAATCTACACCTTGATCAAATCAATTACTTAATCATGAGTGAAGAATACAAATTTTTGTAATAACAGAAAATTATCATAAAACACACAACACACACCCAACACACACACTCACACACACACACACACTCATTATTGTAAAACTGCCTTTCGTAGCAAAAAACAGGTACCAAAAAAAAACTACCGTATTAAGGGTCTACTAAAGGTCCAGTGGCGCACTCATTGAATAAAACATCGTAGCATAGCACAGAAAATAAATATTAAAAAATGTAACTTCACGTTTGTTACAAAGAGGATAAAGCATTTTTACGTTGTTAAAACAGGTCTCAAAATGTTTCGTATCCAAAGTAGTAGGCAAAAGTACCAAAAACGGCCGTTTCTGACACTTTTGCCTACTACTTATTCAATGAGGGCGCCACTGGACCGTTAGTAGGGCCGTTACTATCATGCCGTGGCTGCCTGGGTTAAAATTCTGGGTTTTGCCTGCAGACGAGATTTGCTTCCACAAAATTATAATAGGCTCCACTCCTGTTACACAAAAGTAAACGGCATAATCAATAGGATCAATTCCTTCAGGGTTCAATTCCTGGGTCGGGTAAAGTTGTGCCTATGAGGAAAAATATAATAAAACTCGGAGAAAAAAAAAGAGTCTCTTGCGTCTAGATTTTTGTCTGTTTAAAAGTAGTAATTAGTTCGACCCTTATTACATACGCAGGACTTCTAATACAATAATTATTTGACAGTAAAAAGTATGTTATTATAATGAGAAAATGCAAAACGCATTATGTTATTATTCAACTCCTCGAAAAACAGTGCAAAAATAGCAAAAAGTTAATTAATTCTGATGACAATGCCTATTACCATACGGTTATTATAAAACAAAATTGTATTACGTTTACTTATACTGCTCACTTTAAAATTGAATCGCAATCAATCTGATTACAACTTAATGAGGTAAATTGTAATCAGATTGATTGCGACTGGGTACGTAAACATTGAGAACACAAAGTCAGTGTCAAAGAGTCAGTCAGTTAGAAAGTTTAATCTAGTTCCTTATTTTGACGTGTTTCTTGACTGCGCATGTACGCATACACTCTTGAATCAGTCAGTTCATTCAGTTCGTTCAGTTCACTCAGTACATTCACTTAATTCAGTACATTCAGTTCATTTAGTTCACTCAGTTCACTCAGTACATTCAGTACATTCAGTTCATTCAGTACGTTCAATTCATTCAGTACATTCATTACATTCAGTTCATTCAGTACATTCAGTTCATTCAATTTATTCAGCACATTCAGTTCATTCAGTACATTCACTTCTTTCCGTTCATTCGGTATATTCAGTTCATTCAGTTCATTTATTACATTCAGTTAAGTCAGTCAGTTGACTGAGTATCTGACTTATTAATTTGATTTGAGTTGACTTGTGCATGTGAGTGCCATGCACTATTAAGTCAGTTTTAACTGAGTATCTAATTTTTTTATTTATAAATAAATATTAATATAAATATTTTAACTGAGTGTCAAACAAAATAGTAACAATAATATGTCAATCAAAAAAATAAAAATAAATATAATACTTAACAAAGTATTCAAGTCAAAAAAAATAATAATGATAATAATAAAATGTCAATCAAAAAAAAAAAATCAAAAATGTAATATAATACTATACAAGTATTCATGTCAAAAACGAATATTAAAAAAAATGTATTAAAAAATTAATCAGTGTTTATATATAAGTTTCATATGTAGTTTTGTGTATGTAGTTTTGTATGTATGTTGTGTATGTTAGTTTCAGTTTTCATATGTACAGACTGTTGTCAACATTACCTGACCCACCCTGAAATCAAACGACTTTGGACCCTCTGCCTGTAACATTAAGGTTTATTTAATTTATATGAGCTTATCACACAAGTGCACAAGGACTCGATGAACAAAAATACAATAATAACACAGACACTCAAATTTGATCTTTAACACGTAACGTTAAGGTAAACCCACCCAACATAGTCGGAGCCACCGGCATTATATATGTTTTTGTTAAGCTATTTTAATAATTATCTCGTTAACATTAAAGTTGAAAAGCTTTTAAGTCACACTACATAATTACAACCCAATCTTTAATTTCGCGTATTCCCAACAAGTTCTTGTGGCTTAGCGGTTTGATGCTGGATTGACGACGAACAGCATGTGAGTTCGAAAACACAGTCCACCTATACATCAGTTTCTTTTTTAATTCATTTTCATTTCTACAATATTGCTTGCAATATTAAAGAACGACCAATATGATTTTCGCCTAATAACTTATCTTGTAAACGGGTGGGTAATTTAAAAAACTTTAAGTTCACAGTTCTTTAAAATGAATACGAATATTTATTTTTCAACTACCCACTTATTACAAGTTATGTGAAAATATTACCATTTTAAAAAGTTTATGTATAGTCTGTAGTTCTTTACAATAATACAAGAAATAGTTTTGGAATATAAATTCTATATTGAAAGCAAAACAATATCTTTGTCGCAGGATTTGATCTCGAACCTTGTTTTTCTCAGTCTTATACACAGACCACGAGACCAGAATTACTTGAACTCAATCATTAAAATAAGCTATTACACTTATCATACTATAACAAATAGTTATAAAATATAACCTAATGCTAACGTTTTAAAGATCAAATTTGCGTGTCTATATTATTATTGTATTTGTTCATCAAATCCTCGAGCAGTTGTCTGATAAGCTCATATAAATTAAATAAACCTTAAAGTTACATGCAGAGGGTCCAAAGTCGTTTGATTTTAGGGTGGGTCAGGTAATGTTGACAACAGTCTGTAAATATGAAAACAATGGCTCATGTATATACATGAACCATTTTTTTTTTTTTTTGCTAGTGGCATTTCTAAGTTACGTATAGATGGAGTGGCTATTTTTAAGGACTTTTCCTTAATCGCGAAAAGGCGTGGGATTGAGCTGCTTCAATGATATCATTGAAGCAGCTCAATCCCACGCCTTTTTATCCTCAAGAAAGTCATTAATTGTGTAAAAAGCTTTCTGGCATAGCTTACGTTTAATAAATGATTTAAATTTATTTATGCTTAGTTCTTGAATTTGGCTAGGAAGTTTATTATAGAAACGTATGCATTGGCTTCTAAACGAACCACCTATTTTTTTCTTGAGCCTGGTTTTAGGTACAATAAATTTGTGTTTGTTCCTAATATTTATGCTATGGTATCACTGTATCTTTTAAACAGATTAATATTTTTATGTGCATACATGAGATTTTCATAAATATATTGAGAGGGAACAGTCATAATATTAATCTCCTTAAATTTGTCTCTGAGGGAGTGTCTGGGACTTAATTCATAAATTGCACGAATAGCCCTTTTCTGTAAAACAAAAATTGTCTGAAGATCGGCGGCATTTACAACAGAATACCGTACGACTTCACACATCTGATTCATAACTCAATTTCATTCAGTTCATTGAGTACATTTAGTTCATTCAGTACATTCAGTTAAGTGAGTCAGTTGACTGAGTATCTGACTTATTCATTTGATTTGAGTTGATTTGTGCATGTGAGTGAGTGCCATCCACTCTTGAGTCGGCCGTTACTATGCAACTGAATCATTCACTTTACTTGAATTGAGTTGTGCATGTGCAAGCGAACATAAGTTACTCGTAGTTCTGATTGAGCTTTGATCTCATATAACATTTACAAATGTTTTTTTTTTATTCAAACTTTCACGCCTCAATTACTCAACGATGAGCGTCTCCTGTGCTACGTTTTGTTTTTACCTAATAGATACATGTTTTCAAACCTAGTCTCCTAGTACTAAGCGACTCTTACATATTTGTTTTGAGTTAAGTTTTACATAAAAATTCATGCATGCACGCAAAGGTCAAATGGGACTTTGGTGTCTTTTCATTACATTCAATAGAGAACATGCATAATATTTTTTTATTTGTTCAATTGAAGACTAACTAACTATAGTGACCAAATATGAAGGAATTTTCAAAATATCATCATCAGCGACAAAGTTATGAAGCTTTAAACTTGATAATTAAAAAGAGAACTCCGACGTGTTCTTTGACGTCAAAGGACATGACGCCCATACAATATATAATACAGCGTTGTTATATCTCGTTTAATTTTTAATCAATTTTGATTCTGCTTCACTGTTCGTACTCTATTTTATAGGTTAGATAAAAAAAAAATTTTTCATGCATATATACCTGTATGTCTATTGCGACTTAACATGCGCATGTTAAATATTAGCTCCTCTATGGCTAAGCGTCTCTATCACAAACTTTATCTTGAGTTACGAGTATCTTGTGTTTATGTATGCATAATGCACATGCATCGGTTATTTAAATCTAAGCCTCTGTGCCAATTTATATTACAGCCAGCCCACATTCAGTTTAAATTTATTTCCTGATTTCCTTATTCCACTACATTCTCATTTTAGAACATTCTTATCGGGCTTCGTTTGCTCTTGTCTTGACTGACTTGACTTTGCCTCTTTGTAATTTTGAAATTAATTTTCTCATTGCAGTTAAGCATGAAATCGTAAACTGTATTTACTGATAGGAGGCAAATATCCCAACCCAGCAGCAATGAGACAGTTTAAGACACCTTTTATTTTTCGATCAACCGGCAATTTAACATAAGTTGCGAACTGCATTGATATCGTAAGTGGCCGGACGCGCAAGTGTCGAGAGATGCAGACACCGTGTTAGGAGGCACTTGAATCAATTTGATAAACGCTGTCCAGCGAGGAGTCGACTTTTCTGTGTCTTATGTCTAAACTCGGAGTTAAACAAGCGCTGCATAATAATATGGTAACCAGCCATGTTACACCACCAAACTGTACAAGCCAAGACTGTTTATAGCTAGTATAACTAGCTTCTGTTAGCGGCTTCACCCGCATGGTATTCGTACTTCTTCCCACTATAAGTTATAGCTTATGTGTTATTAAATGTATAAGCAATTTTACTGTAAAGTTTCATCAAAATCCGTTCGGTAGTTTTTACGTGAAAGAGGAACAAACATACATACATCCTCACTAACATTCACATTTTTGATATTAGTAGGATTCGCTTGACTTAGATGTCAATTGCCAAAATCCGTATACAAATTTGGTGAATTATACTAACTGTATTATTTTAAATTCTGACAGCATTTTTCACAACAAGAAAAGCTTTATTTTATTAAAATAATTGTTCTGGTAAATTTCTTTAAAATTTGTTAAGTAGGTTTTTTGCAAATGTAAACTTCTATTGGCAGATATATAGGGTGACTGGTAATTAGTGACCGACACTTAAACACGTGATTGTACTCATTATAGCAAAGAACTTTCCCAAAGAAAGAACGGCGTCACGCGGCTAATAGCTGACACGCAAGGGGTTAAAATGCACGTTGGGCTCTAGACAAAGTGATACTCTAGCAGACATAACAATGATCAAAAGTCTAAAAAGGTGAGATTGACCACGTGAAATTTCATTAAAACACGTCAAAGTCATACTTTTTGGAATGTTTCACAGCTGTTGACGCTGATCTAGGCCTTCCAACAAATGAGTTTTGTTCTACCGCATAAACAATCTAAAATTCACATCCCATTAATAATACAATTTATCATCTATGACAGTTCAATATAACTTTGCCTATATGCTCGATTTAGAGACATTATCATAATTAAAATTGGTATGAAAATCACGCCGGACCAAATCGCCACTAATTTATACCTAATTCTATTACATTTGGCTATCCTGTTGAAATCTGTAAGCATATATGAAACTGTTGGAGACACCGTAATAGTTTTCCTGAGCTCTATTTGTATGAAAGGCAGTGTTTGTGAATTGACCAGTTCTGTTGCTTGAGACAAATTTATTTTCTGTTGACGTTCACGCTAACACTTAGTACAAAATGTATGGTAATGACATTACTGGACGTGAGTCACGTGATAGTTCTAATCGCAGGTAATGTCATTTCCATACATTTTTTAATAAGCGTTAGCGTGAACGCCAACGGAACAGTAATTTGTCTCACCCTCCAGAAATTTCTTGAGCAATGAATTCGTACTGAAAAGCACAGAAAATCCTCCCTTACCTGGATGTCTGTCGTAAATGTACCAAAAAAACCTCATGGCAAAAAACGCGAAAATGTTGACCCCAAATTATTATTTGGGGTCAACATTTTCTTTTTACCCCATTTAGGGCGCTATAAGTCTACAATGAAAATGTACGACTATTTATTAAAAACCACTATTATTACTTATATTACTTATTATTTTGACTATTTATTTATCCATTTCATTGCGTAGGGCACAATCATATAATTACATTAATTATGAACTAAACGAAGCTACATATCCAAAACCTTACTACTTATATCCCGAAGCGATACCAGGAAATTAAAATGTTCAAAAAATATGAAAGACTAGGTACGCTTACCCACGTCAAATGCTCTAGGGAAATCATACAAAAACGATGACCTCTAGGTATATTGATAAAACGATCAAGGAATTTACCCAAAACTAAAAAATAGTTATTTATGATACTAGTGCGGTAAGTTGGTTTTTATAAACGAGTTGACGAAAGTCGAGGGCTTACCATAGTCACGAGTTTGTAAATACCAATCGCCGCACGTGTGTCATACAACACTTTCAACACTTTTGCGAGAAAACAGTACAATAGGTAATGAAACAAACTTTTGTTGTTATATATCAGTCGGAAAGTAGCAACAATCTTTGACGTTTTTAATATGAAAATGGCGCAAATTTGCAAATAGCGCCACGTGCGCGTGGTAAAAATTAAAACTACTTACATCTTTCGTTTCATTTTCTCTGTAGTATTAAAGTGAGACAAACGTATTGAATAAAACCAAGGAGGTTCGATCTTATTTATTCTCGTAATGTGAAACTCCTTGGTGTAAATCTTATATATTCTTTATGGAAATTAAAAAAAAAAACCGTAAAGGATACGCACGGCGCTATACAAGGGAGTGTGCGGTAAAATAGGTACTTAGCTTTTCGGCGGTCTCTCCAGTTCTGAAGCTGTAGTGCTAGATGGCGTGCTTCTCCCAGTCTGCTGTGATTTTCGGTATCTCGGTTCACTCGTGCAAAGCGATGGCGAAATAGATCGGACTGTTATGCACAAGAATTAACACTGGATGGACAAAATGGCGGCAGGTCACCGGGACTATCTGTGACTCCCGCATTCGCCTAAAACTTAAGGGGAAAATTTATAAAACAATGGTGAGACCTGCTGTCTTGTATGGTTCAGAATGTTGGGCCACAAAAGGGATGAATGAAAAGCAATTGCATGCAGCTGAGATGAGAATGCTAAGAGCGATGTGTGGTGTTACGCGCATGGATAGAATTAGGAATAAGTATATAAGAGGAAGTCTGAAAGTGGCACCGCTGACTGAAAAGTTGTGAGGAAATCGGTTGTCGTGCTATGCGCATATGATGCGGAGGAATGAAGAAAATGTCGTGAGGAAAGTCTTGTGTATGGATGTGGATAGCTATAAGAGTAGGGGAAGGCCAAAGAAACGATGGTTGGACTGTGTGAAAGAGGATATGGGTAAAAAGGGGTGACTACAGAGATGACGACTAATAGAGGAGTATGGAAGAAAAAGACATGTTGCGCCGACCCCAAATAAGTTGGGATAAGGGCAGGAGAATGATGATGACCTATTTTATCGCACGTTCCATTGTATGGTGCGTAATTTTTCAAATTTGTTGGAAAAGTAAAGAAAGTAGTTTAAGAAAGTGCTAGTTCAGATACTAGCATCTAGCTCCTGTCAGCGACTTCACCCGTGTGTTATTAGTACTTCCCTCGTTATAAACGTTCAACCCCTTTTTCACCCCCTTAAGGGTGGAATTTCGAAATACCCTTTCTTATTAGATACCTACTCCTCACAAAGAACACACCCTCCAGATTTCATGTCTCTAGGACCAGCAGTTTAGGACTTTCAATAAACAGATTTATAATAATAAGAATAATAATAACCTGGCAACCCACTGGCAACACAAGTCATATTTTTTCTAATCCATTTATAATCGCAAAAACCCACTTTTTTTACCTTTAATCGGACTTAATATTACCGTACAGAAAGCAAACTGAAAAATTACAACAAAACCATTGATTATCATCCAAACAAATAAAGTAAACAAAAAAGAAGAAAACTAAAATCAAGAAATCACAGAATGACGTCTGTCAACGACGACAGACTATGTTTACAGGAAAACAATGAAAATGGTATGAAATAAATAAAATGTTGACCAGAGCAGCTGCCCGTCGCGCACGCCTTTCACCCCCGGACTCGCCGCTCAGCTCCGCCTCGCCGCCGCCGGACCTTGGATCACCAGTGTTACCGGCGGCTGCAGCCGCGTCGAGCTCAAGCGACGAGTATTTCTCCCCGCCGACGTCGCCAACACCTGTACGTCGGCAGGGGAGAGGCCGGCCACCGAACAGCTTGGGACTTAGGGGCCAACCGGCCCCGAGCCGGGTCCCCGCTGCCGGTGGTTGTGTGCAGCGCATGAAATGGACTCAGTCCATGAACGAGAACGTCATGCGCGCATATTATGGGTCTACAGAGGGGGGAACTAACCTCACTGCGTACCGTGTCAGGATGCTGTCTCTGTTCCAGGACCTAGAACCAACCGTCGACGTCTCGGCACAACGATTGTCGGATCAGGTGCGGGTCATCCAACGTAACCACAAGTTGGACGATGCTGCACTTGATAGGCTGCGCTCAGAGGTACTGAACAACCCTATCATCTCGACCCCGACACAGACCGCGGTACAAGCGCCCGCTAGGGGCGCAATCCCAGCGCGGGCCATTAACGTAAGTGATGAGGGGGATGATAGGGTTGTCACGGTAAGTAGCCAGTGCAACGATCGACTGAGGAGCGCACTGGAGGATGCGCTTCGCGAGTATAGATCCACTCCGACCGAACTTAGACCCCGTTTACCACGGTTACCCATGCACAAAAAAAATAGGGCGTTGGTGTGTGCTTTGGACTCGCTACTTAAAAACATCTTTGAAAGCAGCGAGGACCTCGTTGATACGCACTCAATCTTGTATTGCGGGGCTGTTGCAGCATGTCGTTTGGCCAACGTGAAGTTTCCGAATAGTGAAGGAGCTATTCGGCCAAAGCCTGCTGCACCAGCCTGGCAATGCAGGATTGAGAGGCGTATCGATGGGGCCAGGGTACTCATCGGCAAACTACTCTGCTTCAGGGAGGGCAATACACGACCACGTGTGATGCGCTTTGTGAGGCGGGCATTTTCGGGGACTGAAATTAGTCCTCGAGAATACATGTCCCGTGTCACAGAGCGCATCGACTTCCTGAAGCAGAAAGTTTGTGCATGGGCAAACCGTATTCGGCGGTATAAGCGGCGAGTTGACCGGTACTCGCAGAATCGCATGTTCCAGAGCGATGAGAGGTGGGTATATAGAGCTTGGGAGCGACCTGAACAAAATGTGACTGACGGGTGCCGTCCGGATGATGTTACCACGAGTACATTCTGGCGCAGCATTTGGTCGGTGCCCGTCTGTCACACTGAGGGTGGTTGGATGCGTGATGTCGAGCGCGCGTGTGACGCTATACCAGAAATGGATAAATTCACCATAAATCCATCAGATGTAGCCAAAGCAGTTCGTCCGTTACCGAACTGGAAATCTCCGGGACCGGACGGACTGCACAACTTTTGGCTGAAATGGTACAGCAGCTCACACGCGCTCCTGGCATCTCAATTCCAGTCATCCTTAGAGTCTGGGTCGCTGCCTCAGTTTCTAACAACCGGTGTCACCCACCTGCTCCATAAGACAGGTAGTCCCGCGGAACCCAAGAATTATAGACCGATTACATGTTTGTCAACGGTTTATAAACTTCTTACATCCATTCTGAGAGCGAAAATTAATCTGCACATTAACAGTAATTCAATTATGTCTGCCTCTCAGAATGGATGTAGGAACGGGTCTCGCGGTACTA
This sequence comes from Polia nebulosa, assembly GCA_951329385.1. NCBI lineage: Eukaryota > Metazoa > Arthropoda > Insecta > Lepidoptera > Noctuidae > Polia > Polia nebulosa. The sequence continues at coordinate 3,049,099 of OX589587.1, read as the reverse complement.
AGGAGCTACTCCTCATAGACATGGCCATAAGCCAGCAGGTTCGTCGATCCCACAAGGATTTGTCGACATGCTGGATAGATTATAAGAAGGCCTACGACTCTGTTCCACATACATGGCTCATGAGGGTGTTGGAGTTGTACAAAATAGATGCAACTCTCCGCACCTTCCTTGGGTCATGTATGGGGCAATGGAAGACAGTCCTTCGCTATCCAGGATGTCGACCAAATCAGGGGAACGATGAGCCTATATGGATAAAACGGGGAATATTTCAGGGCGACAGTTTGAGTCCACTTTGGTTCTGCTTAGCCCTGAATCCTCTAAGCACATTGCTGGAGGATTCAGGCCTGGGCTATCGGTTGAGAAGAGGTGGTCAGGCCATATCTCACCTTCTTTACATGGATGATCTGAAACTCTTTGCCCCCAACAATTTGCGACTGATGGAGTTACTGAAGGTAACTGAAACTTTCAGTAGCGCCATCAGGATGGAATTTGGTGTGGACAAATGTGCAGTCATGCATGTAAAGCGAGGAGAGATTATGGAATCCGAAGGGATTCAACTCTCGGATTCCATAAACCTTAAATCCCTCTCCTCGACCGAAACGTACAAATATTTGGGTATGTCGGAAGCGTTAGGCATTAACGTTACTGACATGAAGCAATCGCTGAAGGAGCGCTTCTTTGGCCGCCTGAAAAAGCTATTTAATAGCCTTTTGTCAGGCGGAAATAAGGTGCGCGCCTTCAACGGTTGGGTCATGCCGGTTTTGATGTACTCTTTCGGCATACTCAAATGGACTCAGACTGAGCTAGACGCCCTGGATAGGAGGGTCCGTACGCTGATGACCGCAAACCGGATGCATCACCCACGATCATCGGTGATGAGACTGTACATCCCGCGGAAATGTGGAGGTCGAGGTTTTTTAAATGCGAAAACTCTCCACAACCGCGAGGTGTGCAGCCTCAGAGAATATTTTCTTGAAACCGACGTGGGTATGCACCGCGATGTGGTCGCAGTGGACAAGGGACTCACCCCGTTGTCCATGGCTAAAGAGAACTGGCGCAAACCTGTAATACTCACTACTGATGACCGCAAGGAGGTATGGAAAAGCAAGGAGCTTCATGGGCGCTTTTATCGGGCCCTTCATGGGCCTGATGTAGATTTCTTGGCGTCCGTGGCCTGGCTACGTTTCAGTGACCTCTTCGGGGAAACTGAAGGCTTTGTCTGTGCGATTATGGACGAAGTTATCTTGACGAATAACTACCGGAGGCATATCATGAAGGACGGGACGGTTGACGTGTGTCGGGCATGCCACCGTCCGGGTGAGTCCATCAGACATATTATCTCTGGTTGTTCTCGTCTTGCTAACAGCGAGTATTTGCACAGGCATAACCAAGTGGCCAGGATTATTCATCAGCAGCTTGCTTTAAAATACAAACTTGTGGATTCTGAGGTGCCGTATTACAAGTATGTGCCCGACCCAGTTCTCGAAAATGACCATGTCACGTTGTACTGGGATCGGTCTATCATCACTGACAGGACTATTGTTGCCAATAAGCCGGATATAGTGGTGATAGACCGATTGGCGCGCCGCACAATGATAATCGATGTCACCATCCCACATGACGAGAACCTCGTGAAAGCTGAGAAAGAGAAACAAATTAAATATCTTGACTTGGCACACGAGGTTGTCGATATGTGGAATGTGGACTCGGCTGTCATTGTGCCGATAGTCGTTACCGCCAATGGCCTGATGGCTAAAAGCTTCGACGACCACCTGTCGAAGCTGTCGTTGCGCGGTTGGATCAAGGGCCTGATTCAGAAGGCAGTACTCCTTGATACGGCTCGCATAGTGAGGAGGTTCCTGTCTCTGGAGCCCTAACCACCGGTAGCTTGGACCCTGCTCCCGATACCGGTGGACTACTATTTTTATATTTTTAAATGTTTTTTTATATGTTTTCTTTTAAAAATATTTAAAAATGTAAATAATATGTGTAAAAATAAATATACGAAAGAATAATAAAAGATAAACAAATCAAGTATATTGACTTGGCTCGCGAGGTTGTCGACATGTGGGATGTGGACTCAGCGATCATTGTACCGATAGTCGTGTCAGCCAATGGCTTATAATAGCCACGAGCCTCGATCAAAACCTCAGGAGGCTCTCGTTAGGCGGCTGGATCAAGGGCTTGATTCAGATAGCAGTACTTCTGGATACGGCTCGCATTGTCAGGCGGTTCCTCTCTCTGGAGCCCTGACCGCCGGTAGCTTGGACCCTGTTCCCGATACCGGTGGGCTACTATTTTTTATATTTTTAAATGTTTATTTATATATTCTTTTTTAAGAAATATTTAAAAATGTATTTAATATGTTAAAAAGATGAATAAACGAAAGAATAATAATAATAATAAACATTTATTTTCAGACCAGGTCCATATAATAAGTCAATAAAATATGTCTCAATTCTCATGAATTATCGACTTTATTAGTGTTAATAGTTCAGCTAATACCATTGCTATTTTAATTAGTTGCACATAAGAACACTATTTGATTGAAAACGAGACGTAACTACTAGAAATATGAACCGAAGTACAAAGATTGAGTCCTGAAAAAAAAGTTAATTGGCATTAAAATTATCACTAAACAGTAAAATCACTGATGGATGCACTTCTATTATTCAGTTAATCATGAATAGCGCATGCATAAAGATTTTTAAAATTAAAAACTCAGTGGTCAAGCTCGGGAAATAGAATGCAATTATCAGTTCATTTCAAGTGCTCATGACAGGAAAATTGGATCCATCAGTTATCGAACCGAAGAAATGAAAGAACTTATTGAAAGGCTTTGTGATTTTCAGTCTAGTATTAAAAGACTTTGACCGAGATAGGAAAAAGTCTTTGAATAAAAAAGTAGTTAAGCATAATTGTTTGCAACTGCGGTTTTTATTATAGAAATGGATTTTCCATAAAAAAAATCTACTTAGCCTTTTCCCAACCGTCTTGGGGTCGGCTTCCAGTCTTACCGGATGCAGCTGAATACCAGTATTTTACATGGAGCGACTGCATATCTGACCTCCACAGCCCAGTTACTGGGTAATACGATACCCCTTGGTAAGACTGGTTGTCAGACTTTCGGGCTTCTGACGACCCGTAACGATTGTCAAAGGTTCACGATTGACAGCCGGACCAACGCTTAACGTGCTTTCCGAGACATGGAGGAGTCTCGGTATGTACCAACACCCATCCATGGACCAACACCGGCAAGCGTAGCTTAACCTGATGGATGCTATTACTTTAGCCACGAGCTCCTCTGGATTTGAATGGATTCTCCATAATGTAGTATGATTTATACTGTAGCTTCCTCCTTAGTTGAGCCAGATGGTTAAAATGATGAAAAAAGTCTGTAATACGACAAGGAAAAAATCTGATTTCCATTGTGTTACTAAATAGCTATTTCTTACCTGTCTTTCGTTTAGTACCATGACTGCGTCTTTATTTTATTATGATCTATTTTTACGATTTAGAAATTTTACTCCAACTTAATGTTTTGAATTTGTATCTTTGGTCTTGTTATGTTAGGTTTTATCTCTCCTCTTCACAGGAACATACCAAGGTAAGCGGTAACTTATTACCGCTTACCTTGGTATGTTCCTGTGAAGAGGAGAGATAAAACATATGTAACTAAAAGAGTAATGAATATAAATGTGGATGTATGGAGACGGAGAGAGAGGCCAAAGAAAAGATGGATGGATTATGTGAGGAGTGATATGAAAGAAAAGGGAGTTAGTGATAGAGTGACGGCTGACAGGACTGAATGGAAGAAAAAAACGTGTTGCGTCGACCCCAAGTAACATGGGATAAGGGCAGGAAGATGATGAGGTTCCTGGGTCTATCAAGTGTTATTGTATAATCCACTTGGAATTTCTCAGTTTTAACCTGGAGTTTGGATCATCACCATCATCAGCCTTTTAGTGTCCCCACTGCTGGGGAACAGGCCTCCTCTCTGTGAGAGGGCGTGGGCCGTAATCCACCACGCGGGCCCAGTGCGGATTGGTGGATGTCACATGTCTCCGAATTTTTGGTTCTAGGACATGCCGTTTTCGTCACGATGTTTTCCTTTACCGTTTTGAGAGCAAAGAAAAGAAAAAAAAGGAAGAAACAAATTTATTTGTACCTCACAACAAGAACTTAGTAACTATAAATACAAAAAAAAATACTGTGCGAGGCGAAAAAGGCTCCTAACTTAGCGTTATGCTGCGATATTTATGCAAAAAGCAATAAAAAACGATATAATCTATGAGCAGTGGTGATGCAATATCATCATCTTTCTCCTGCCCTTATCCCAATTTATTTGGGGTCGGCGCAACATGTCTTTTTCTTCCATACTCCTCTATTAGTCGTCATCTCTGTAGTCACCCCCTTTTTACCCATATCCTCTTTCACACAGTCCAACCATCGTTTCTTTGGCCTCAGCAGTGGTGATGAAATAATTTACACAAAATAAAGCGCCTGGCTGAGTTTAAACTCACGACCTACTTGTAAGTCTTGTAGTTTGGATATCCCTCTTAAATTAGCCTCGTTCCCTATTACCTGGGACTTATCACAAGGTCCTGTTGAAAAGTTTTTTTTTATAACACTCACCTAATGGTAAACGATGATGTGTTCGACGACGGAGCACGCTTGCCTAGAAGTAACCTACTCACTCTTCACAGGCCGTTTGCAGGGTTTATCTTAACCCTTCGATGGATACATGTGGATGCTATGTTTGTTTCTTGTTTATTACCTTTTTTGAATGTTTGTTGTTGTTTAGATCAAAACAGCAGGTGTAGCATGACCACTTCTATCTCTGTTCTACCAAGGATAGACAAATTTCTTTTTTTTATTTAACTTGACATCTTTTCTGCCCGAGCATTATGGTTTACATTTTAGTCCTTTGTCGACTAAAGAATAGAAACATTATTCTTCTCTTCAGTTTTAACATCGCCATGCTTAGGACGCAGATACACTTTGCAATGTTTTGTCTGTTTACCTTACAATTTCGATGAGTAAACAGATCGATTTAAACGGTCACGTAGTTTCGTTCAGGGTTAGTAATGGTTTTGTGCCGCAATTACTGGCTTAGTATAAGGTCATAACTTCGTTCGCAAAATATTGTCGGCTAATATAGAACATATAATTATGACGAACATGTACCTACTGCAGAAAATGTTTTTAACTGTCATTGGATTATTGGTTCACTAAAAACATCGAATTAGGTAGTCAGTCAGTTACATTACCAAAAAATATTATTTGTCACATTTTTTTTCTTTTGTCACATTTTTTTTCATTTGTCACATTTTTATTCTTTTGTCACATTTTTTTCTTTTGTCACATTTTTTTTCTTTTGTCACGTGAACAAAACATGAAGACGATAAAGTACGTTGAAATTTTGCATGACGTCACACTTGAGTTTAAAATGTACCACTTTTTACTTTAAAGTGACCAAGCCCCCACTCCTGAACTTTGATGCGTTTTATCTTTGTATTTTTTGATTGATTTGAGCAAAAAATACGTGTCAATTTTTTTTTACAAGTTACGGACTAAATAGTTTTTTTTTTTTTATAATTATATTACTTTTTTGTTATATCGGCAACAGAAATACACATTCTGTGAAAATTTCGGACCGTGGAGGCTTAGTAGTAGGGTCCCGTTGATTATTTCGGGGTACGGAATCCTAAAAACAAGAGCACCGGCCATTTTCACAAATAAAATATTTTGTTTTTTGGATAGAGAATAGACATGTATAGTGATTTCAAAAAGTGTGTCAACTATTACAATGATCTTTTCATAACATATTGATGAAAGTCTATACTCTCACAAGATTATTTTATTGCAATCTTACGATATTTAAAAATAAGCAGTGACTTATCAATGTACAGTTCGCATATCATAAAGTTTGTAGCATATGGACATTATAAGACTGATGCATAATGTATCGGTGCATGTGTTAAGGTTACTGAGCATACAATAGACACTTGTGTTCTATTATTGCATCTGTGGTTCCGTCGGTCATATAAGAACCCGTAAAGGCAATTGCTTGACACAATGCTTATTCAAGAAATGTATAGCCAACGGTCCCAGTTAAAGCTGACCGCGCATTGCATGCGCTTTCCGAACAATCAGATCTCAGGCTTATATTTGAATCTTATTAGCCTCTGCCAAATCATAATAATTATTAAACTATGTTTCCTCCACTAAACCACATGCAAGAATAGCAATTATGATCCTAGGGGAGCACGTGGCTAAAGTAATAACAACCGCACGGGTCGATCCATCAGGTTAAGCTACGCTTTCCGGGGTTGGTACATGGATGGGTGACCATCTTTACAAACCGAGACTCCTCCATGCCTTGAAAAGCAAATTAAGCCGTTGGTCCCGGCTGTCAATCGTGGATCTTTGACAATCGTTACGGGTCATCAGATGCCGGAAAGTCTGACAACTAGTCTTCCCAAGGGGTATCGTTTTACTCAGTTTCATTTTTGTGGAGGTCAGAACAGTCGCTCCATGTAAAGTCCTGGTATTCAGCTGCATCCGGTTAGACTGGAAGCCGTTCCCAAGATAGTTGGGAAAAGGCTAGGTAGATTGAGTTACATTCAACCAATTACTCGTCGCACGTAGGTATCTATTACAACTTGCCACATTTGAAACAGGAAAACAAACAGCGTACGATAATATGTCATGTTGCAGCCACGCCATGATATAGCAGTCATTAGGGCCCTAATTTAAAAAAATAACTAGGTGTAGCCACAATTTATGATCATAATTTTACAATGTCAATCAATATGGCATTAGACGATGGACAATAGCTCCGGTGGCGGTCTTTTGTAGGTTTTTTTTTTTTTTTTTGGGGGTGGGAAATCATCCTATGACTTCTTCCGCTCTAGGGTGGAGCGTAAGGGCGTGTCAGACTCTTACTGACTAAAAACCCACCCCTGTTCCTCCCTGCCTTGAGTGCCCAGGGGCGAGGTAACTCTTTCGAATTTATCCTCCACCCCCGGGCAGGCATCGGCCGTGGCAGGCCCCGTCCTTTGCTGACAAATCTTTGAGGCGCGCGTGGAACACTACGCGCCGTCGACTCTCGGGCCTGGTGCTGATCGGACGGCGAGTTACCCACTACTCGCCGTCCGCAGGCCCGGGTCTACGGTGGCCGGAGATCGTCTCGCGGCGCCCGAACCCCCTGGCGTCTGATGCGGCGGCTGCGGCTGGGGGCGCTAGGGCGACTCAGCTGTTGTCGAGTCTCCCTAACGTATGCCGCCTCCCTCTTCGCGAGCATTACTGCTTCGCAGAAAGAGGAGACGGCTTCGCATTCCCTCTCGCTCCGTACCATGGCCTGAACCAGGGCACGGCGCGAGAGATCGCTGCCGCCTATCGCATCCACGAGGACACAGCGGTGCTCTGCCCACGCGGGGCAAACCTCCACCGTATGCTCCACCGTGTGTCTTTTGTAGGGTTCCGTATCTATCGGGTCCAAACGGAGCCCTATTTGTTGTCACTCACGTGTCCGTTTGTCCGACCATACCCCGGGGTCCTTATCTCCGAAAAACCATTAGGCTTAAAATTTTGAAAAAAATACAGGAAGAAGTTTAGGAGGTTTGGTAGTTAGTCCGACTCGCTCTAGGCCGGTTTTTTTTTTCTAGATAAAAAGTAGCTTGTGAAACTTAGCGATACTGTAGCTTTATATCAGTGTAAGAATTTCTAAGACCGGATCAACACTTACTAAGATTATTTTTTACAAACATTTAGACAAGAGACAAGAATAAATAGGTTAGTTCTAGGCACGCGTGCTTCATCGTTGATCACATCATCGCTTATCATCAGGTAAGATAGTGGCCCGAAGAGTCTAAACGGAGCCCTATTGCTGTCACTCAAGTGTGCGTCTGTCTGTCTGACGTCTGCCACACAAAGAATTTTTTAACTTCCCATTGACCTATGAACTTCAAATTTGGTGATAATGTTTATTATTACGTACATTTTACTAACAAATACCAATGTATCGAGATATCAGATTTTTTCTTTGATAATTCCCTCATTTGGTACGGAACTCTAAATGTGCGGAGTCCGACACGCACTTGACCAGTTTTTTATAACAACTCATCTACCCTGATGAGAATTCTAAATAAAAACGCAAAGAAAAATCTGCCATTGAGATTCCACAAAATACAATCTTTCATCTTTTGATGTGAACCAATATTTTTATAAGTCCATTTTAATTAGTTTTATTTGAAACTGAATTCTTAATCTTTTTTAGAAGTCAAGTTGAGTTGAGTTGAGGGTTGAGTCCAAGGGCAGTGGAAAATTGTAACTTTGTTCATAAATTGTTCTCACATTTTTTTACACGTGTGTTATATTATTTTAAAATTGGTATGAATAATGTCGGGGCAGTGGTGGCCTGGAGCTACAGGCTCCAACTTACGTGTGGTCGTGCGTTCGAACCTAGGCAGACACTTTTACTTTGTGTATAACCAGTCAAGTGCGTGTCGAACTTCGCCCTTACCATATGAGAGAAATCAATATTTTGGTATTTGTTAGAAAACATACGCAATAATAAACATTATTACTAAATTTCAACTTCATAGGTCAGTGGAAAGATAAAAAATTCTTCGGAACAAAATTTTCTGACAGACGACGGATAGACAGACAGACGGACACGTGAGTGATAGCAATATGGCTTTGGACCCTTTGGGTACGGAACCCTAAAAATTATTGTATTAAAAATATTGTTATAAATATAAGTGAGCAAACCGTTTGGTTACTATGACTACCTAGAGCTTATAAGAGTCGTGTATTGTGTTCACAACACACCGTCGAATTCGCTTCCTTGCCGATAAGGGTGGCTCTTATAAATAGCAGTAGGTAAGGTAAGATATTATTTTATTTGCTCATAGAAATTTCAAAAGGACTTATTCTATTTAGAAAACACTTTTTGAAAGATAAAAATGGATTTTGTTTTTCTGTGATACCTAACTTATGTTCAGATAAGAGAAGATTCTTGATTAAGTTTTATGAATTATTTTTGTTATTTTTTTCTTTTTTTATCGTTTATAGGCCGCTTTTTTACCGCTATCTCACCTGATGGTAAGCGATGATGAGGTCGAAGATGGAGCTCTCTTGCCTACAAGTAACCTATTCACTCTTGACTTAAGGCCCTACCTCCCCATAAGTGGCCTCATTGAATAAAAATTCGTATCTTAGCATAGAAAATAAAGATTAAAGAATCTCATGTTGCGTTTATTACACATAGGATAAGGTATTTTTACGTTGCTAAACCAGAACTCAAAGTGTTTCGTATCCAAAGTAGTAAGCAAAAGTGTCAAAAACGGCCCGTTTTTGGTACTTTTGCCTACTACTTTGGATACGAAACATTCTGAGACCTGTTTTAACAACGTAAAAATACTTTATCCTCTTTGTAACAAACGTGACGTTGGATTCTTTAATATTTATTTTCTATGCTATAATACGATTTTTTATTCAATGAGGGCGCCATTTGGCCAGTAGTAGACCCTTAAGTCGAAGATGGAGCACGCCGGCCTACAAGAAACCTATTCACTCTTGACTTAAAGATTTTAGTTATCAGGAAACAGACAAATACCGAAAAATACCGTCTGTGTGATTCAAGACGCGAGAGATACTCGTATTTAAAAACTGCCAGTTAGAACGAACTAATTCCTCTTAAAAACTCTCTTATGCAAAACAAAGCTTCTACCAACCTAGGCCGGTAAGGATTGTTCGTGCTTGTAACTGTTCAGTGACAAAGTTTGTACTCGTACATCTATAGATATGAACTCTCTGTCTGGGTAGTGTTCTCTGTCAACTAACTTTAATTTAATTTTAAAGCTGTCTTTTTGCACTCTTTGAGTGAGTTTTCATCATCATTGTATGTGGCGTTTTTATTAGTTTTGTAGATGTTTTTATCCGACTTCGAAAAAGGAGGAGGTTCGCCTGTATGTATGTTTTTTTTTTAGGTATGTCCACCGATTTCTCTGTCAGTTGTGGACCGATTTTCAAAATTCCTTTTTTATCCGCAAGAATATACTCCCGATGGGACCACCCATTTAAATTTCATCGAAATTGCTTCAGCGCTTTTAGAAAAACTGAACAAAAACGAAAAATACGTATACATAGATGACGTTTTGGTTTTCTCCAATTACGAGAATCTTTTAATTCCACGTTCTATATTCTATCAGATAAAAAAATTTTTTGAGAAATCGGTCCTCAACTGACAGAGAAATCGGCGGACATACATAAAAAAAATAAAAACAAAAAAAAAATACATACAGTCGAACATAGAACCTCCTCCTTTTTCGAAGTCGGTTAAAATAAAATACAATATAGCGACAACCAGATGCTATAAACTAAAATAACTGCCACCAACTGCATCAGACCGCTTGAAAAGTGACTTGTTCGGAACTTTTTCGTTATTTTTTACAGTCGAGTTTTTTGCAAATAACCAATTTTGCCCATAATTCAGAGTCCATTAATTGCAAGTGCCAGTTTGTTTTACAGTTTTATGACAAAGCTAAACATAATTACAATTTTCCTGGAAATTATACTTCAACAAACACTTATGAAGTTGAGAAACAAAGTTTTGAAGTACACAACAATATTTACCTTCAACTTTATTAAAATTATAGCTTTCCTTCAATAATGACACACTATGGACTATTGTTTGTTAGTTTGTTTTAATGTATTCATATACACGATAGCTAACTCCCTTGGGCGATAATAAATTAAGTAAACTTGTTCAGCCAACGTGACGACTACCACCGTTATCAGTATGGCTGTTAACTTTTACATCTTGGGAATTAATATTGGCACTAAACAGTATTCAAAAAAGTATATTTACATACAGTAAAATGTCGTGTATACTTTGAGCAAACAGCAAATAGAACATGACATATTTAAGAGATACATAGAAAATAACTCTATTACATTGGACCTTCATTCCCTCAAAAATCGAAGACATTTGACATCTACCAACCCGCACTGAGGGCCTAGTGTGAGTTTTTAAGGGCCTACCTCCGCTTTAGTGGTGTCATCATTGAATATAAATTCGTATCTTAGCCTAGAAAATAAAGATTAAAGAATCCTATGTTGCGTTTGTTACAAATAGGATAAGGTATTTTTACGTTGTTAAAACAGGACTCAAAATGTTTCGTAGCCAAAGTAGTAGGCAAAAGTGTCAAAAAGCCGTTTTTGGTACTTTTTTTACTACTTTGGATACGAAACATTTAACGAACATACGGTGTAAAACTACATTCTTAAAAATAAACAAATTCCAATTCTAATTCTACATTTTTTGATGTGTAACATCTTTCCTCTCTCTTTCCTGCATTCTGTGGCAGTGATTTCGTGAAATGGGACGGAAGTGTGTAACAGGATGCCGGGGAAGCGCGTTTGATTTGACCAATGAGCGCGCGAACTTTGATTTCACCAATGAGCTCACGTTATTTGATTTGACCATAATTACGCGCTTTGGTAGAGTTGGCCGTCAGATGGTAGCGCGTTTATTTTTCAGGATAGAATGTCAATGTTGCTTATAAACAAGGTGAGATCTCAAATGTTACATATCATATGCGACCACTATAAGGCTCGCTCGTTTCGAGTTCGTTCGAGTGACAAACACATAAAACCCTTAGATTAAATACCAATATTTTCAAATATTAAAGACGTGGTGGACAAGGTGTTGTAAGTGCATCGGTGACGTCAATTCTTTTTTTTATTAGGTGGGAAATCATCAAAGAACTTCTCCGGCTCTGGGTGGAGCAGGAGGGCGTGTCAGACTCTTACTGACTAAAACCCACCAGTGGTCCTTCCTGGCAGGTGCTTAAACACTGCTGTTAAGTATTTTACTTGATTTAAACAAAAAGTAAGTTATTAAAGCAAGATAATAAACCTATAATTCTTATACCTACCAGACAAAATAAATAATATTTGAATATGTGGAAGAAAATTAACAAATAGTTAATTATATGGAGTTACCTTAATTGCCATGAAAATTGGCATTTCTGGTAATAAAATTGAACCTGCATTTAGCGCTAGCACAGAAAGGGGCAATTATACGCCCAAGTACGCCTCCTTGATATGAAATTCTGAACGGCGAATTAAATGTTAGCTTTGTAGAATTGATTTTATCAAAATAGACACTATTTCACAGTCTTTTTACAGAAACCGTGAAGGAAGGTCCATGCAGGACAACTACTGAAAAAAATTTAAATTTACTTTTGTGCAGTGTTTTCAAAGAACAATGTCTCCTTTAGAAGAAATCATATTGCTGATTTTACTATTGTTAATCGCGCTTGGATTCGATGGAACGATAATCATTGTGATTTTAGTGCTTTTAACAGTTAAGTGGTTGGTCGATGCACTGTAAAATGTGCAAAATGTGGACGTATAGTGGCAACTTTGAAATTAATGGTGAATTTAAAATTAGTCGTGCAATGTTTCGACAACGGATTAGACTTTTGGGAAAGAAATGGTAAGCCGTAGTGATTTTAATAATTATTACTTTGACGTTTTACCAATTTAATCACGCGTTAATCAGTTTTGTTTTGTGTACAAATGGTGAAACGCACAGTAGGTACACTAACTTGGTATTAGAAACCACATTACATTATTTTTAATTCAGTTCAGTATTTAAACGTATGTTTGCAAATCTCGTCTTTTAATACCAAAACATTCTTCTCTTTTTTAGCAATTGGTTTCTATTTTTACATGGCTACAAAATTGGGACGAATGAGTACGTGTTGCCCCATATAATTTGCTCATTCAACCATTGTAAACTATTCCCCTTTCGTCACTTGATTCTTTAAGGCACTATTAACTGCCAACGACCGTGAGTGGTTAGCTTGCGTGTTCTGTGCTGAGCTCGTGTAACGCGTCGTACGTCCACCCATACGTGGGACTCGCCCATCAAGGAGCGCTGTCCGAAATTAGACGCTTTACTAATTTATTATACATAAAACAACAGGTATTATACTAAAACACGTATACTAAATCATAAATAATTAAATGATCTTTTAGATGGTGAAGGTTTCATAAAAATACGCTTTATAGTTTTTGCACGATTCTCAATTTTTTATTCGCGATAAACACAACTTTACAAATTAATTACACTATACTATGAAAATATAATTTCAAATATTCACATATCAAATTACGAAAGAAATTGTGTAGAATATTATAATTTGTTTTAAAATAAATAAGACTAGTTGTATAGACGTGATGTTCAGTTAAAAATCATTAGAAGTCGAATAACTGCGCCTTAAAGACTTGAATACAATTATGTCTGAGAAGTATCACGGTGATCTTGAGCCGGTTTTTTATTGAATATCGAGTATAATACTTGTCCGTTGTATAACTCCCCTATTTATATACTATATTACTGTTATTTAATATGCACTTTATGTTATTTCAAATAGAAACGTTTTTATCATGTCGCCGTCTGTATCATGAAACCAGTCGTCTCAAATAATATCTGGATTTAATAAGTTCGTACATTTAAAGGTCTATTGATGTTAAATCTTTTGTAGTTTTATTTAAAGAATCATTTTACATTACTTGTAGGGCGAAGTAAGATCTCAGCTCTGGTTCTGGTTTTGTTCTGTTCTGTTCTGTGTTGTGTTGTGTGTGTGTGTGTGTTTTGTGTTATTCGTTCAGTTATTTTGCTGCTCTGAGAACACTTAATAATTAGTCCCATGGAATAGACGTCAGTGTTTTAAAAGGATTATTAGTTATGTGATAGTGTTTTGTTACACGAGTCCATTGTGAAATCTCAGTCTTTGACGTACGCATTTTTTAATTCTAGACTCCTTTTTGTGACAAATTTGGTGCATTTAGTATTTTGAGTTACAAACGTGTCAAACCCTAGTTCAATGAAACATTTTGACAGGTTTTCAGGTTTGTAGAGATCTTGAACGTTTTCACTGTATTATAAATATATGAATGCAAGGAAAGTGTCGACTCCCTTTATGTTTAACCGTTATTTTTGTGTTTAAAACCAAATAGGAGATGCATCTAACAGCTTGAAAGACAAAACTTCGAACATTCTTGTGAACTGTAGAGTTTGAGATACTTGAAAAACTATAAGTAGTCTGGCTTTATGAACTTTCTTGACTCTTTAAACTGCCGTCATATTCATAACGTTTATCAATTTTAAAATAAGTTTGGAGTTATTACTTGGCGAATTTGTTTTTTTTTTTTAATAATTATAGACTTGCGTTTGACTACTATCTAACCTCATGCTCAGCTGGGCAAATTTACTGAATATCTCTCGCCTTTTACATCTTCATCTATCATTTCGAAGAGTACAGCTCGCGTGCAAGCGATAATCGTTTTATTAATAGTAATTTTAGTTTCATAGTTTCTAACATATTTTTTCCTTTCCAGTCTCAGAATGTTTAATGCCAATACCAACTTGGGCAGGGCGCTTGGCGGCCGGATGCCAGCCCCGAGAAAGAAGATGGCTGCCTGCCTTCTGCTGTTACTGTCTTCTGTATCCACCTTCATTATCTTCACTTCATCCAATGGTAAGTCCTAGATATAAAACTAGTATCCTTTTTCTACGTCATTTCGTCCATTCCTTCAATCAAAATTGATATTTAAAACTTTGTTATTTATAGACAGTAACGTTATTAATTCTACAGTTTTTGTGTTGCAATCGTAAACAAATCCAGAGGAGTGGAGGATATTTCCTTTAAAAGGAAAGATAATATGTAGGAAGATATATATATATAGATACTTCTACAATTTTCGTTTATTTTAATTTAGAGTGTCAGATGATTATCCTTTTAGGAATGCAAACTCAATGCTGTTCTTAGCTCAGTTCTGGTTCCACTTCGATAGAAATTTATCTACAATCGTAGAATCATAAATGGTAAATCAAAAATTACTTTCAGCTTTACGTAGACAGGTATAGTGAGTTTTTACATAGCATTTCTTTTTTATGTGCAGTCCACTACATACCTATATAATTTCTCACTAATAATATGCTAATATAATGAATGATTATGTTTATTATTATGTTCATAATCTAACATACTTTGAAGGCACAAGTAAGTTGTAATTAATCCAATTTTTTCAGAATCTTTGGCTTATTTATATTACAACAATGTGTGATTTAATAATTATGCTTTTCATAATGGTGGTGTTTCTATAACTATTTATAACGACTATGCCTAGTTTACTAATATTCATGTTTATGACCTCGTAATAGCTTTACCACTTTTGACAATAACTCCCTGTGAATTGAAATTACATTGAGGATGAAACCGTCTTACTGTCATATAGAAAAGTAGACCTTGTCGTTTAATAACTTACAAGCGACATTGAACATTATGGTGATAAAGCAGATACGAGGTCAAAAAGGGGAAGCGAGTAACCCGCGAAATTCAAATTTTCTTACGTTTGTTTGCAATTTACAAGTCAGTTTCAGGTTTTATTTTGATCAAAATATGGTTCGTGGCTATAGCAAGTACGTATTTACAGAAATTTAATTATTAAAATCATCAATACAACCTTCTAAGTTCATATTTCTGTATGGAATGATAATTTCATGAAATCATGACATTCAACACAGTTTTTTTTTTGTGCGTTCACAAACATGTAAACTCACATACACATGACACCCAGACCCGGTACAACTATCTGTAGGCCATACAAATATTAGTTCAGTGCGGGGATCGAACCCACGACACTGCGCCAACCGTGCCGTCAATAATTCTAACTTACAGAGTTGTATTGACGGTTCTAATGATTATAATTCTATAAATACACACTTGCTCTCATGCATCATATTTTAACCAAAATACAACCTGAAACTGACCTGCAAATTGCAAAGGTAATTAGGTAACTAGGGCCTTTGTGCCTCTACAATGCAGTATTCTGTTGAGAAAGTACCCAATTATCAGAGTGGATGGAGAGTTTGAAAATGAATGAATTATTTCGATTGCATTCCAAAGAAACTGACCAGCAAATTGCAAAAAACGTGAGAGAATTTTAATTTCGCGGGCTACCCTGTACTTTTCACCAGTGCTAAAATGCTATATAAATTATGTATATGAATTTTGCCTTCAAGAGTGACCATACTTTAGAAGCTCCTGCTCATTAGTGCAAATAAAAAAAATTACTTACACACCAACAGACACGTTGGACATTCTGTGATTAGGAGTGTGGGGTTGCCGCTGAGAGTTACTTATCATTATTTTGTTAAGTACCCTTATTTTTGTAGTTGAAGATCATCTCTCGGCAGTATTTATCACTAACTTGGTAGACATTTTCGTCATTCTGTCACCAGGTCTAGTGATAATTGCCGCTGGGAGAGACTTATCATCACGTCATCAGCATATTCTGTGTATATCAGTATATCATCTCTCCGCAGTAGTTGTCACTAACTCAGTAGACATGTTGGTAATTCTGTGACTGGGACTAGTGACGATTGCCGCTGGAAGAGACTTAACATCGTGTCATCACTATATTCTGTGTAGTTATATCAGTATATCATCTCTCCGCAGTAGTTGTCACTAACTTAGTAAACAAGTTGACCGTACTTTGTAAGCTTTTCCTGGCAACCACCTCGTTGTCTGGCTAATATTTTACCACAATAAGAGTCTCGTATGATTATTTTATGGTTGAATGAAAGAAGAAAAAGCTGCCCAAAACAATTGAGTTTAAGATAGGATACAATTCATAGTTACGCCATAATAAATACAATCGAATTTAAGGCGCAGTAATATGCCAACGACCGTGAGTGGTTAGCTTGTGTGTTCTGTGCTGAGCTCACGCAACACGTCGTACGTCCACCTAGTGATAGGAATCGTCCATCAAGGAAGGCTGTCGCAAATTAGACGCATTATTCATTTATTATACATAAAACAACAAGTATTATACTAAAACATGTATACTAAAAAATAAATAATTAAATTATCTTTAAAATAGTGAAAGTTTCATAAAATTACGCTTAATAGTTGTAGCGTGATTCTCATTTTTTTGTCGACGTTAGATGTAACTTTACAAATTAATTACATTATGTTAAAAAAATGTAATTTCAAATATTCACCTCAAATTGAGAAGAAAATAGTCTAATAGTAACGTATATTTTTTTCAAAGAAATAAGAGTAGTGGTTCAGGCGTGATGTTCAATTTAAAATCATCGTAAGTCGTTTATTTGCGCCTTAACATAAAATTTGTCAACCGAAAGTTTAAAATTATCTCCCGGGATTGTAATACTAGGATAAGAAACGTGTCCTATTTGTATATCCAAATAATGGATTCGAACAGCCGTTGAGACTTGAGTGACCAATACACATCTAAACAGAGTTATAATACTAACTTCTGGAATTAGTACCTACTGTCCAAATTATAAATTATAGCTTATGTACTATTCCAGACTGCAATCTATAACTGTGCCAAATTTCATCCAGATTCGTTGAGCCGTTCTGGCGTGATTGAGTAACAAACATACAAACACACACTCGCAAACTTTCACTTTTATATTATATGTGTGATAGAGATATACTACCTTCAATAGCGTGCACAAAATCAAAAAATAATATGGTTCTCAGGATTTAATACGTATTGTTTTTTCATTCACCATTCAGACAGCACCTGGCCATATAGAGCACCCTAAAAGTTACAAAATAACCGGCAATTTGCCTTTCCGTACGTCAAAAGACACGTGTGCTTTTGTATTGTCGATCACAATAATTGGTGTAGCTTACAAAGTACAACGCCTATAGAAAATAAATTGTATGTAGGTATATTCGTCATTATTATGGTAATTTTGCAATGTTTGGACCGATAGTTTTTCACTTTTAAGGTTCTGTGCCATATGAGGGAAATCAATGTTTTGGTATTTGTTAGTAAAATATACTTAATAATAAACGATCATCGTCATTTAGTCGCCACAATGATCGGTCCTGTCCGTCTCGCATCCATCGGCTACCCGCGACCCTCACCAGGTCATCGGTCCACCTTATGGAAGGCCTTCCAACGCTGCGTCTTCCAGTACGCGGTTGCCATTCCAGAACTTTTCGGCCCCATCGACCATCTGTTCTGCGAGCAATGTGCCCTGCCCACTGCCACTTCAATTTTGCGATTCTTCGGGCTATGTCAGTAACCTTAGTCCTCTTGCGGATATCATCATTTCTGATTCAATCACGCAAGGAAACTCCGAGCATTGCCCTCTCCATTGCCCTTTGGGTGACTGTAATCCTTCTGATGAGCCCCATTTTGTGCTCACAATGGGCCTAATAATAAACATTATCACCAAATTTAAAGTTCATAAGTCAATGGGAAGTTAAAAATTTCTTCGGAACAAAATTTTGTGACAGACGACGTACAGTCAGACTAACGAACAGACGGACAATCGGACAGATGGACAGACAGACACGAAAGTGACAGCAATAGGGCTCTGTTCGGACCCTTCGGGAACGAAACCGTAGAAAACCAGCCAAGTGCTTATAGGACTTTGCACATTTAAAGTTCCGTATTTCAAAGAATAAATCTGATTTATCAATTTAATCTGCCTAGCCTTTTCCCAACTTTCTTGGGGTCGGCTTCCAGTCTAACCGGATGCAGCTGAATACCAGTATTTCACATGGAGCGACTGCCTATCTGACCTCCACAACCCAGTTACTGGGTAATACGATACCCCTTGGTAAGACTGGTTGTCAGACTTTCGGGCTTCTGACGACCCGTAACGACTGTCAAAGATCCACGATTGACAGCCGGGACCAACGGCTTAACGTGCTTTCCGAGGCACGGAGAAGTCTCGGTATGTAAAGATGGTTACCCATCCACGGACCAACCCCGGCAAGCGTAGCTTAACCTGATGGACCGACCCGTGCGGCTGTTATTACTTTAGCCACGAGCTTCTCCAATCAATGGCCAGGTCATGGTCAGGCCTGTTGGTCTAGTGGTTAGTGACCCTGACTGCTATGCCGGAGGTCGTGGGTTCGATTCCCACCCAGGACAAATGTTTGTAATGAGCACGATCATTTGTTCTGTGTCTGGGTGTAATTTATCTATAATATTTATGTATTTAGAAATATATAAGTATGTTTATCAGTTGTCTAGTACCCATAACACAAGCTCTGCTTAGCTTGGGACTAGATGGCGTTGTGTGATAGTTGTGGCATATTATTATTATTATTATCAATCTAATAACTCTCTCACTCTCTTTTATCATAGGTCAATAGGAAGTTAAAAAAATCTTCGGAACAAAATTCAGACACGTGAGTGACAACAATAGGGCTCGATTTGGATTTTAACCCTTCAGAAATCCGGTTTTAATTGTTAAGTATTCAATCACGGTTTTAATGTAGTAAAGAAAAGTATTATACCCTTTTGAGACTAAAGAGTACTATTTGACCGAACTCTGAATAGTTTAAATTGACCGGCTTTTTGGTTATAGTATAAAGATAAACAATTAGGTATTTACAACTAATCAATAAAAGCTTAAAAAAGAGGGCCTACCTTAAGTGGCGCCTTCATTGAATAAAAAATCGTATCTTAGCATAGAAAATAAAGATTAAAGAATCCTATGTTGCGTTTGTTATAAATACCAAAAACGGCCGTGTTTGGCCGATAGTAATGCTAATGAGACAGAACGGCGTCACGCGGCTAAACAGCTGATCGGTGAACGGCGCGCGCGCGAATTTAAAACAGCTGTTGTGTTATTGTGATTAAAGTGAATGAGTAAAAAAAAAGTTTAATTGGGAAAGTCGTCTGTAATCATGAGTACAATTACGTATATAAGTATCGGTCACTAACTACCAGTCACCCTATATACGTTATTAAGTAATTAGGTCACTAGCCTTTGTGCCTCTACAATGCAGTATTCTATTGAGAAAGTACCCAATTATCAGAGTGGATGGAGAGTTTGAAAATGCATTTGTATGAAATTATTTCGATTGCATTCCAAATCAACTGTGTATTTTTTTGTCAGTCAAATCTTGAATGCAGCTAACAAAACGTAAAAAATTAACTTTTTACAAAAAGTAGAACCGACTTCCAAAAAAAAATACAAAAAAAGTGCAAAATAACTTTAATTTCGGAAGTCGGTGTTACAAGGTTTTGTTTCTTCGTTTTCTGACACCGAGTGCCGAAACAAAAGTTATTAACCGACTTTCGAAAAAGGAGGAGGTTCTGTGTTCGACTGTATGTATGTTTTATGTATGTCCGCCGATTTCTCCGTCAGCTGTGGACCAATTTTCAAAATTCTTTTTTTATCCGAAAGAGTATACTCCCGAGATGGTCCCATATAAATTTTATCGAAATTGCTTAAGCGCTTTTTTTGGATTTCTTTTTGTTTTTTTTTTTGGAAATCGTATGTATTTTTTGTAAAAAAAGTTTTTTTTATATATATATATATATTTTTTTTTTTTTTACATTTTAGTTGTGGTTCCCCATTAAATTGTGTTAACATTACATAGACAAACTATAGCAGTAATCGCGAGTCATTTGCTGATATTTATTGAAGAATATCTATCTATCTCCGAAGATCAGCCGATCTTAATGTATTATATACTAAAACCTTCCTAAAAATATTTTAGGAATAGTTTAGTGAAAAAACCCCATCCAAATCGGCTCAGTAGTTTTAGAGAAAATCGCGGGCAAACAAGCTTACATACATACGAGTCAAATAAAGAACTTCCTTTTTTGAAGTCGGTTAAAAAAACAATT
The DNA here is from genome assembly GCA_951329385.1 of Polia nebulosa. Classification (NCBI taxonomy): domain Eukaryota; kingdom Metazoa; phylum Arthropoda; class Insecta; order Lepidoptera; family Noctuidae; genus Polia; species Polia nebulosa. The sequence goes on along the minus strand of OX589587.1, from coordinate 3,028,387 downwards.
GTCAAATGTATGTGAGCCCATTATTTCAAAACATGAAGTAACTGCCTATCTGATTTTCACAACCCAGTTACTGGGTAATACGATACCCCATAATAAGACTGGTTGTCCGACATTCGGGCTGACGACCCGTAACGACTGTCAAATATCCACGATTCACAGCCGGGAACAACGGCTTAACGTCCTTTCCGAGGCACGGAGGGATCTCGGCATGTAAAGATGGTCACCCATCCATGGACCAACCCCGGCAAGCGTAGCTTAATCTGATGGATCGACCCGTATGGCTGTTATTACTTAAGCCACGAGCTCCTATGTCCTGATGAATGAGCCTCTACAGTAAATGCCTTCCTACTTTCTGAAAACCCAATAACTTTTGTTCAAACAAATAAGGAGATGTTTTTAAATCATGTTTTCACTTTGATTAGAAAATTGCTATAACAGCTGTTTGCAGTAAGACGTTTCTGTACAGCTAATTTGTGGCGAGACCCAATTAGAATTTTAAAGCCGATTGTGGTTTCTTTCAATACCCATATGCTGGTACTGTTACGATACGACCTGTACATTTTGTTCACAATAATATTGTATATAAAAATTGTCATCACTATCGTCTAGGCAGTCATGTTACAGTCGTTTTTTTTAAGGTTTCTGTACCGAAATGGTAACCAACGGGTCCGTATTACTAATACTCTGCTGTACGTCTGTCTGTCAGCGGGCTGTATCTAACGATTTTTAATAGCTACACAGTTTAAATATTACTATTGAGTTAGAGGATGGTATCATAAGTTCTTGCCATTTGCTTTCATGTTTTACAGATATTGTATATTATGTTAATTTTCGATAGAATATTATCAGTGAAATAATTTTAATCTGAGCAGTACTCTTCGAGATTACCTTTTGTAAACTTACTCGTATTTATAAACAAAGAAACAATTTTACCTCTCTTTAACATTACCAGCATAGAAAAATTTAACCCTTTTAAAAAATATCTTGGTCTTTACTGCATATATGTTTTTAGGTTTATTTATTACAGACATGCATACAGCTATCATGACAGAAACCCAATGCGATAGTGCAGAAAAATTAATAATAATTACAATAACAAGTAACATTCAGTTCATTAAATTCAATTAATAACATTAATAATATAATACTAATTCAATTAATAACATGTATAATACAAAAAAAATCTAGCAATACATCATCATCATTCTCCTGCCCTTATCCAGGAGAATGATGATGATGTATTGCTAGATATACACTCCAATTATTTTTGTCAGACAAATTAATTACAATTAAGATAACATAAAATATGTAATGTTTCTTTTTTGTGTGTACTTATGTGAACTCGCTTAGTGAACATGATAACACTTATAGGACTCGTCTACTCCATAATAAAATCACTCGACCATAGGAGTGTTCCCACGATAATTTTCTTCAAAACTGCCACAACATGTCAATTTGTTAGTAATAGTCCTTGGAACTATATCGGCTAACTAATAGAAGACCGTAATTCCACATGTTTTGTGCAGTTATTCAAGGAAAATATAAATTTTCCCTTATCTTCATGGATTTTAATTTTTATTCTCTAAATTAAAATGATTTTACTTTTTATGTAAGTAGTTTTATAATGAAGTTTGACTTTTTATGTTTTTTTTGTGCAATAGTAATATTAAAAAAAATCTGTCTGTGAAATGTACCTGGTGGGTGGTGCCGGTATTGGCAAAAAAAGTATTTATTAAATTAATGTTATCTAAGTAGTTGACAATGATTTTAATATACAGGGTGTAAAAACAACTAACAAAGTAGGTTTGCTCAAAAGTTATTGCTGGGAAACGACTTTTATTTTTAGGCAATAAAAAAAAAAAAAAAAAAAAAGCAATTTTTTATTGCACGCAATGTAACGCGAACCCAGGCAAGTGGAGTTAAGCCCGCCCCTTCGCTCTAAGCCGCGTAGGTACTTGTCAGATACGTTTTACATTCATTGCATTTTTGTAACTTCAAAATCGTAATTTCGAAAATTCGAAAAAATAAATCGAAAATTCAGGTAATGTTTGTTTGGAAAAAAGTTTTGTAATAAAACTTGGAATTGATTTTTGTAAAAAAAAGTTTAAAAATATTGCGAATATGACCTTCAATAACTCCAGAATCATTAGATTCCCAGGTATGGTCTAGTGGAAAAAAAATATCAAAATAATGGGTGGAATATGTGGAACGGACGGAAACTGTCTTTTTACACCCGATATAGTACATGAAGAAGTTTAGGATTAATTAATTGTATGTTTTATGTATGTCCGCCGATTTCTCCGTCAGCTGTGGACCAATTTTCAAAATTCTTTTTTTATCCGAAAGAGTATACTCCCGAGATGGTCCCATATAAATTTTATCGAAATTGCTTAAGCGCTTTTTTTGGATTTCTTTTTGTTTTTTTTTTTGGAAATCGTATGTATTTTTTGTAAAAAAAGTTTTTTTTATATATATATATATTTTTTTTTTTTTTTTACATTTTAGTTGTGGTTCCCCATTAAATTGTGTTAACATTACATAGACAAACTATCGCAGTAATCGCGAGTCATTTGCTGATATTTATTGAAGAATATCTATCTATCTCCGAAGATCAGCCGATCTTAATGTATTATATACTAAAACCTTCCTAAAAATATTTTAGGAATAGTTTAGTGAAAAAACCCCATCCAAATCGGCTCAGTAGTTTTAGAGAAAATCGCGGGCAAACAAGCTTACATACATACGAGTCAAATAAAGAACTTCCTTTTTTGAAGTCGGTTAAAAAAACAATTGTCAAATGTATGTGAGCCCATTATTTCAAAACATGAAGTAACTGCCTATCTGATTTTCACAACCCAGTTACTGGGTAATACGATACCCCATAATAAGACTGGTTGTCCGACATTCGGGCTGACGACCCGTAACGACTGTCAAATATCCACGATTCACAGCCGGGAACAACGGCTTAACGTCCTTTCCGAGGCACGGAGGGATCTCGGCATGTAAAGATGGTCACCCATCCATGGACCAACCCCGGCAAGCGTAGCTTAATCTGATGGATCGACCCGTATGGCTGTTATTACTTAAGCCACGAGCTCCTATGTCCTGATGAATGAGCCTCTACAGTAAATGCCTTCCTACTTTCTGAAAACCCAATAACTTTTGTTCAAACAAATAAGGAGATGTTTTTAAATCATGTTTTCACTTTGATTAGAAAATTGCTATAACAGCTGTTTGCAGTAAGACGTTTCTGTACAGCTAATTTGTGGCGAGACCCAATTAGAATTTTAAAGCCGATTGTGGTTTCTTTCAATACCCATATGCTGGTACTGTTACGATACGACCTGTACATTTTGTTCACAATAATATTGTATATAAAAATTGTCATCACTATCGTCTAGGCAGTCATGTTACAGTCGTTTTTTTTAAGGTTTCTGTACCGAAATGGTAACCAACGGGTCCGTATTCCCCACCGAGTGTTTCTCCCCACCGAGTGTTTCTACGTTGCCGTCGTGGTGGGGCTTATGGGTCTCCATGATCCTGGGGACTTCCGGCATGAGTGACTAACTTGGGCCGGAAGGCTCCAGGGGAGAGGCCCGACTAAGAGGAACACACCGGGGGTCGCGTCCATTGTCAGTCGATCATCGTCGACTGCCAGTGGATGCGACCTCCACCCAATCCCAGCTTGGAGGCGTGGCTATGGGATGCGTATTGGAGGGATGTCCAAATGCTAGCGCCTCACAAGAGGGCTGCGCCGTTGGGAGGCTTGAGCAAGCTGTTCGAGCCTCCTAACGGCATGGAACCTGGGGGAACTTCGTCGCTACTCTCTGGTACGCATCTGTTCATCAGATGCGACTGTGAGAGTGGCGCCGAAACTGGGGGGGTAGTGTGTGTGAGTGAGTGAGTGAATGAGAGAGAGTGAATGCGGACCATACGATATGCGAGGAAGGGATAGGGAGGTTGAGAGGAGGAGACAGGGACCACACCCTCCAAAGGAAAAAACCAAAATGAAGAAATCGATTAAAGAAAATAATTCCCAGTTCCGCCCCCATTCGTATGCTGGGGGGGGCGGCTTTAGTCAACCGAATACCACCAACGACGACCTGGATCCGTCTGTCGGGAACAATCCCGACAACAAGAGCCGAGGAGGCTCCAGATCATCTCCTACCTTTGAGGAGATGATCTCATTTAGCTTTAAGACGCCCGACAAGCCGCGGTCGGGCGAAGTAAGCCAGAATGAAGTCGGCAAGGAGGCGGAGAGTGGTGCGGCGTCGGTGACCGACGCAGCACCACTACTCGCCGCTCTGAGCTCCTTTAGGAGCCTGGAGCGTGAGGAGGGGAGCGCTTCCGGAAGCGCCGTGAGTCAGGGCTCGCGGTTCTTCCGGAACCAGAAGCGCTCCAAGGCAGGGGACGGCCGTGAGTCGTCCTCTGACGCTGAGGTGATGGCGCCGCCTCCCAAGGTTCCCACCAGCACGAGGGGTAGGGGGGCGGGGAGGCCATCCAAAGGCAACAAGGGTGGCAGGCGAGCCCTGAGGCTCGCCAAGGAGGAGGAGCGCCGGTCCACCGCTGAGGGTCCCCGGGTATCGGTCTCGGGGTCCTCAAGCGGAATATCGGCGTTCTCTGTCAGCTCCAAGTCGGAGCGAGCGGAAAGGCTTGCGGGGGTCGTGGCGAACGCGATCAAGGATGTGGTCCACAAGAGGCTTGCCTCTTCTAGGAGCAGGGCCACATCCGCGGCCACGGCCTCCATTGTGGCGGCGGCGGAGGCGAGCTTCGGCGGGCCTTCGTCTGCGGACGAGACGTCCAAATTGCGGACGGAGGTCGCCCGCCTGACCGCCACTACGGAGCACCTGGTCAAGGAGAACCAGAGGCTCCGGGCAGACCTGGCCGAGCTCCGACGAGGAGCTGGCCCCCGGAGGGACGCGCGGGATGAGCTCCAGCACGGGCCGAGTCAGCCCCTGCCCGCCGCGGAGAACCAGGTTCTCGAACTGGTGCGGCAGGAGCTGGCTGCCTTCAACAGGCGGTTCTCCGTGCTGGAGGGCATCGTGCTGCGGCCCCCGCTGGCGGCGAGTCAGCCGGCGTTGGGCCAGCGGCTAGTGGGCTCATTTGCCGCCGCTGCGGCTGCTGCGCCCAAGCAGGGTCCGGTGGGACGGGCCGACAGCGGGTCTGTGCTGAGACCTGCGGGGTCGGCCCCACCGAAGGCGCCAAAGGCGCCGCCCAAACCGGGTGGGGCGGCTGCACGGGCGGCGAAAGCCCCGAATGCCCCAGCTCAGGTGGCGAGACGGCCGTCACAGCCTGCCCCGACTTCCCAACCTCCTCCGGCCGAGGCTGCCGAATGGCAAGTGGCCGGGGAGAAAGAGAAGGCGGGAAAGGCCAAAAGGGCGGCCAAACGCCGAGAGAGGCGGAAGCGGCGCAAGGAGCGGGCCGTTGCGGCCAGGCTCCGCGCCCCGAGGTCCGCGGCTGTGGTGATAACGCTGCAGCCGGAAGCGGTCCAGAAGGGCGTGACCTACCGCAGCGTGCTCGCCAAAACCAAGGCGGCGGTGAGCCTCGAGGAGGTGGGGTGTGCCGACGGCGTTCGGGTGAAGGTCACCAAGACCGGAGCCCGGATGCTGGAGGTCCCCGGCGCCTCCAGCGGCCCAGCTGCTGACGCCCTGGCCGAGAAGATCAGGGCGTTGCTGGTCGACGAGGCTCGAGTGTCCAGGCCCACCAAGAGCGCAGACATGCGCATTATGGGCCTGGACGACTCTGTGACGGAGGCGGAGGTGAAGGCCGCCGTCGCCAGGACTGGAGGGTGCCCTGCCGAGCAGGTGAGGGTAGGCACTCTCCGTCCTGATCGCGCGGGGCTTCTCACCGTAACGGTGAGCTGCCCCGTGTCGGCGGCGAGCCAAATCACTGGGAAGGGCCGAAGGCTCTTGGTGGGGTGGGTGTCTGCGCAGGTGAAGCTGCTGGAACCCAGACCTCTGAGGTGCTTCCGCTGCCATGTGGGCGACCACGTGGCAGCGAGGTGCACCTCGGAGGTGGACAGAGGGAACAGCTGCTTCCGCTGTGGTCGGCCCGGTCACAAGGCCGGCTCCTGTGAGGCCGCGCCGCACTGCGCAGCATGTGCGGCAGCTGGCAAGCCGGCCGATCACCGGGCTGGGAGCAGGACCTGCGCCCCACCCGCCAAGACCAGGGCCAGGGGCAGGCCCTCCACCACCACCACCACCACCGCCACCGTCGCAACCGCCGCCGTCGCCGCTTCCGCCGACGCTGCCCCCACAGCCGTCGTCGCCACCGCAAACATCGCGGTGGCTGGACCCTCGCAGAGGGCTGGGGAGGAGGAGGCTGTAATGGAATGCCAATAACGGCCCCATTACGCCTCCTCCAGGCGAACATCAACCACTGCGCCGATGCTCAGGACCTGTTGTTCCAGAGCATGGCGCAGTGGTCGATTAACATCGCCGTGGTCCCCGAGCCGTACTATGTCCCGCCCAGGGATGACTGGGTGGAGGACCTGGACGGCTCGGTGACCATCATTTCGTCGGCCGCCGCCGGTACCCCGACCCTCGAGGAGGTCAAGAGGGGTCGGGGTTGCGTGGCAGCACGGTTCGGGGAGATAGTAGTGGTAGGGGTGTACTTCTCCCCGAGCCGAACTCTCGCCGAGTTCCACAACTCCCTCGCGGAGTTGAGAGACGTCGTCGTCGGATACCGTTCCCTCCCTGCGCTCGTTCTCGGGGACTTCAATGCCAAGAACTTGGCTTGGGGTTCCCGGTACACGGACGCAAGGGGCAGGATGGTGGAGGACTGGGCTCTGGAGACAGGCCTGGTCGTCCTGAACCGGGGTTCTGTCCCCACGTGCGTGCGGTGGCGGGGCGAATCGGTGGTGGACCTCTCGTTCGCCAGCCCCGCTCTGTCACCGCGCGTACTTGACTGGCGCGTTCTGGAGGAGGTGGAGACGTCTTCCGATCATCGGTACATCCGGTTTGACGTTTCCGCCCAGACCTCCAGCGTGCCGCCGGTCCGACAGAACCCGAGCGGTCCGCGTTGGTCGCTGAAGCAGCTGGACCGGGAGCTACTCCTGGAGGCCTCGATCGTGCAGGCCTGGGTGACATCACCGAACAGGCCTGCCGACATAGACGACGAGGCAGAGTGGTTCCAGGAGGCCATGTCCGAGATATGTGACGTGGCAATGCCCCGGGTCCAGCCTTCTGCTCGGCGACAGGTGTACTGGTGGTCGCCGGCGCTTACGGCTTTACGCCAAGGGTGTATTGCCGCGCGACGCCGGTACACCAGGTACCGCAGACGGCTCCGTAACCGCACGCCGGAAACGGAAGCCGTCGAGGCGGAGCTATACGAGGGGTACAGAGCTGCGAGGATCGCCCTCCGAACGGAGATCTTGCGGGCCAAGAGATCGGCCCGCGAGGAGTCGCTGGAGACTCTGAACAGAGACCCATGGGGGCGCCCGTACAGAGCGGTGCGGGGGAAACTCCGCCCATGGGCCCCCCCACTGACGCAGAGTCTCCGGCCACAGATCGTGGAGGGCGTGGTGAGCGCTCTGTTCCCCTCGCGAGGGGAACATACTCCTCCGCCTATGGCTCCGTCTCCTGCGGTATCTGACGCGGACCAGGACGACGACGACGACGACGATGCTCCCGAGGTGACCGAGGTAGAGCTGAGAGCGGCGGTGCGTAGGCTGAATGCCAAAAACACCGCCCCAGGACCCGATGGCTTTCATGGGAAAGCCTGGGTCCTGGCCTTGCAAGAGGCTCTCGGGCCTCGACTCAGAGTGCTCTTAAGCGCATGCTTAGAGAGGGGCCAGTTTCCACGTCGGTGGAAGACGGGGAAGCTGGTCCTGATCAAGAAGGTGGGGCGCCCTGCGGACTCTCCGTCCGCTTACCGGCCCATTGTGCTGCTCGACGAGGTGGGCAAGCTCTTTGAAAGAGTAATTGCAGACCGCCTCGTCGGGCAGTTGATGCGGGTGGGGCCGGACCTGGCGGAGAGCCAGTACGGCTTCCGCAGGGGGCGCTCCACGGTGGACGCAGTCATGCGCGTAAGAGCCCTCACGACGGGGGATGCAGTGGCCCGGGGTAGGGTCGTCTTGGCGGTGTCTCTGGACATCGCCAATGCCTTCAACACCCTGCCCTGGAGTTGTATAGTGGAGGCACTCCGGTATCACCGGGTGCCGCCCTACCTCCGTCGCGTAGTCGAGGCGTACCTGACGGACAGAGCCGTCATCTACCCCGGTCATCAGGGAGTATGGAACCGGCGAGAGATGTCGTGCGGTGTTCCACAGGGATCGGTCCTGGGGCCGCCCTTGTGGAACATCGGATACGACTGGGTGCTGCGCGCCGACCTCCCCGCTGGCGTCAGCGTAGTGTGCTACGCTGACGACACGCTGGTCTTAGCGCAGGGGAGGTCGCACGAGGCGGCGGCCGAACTTATGACACGCGGGGTTGCGACAGTCATAGAGAGGATCCGGCAACTGGGACTCGAGGTGGCATTGCACAAGTCCGAGGCCATGTGTTTTCATGGTCGTCGGAACGCGCCACCTGCGGGTTCCCAGATCACGGTAGGAGGGGTTCGCATCGGCGTCGAGGGTACGATGAAGTACCTGGGACTCGTCCTCGACAGCCGGTGGAACTTTGTCGAACATTTTCGACGTTTGGCTCCCAGATTGGACAGGGCCGGGGCCGCCTTGAAGCGGCTCCTACCCAATCTGAGGGGGCCAAATGCCTCCTGCCGGAGGCTCTACGCGGGGATCGTGCGGTCCATGGCCCTCTACGGGGCACCGGTGTGGGCGCGTTCGTTGAGGCAGCGATCAGCTCGCCTGATGAACGCGTCCCAGAGGGTCATGGCGATCCGAATCATCCGCGGATACCGCACGATCTCCCGTGAGGCGGCGAGCCTCCTTGCCGGACTGTCACCGTGGGATCTGGAGGCAAAAATCCTCGCGCACCTGTACGAGTGGCGCGAGGAGGCCAAACGCCGGGGCGAAACTCCGCTGCCGCGACAACTCGCGGCTCGGCGGACCGAGCTCCGGCAGGATCTCATGGTGACATGGAGAGAGCGACTGTCGCAACCCAGCGCTGGGCACGCCACCATCGAGGCGGTGGTGCCCCTCTTTGAGGAGTGGTTGGAGAGGCGTCACGGCGCCCTCACCTTCCGCCTGACGCAGGTGCTCACCGGACACGGCTGTTTCGGTAAGTACCTGTGTCGGATCAAGGCGGAGGTGACCCCCGGGTGTTTCCATTGCGAGGATCGCCCAGAGGACACGGTGGAGCATACGGTGGAGGTTTGCCCCGCTTGGGCAGAGCACCGCCGTGTCCTCGTGGATGCGATAGGCGGCGGCGACCTCTCGCGCCGTGCCCTGGTTCAGGCCATGGTACGGAGCGAGAGGGAATGGGAGGCCGTCTCCACCTTCTGCGAAGCAGTAATGCTCGCGAAGAGGGAGGCGGCATACGCTAGGGAGGCTCGAACACAGCCGAGTCGACCTAGCGCTCCCAGCCGCGACCGCCGCCTGAGACGCCAGGGGGTTCGGACGCCGCGAGACGATCTCCGGCCACCGTAGACCCGGGCCTGCGGACGGCGAGTAGTGGGTAACTCGCCGTCCGATCAGCACCAGGCCCGAGAGTCGACGGCGCGTAGTGTTCCACGCGCGCCTCAAAGAGTTGTCAGCCAAGGGAAGGGGCCTGCCACGGCCGGTGCCTGCCCGGGGGTGGAGGATAAATTCGAAAGAGTTACCTCGCCCCCGGGCACTCGAGGCAGGGAGGAACAGGGGTGGGTTTTAGTCAGTAAGAGTCTGACACACCCTTCCGCTCCACCCTAGAGCGGAAGAAGTCATAGGATGATTTCCCACCCCCCAAAAAAAAAAAAAAAAAAAAAAAAAACGGGTCCGTATTACTAATACTCTGCTGTACGTCTGTCTGTCAGCGGGCTGTATCTAACGATTTTTAATAGCTACACAGTTTAAATATTACTATTGAGTTAGAGGATGGTATCATAAGTTCTTGCCATTTGCTTTCATGTTTTACAGATATTGTATATTATGTTAATTTTCGATAGAATATTATCAGTGAAATAATTTTAATCTGAGCAGTACTCTTCGAGATTACCTTTTGTAAACTTACTCGTATTTATAAACAAAGAAACAATTTTACCTCTCTTTAACATTACCAGCATAGAAAAATTTAACCCTTTTAAAAAATATCTTGGTCTTTACTGCATATATGTTTTTAGGTTTATTTATTACAGACATGCATACAGCTATCATGACAGAAACCCAATGCGATAGTGCAGAAAAATTAATAATAATTACAATAACAAGTAACATTCAGTTCATTAAATTCAATTAATAACATTAATAATATAATACTAATTCAATTAATAACATGTATAATACAAAAAAAATCTAGCAATACATCATCATCATTCTCCTGCCCTTATCCAGGAGAATGATGATGATGTATTGCTAGATATACACTCCAATTATTTTTGTCAGACAAATTAATTACAATTAAGATAACATAAAATATGTAATGTTTCTTTTTTGTGTGTACTTATGTGAACTCGCTTAGTGAACATGATAACACTTATAGGACTCGTCTACTCCATAATAAAATCACTCGACCATAGGAGTGTTCCCACGATAATTTTCTTCAAAACTGCCACAACATGTCAATTTGTTAGTAATAGTCCTTGGAACTATATCGGCTAACTAATAGAAGACCGTAATTCCACATGTTTTGTGCAGTTATTCAAGGAAAATATAAATTTTCCCTTATCTTCATGGATTTTAATTTTTATTCTCTAAATTAAAATGATTTTACTTTTTATGTAAGTAGTTTTATAATGAAGTTTGACTTTTTATGTTTTTTTTGTGCAATAGTAATATTAAAAAAAATCTGTCTGTGAAATGTACCTGGTGGGTGGTGCCGGTATTGGCAAAAAAAGTATTTATTAAATTAATGTTATCTAAGTAGTTGACAATGATTTTAATATACAGGGTGTAAAAACAACTAACAAAGTAGGTTTGCTCAAAAGTTATTGCTGGGAAACGACTTTTATTTTTAGGCAATAAAAAAAAAAAAAAAAAAAAAGCAATTTTTTATTGCACGCAATGTAACGCGAACCCAGGCAAGTGGAGTTAAGCCCCGCCCCTTCGCTCTAAGCCGCGTAGGTACTTGTCAGATACGTTTTACATTCATTGCATTTTTGTAACTTCAAAATCGTAATTTCGAAAATTCGAAAAAATAAATCGAAAATTCAGGTAATGTTTGTTTGGAAAAAAGTTTTGTAATAAAACTTGGAATTGATTTTTGTAAAAAAAAGTTTAAAAATATTGCGAATATGACCTTCAATAACTCCAGAATCATTAGATTCCCAGGTATGGTCTAGTGGAAAAAAAATATCAAAATAATGGGTGGAATATGTGGAACGGACGGAAACTGTCTTTTTACACCCGATATAGTACATGAAGAAGTTTAGGATTAACATCTTATATGTGTGTAACATCCATTAAATGACCCATTTTTGTATTGGGGGTTGACAGAAATTACAGAAACCAACCTTCCTTCATACTCTTTTTGCTTCGTATAAGAAATATAGGACGTTCTTTCTATTACCTACCAATTTAACCTCTTCTGTGTCTTTAGAGAATTGTTAAGTTTTTTTTTATCCAATGTCAGCTTTGACGATGAAATAGCTTACGCCCACACGGTGTCCGTTTGACATTTCGAGCACGTTCTCTTATGCCCACTTGGTGTCCGCATGACACGCAAGGGGTTGTGTAGTTATAAATAATTGTAACGTGTCTTTATCTTAGCATGCATATTGTATAGCAAAATAAAAACGTTATTTCTTCATAAAAAATAAAATAAAATTGTATAATTGTTTTAAATTAGAATATTTTGATTTTAAATACATGCATTACATACACATTCCCAGAAGCACACATTATGCAAATATAATGACGTTTTGGACAGATATTTTCTCGTCAAAAACGACAGCATCAACCGCTTCCCAGCTTTACGAAACCAAAAAAAGCAGCCGACCCCATGAAATGGATTTTCAAGCCTGAAGAGAATCAATACACTAGATATCGTCTTGTTGACTAGGTCCATAGTAGGTGATGTCATTAAATATCCACCCACAGTGAATCTACTCAGCAGGACGTTATCTTGCCCGACTGAACCAAAAAAATCAGCCGACCCCATGAAATGGATTTACGAGCCTCAAGAGAATCAAGAGTTACATAGTAATTTTATAGGGCCATACACTGGATAATGTGTTGTTGAGCAACTCAAAATAGTATGTAGTCAATGAATACTACACCTTCATTTCAGTTGCTCATCAGGACGTTATCCTTCCTGCCGACGGTGTTTGAGTGAATTGGCCCTATTCGTCGCGTCGCCTCTAGAATATGAGTGCAAGAAGAGCCTGGCTTAGTTTACTTTTTAGATCATATTGTACATCATTCTACACGTGCAGCCTGTGGGCCGACTATACTCAAAAGTCTTACAGTGCCCTTCGAGTTCAATTTAATAATGCATTCAGAGTGCTGATGGGGCTGCGGCGATTCTGTAGTGCATCAGGGATGTTTGCGGAACATCGTGTAGACTGCTTTTACGCTACGATGCGTAAAAGATGCGCATCCCTGGTGCGTAGAGTACGTGGCAGCGCCAACAGCATCCTTAGCATGATTGCTAGTCGGCTGGACTGCGATTACATCGGTCATTGCTGCGCTATTTGTCATGGAATGGCGAGGCAGTGATAGATGGGTTTACTGTCTTTTTTTTGTGTTTGGTTGTGGGTAATTTTAAGTATTATTAACACTAGTCTATAAGAACATTGTTACTAACAAAATGGACATCATCTCTGGTCTGAAATAAAAATTATATTATATTATATATTATATTATTAGTGGATTGTAACACTGAACCGCGAGATACCTGGTATGGGGGGAATTTAATAACTACTCGTAAGCACACACGGACACTCAAAATATATTTACGAATTACGTCATTATGTAGAATAATTTTCCAATTTTCTTTCTCATATAATTTATTGCATATTTTTAAATTGCTTTATGTTTTTTCATTTTTACAATAATTTAATTTTGTTATTAAAGTTTATATTAAAAACCTAAATCATTTTAATTTACAATTTTTGGTTTTAAATTTAATTCAATTTATTGTACCTTTATCATTTGATTTAATTTATTTATTTTTTCTTTTAATTTGTTTCCTTGCATCGCTAATCCGAACTATATTTTAATACTAGTCTATGATTGGATACTGTAATCAAACCATAAGTGAGAGCCCCGGCTCCCTTAACACAAGTTTACTCATAGGTTTGATGTTAGTAAATTAAACCGAATGTCCATAGTACGATTCGTAAAGCTGCCTAGAATTAATTGTAATTAAGAGAAACAAATTGTAACTAGATCATATAAAAAGTGTAAAAAGACAGTTTCCGAAGCCAAAACCACACATTCAAACTATTATTTGGATCATTTTTTTCTACTAGACCATACCTGGGAAACCACTGTTTCTGGAAATATTGAAGGTCAAAGTCGCATTTTTTATTTTACTTTTTACGAGAATGAATTCTTAGTACAAAAAAAAAACAAAGTGTACAACTTTTTTCCAAACAAACTACTTACCTGAATTTTCGATATTTTATTCGAAATTTCGAAATTACGAATTTGCAGTTACGAAAACGCAATAAATAACAAACGTATCCGACAAGTACCTACGTGGCTTAGAGTGAACGGGCGCGGTTTAACTCCACTTACCTGTGTTCGCGTTACAATGCGAGAAGTAAAAAATAGTTTTATTTTTCAGACCGAAAAATAAAAGTCGTTTCCCAGCAATAATGTTTGCGACAAACTACTTTGTTACACGTACAGTATGCGTAGTTAACGGTTCTGTGATGTGTCTTTTTACACCCTGTATAAAATTGAACCCCTATTTCTCCTGGTCACGCAATAATTTGAGAACGGCTGGACCGATTTCGCTAATTCTTTTTTGTGAAGGTTCTTATGAAATAAAAAATTAGAAAAATTGCGCGGAAAATTGGAATTTTTTTAAAAACTTAACGATATTCGCGAGTTTGGCAGTTAGCGCGTCAGGACGTCTATCGGGTCAGCTAGTTTTTAATAAATATTGATAAGCATTCACAGATTTTGAAAAAAAAGTAAAGCATGATTTTGTGCAATTTTCGCTTAAACTTTTCTCTATGCAAATCGATCCTGTTTCTAATAATGGTTACAAATGCTTTGTACCTATATATTATAGCACTAGAAAAACCACAAATCCTAAAAAAAACTGTTCGAATAGAAATCACATAATGTGGACTAATTAAATTGAATTCTAAATTATTCTTTACAAAATTATATCAATGGGAAGTTAAAAAAATGTTCCTAACAAAATTTTGTGACAGACGGATAGACGGACACGTGAGTGACTATGTATATATATAGGGCTCGATTGGACCCTTCGGGTACGGAGGTAAAGAGAAATGTCTAACCACAAAAATCAAAAGACCTGTCAGTAACCGAAAAGCCAGAACCGTCTGTTATGAAACGTCTATCCTTAAACACAACGCGGTAACCGTCGCCCATAATCTGCATATTAAACCACTCGTTAACGTGTTGAGTCTGGTAGACGTCTCACAGCTAAAGTGTGACGTCACGGCAGTGTACTGGACGATACCTGACGCGCGACCATCGAAGGTTAAAAATAGACAAGGGACAGACTGACACATAATAGACGCTATGATGGAGATGCAATTTTAGATTCAGAAGAGAGAGAGAAAGATAGAGACAGAGATTTAGTTAGTCAGATTCATGATAATAATCCAATCAGGATGGCTTTAGAAATCCAAGACCGATGTCCTCAAATGATTAATGTATTTGAATGTTCATGTCATGATCGTGTATATATTTCAATGTAGTTAAAAACATGTTATACCATTTTTATGTAATATTGTACTTTTGTAATATTGTCCTCTATTTCGTGTTAACTCGCTATCTTTTCAGGGATCTACATCTTTATAAAGTCTGTTTCACACTTACTTGTAAACAATGCGCTGCGTTTCCTTGCCAGTAAGAGTTTTGTTGTCTTCTCATAGCTTAGCTTTCGGTGTAAGAAGACATTATGTATCTCTCCAATCGTTATTGCTGACATATGTTGGCTTGTGCATATGTGTATGCTTGGGCAATAATGTGAGCCCGTAGAGCACTCCTCGTGTTCGGTATTTATCCTTCTATCAACATCTTATACCAATATATTGAAAACAATGTTGCGTCTAAAGAAATTTGATAGTTACATTTGATATTATATATATTTATACAGATTTGTTGTTATCGTTTGTGTGACAACATACTGATGATGTGGAAAAAATCATTCGTCTTATAAATAATGACAAACTAATTATTAGGGAACCCGAACTAATTACTTAGTGATAGATATTCTATTTCTTGAAGGCGAATGTGTGTAGGCTCACGTGCACGTTTTTCTATGTGCGTAAGCCATGTTCGAAGCCTAAGCAAACAGAAAAATAATTGCACGTATAGATACACACATCCAAGATCAACCCGTCTCGGTGAGATAGAACACTATACGTGAGAAAAGATATGTTGTAAAAATACAAGCACTTATTAAAGCGGCAAATGACATATTATTACAGCTCTGTACCTATTTGTAAGTGCGGAAATTTTTGAATGGCGTCCAAGGAGTGATTCTCATTCTAGTCTAAAGAGAAATTGCAGTGGAAATACGTCTATTGTTCAAATAAATAATGTCATTTAACGCCAACACGTTGTTACATAAACTATGTATTTATTATGAAATGGAATTTAATATTTGTTAATGCTTGACAGTTCCATTATAATATGGGTACCTTATAATTAATTAATTTGAATTTCACAATCACTTGCCTTTGCATCTTAACTGCAAATAATCAAGGAAAATTTGAAGCTTCAATCAGGGACTTGTTTTTATAAAACAGATAAGCTACAATTTATTTATTTATTTAACTTAATTCACAGGTAAAAAATACTGTATAAAGGTAGACTTAATGCCTTAGGCATTTTCTGCTAGTCAACCTTAGGGTCAATCCAATTCATCAATATTGTCAGATTCTTTCATAAATATTCTTTTGGCCAACTTTCATGAATTCACAGACTTAAAAATTTCGTTCCTCTCTCTTATTTCTCTAATTAGCGTAGACTTTGATTGTCAATTAGGAAGTCCCTAAATACTAATAATGCTAGTGATTAGTGAACTAGCACTCTTTGCATTTGATTTAATGGTGATGGCTTTTTGGTGGTGGCGGTTTAATCCTTATATGCTTTGTGTTCACCACAATGAACACTTTCAAGGACATTGAACGAGACACAATAGAAGTTTTATTGTTATGACGCCTATAGCCGTTTACTGTCCACCGTCAGTAGTGTCAATAATTTAAAATGATATTTTAATCGATTCTCTAACTTCTCTAATAGATAAAAATCTAGTGTCACAGTGATAGTGGTTGCATCTCTCGACCGATTTTATTGTTTTTTTTTTTGTTGTATATTTGGTAGGTATGAGAATAGTTCGTAAAGTATTTTTCACCCACCCCCCCCCCCATTTTTAAATCGCGAAACAACGTTTGCTGGGTCAGCTAGTTTAACCTGTTTAACTCACCATTCGTCAAACGTAAACATCCGTCAAGCCCCGCCCGCATACGACAAACCGGATTTCAAATGTCAGTTTGACATTTTTTCTCAGTTATGACAGCATATATTTTTTGTCGGAGGGCAATAATGTCTATGGCCAAGCGTGTAAATGTTGCCACAGCATAAAATATATTGCGTTTTGGTAATAATAGAGGTAATAAACGAGTGAATCGCAAAACTCACTGGTGAGTTTCAGTGCTCAACGGGGCTTTACAGGTTAAGTATATAATAATAATAATAGACAATCGATTAAATTTAGATTTAAAAATAATAATAAAAACATAATAAACGGGGCAAGTTTTTCAAATAATATTTATGAATAACGTGTTGATCGTAAAATATTTTTATAACAGTGGCTCAGTTTCAAAGATTTTGATTACATATTTTGTTGATTTATGTACCTGAAAACGTTTCTAAATAGATCTTTTTGTACTAGCGCTTTTATATTCCTTATAAATAGGTACATTTTTACTACGAACCTCCTGTCTGCAATGTCCTGTTAAATATCGATGGCAGCAAAGTAAAGACGGAAATCTACATTTTTGCCAAAATGTTTTTTTTTAATAACTTATATCAACTATCTTTACAAGTCTGTATTAAAATTATTTCAAAATTCTTAATAATTAGAAAAATCTGGCTCGGAAATAAAGACAACACTAAGTTTCGAAAAAAAATCGCAGTAGAAACGGACTTCTGAATTTGGTGGTCTTTACTTCGGAATATTGGCAGATGATTGAAACGTAAAAAAAAGTCATCTGTCACCTGCCAATCGGGAATGTTTATTTTCTCTTTAATAATCCTTTTATTTTTATTTAAATTATATATTTCGTGTTGTTTAAGAACTAAATAAATGATTTAATTTAAATGTTGCTTAGATTTTCTTTAAATATCCAGATATGTATTACTGGAGATTGTTATCTTAGTTATTCGATATTTTAGATAACGTAGAAACGGATATAAGGCACATGTCTTCTTCTACGTAGAAGACTTTTCAAAGTAAAAAAGTACATTTACATTATTTCAGTAAAACAACGAGTTAGTGATTATTCTTTTATAAAATAAATAAAGAAGGCTATTTTAATGCATAATAGATAATTTCATGTTAATCAGTCCACAACTCTCAAAATAGTCACAATGTTTTACTAAATATGTTCTTCCGTAAAATTGCGATTTTGTAGAGGTCTTCTTTTACTTTGCTGCCATTGATATAGGAATTGTATTTGCTGCAAAATCACAGCTTCACAGAAAATTTTACAAGTTAATTAATATTATTATACCTTAGTAATTTCTCAGTATTTATATTATGCAAATGTATTTGAAAATATTGTGATATCATTTAACCCTTCTGCCCCCGCGGCCAAATCCGGGTTGTCAAATTGAACCCCGACGACAACCCGGGTTGACAGCCGATTTTTTTTTTTTTTTCTCTTTAGTATTTTTTTTTTTTTGTCCGACTCACCAGTGAGTCGCAGGGCTTAAACAGAGCATTACATTATCATTTGTGGGCGAAGTTTTAACTCTGTTAAAGCTTGATTTGAGAAAAGGCATTAAAAAAAATTATGAAATAAAAGAAATTGCCGAGAACTAGACCCTTATTGCTTGGATGCCAACATTTGATAACGTATCGGTATGATCTGATTGGTATTTTCAGAAGGGCATAACATTTACTAATTGCTAACAAATTTAGATCCTAATTCATAATACCAAATAAATTATATAGAGATAACATTAAATCAGATATTTCTGGCATAACGCAGCCTAACAATGTTAAAAAATATCAATCCAAAAAATTAGCTTTCACTAACCTTGAACTCAATGATCACTTACTTTTATTATTTCTAGCAAACGCCCAGCGCCTGGGCGCAAATATGACACATCAAAGGCACTATCACAAACCTAGAATCCACAATGTTCTACTAAAACTTAAGCCATATGTGACATATTTGCGAGAGGGCGCTGTTGCAAGCACAGCACAAGGTTCCACATTATGCGTCGTAGTATTTGCCCTTCGCATAAAGCTCGAAACTACAGCGGTTATGGTTAAGATATACATACCCTGTCGATCCGAACTTTCCGTGCGGGGTAAATTTCATCATCCAGCGCAGCAGGCGAATATCCGAAGAATTATCATGCCGTCAGAACACCATGAACTACCGTAAACAATAATATATGATAATCATTTCATTTTCACCAAACTGTTCAGTGAATTGCACAGTTTGTTGAAGTTGGAAAGATTTTCAACCTCTTCTCATCCTCAACCTCAACCGATATCAATATTCTCCATGGCCATTCAGTTTAAAATGTATCACCCATCCTTATGTGGTGTACAGACTCAAGTTAAGCTTATGACAAAGCTGTCCAGGTCGCTAAGTACTGGTCAGACAAAATATGGTCATCAAGACAAGAAAATAAGCATAATCACATGATAACATTATTAAGTTGAGTAATACATAGTTCAGCTGTAATGAGGTAAAGCTAAAATTTTTAAAGATAACTAGAAAATTGATGTATTCTAGATCTAAAATCGTTAAAATATTATGATAAAAGTCGTGCAAAAAATTGTATTATTGTGAATGTGAGAACTACATGTGTGGGGAAAATTTCACTGTCTAACAATTTTGAGTAGTTTATGTGACCTACCTAAATGCCCTTTCTTTGTTCGCCGAAACGTGAGTTGAACGATATGATTTTTAACAAATGCTTGGGCTGACTTATCAGGGCCTGCAGTCTCAACATGTGAAACTAACGTTAGCTACCGATCGCTAAATTATCAGCCCTTAAAAAATGCCCTCATTTGTGAGGAAAAATTTTTGATCTTAGCCTGAAAAAAATAATTGATTTTCTTGAAATATGTACAGACGGCGTAAATTCTAACTTGTAAGCACTATTTTACATAAAAATATGTAATTTATTTAAATTTTAATGAATATTTTTACCGCTTGTAACAATTAAATTAACTTGTCAAATTATAAAAGGACAAGGGCCGTTAGGGCGTAGCGATCGCTAACAATGTGGAGACTGCAGGCCCTGCAGTCTCGACATTGATAGCGATCGCTACGCCCTAACGATCACTCACTACGTCGAAAAAATTATTGATTTTCTTGAAATATGTACAGAAACGGCGTAAATTTTAACTTGCAAGCACTATTTACAACACTTGCAAGTTAAAATTTACGCCGTCTCTGTACATATTTCAATAAAATCAGTTATTTTTCGACGTAGCGATCGCTATGTCTTAACGATAGGTCGCTAAAAAAATAATGTTGCAAGGAGGCAAATATTTATGTCTTTTTATAATTTGACAAGTTAATATAATTGTTACAAGCGAACATTATTTTTTAGCAACCGATCATTAGGACAGCAATCGGTCATTACGTCGGAAAAATAATTGATTTTCTTGAAATATGTACAGAATGGTCTCTGTACATATTTCAAGAAAATCAATTATTTTTTAGCAGATCACTTGATCAGGTTTCATGAAAAATAGTGCTTGCAAGTTAAAATTTACGCCGTCTCTGTACATATTTCAAGAAAATCAATTATTTTTTCGACGTAGCGACCGATCGTTAGGACGTAGCGATCGCTATCAATGTCGAGACAGCAGGCCCAGGTCCACTCAAACTGTTTGGTTCTAAGTAGTTCTAACGACATTCATATTAGGTACTTAATATCCAACGTACAGATAGTCAACGTTTAAATTTATATAATATTTTTGTCAAAACATAATACACAATACTTAATATTATTTTTAATATTGACAGGAAAATTTACATTACTTCTAATTACGGTTACGGGCCAGGAGATTTATACTTTGTAGGTACAAATTACAAATCAACAAGTACAAGATATTAGACCTACCAAATACAGATTGCACGATATAATTTAGTCTTTTTGAAAATG
Source organism: Polia nebulosa (assembly GCA_951329385.1). NCBI lineage: Eukaryota > Metazoa > Arthropoda > Insecta > Lepidoptera > Noctuidae > Polia > Polia nebulosa. The sequence continues at coordinate 3,007,791 of OX589587.1, read as the reverse complement.
TAATGCATCATATTGCTCTTTCTGACCTCTCGATTATTCTAACTAACTTACATCATTATGTTAATAATATTTGACAAATAAAATCGAATATTGGATTTTTATTTTGCTGGTAATTTTAAATAATCATTTGAAGTTTGTTAAAAATGTCTTTGTAATATTTCTATTACAACTTTATGATAATGATCACATTGTTTTGTGTTGTGTAAGGTTCCAGAATAGCATTAGTACTTTTCATTTTTGAAACGGTTATTTTTTTGTAAAATGTATTTCTATATTATTATTGTAAATGTGAGGATTATTACTTCTGATACAATTAATGATTGTCTGGCAGTTTGATTCCTTTATGCGGCCTACCCAAAATACCTTTATTTTGTATTGTTCGTTGGATCAATGAGCACCTTTAGTTCTGAGTTGAGCTTCACGCTAACACTGACTTTACTGGCCAACTCAAACTGCATGGTTCTTTCTCAAAAGACCATAACAGACACTAATCTGTATGGTCCTCACATGATTTTAGATACTTACAAATCTTAAAATGAAAGAATAACTTAGTAGTCTATGCTAACTAGATAATCCTATAATGTTTGTATTAGGATACGTATTCTTACGCAGACGTTTTGTTCTTTACAAATATTTGAAACCATTTCAGAACTCTCTCTCAACAAAATAAATGAAATTCTATTTAACAATTAAATCATCATCAGCCTTTTTAATGTCCCTACTGCTGGGGCACAGGCTTCCTCTCTGTGAGAGGGTGTGGGCCTTAATCCACCACGTGGGCCCAATGCGGATAGGTGGCTCTCACCTGGTTTCGAAATTAGAACGATTGAAAAATATAATATAAAAAAAATCTTAGTGTCATTTTGCCGTGATCAAAATCTTTGGAATTGTGAGCACTGACTTGTTTAATAAGATGGGATACTTTTAAGCTATCTTCAGGATACTGACAATCATTATTATTTTTCATAATCTCAAAATGTATAGTTCTTAATTTATTTGAGAAAATAGAGAAAAAAATGTCTATTCCATTTTTTTCAAATTTTCTCAGGTTTTCTTGAATAAAGTTGTTCATATTGATAGGCAGTGGTATTGTTCTTAAAATATGACCACACCTTTCCGTTACACCTTGTATGTAGTTTAAACCTGAACACATATGATTTGTTCGGAACCCATTGCGAGCGAGTCCGACTCGCTCTTGGCCTGTTTTTTTGTCTGAGATACCTTAGGCTCCACAGTGAAATTCCGTCTACGACGATTGTCAAACCTTCAAATACCAAGTGACTTTTCACTAGCGTTTGTCGATCCCATTCATTTTGACTTTTTAGACAATGTTTATCGCCGATAGAATAACACTGTCTAGGGCCTCTTATATCAAAGTATATCCGACGTTATCAATGCATTATAGGAAAACATAGATTTAAATTTCTTTTTTGTTACTATTTTGAGGTTCTCGTCATGTGGGACGGTAATGTCAATAATCATTGCACGCCTCTCGATTCGGTCCGACACCACTATATCAGGCTTATTGGCTACAGTAGTCCTGTCAGTGATGATGGACCGATCCCAGTACAATGAGATATTATTGAGAATGCAGATATGCGCCCGACTGGGTCGGGCGCATATCTGTAGTACGGCACTTCCGATTCCACAAGAGAGTATTTCAGAGTAAGTTGCTGATGGATAATCATGGCATGGGTTGTGATGAAAAAGTCTTAAGACTAACAACGCTAACATTTAAATACTTCTTGAGTATACCTACATACTCTTATTCATAAAATATTTAGTGTGGGCACTATGGGCTTTTACAGGCACTTATCATCACCGCCACACTGTCTTATGCCACAGAGCTTACTAATCTCTAGTTAACAATGAATATTTACTTTCAAGCAAGGAAACGCAGCGCAGTGGTTTATTTACATCTATCGTTTGCCTTATTTTTAGAGAGGACGCCGACCACTGGACCCAGGCGTAAACATGTCTCATCCAGTTACAGAAAGATTGTTACCAGTCCTGGGGTCCAGTTGTCCCTTCAGTTGTCAGTTGTCACTTGAACTGGACCCCAGACCTTAAATGCCAAGCTTTTACTAAAACAGGGTGAGCCATGAGTCCGGCTGGTTGTTACGTTTCTGCTTAGTCGTCTTAATCTCGCTCATTACAGGATAAATTTGCATACACATCCTGTAGGACCGGGTTTAAATCGACTGGTAGGTTTTCACAATCAAGTATGCAGTCGTCATTTCGGGTCGTCACGGACAAGCGTTTTTCTCATCGTGATGTGAACCTCGTTAAAAGTTTTTGAACAATTTTAATAACATACAGGATGTAAAAAGACACGTCACATAGCCCTTAACTACGCATACAACATCTAAAAAAGTAACTTTTGTTTTTAGGTGTGAAAAAAAAAATTGGTTTGCGTGCAATGTAAAGCGAACCCCGCCACTTCACTCTATGCCACGTAGGTACTTGTCGGATACGTTTGATATTCATTGCGGTTTTCTTACTTTAAATTCGTAATTTCAAAAATTCGAGCTTCTGGCATCCATTAAAAATCCATAAAATAACTTTAATTTGTTCACTAGTTCGCGATTAGGACTTGTGCCACATTTAAAGCCGCTGAGTGTTGGACTATAATGTTCTGCTTATTTTTCAACCAATATATTGTCATACTATCCACCATTAAAGCTTCCGGGTTGGTTTATTTTTAGGGTTCCGTACCCGAAAAGTAACCAACGCGACCCTATTACTAAGCCTCCGCTGTCCGTCTATCCGTCCGTCTGTCTGTCAGCGGGCTGTATCTCATGATCCCTAATAGATAGACAATTGAAATTTTCACAGAATGTGTATTTCTGTTGCCACTATAATAACAAATAATAAAAATAAAAATGAATTAGAAATTAAAGGCAGCTCCCCTACTAGAAACGTGTTTCTTTGTTTGGCTTTTTTGCTCGATCTTAATAATGGCAATGCCTACATAGTATTAAATCTTGTAAGGTACGGAACTCTCCATGCGCGGCTCCTACTCGCCCTTGTCCGGTTTTTATTACGGAGTACATTTGAATCATCAACATAAATATGATGTGTTTATGTGCCTACCGTTTTATTTTCAAAATATATACAAAATACATATTTCTAAATTAATTACAATTAAAGATTGCGAGTTTGTATACACGGTAATCTCCAGAACCACAACAATATTAGAAAAAAATCTTTCAACATTTCAAAGGTACATCGTTCCAGATTTACATGGGCCTTATATTATATAAAGGCTGTAAGGAACAAGATACCGCAAACTTCGCGAAAAGGTTACATCTAATTAAAATTAAATTAAATTCAATATCATTTATTTCAGGCATAAAATAACCCATATCATAAAATCAGACACAAGAAATAAAATAAAAATTACAATAAAATTAAATAAAATTAAAATACAATTACAAGTAGATTAAGATAAAATAATAATTAATCGAAAATAAAATAAGATAATAATAGTCAATAATACCATGTCAAAAATAGATTAATTATCAAATTATTAAATATTTAAACGACTAAATTACTCTCCTCACAAATGATCTCCAGAGTGGGGACGAGATCCTGTCCGCTACAGTCTCCAGGATTTTGCTCCGGCTGCCACGCAATCTGCAGATCAGGGTGTAATATATGATGTGGGTACATGAACAATAGTGTAAAGTATTGTGATGTGGGTACACGAACAATAAACCAGTCTCGCATGAACTGTCTTTGGATTTGCATCGATATTCTACAGTGGCGACGAGGATGGGATTCGAACCCACGCGTGCATAGCACATTGGATCTCATTGGATACCGTCTTTTTGCGAATAACGGCGTGAAAACCGTCAGTGCGATATAGCGCGAACATCCCCGATGCACTACAGAATCGTGGCAGCCACAACATCATCCTGAAGATATTGTTATATTGGATGCGCAGAACATCCAGCGATCTTATAGTGTGACTGACCCACAGACTTCCCGTGTAAAAGCTCTGACAATATGCCTTAAAAAGCGTAGTTTTAACTTCCTCAGAGCAGCGGGAGAATCTGCGGACCAGCATATTACCTCAACCAACTAATAAACTCAACTAATGCCACTAACAAAATTACGATAGTCATTAATCTCAGTAATGATCGGTTACAGAAATTATTATTTTTGAGCGCGCAATGTATTGTAAATAATACGATCTCAACGCTCCGCGCTACTACTTGCTTACATTTGCGCCGGCATTTACATTGCTGTTTTTTTGTTATTATTTAATTAATTACTTTTTAATTAAAATTCTCATTGGGTTGGATAGGAATAACTATTTTGGACAGTCTAAAGTAAAAAAAAACTGTAAAAAAAAATAAAAATTGAGGAAATCGAGAATCGATTTGACTGGCCTGTTGGTCTAGTGGTTAGTGACCCTGACTGCTATGCCGGAGGTCGTGGGATCGATTCCCACCCAGGACAAATGTTTGTGTAATGAGCACGATCATTTGTTCTGTGTCTGGGTGTAATTTATCTATAATATGTATGTATTTAGAAATATATAAGTATGTTTATCGGTTGTCTAGTACCCATAACACAAGCTCTGCTTAGCTTGGGACTAGATGGCGTTGTGTGATAGTTGTGGAATATTATTATTATTATTATCGATTTGAATCCCTAGTACACGCATGTGCGTTTATGTGCCTTACACGGTGTTTATGTCGCAGCCATTTGGTTGAATTCGCCAGTCAATTGGACGCCTAGGCTGTTCACTAAACGCACTTGAATTAACACATTAATTCATTTCTTTATTTTTTATTATTATTTATTAGTGATTCGACCAGATGGCTGCGTCATATATATATAATTATAATCCGCTAAAAGTTAACCGGGCCAAATCTTTAAAAAGTAGTAGTAGAGTTCCTTGTGACGGATCTCGACCGGGGAAGTACTACCACCATACCCAGTTCGGCCTTTAAGCAGCGTCGCTGTGATCCGGTCTCAAAGGTATGGGTGCCGGTTTAACAGCAGTCACATTAGGCCCTCCAGTTGTCTATGAGATGGCAACTTGCAACGCATCCACACAACCAAGTGAGGCTCTAAGACTTCGGACTTTTTGACAGTCGTTAACACTGGTATAATGCCACTTTGATCAGTCCCTCTGGTATCATAGATGTTTACACACTAAACATCAGCTAGGCCTTCATGAACTTGTTTGACATCCAATAATAACATAAAAATTAATAATTTTATTATTTCAATTGTAACAAGAATATCTATGTCCTATGTGCACTGTAGATCATGTTCCGTTTCTGGAACACTCTTCCACTTTCCTTACGTGACAGTCCTTCTCTTGACGTCTAGGAAAATAAAAAGCACTTCCTTTCTCAATGACATAATATTATTAGTGTGTAGATTGGTATTTATTGGTATATAGTATGTATGTATTATAAATATTTGTATGGCATTATTTACATAGGTTTATATTGTACACGATCCTACTTTCGAATGTGATCTCTCTCTATCACTCAAAGGTTTGGTGGGCGAAAACTCAACTTTGAGCTATGCTCGCCTTTGTACATGAACTGTGTAATTACTGTGTTCTGTGTTAAGATTTGGTGTCCAATAAAGAATTATGAATCATTTCAAACATACGTCTAAAAATGAATGCTATTCAATTCGTCATTTAATTAATTTTATTGACTCGTCGCTAATTATGATAGTTATTTCTTCTTCGCGCGAATCGGCACGAACTATAATATATGAGAATTGCTTACGATTATACTGTGGTAAAATATTAACTAGCTAGCAATGTGCACAGCTAAGTGTGAATCGGTGTCGATATACATCACATCTGCGTAGTTGTGATGCATATTGACATGAAAAAATATATATATATACATGTACCTAACTCTTTGTACTCTAATTAAATTTAAACCTGTATGGATAATCAAGTAGTTTCTCTATCTGCTCAACCTTCCCACCATTACTGAGGATCGTGACTACCTTTTTGACTTCATGTGGTCTGCCTCCAACTAATAAATATAATTATTTTTTGTACTGTTGGAGGAGGTTCATTAAATTTGGTGGTGTTAAATTTTCAAAGTTATTTTCTTCAGCTTTGTTTTTACACTATTACAATATTTACTCTTGATTTTATTAAAAAACATATACCAGTCAAATTTCGTTTTGCCCGATTCTACTTTTGAACTGAACACAGAAACTTGGAAGAGACAAATTAACTTATTTACAAAAAATACAACCGACTTCTAAAAATTTCAAAATTTCGAGTTTCAAATAACGAAGAAACAAAATACAAACACCGACTTCCGTAATTAAAGTTATTTTGCAATTTCTATAAGTCGGTTTTATTTTTTAAAAGAAGTTTTTTTTTCTCGTCCTAGTTTCTGTGTTCAGTTCAAAAGTAGAATCGAACAAGACGAAAATAGACTGGCACAGTTGACAAAGACTGAAAGAAAAAGTGAAATTAGATTGATTAGATATTCTGTCATTAAAATTAATTAGTTATTATTCTGGCAAGAGCCTATTAGAGAAAGATGGACAGATAATAAGGACATGCAACGACTACAAACCAGTAAGCGGAGTAGAGGTGAATCTTCCATCAGCGGTGGGTTTTTCCATCATGGTCCCCCTATTGGCCATTTACTATATTTGTAAACGTCAATGGGAGACCAAGACGGATTACCTAGTAGAGCCTCTCCTTTTTGCCGTGTGGGGTCAGAAGAAACAAGAACGGAAACTCACGTGAACTTTTTGTGCCATCTCGTACCCTTTTCTGTTCCTTCCCTGCCCTGTGCCCAGGGGCGCGGTAACTCGGATTCGATTTTATCCACAACCCCTGGGCAATCTCGTACCCTTGAATTAACAGAAATTCATTGTAATCAAACTTTTCCCGAGTTGGCAAATTGCACAACCAATGACATTATGTTGATGACCATTTAGAAATCTTCTATTATTGTTAAAGCTTATCAATATTTTGAATATACCATAATGCTGTTTCTTCGTTGTCTCTACTTCTCATCAGATGTTCATGTTTGTTTCTCTGACCGTACATGCCTGTACAAAATTAACCTTTAGTTTAGACTACATGTGATACTGGTGCCGATTCTCTTATTCAATAACTAAACTAAAAGTAGAGAATCGCTATCTTCTACTAAAAGGCAGTGCGAGAAAAGGACGGCTATAGCTATGCACTAAGTTAAAGATATCAAACTAGTTTACGCCTTGCGCTTTACCGTGTTTTAGTCGATATATTTTCACGTGACCCTTAATTTGTATGGAAATATTATTTCAACTAAATTTGAGAACTCTAATTTACGTCTGTCATTTTTTTGTTTTATTAGAGAGAAAAAGATAGCAATATCGTTAATTAAGTTTAGTTTGTGCACAACAGAATCGGCACCACTGTTATCATTACCTGACGTTATTTTTAAGCTTTGCTTGTGTTTTAACTGAATTTCAAGTCACATTTTATTACACGCATAATCTCAATCGCGACCCATGATAAGGTAAATTATTATCATTTAGATTTGTCGCCAATCAATCTGCCTAGCCTTTTCCCAACTATCTTGAGGTCGGCTTACAGTCTAACCGGATGCAGCTGAATACCAGTATTTTACATGGAGCGACTGCCTATTTGACCTCAACAACCCAGTTACTGGGTAATACGATATCCCTTGGTAAGACTGGTTGTCAGACTTTCGGGCTTCTGACGACCCGTAACGACTGTCAAAGAGCCACGATTTACAGCCGGGACCGACGGCTTAGCGTGCTTTCCGAGGCACGGAGGAGTCTCGATATGTAAAGATGGTCACCCATCCATGGACCTACCCCGGCAGATGGGTTGCCAAGTCACCAGTCAATCCATCTATATAGAACAAATTGGTATCGCGATCAAGATTAACCGTGTAAGACCCCGTCCTAATAAAAAGAGATCCTTAATAATTATTGTTATTACTTTATCAAATAACCAAATATGGGTGGCGTATTAGCACGATGGTAGCTTTTTAGGATAGGGACTGATGGGCATAGCAACGCGTTCTACATGCGAGAGGTGGCGGTTACTTGCTTTTTATGAGCCTCTCCCCTTACCCCTTGCCATACCATATACTGCATTCATATATCACACAGTAAAAAATATAAAGGGGAATGCACTAAAAATGCCTGTAATGGACAGAAACTACTAATAGTCCTTAATTTTTGTTAAAATTAAATATGTATAATTAAATAATTTTTAAGTTTTTTTTAACTAGGGTAAAAAATATAACGATTAATGAAATATTTAACTTGCCTTATATTTTTATCGGAGGTCGTGTTTGTTTGACATAAATAAGTGATATTCAGCCAAAGAGGAATTAATTATTTTGTGTCCGTTTCATAATTTTTTTTTAAACTGAGTAGCCCTGCTGGTCTACCAGCAAGCGTCAGTATGATCGTAGCGATCATGAATGACGCGGTTTGACCGTACTGGTGCCATCTACGAACGGATTTTAATCTTATTCATTTTTACAGCTCGGCTTCAACGCGAAGATCATATGGAAGAAGTTCTTGCTGACTTGCAGTCTCGTCTGGAGTTCCTAGAGACACAGTACAGAGGAAGGCAAGAAGATGTCATAAATCTACAGGTATATTCAAATTTTAATAATCACGGTGGTAGTCAAACATTTGCAAAGCAATCCTAGGTAATAACTTCTCCGTAACAGTTTGAAGTCTGGTTCTGTATGAGGATGCTTGTCACATGGGACTTGAACAAAGCTGGTGGAATATGTAATTATCTGACTGTCTCTTCTCAAATGTCATCAGTCGGTGAAACGAAGAAGGTGCAGACAGACCATCACTGTTGTATAATGTGTGTTTTGCTATATCATTGATTTCCTTGTATGTGACTTTTAGGGTTCCGTACCCGAAGAGTAACCAACAGGACCCTATTACTAAGCCTCTACTGTTCGCCCGTCCGTCTGTCTGTTAGCGGGTTGTATATCATGATCCGTAATAGGTAGACAGTTGAAATTTTCTTAGAATGTGTATTTGTGTTGCCACTATAACCACAAATAATAAAAAAAAAACTTGAGAGGTGTCAAGGGACACCCGGATGGAACGAAGTTCCTTTCGATTAATTAGTGAAGGAATTGTAATATTTTTTTTTTTTTTTTAATTTATAATATTTTTTTTATTATTAACTACGCACACACGCACGCACGTAAGAAGTTATACTTCATCATCTCATCTCATCGCAGCTCAGCTCAGCTCAGCTCAGATCAGCTAAGCTCAGCTCAGCTCAGCTCAGCTCAGCTCAGCTCAGCTCAGCTCAGCTCAGCTCAGCTCAGCTCAGCTCAGCTCAGCTCAGCTCAGCTCAGCTCAGCTCAGCTCAGCTCAGCTCAGCTCAACTCAGCTCAGCTCAGCTCAGCTCAACTCAACTCAACTCTTTAGCAATAACAACAACTATAACAAAAGTAATTGTAATAAAATTTAATTTTTTTTACTATAGCAAAAAGTGTCGTGACAACTTTTCGTAAGAATTTCTTCCGTCTAGCCCCCTTTCACAACGCGCGATAAGGAACTTCGTTCCAATAAAAATTAATTAAAAATTAAAGGAACTCCCTACTAGAAACATGGTTCTTTTTTGGCTTTTTTTGCACGATCTTAATAATGGCAACAAGTAGACGCATGTAATCTTGTACGATGGTACGGAACCCTTCATGCGCGAGGTTCACTCGCACTTGGCAGGATTTTTTTATAAATATGTACCTACCTCTTATGATAGGCGGGTCTTGATGAATGAGATACACATATCTCGAGTGGTTAGAACAAAACGCTATACGTATGGATATGAGTGATGAATGAGATAATGAAGCTATACCTACTAATAATATGTTCATATAGGTACCCCTTCTTGATTTTATTTGGTTTAGGTATATTAATTATCTAAACCACTATAGAGAAGGGCATATTAAAGAACAAACACTTAACATATTTTTTTTTTAAATATGTTATGAAAAATAGTAAAAATATCGTCTGTGCTTGAACTAAATAAATAAATATCTGTAACATCAGCATTCTTCCCTGAAAATATGGTTATTTAAAAGCTAGCCGGTTCTTTATTTTACTCTAATACATAACAAAAAAAAGATCGAAACAAAAATCAAGTTGAAATGTTCGAACATTACTTTTGAAAAAAATGTACCTGCTACTTTTTGTCAAGCGTCGTAATTTAAATTGTTTGTAATTGTATTGAAATGTTTTGTTCACAGGCGAAAACATTTTCCGACCGTGGTAACAGTTCTACAAATCATGTGACTATTCAAGAAAGTTCATCATCGACCGTCACTCCTGCTGTATTCGCGCTTCTGAAGAATATGACTGGTAAGTCGTAGAATATGACTAGTAAGTCGTAGAATATGACTGGTAAGTCGAAGAATATGACTGGTAATAACTGATAATAATCACTTGTTAACAGTTAATGTTAATTTACGTTACATTGCCTAAATAATCTGTAGAATCAGACAATTTCAGAAAATTACATATAAATTTTAAAATTCCATGATTTTTTTAATTAAAGCAATATTTGTCATCGGTTCATCTAAACTAAACCAAAAAAAAATTAAAAACTTTGGAATTTACAATTACTAAATATGATCTTATAATATTGTGACAGTGCAATTATAATATGTAATCCATTTCTCTTAAACACCTGTGACTTCTGTTAGTCAGTAAAAAGAAGAAGTTCAAAAGTTTCAGGTTGGGAATCAAACTCTCTCAAAATATCTCAACTGAAAATACTAGAGAGTAGGTCGAATAATATTTTATTTCTAAACGATTTCATGCTATTATGAAACGTTTGCAAAGGCACGACAATTAAATTAGTACATGCAATGTGCTAATTAGTCGAGCGTGTGGCAATGAAACCATTTCCATAGTTACTGAAACTCTTTAATATGATTGTAAAAATGTAACTGTCATCAAACAAAAAGACGCAAGTATCATTTATTTAGGTATGTATGATACAGAATGCTGAAAATAGAAATAAAGTGCGATTGAGCCAATAATAGCGCATACCAAAATTGTGTTATTCATATGATCTCAAATCGAATTCAAGTTGTTGTAATATTACCAATCTTATCCGGTTGCTGTTTTGCATTTAATGTCGGTTTATAAAATGTTGGGCATGTGAAAGTAATCAAGTATAGTATGACAATTACCAACCGAAATATAATAATTAGGCATCGTCATAATCCTAAGCTCGGTCAGAATGTTGGGCTGTGAAAAAGACGGATGAAAAAAGATTGCATGTGGCATTAACGAGAATGTTGAGATGGATGTGTGTAGTAACGAGAATGGATAAAGTGAGAAATGAGTACATTAGAGGTAGTTTAAAAGTGGCGCCAGTCACCGAAAAGTTGATAGGGAAACGCTTATCTTGGTATAGTCATGTGAAGAGGATGGATGAAACACATGTAACTAAAAGAGTTATAAATGTAAATGTGGCTGGATGGAGAGGGAGAGGGAGGCCAAAGAAAGTATGGATGGATTTTGTGAGGAATGATATGAAAGAAAAGAGAGTTAGTGATAGCGTGACGGCTGACAGGACAGAATGGAAGAAAAAAATGTGTTGCGCCGACCCCAAGTAACATGGGATAAGGGCAGGAAGATGGTGATCTTCATAATCCTAAGCGAACGTGTATAAGCGATCGTCGCGTGCTTTCGTACGACAAAACTAGAAAGCGCTGTCTTAGGACGACACATCAGTGTATTGTTGATGCAAAGCACAGAGCACGGAAACACTTAGACAGCCGCTGCTAGATATGAGTGAGACTGTCGAAACTATCCGTATCAACCAAGCACGTCAGTGACCTTGTATAAACACAAATATGGTTGGCATACCGATGGTAGCTTTCTATATGCTATAAAGCAAGATAGATTAAAAATTGCATTATGGTATCTCATAAAGTCTGAGATGCTTCATGTTTCTTGAGCTATCGCATCGAAATACTTTTAGTTTATTAATCGTCTCCAAAATTGTAAAGTACCACTACTTTCAAGTCAAGGCAACTACTGGGCACGCGCTTATCGCGATCTTCTTAAACCACTACTAACTGACCCGGGATTACCTAGCTCATGATATCCTCTCCATCATCAGGGTCCAAGGCGGCAGCTGGAGTATTCACTAAGCACATACAGCAGCTGAGGATCCCATTCGTGTATCAACTCCTACCGCATCTGATGAATGACCCCTACAGCTTGAAGCCCGCCTACCATATGAGGGGAGGCCGGCACTTCGCAAATATCGTAGTGGGTATACCAACAGTTAAGAGGGATAAGGAAAGCTACCTCATGTTAACCCTGACCGTAAGTACCTTTGATTTTGGCCTTTATAACCTAGTTTTAAGGTTCAGTAAGTACACACATTTCCATAAATTCTACACATTTTGAAGTGCTTACAAAAAGTGCATTGCAGTGCAAAGAAAAAAAACATTGTATATAGATATTAATCTATATAATAAGTAATTTAGACATTGATAAGAAAAAAACTCTGCAAAAAACACCCTTTTATTTTGTTTCTCGTCGCATTATTAGTCAAGATTCTGAATGACGACGATCATATTTTATTTTAACTGTTTCAAAGAAAATGTAACGTAACGTGCCAGTATGAGTCTACGTTTACATATAAAAATGTACTTACTGTATTAATGTTTTATGTGTTTTGAAAGCAGAAACATGTAATAGTATCTAGCTGACAAAAAACATTGACGTGTAAAAGTGTTCCTTGTAACCTATTTACTGAATAAACATCATTTATCATTAGTATTAGCAATACTATGGATCAATCATGATGACTCGAAATTAAACCTATTCGATATAATTAGTTGTTGTTAGTGCAGAGCATCTATAAGCAATGTCTTGCTGAAAAAACTAAATTAAAATTTTATTTAAACTTAATATTATAAGTTCAATTTTTTATTTTTTTATTTAGACACTCAAAATAAACTGAGTTCAAAGAAAAGTATTCACAGAATGATTTTTTAAGATCCAATATAGAACTCGTATTTATATTCTCTTGATACGAGTATAATATGCCTCTTAAAATATTAGTGCAATCAAAGCATCAGTTCGAATAATTACAGAGGCTAGGAGAAGCTTAATCTTTTAAAATTTTACTTGAAGGGAATATCAAACTTTTTATCTGGTCTTTAAATCAATTTAAGATTATTTGCAAGATCTACTTTGGTACTTAGACTGCACAGTAAAACACACTGTTTGTAGTAGTTCAGCAGTCACCTCTTGATCGGGACACAATTAAAATCTATAGTCTCTGCTAATTTGGACGCACAAAGGGATAATAATCAAGCAATATTATTTTTAATTCAATCAGACATGTGGACCATATAACGCGACTAACGATGGTCATCAGTAGTAATTATTTCAACAACCATTGTGAGACCTGTGACTTACAGACGAATACATGCTTTGTTATTGTTTATTTTCTTTGTTTTATCTTTCAACTGCAAATGTAGAACATGAATAGAATATGACAGCACTATCCACCGCGCGGTCGTGCTGAACTACGACATTATTTCACTCCTGATTATAATTTTGACTGCGTGATTTGTGTCTAGTTGGGTGCTATTGTATTATTTGTATGTATCGTAAAGTTTGATAAGTGTTTTCTGCTTTTGTGATTGGTAATTGGTTAATTTCTTCAGCTTTAAAAACTGCACAATCAAAGGTCTTGTAATTACTTTCTCCGGTACTATTTACGGCGCTTTTCGCTTACTTACACGACTTTACAACCCCGCCCGTGAACGAGTTCGTGTCATCGACTAGCATCACCATATGGGATCCGATAGTTAAAGTAGGAATCCCTCACCAAAACTTCACAATAAGGATGATACTGAACTAAGCATATTATTTTTTCAGCACCTTGTCACTGGCCTGACGCCAGCTGACGTTAACAACACCCTAATCGTTGTCATGATTGGGGAAACGGATCTCGAATACGTCCTTAAAACGGCCCGACAGATAGAAGTCATGTAAGTATTACTAGATTTAACTCCAGACAGTTGACAAAAGAGATAAGAATATAGGTGTTTTATCTTCAATCCCAATGTATTCAGTATCGGCGCAGCATGTGTTTTTCCTCCATAGTTTCTCTTCTGCCTAACCTCTTTTTAGACACATTATCATCATTTCAGCCGAAAGACGTCCACTGCTTGACATAGGCCTCCCCCAAGTCTCGTCACAATGACCGGTCCTGTACGTCTCGCATCCATCGGCTATTTGCGACCGTCAACATGTCATCGGTCTACCTTGTTGGAGCCTTCCAACGCTGCGTCTTCGGGTACGTGCTCGCCACTACAGAACTTTTCGGCCCCATCGTCCGTCTGTTCTGCGAGAAATGTGCCCTGCCCCCTGCCACTTCAGATTGGCCATTCTTCGGGCTACTTCCTGATTCGATCACGCAAGGAAACTCCGAGCATAGCCCTCTCCATTGTCCTTTAGGTAACTTTAAGCCTTCTGATGAGGCCCATTGTGAACCTCCTTTTAGAAACAAAATCAATTAATCATTTCTTTGATCTTCCTCTATAATTATAATAATCTACATTCATACTAAATATTTTCCTTACAACATAATCCTCAATTTGCTCCTCATCACATTGATTAATTTCTACATCTGATATGTCACTTTTTACCCATGTTATATCTTCTTTTTTTTGTTGATCGGGTTGTGAACATTTTGGTACATGCTGTCTCTAGCAGTTTTTTAAGCGCATCTGACCAGCTTACCGGTGATCTGTCTTGACCGAGCTTTACTTCCAATAGGCCTAAGTATCAAAAACCTTTCCAAGTTACAAGTCTGCTGCATTGTCAAGTGTCTGGGATTATTTTTCTTCAAGTTTCTTAACTCTTTTGTTGACTGTACTTACTACTTTCTATGTGATGGCATTAAAGAGACATTTAAGTTTAACTGTATATTTTAAAACAAACAAAGGCACGTTGAAATATACTAAAAATCTTTCTGCAGAAGTATTTAATTTTATGCAATGCCGTAGAAGTGGAGCTAAGACGTTAAAGTTGCATCCTATTGTATTGTATTGCTCAGACAATGCTGAAAATCCCAAAAAATAATAGCTTGTTAATATGTTTCACTAAAGCACATTTCGTGGTGAAATAAAATTAGAGAAAATATGCTTTTTTTTTTGGGTGGGATATCACCAAATGATTTCTCTCGCTCAAGGAGCGGGCGATCGTGTCAGGCGCCTGTTCACTAGACTAGATAGACCAATTACACTTGTTCAGCCCAGTACTGAGGTTCGATTTCCGTTTCAATGAGATACCTTTATAGGCAAGCGCTTTGAAGTGTACAAAACAACTGTGACAATAATTTTTGCTTTTTGTTAATATTGCCGATAGAGGCGGTGGGAAACACTGTCCGAATTGGAGTATGTTTGATAATACGGTGCAGTGTTTTACCTAGATATTGCACTGGGTTGCAAATAGGAAAGCTTTGCATGAAATGAACTTCCACAATTTAACAAATCTGGTTTCTAAGCTCTACTTGATACACTGTGCCTTACTTGCATTTATTGCAGGATTAGGTATACGAAGCTAGTTTTTCAAGCTAAGAAAGTCTTTGCCAAAACGTAGTCAGCGATTCACTCTGGTCTCGTGTAGGCATAGGTTCAAATCTTTGCTCATTCTTAGAGTTCCGTGCCCGAAGGATCCAACGGAGCCCTATTGCTGTCGCTCACGTGCTCATCTGTCCGTCTGCCTGTGTGTCCGTCGTCTGTCACAAAATTTTGTTCCGAAGTGTTTTTTAACTTCCCATTGACCTTGAAATTAAGTGACAATGTTTATTATTACGTATATTTTACTAACAAAACCGAAATATTGATTTCTCTCATATTATTATAGTACGGAACCCTAAATATGCGAAGTCCGACCAGCACTTGACCGGTTTTTGTTTGTGCCAAGTTAGGATAATAAGCCAGGATATTAATTCATCATCAGTCATTGGTCGAGCAGTATTCCTTCCGCTCCTGTTTTTAACAAAGTAAATATGTAATTATCTGTATGTAGGAGAACGTTTAAAATACAGATTCTTCTCCTATAGATACGTTTTTTTAACATTCCTATTATATTTCACTTTATGATTAACTGATCAACTCTTTGACAATTCAAAAGTTCATGTGTGGTTTTATCAAAGTAAATAAATTTGATTTTAAGCTTGCCGGGTGACGCTACTTTATGAAGTTAGGAAAATGTCAATAATCTTCGACCCGAGGATTTACACAACGCTTAAATAATGTCAAAAATATCTACATATTCAGAAATCTTTTTACAGGTTCCCGAAGCACGTGGAAAATGGCCTCATAGAAGTCATATCACCAGCACCAGCCTACTACCCAAACTTTGAGACCATCCCAGTGACCTTGGGTGACTCACACAAACGAGTCAAATGGAGGACCAAACAGAATCTAGACAACATCTACCTGATGGCCTATGCCCAGTCCAAGGGCACCTTCTATCTCATGCTAGAAGATGACGTTATTGCCAAAAAGAACTATATCCAGGTGAGTTAAGTATTTGAAATGATAGATTTTCGTTGTTTGGACAAACTAGGCCCAGATTACTGAACTCTTTCGGTCTTAGAATAAACATGTTCATATTCTTATATTCTCATTATTTCCTAGGAAATCAAGCAGTTTACAGCAACGACCACGGTCCACCACCCAAACTGGTTCTTCATCGAGTTTTGCCATGTCGGAGGCATTGGCAAGCTGTTTCGTTCTACGGATCTGGTACGCTTCGTCACCTACGTACAGCTGTTCTACAACAATATGCCCATCGACTGGCTGCTTGAGAGCTACCTGGCTGACCGAACCTGCACAATCGAAAAGACTTCTGTAAGTATTTCTGACATCATTCATCATCTTGTATCTCCGGGAACGCTTTGAGTGTCTTGTTCCAAGAGGAAAACCTAGCCGCTCATCTCCCTCTCTTCTCCTTCAGTTTCCTACCCACGCTTCTAGTCGTTACGGTGGATCCTTTACTGTTCGTGTTGTACGCCTTTGGAAGTCTCTTCCACACACTCTAACTCGTTGGAGGTGTTCAAGAGAGGAATAAAACCTGTAAACTGTTAGAAAACTCAAAGCCCTAAAGGTGGTTTAAAGCTCGCCTTTGTAATTAACTGTCCCATTGTAGTTTTATGTATTTGTTTTATGTGTACAATAAAGAATAATAATAATAATCATTCTATAGCACGTTCTACAGAACAATTTACAAACTAAAGTCTAGTACTTAAAAAATAAAAAGATACAAGATTTGTGCTTGAGTGACGTTCTTAAATCCGGCTTTACTTTAAATTTCTTAATTATTTTTTGTGTCTCTTTATATTTTTGATTAGCCTGAAACCTGCCAATTTTTTTCTTTATAGATATATTCTCAATTTGAAAATAAGTTAAACTTAAAAAAGATACACATGAGATATACAGTGTGCAGTCACATTAATCTTGTGAACAGACTACCGCAAATCAGTGGGAATAATTTGTCATCAACAGCACCTCTATGTAGTAACAGTAAGAGAGATTTTTGTAGTTCAAGAGATAACTACCACTTATGTGCGGTTGGCTGTACAATTTTTAATTTTACTTTGCATTTAAAATTGGTACCCAATATAATTTCACACTCTATCATCATGGATCATATTCTACTTGTAACAACCTGTATTTCAGTATAAATAGCAAGTTAATTAATTAAATTAACAATTTTATTTCGCAGTAAGAAATAATAAGGTGTTAAAAGATGCTAATTAGATTAGTTAACATAACCCCTAAGACGCTATAGTTAACAATATCTAATGACGATAAAATATTTTTAGTAAAATAACAATTTGGTTACCTGTACGTAATTTTTTTTTCCTTTATCGTCAACAGTGAAGCGTCTGCGGAGTTTTTCTAACTTATCTTATTAGTCCCTACATTGATAACCGTACATTTTATAGAACTCTGTATCCGTATCTTTGGTTACACTGATTTGGGTGTACGGAGAAAAATATTCCACACTAAAAAGGCCTCCAAAACCAACTACAACGCAATTTTTTATATTTGCGTTGTGAACATGTGTGGAGACATTTTCATTTCTTTCGAATTATTGGGCGTTGTCTACACTGCCCGCGCCTTAGTGCGGGCTTTTATAGTTAAATGAATTGTTAAATTTCGGCAAAATGTATTGTTTAATCTTATTGTTAGCTTGATCAATAGTAAAATAAATAACTATTAGAGAAAGAAAATGAAAACATATAAACATTTTAAAGTAATTTAACAGGTAGTTCCTATTTTTAACTATTGGTTGGGATAACTATGGATCAAAAAACTGGCTCTTAATTGCGCTAACCCAACGTTTACTTTGTCAATTTTTTTCCATAATCGTCACTAGATGGCGCTTATTCAGTTCTAGTAAAATCGTAAATCGAGTGAATTTAAAAACTCGCACGAAGCCCAATGGTCAAACAGAGTTGCGTTCCGCATTGTCGCCAGATTAGACGGACTTGCCTGAGGTGACATTACAAGGAACTAAAGCCTCCAGACAAAGCAACCAGGGAAGTGTGAACGGCGCCTAAGATAGAGTGTATGCCTATAGTAGTGTGTCTTGCCTCTTTTTATTCTAATACATTTAGTAATTTACTTATACTGAAAATTTGTGTTTTTTTTTAAGAAAAAGTGCTCTGCGGCAAAGGAAGAAATTCGCCCAAAATATAAAACATCGCTATTCCAACATATAGGACTTTACTCTTCTCTCAAGGGAAAAATTCAGAAGATTAAGGTACGGGTTACGTTTTAGTATTTTTTACAGATTAAAATACTTTAGCAAGAGGTCTCTATGGTCTGTTATACAGTCATGGAAACTATTGGTAAATCGAATTGACACACTATGCTCTAGGATTGCCGACTATTTGGGAAATTATTTGTTTTAAACTTTTTTGAAATGTTTTTTTTTCAATCTTCGTGCTTGCAGACCATAGAGATTCCCTTGTGCTTGGGAAATTCTCGATACCAACATTACTTATTAGTGTGTCAAACTGTTTCTTAACACCTACAATCAAACTAAACTAAACTTTTCTGGTTTTAATATTGTTATTAAAGTTTGACTTTTAATGCACAATATTTTCAATGTATCGTGTAGTTTACTATTCTATTGATAAGCCGTGCTCTCGCTGCGATTGAAGCTCACTGGAGAGCAAGGGGTAATTTAAACATATTGCACAAACGAATTGTAGGTTATTAACGAATTGTAGGAGGAGCTCGTGGCTAAAGTAATGACAGCCGCTTGGGTCGATCCATCAGGTTAAGCTACGCTTGCTGGGGTTGGTCCATGGATGGGTGACTATCATCCATATAGGTACCTCTGGGTATATCCTACGTGCCTTGGAAAGCACGTTAAGCCGTTGATCCCGGCTGTCAATTGTGGATCTTTGACAGTCGTTACGGGTCGTCAGAAGACCGAAAGTTTGACAACCAGTCTTACCAAAGGGTATCATATTACCCAGTAACTGGGTTGTGGAGGTCAAATAGGCAGTCTCTCCATGTAAAATACTGGTATTCAGCTGCATCCGGCTAGACTGGAAGCCGACCCCAAGATAGTTGGAAAAGGGATAAACAGATTGAATTGTAGGTTTAGTAGCGGGCAGCTTATTGATACCGTACATTTCAACTGGGCAGATTGTCTACCAGCATATATTATTGGTTAGATACTTCATATGTACGCAGATTATGTTCCTCAACTTTTCATTTTCATTCATTGTGAAAATGTCTTCCTATGGAATACATAATTAGTTTTCTATTGAAATCTGCTTAGAGTATTAGTTTTGACGCAAATTGGTATTTTATTTCTTTTTTTCAGGACTCGCAATTTGGGGCTGTTCCAACGTTCTACCCGCACACGACCAACCCACCTATTGTGTTTACTAAAACCGATATTCTGGTGCACCCTGGTCATGGTTTGAAAGCGGCTTACGAAGGACACACATTCTTTTGGGGCGAGAAGCCGAAAAAAGGAAACTTCGTAGAATTTTGGTTCCTGAAACCAGTCTTTCTCTCTCAGTGAGTATATTTCTCCATTCTCTAAACTGTTTTAACTGGTCAGTTTTATTTGTTTGTGAAAGAAACAAATTCTTGACACTGTCGTATGCACGTTTATACTCGTGATACAGGACTGTTAGAATAACAAAAATGTTTTAATTATCTTATAAAACTGGCCGACAAGATTATTTTATTACCTTTCTAATGAAAAGGAAACCCCACGTGATGAATTAACTGACTCCTTAGACACATGACTTCGCAATGCATGTGAATGTTGATACCAAGAACTGATACTTAAATTTTTTTGCCGATTTCCCAACTGTCTTTTATTAGTTGTTAACTTTTCTTGAAATCCTTTGTTTCAGCTATATGTTCCGTAGTGGTAATGTAGAACATATTAAAGATAAGTTCTATGATACAACAGTGGAAGTCCTGCCGGCTAGAACTAATGCTTCTTATACTCCGATCGGTACATTCGATGAATTTGGTCTCGCTGAAGGAGATGTGGCCGTGGGATCCATCTCGGCGATCCGGCTAAGAGTGAACAAAAACAGCAGTTATTGGGTCATACTTAGTGAGGTAAGATACTTTTTGTTCAAACTGATATAATCTGGAAACTTCTTTCAATCCATCATTGGTATTTATGTATATGTCGCCTCCAGAACATGAAATCATGAAAAAAACATTCAGAGGTATTGGAAGAAGTTTTCAAATTAATAAATTAATTAATTAAAGTGTTCTTGTGAAACCGTTTTCCACTAAAACTCATAAGGTTGTAAGAATAGACGTTACATCGTTTGAAACCTGACTTTGATAATTATGATGTCACACATACTAAATCACAGACTAATGTCATTACTATGACTAACTCAAACAACTATGAAAGTATACAAGTGAAGCAGTATAGCCACTTTTACAAGAAAAAAGTATCTAATATACATATTTTTTTTTATCTTAGAAAAGCTTAAACGATGTAAACGACAAGGAGGAAGAAAAAACTTTTTAACAAAAAAAATAACCGACGAAAAAGAACTAAAAAGCAAAAAATAAATAAACCTTTTAAGTCTTGAGTAATGAGCTTATTTACCTACATAAAATATCAAATTTTATATAAACTAATTTTGAGTCGTGATGATCAGATTCTGATGTCCTTAATATGGGACTACCCTAGAGGTATACCCTACCTACCAAAAAAAGAATCAACAAAATCGGTTCATACATACGCTCATACATACAGGGCCGAACATACTCGTACATACAGAAACGCTGAACGTGCCCACAATTTTCGAGGTTTTCTCTCAATATTATCAGGATTCCACTGTCAGATCCTGACTTCCTTGACATGAGACCACCCTTGAGGTATACCCTATCTAAAAAAAAAAGAATAATAAAATCGGTTCATAAATAACGGAGTGAGGGCTGATCATACACAAATATATATATATATATACGGTCGAATTGAGAACCTCCTCCTTTTTTTACGTCGGTAAAAAATAGTAATTTACTAGACATTAAATATTACCAATCACTCTTCGTGTAAAACTGTCTTTATTTTGTTATGTCATTCTTTAAGTTTACAAAGTTAATTATATTGGAAATGTATTTTTAATTTCAGATCGAGCTGAAGGAGTACCAGCCACCAGCCAGAGGTAGGTGACAGCAAACCAAAACGCAGTGGGACAGGATTCTGCGTAACCTGATCAGAGCACGTCCTATATTTTGAGCAGTATAAGGTAGGAGCGCCACCGGACTTAAACATAAGCATATATAGACAATAGCACATGTATCTAGCGCACAATCAATAAACTCTTAATTAATTCAAAGAAATATGTACATATAAAATACAGTTAATAACACGTAACAAATTCAAATTGATAAAAAAATGCAATTGTAAATGTATATGCTGATAATATTAAATTTCTTGGATTCAATGCTTATACAAACTTAACTTGAATCGAGAAACGTCAAACGTCTTCCAGCACCGAGAGTGTGGGCTAGAAATGCTGCGCTTTCGGGGAGTAGATAGCTTAGATTCCAATTTGAAAATGAAAAAATCCTGAGCTTCAAGAGGTGCTATGTAGCTATGCCATATTTGAGGCTTCCTTTGGTTTTGACACCATTACTTTCATTTGTCTCTCTCCTGTATACTTTTGTAAAAAAGGTTTTCGTCTTTATTTTTATAAGCACCGTTGACATTATGATTGCAATGATTTTCAACTCCTTCAAATTGTTTTTTGGTAATAATAATATGCACTCACTTACCCCACTTTTTTCTACGACATAGGCAGGGCACTGGTTGACTCTTAGTTAACTCCTTACTTACATATATCCAGAGTTATATCTAAATTAGTAAGTGTAAATTCAATAACAAAAATTTAAAAAATAGAATTTAAAATAAAAATATGCGCCTCATAAAGCGCTTTGTAAAATAATAGAACTTGGTCTATCTAAACGAGGTGGTATTACAGTTCCTGGCCTGAAAGAGATTCGCGCGTTGCGCAGTGAATATGAGCTAAACATCTATATTTATTTCAAGGATCCCCTTCAGGGATCTATTGCTGCTTCTTAATAGGATTTGGCTGTTTCATACAGCTCCTTTTTGGGATCTGATCATCACTAGCATTGATTTTCGAGCTAGGCTTAGGTTGAACTCATTACAATTTGATTAGGTGATTTGTCTATTTCTATAATTTTCTTTAATTAATTCTTCTTGACATCATCTCCAGACCGAACTACGGTCACTGTGGTAGTGCACAAGGTAAATGTGTGCACAGACATAGGTGCTGTCTTTCTTCCCTCACTCTCGAGGGCCAATAGGCCACGACCGGAGACAGATCTGTCATCCAGGGCAGCTTATTATATGTTTGTCTTCACTGCTGTAATCTTCTATACGTATTACATTTTGTGTGACTTCGGACAATATGGCGCTTTCGGTGCCACCTTATGGAATTAAGTATGGACGCGGAAGCATAGGGTCGTTGTAATATTTTTCGTATAATTATTATATATTTTACTAGGTTATTTGTTAAAGAGATCTATTTTGTTTGCGTCTGCATATTTGTATTTATAGTGTGAGAGAAGACTTGGGATGGATGCAAATAATAGAATGATAGTTCTAATTAAGTGTTGTATATGCTGCATTCTTAGTAGGTATTAAGACTTTAATCAAACTTTATAAAATCTATGCTTATTTTTCCTGATTAATCTAAATGTTTAGGGTAGGTTATATTTATATCCGTATGTAATAAATAATATTACGAAACTTTTTGTAACAGTTTCTTTAATCTGAATACTTATTTCATTCAATATATGCATTTTTCATTTCAAAGTCGATAAACGGTTAACGATGTAGTTTAAATTAACCATAAAAAAAAACATAAAACCAAACATTAACCAAAAGTAGTCTTTCCCTTTCATAGATACTTAACAAAAAAACGTATATATTAATCATATTAACATAATATTATTGTACATTTATATTTTTCAATAAAAAATATACCTTTAAAAAAATCTAAAAAAAAAATATACCAGCCTGTTACTGCCTGCTGTAAAAAAAAGCCTTTCCCAATACGGAGAAAGCATTAGTATATATAATAATTA
Source organism: Polia nebulosa (assembly GCA_951329385.1). Classification (NCBI taxonomy): domain Eukaryota; kingdom Metazoa; phylum Arthropoda; class Insecta; order Lepidoptera; family Noctuidae; genus Polia; species Polia nebulosa. Next base: position 2,984,113 of record OX589587.1, on the reverse strand, counting down.
TATTATAATCATTTTAGAATATAAAATAATTTCATATTTTTTTTATAATATATGTAGAAAAATGATACGCACATACATAATTATAAGCAAGTGCAACCATAATAAACTGGCGGTACGGCTATTGGTGGCGAGTTGAAGTTTATTAAATAAAATTAAATTAAATATATATATATATTTTTCTTAACAAAGATTAATTATTAATATTATACGAATAATAATAATAAAGTCGCGGTAAAGCTATTGGTGTGTGAGATGAAGTTTATAAAATTAAATTAAATCTAAAAAACAAAAAAAAATTACATCGAATTTGTAATACCTAATAAAGAAGTGGTAAAGCTATTGGATTGCGAGATGAACTTTATACAGTTTATACAGACCTAATAAACATGAACACTAGTCCTTTTTAGTTACTGTTCTTCTCTTTCGTAGCTTCATCTTTCAAACGCTGATTCATTCAATACCAACAATATTTTCGGATATTTTCTCCAGACTACGCTGTAATTACGCTGCTTCTCCGTTTATTAATTAAATTAGGTTTATTAGGATCCTTATTAAATTATTCTAAATAATTTGTAATTATAAAATATTATTTATAACTGTTTATTTAATAATTACTTACTACTGAATATAGGCGAGAAAATTAAAAAAAAAAGAAAAAAAAAGATGTTATTATTATTAACTAAAATAAATGTTTATCTTGACGTTGTACGTTCTATTTCAATAAATTTAAAGATTTATTAAAAATAAATTATATTGATTAATCGTTATTATTAGTTATTAGTTTTTTTTTTTATCGTTACGTCCGCGTCCCTCTCACAGAGAGGAGGCCTGTGCCCCAGCAGTGGGGACATTAAAAAAGGCTGACGATTATGATGATGATGAATCGTTATTTTTCAATTTTCCCTGCTTCCATTGCTTCAGTCATTGTAATATATATTTTCTAACATGACAGATTACTACCCTATGCGTTAAGACTGCCCTGTATTATACACTTGTTTTGTAAATGTCTGCCCTATGCTCAATATGAGGTATAGGTACAATAAAGTAAAATTCTGTTTCAATCAATCAATCAAATCATTTAAAATCTATTAAAAATGTTAAAAATTTATATTAGGTTTCAATCAATCAATCAAATCATTTAAAATCTATTAAAAATGTTAAAAATTTATATTAGGTTTTCCAAAATAAAATTCACATTTTAAATGGAACTTCTTAACAAATAAAAAAAAAACTAGTATATTCCTGTCGTATATCCGTACGTGATTATAAAAATATTATAATATTTTTCGCAAAAATCAGCTAAACCACTTACTTTCTGCTTTTTCAGCCCGTAAACTTGACACTTGTTATATGAATTGAAAATTTATTATAAATGTTTGAAATATTTTGTAAAAATAGCAAACCAAGCTACTCTACGTACCTTCTGAAGCAAACCGCAATACCTCGCTTTAGTATAACTTATAGGATCTTCCTATAAAATATAAAAAAAATCACAGGACTGTTACAATACACATTAATTTAAAAAACTTTGGAGGTCGTAAATTATTAGTTAGTTTCATATAAAAATCATCAAAATCATGATTTATGGTCAACCATTTATTGTTCACTTAATACGATCAGGCAGGGCAAACAACGACTGTGTCGATTTTAAACTCGTCCAAAGTTATCTGCAAATATTTTCATCATACTCTATTATCTAAAAAATATAAATGAAAACAAATCTCACTTGGGTACTTAACTTGATTAATTTTGTATTCTTTTTAAACAGTTTAAATTCTCTTGACATATAGTTTAGACACATCTGTTCCTTTATAGGTCACTGAATCTGAATCCTTTGAAATCGTTGTACAGTTAATGGTAGTAACGTTAGTGTGTAGGAGCTTTACCGGCGGACTTGACCGGTCCCACCATTCGACCAGAAATGATTATTGTTAGTAGCGCCCCTTCGTGCGCAGAAGTTATTTATGTATTTAAGTTTGAGTTCGGTTTGATTTGGGATTTTAAACATACACATAAAGGTATGTTTCAATTTGACACCTTCCACCTTGTGGTTTGATTTTCCTTTGCAGTCTTCTTTAAGACGTCATTCACAAATAAAAGGTTCGATATGGTAAGGTGAGTCTTAAGGTACGATTATAATTTAATTAGTATTTGGAATATTTGATGTTTGTTGTATTTCTTCGCGTTATAAAAGAATTGTAATTTTCTTTATTTAGCTTCATTGGATCTCTATGGCAATCGTGATATTGAGTGTATCTTATGATCGATACATGATGTCGTTAATTTAAGCATATACATTAGTGGCCATATTTTGGCTTAACTGTACATTTTCGAGGCTGCCTCGAACTGACAAATGTTTAACATCTCTTGCGTTAAAACGTGGAGTATATTATGCCAAAGCTTTAAAGTTAATACTAGTTTACAGTCTAAGGCTGCCTCGATATGATTAAATTTTTACGGGATGTGATGTCCCAGTTTTGTGTCATTTTAAGCGAATATGTTAGGTTTAACCTGAAAAACTTTTTGAAATTCATCTCCACGTACGTCATTATGAGTTTCGTATTTCCAGCATTACGGATTTTGTATATAACATAAACGCCACTGCTGTGGTTTAATCTCTACAAATGCACCGAATACTGTGGAGCCAACCGGGGCATAGATTTGTCTCCAGTTGAACAATTGTCTTTTTCAGGAATGTAAATTTAAGATATTTAAAAATTCGTTTGATTTAAGTACGAGTACTTATACTTAAATCAAACGAATTTTTATGTATCTTAAATGAACTTCCAAATGCACACGTATACTCAATACTTATATTGAGTATACGTGTGCATTTGGAAGCTTTACTTGTAAGTATAATTTAAAAATAGGTGGAAGAGATAATTCTTCACAAATTTTACTTTTTTCCCAGAAGGCTTGCAAGCATATGGACTTGTTCGAATAGTTTAAATTTAGACTAAAATACCAAACCAAATCAATGTGTAAAAAAACATTCATTTATATTACAATAATTTTCGATTAACGTCCTCTTAATACGTACCTATTGTGTATAATAATTACGTATCAAACAGTACTTTGACATTTAACGAAGTTATGATGCAGCGAGATTTTTTTTCACTGTCTACCCCCTTTGAGTTTCTGTTTCTCTTCTGTTTATCTGTTTATTTCACCTTTTCATTAAATGGACTTAATCTATGAGGTTTAGTTTTACATACATCATCAATAGTTAAAAGATATTTTTCATGCTAAAGAAAATTACTTCTTAAATCTCATTCATCGTCTATGACATAATTTTCATATTTTGGAACATCAACTTCTTCTAAAGCCACTGAAAATTGACTTTCTTTCTAACTTTTGCGTTTGCCGAAAAAGTTTAATATTACGACGCTAGTATTTTTTTATTTCACTAGTGCTTTATCATTTAATGACATGGACTAGATTTCCGACTGAACAATTTGAAATTTTTAACCGTCATTGGTAAATTTTCACGCTCTAATAATCATACAGAGTGGCCTACTTGGATATATACAATTTAAAAATCATACAAAGAATATTGTGGTCGTGTTTTTATTAAAAATCTTTGCATACTTCATTCGGTACACCACTATCAAAGAAATAAATATTTAGACTAAATACTTTAGACAGTTACAAAATTTATATACTCGAACTTAAATCTATGTTCACTCTTTTCGCTTTTAGTGTTCAAGATTGACAACGGCATTTGATTAAAAACAACAAAGGACGTGTGTCCTTTTAGATAAGCCTACTAAAATTGGCCAAGTGCGTGTCGAACTTCGCACATTGAGGGTTCCGTACCAAATGTATTTTGACTGTTTGTATGGCTTTAGGTCAAGAAGCTGCTGTGAAAATTTGAGGACTGTAGCTCCAATCATTTGGCTGTAAAATCTGTGTGATAGACGACGGACAGACAGATGGACAAACGGTCACGTGACTGACAGCAATATTCAAAATCAAGATTGGTCGCATTTTGGAAGTTTGAATTTTATAGAAATATTGTTGTTTTTCAATTCATGTTAGAACTTCAGAATACAATTACTAAATTTAATAAAGTAATTATGATATTCTACCCTATCCAAAACGAAATTGAAACTCTTTAACTGAAAAAAGACATCAAACTACTGCAAAAATTGGCCTCTTATCTAAATGATACTAAAAAAGTGTGTGTGTGTGTACTTATGTACGCACGTAAGAAGTTATAGTTCTTTGGCGTACCAAGATAAAAAACCAAACTGTCACAAAGTTTACAAAAGGAATAGAATACATTTTCATGAACACACATGCAGACCATAGCTAAAATCAGGGTGTCGGTTCTAGCTAACTTCAACCTGTGAATTATGTGTCAGTGATGCGCGCACATCTTAAAATCTCACTCACATCATTTTTTCATAACGCGCCTAAAGAAGTATAACTACAAAAAGTTGTATATATCGGGTTTGGCCACAGTATAGTAAAAGTAGTAATTCGACTAGTTTTAATTTTATTTTATCCTTATTAGTAGGTTCAAGGATACTATGAACCTAAAATATATCCACCATCCAAAACACAATGATGTGCATAGTTACTTGTAACACCTCTGATGCGACCGCTACAGGAGCTCTATTCTTTTGTAGCGGTGCATCAATGTGGGGTGCAAGGGGTGACGCACGCGAACCAGTTCACCCAAGTCATCCTCACCTGCGCGTGGTGCACCCCGCCTAGACAAACGAGGCTCTGGCGACCGACGAATGGCGGTATATCCATCAAGTCAGCCAGCTGTCACATCTGTGGCAAAGATGCAGAAGTCTGGCATTGATCTGATCACCAAGCCACCACCTAATACAGCTTGAGACGCCCCCAATTAACATCGTCCCTAATCGGAACTTTTGGTTTAATATGTTCTTCTGTCTTTATCTTTCCTGTTTCTCATTCCTCCTTTGTCGTTTATCTTTCTCATAGTCTGGTTCTAAATCTTCTATTTTTATCATTCTTCCGATTACTATTTAATTCCTCGTTTACCTTTTTTCATTTAAATTCTCAGTAGAATTCAAATGAAAAAAAGGTAAACGAGGGATTTTCCATAACATAATATATCATTGTGGGATGTTTAATTTACGGTCAGTAATTTGATGTGTCGAATCACAATCGAATTAGCCATAAATATTACCCATTCTATGATATTTTCATGGTATGGTAATGGCTGTTTTCTCATTAGATTTCTCTTTGAGAATGCAGGGAACGTCTTACTTTATAAAACTCTCTCGTTCGTTTTTCTGCGGCGGGTAGGCATAACTATTTCCAAACTTAAGCTTCTCTTGTACGCACATGCATACAACTAGTGTTGATTCCTTTTACACTACAGATTCCTCTTTGAAGATGCAGGGACTTTCAAAAATTACAGGGACTGCAGTTTCGAGTGGCCGGTACTTGGTCACATTTATTAACAATTAGTTTCTGCTAGCGGCTTTGCTTGCGTGGAATTATTACCTACTACATACAAACTTCAAGGCGCGCACCTTATTTCCGCCCAACAAAAGGCTATTCAATACCTTTTTCAAGAGACTAAAGAAGTGCTCTTTCAGCGATTGTTTCATGTCATTTACGTTAACGCATGTTAAATTTTCACATTATTCCCATATTACAATTTTACAATTGATAGGAGCGTAAGCGATGATGTGGTGGAAGATGGAGCACGCTTGCCTATAAGTAACATTATAACTATTGTCAGTAATTTTTGTATAATAATATAAACGAATTAACTAGAAATATTTCTCATTTTAAGATATTTTCCTAGTATGGTACATGGCTGTTTCCCCAACCAATTTCTCTTTGACAATGCAGCAATGCAATGCAATGCTTTGCAATGCTTTGTGTGTAACATTATCAATTTTTAATTACATATTCACATTACATTTAACGTGTATCTCTTATATTCCTACGTTAGATATTTCTCTTTCAAGATGGAGGAACTGTCTAATTTAGTCAATTTCTAATGTTCCCTGATCACTCATTTTAATGCCCATAAATATTTCCCATTCCATGGTGTTTTCATGGTACAATATATACTTGTTTGTTATTACAAGGGTATGTTATTTCGATTTCCAATTTTAACACTTTTCCCATATTCACTGTGGTATGTTAAATTAATGTCATTAAATCGTCAATAAAATTTAACATACAATAAATATTTCTCATTCCATGATAAATTTACATTGTATGGTAAATGACTGTTTCCGCAACAGATTTCTCTTTGAGAATGTAGGCGAGACTGTCTAACTTTATCAATGATCTATTTACGTGTATCTGTTCGTTTAGAACATTCGTCTTTCATTGAAGTGACAAAGAGTCAAGTTATCCATTTATGTCTTACTTCTTGTAATTTCAATTTTTACCATTCCATGAGGTTTTAATGGTGTGATAAACAGTCTTTGTAAAGAATTCTATCACTTCCATGAGAACAATCTATCTCTGGCGTGTATCCTCGAAAACCCACACAGCTGTAAGACGTAGAGGAAAAAAGGGTGTTGGGAACTAATATAATGTTCAGCATCATGGCAGTCCTTTTTAACAACGTCTATTTTTTACAGTTAATAGGGGCGTAAGCGATGATGTCGAAGATGGAGCACGCTTGCCTGGAAGTAACCTAATAACTCTTGTCAGAAATTCGTTGTTTATGAATAAAAACGAATTAACTATAGATATTTCCCATTTCATGATGTTTTCATGGTATGGTAATTCCTTTTCCACTTCAGACTTGTCTTTGAAGATGCAGGCACCGCCAACTTTTATCAATATTAAAAGGGAATGTACAAGTGACAAAAGGCCTGTTTATTTTATTATTGTTGATAGGCACGCGTTTAACCACTATGTCACCTGATGGTAAGCGATGATGTGGTCGTTGGCGATTCCATGAACGAATTTTGGTTTGACTTCTTCATTAAAACCAATTTGAGGATGAGGGTTCAATGGATTTCATTTTGAGAGTACAGGGATCATATAACTTTATCAATTTTCATTTTATGTACCATCATTATATCATCACTCTCCTGCCCTTATCCCAATTTATTTGGGGTCGGCGCAACATGTCTTTTTCTTCCATACTCCTCTATTAGTCGTCATCTCTGTAGTCACCCCTTTTTTACCCATATCCTCCTTCACACAGTCCAACCATCGTTTCTTTGGCCTGCCCCTACTCTTATAGCCATCCACATCCATACACAAGACTTTCCTCACGACATTTTCTTCATTCCTCCGCATCACATGCCCATACCACGACAACCGATTTCCACACAACTTTTCAGTCAGCGGTGCCACTTTCAGACTTCCTCTTATACCTATACTCATTCCTAATTCTATCCATGCGCGTAACACCACACATCGCTCTTAGCATTCTCATCTCAGCTACATGCAATTGCTTTTCATTCATCCCTTTTGTGGCCCAACATTCTGAACCATACAAGACAGCAGGTCTGACCATTGATTTATAAATCTTCCCCTTAAGTTTTAGGGGAATGCGGGAGTCACAGATAGTCCCGGTGACCTGCCGCCATTTCATCCATCCAGTGTTAATTCTGTGCTTAACAGTCCGATCTATTTCGCCGTCGCTTTGCACGAGTGAACCGAGATACCGAAAATCGGAGCAGACTGGGAGAAGCGCGCCATCTAGCACTACAGCTTCAGAACTGGAGATACCGCCGAAATCGCAGAACATGTATTCAGTTTTGGTTCTGCTGATTTTCAAGCCAACTTTCTCCAGATTCTGTTGCCATTTCTCCAATCTGCTCTGGATCTCAGGTCCATCTTCACCGACCAGAACAATGTCGTCGGCAAACAGCATGCACCAGGGTGCCTCTTCCTGTATTTCCGACGTAAGAGCGTCCATAATTAACAGGAAGAGACTTAAAGCCGACCCTTGATGCAAGCCTACAGCCACACTGAACTTATCGGTGTTGCCAGCAGCCGACCGGACGTAGGTACTAGATTGTCTTTTGATTGATGTACCATCATTATATATCATGCATTTAAAGTCCAAATTTGTCTTTGAGGATGCAGCATGGGCATTGGTAATATTGTCATGTTAAGTGTCAAAACTATACATGGCGATGGTCCATATTCGAAATAAAGCACAGACAGCTTAATTTTTTTAATATAAAAGTGTTCGTAGCATTTCTAAATGATTGAAATATAATACCTCAATCAATCTGCCTCGCCATTTCCGAACTATCTTGGGGTCAGCTTCCAGTCTAACCGGATACAGTTAGATATACATAGCTAGTAAAGAAAGAAAGAAGAAAGAAAAAGTATTTATTTTCCACAAATTAACGACATACACAACAATATGATTTTGCTAACTTAAGTCTTAACCCTTATCGATAGTGTTAGTAGATCTTATATTTCTATGTTAGTAACAAGTTTAACAAAAAAAAGGAAAGAAAAAAAAAAAAATAGTAATATATATAGCTAGAATATATATAGCTAGAATAACTGTATTTTGGAATATAATACCTCCCCAAACGAAATTATTTCCAAAGAGTTCTAAGCCTAACTAATTTAATACTGCCTTATATAAAACAGAATTTACCATAACTATTTCTCATTCTGTGATATTTTCATAGTATGGTAAATGGCTGTTTCCGCAACAGATTTCTCTTTGAGAATTCAGGGAACGTGTAACTTTATCAATGTTCAATTTACGTATCCACATTACATGTAAAGTATGCCTCTTATGTTCCTCCGTTAAACATTTCTCTTTCGGGATGGAGGAACCGTCTAATTTGGTCAATTTCTAATGTTCCTTGATCACTCATTTTAATACCCATAAATATTTTCCATTTAATGGTGTTTTCATGGTATGGTAATGGCTGTTTTCTCATAGGATTTCTCTTTGAGAATGCAGGGAACGTCTTACTTTATAAATTTTCTATTTAGGTGTATCTGATTGTTGAGCATCTATCTATAATGGATATTGTTATGAAAAAAGTGTCATGTTATCCATGTATTTCTTTATTCTTCGTTACAGCAGATTCGATGGTGCGGTAGCAAATAATTGCAATCCTAATTTGCTGAGCCTAAGTATGGACTGCAATTGTGCAGAATGAATTGCATTGATTGAATTGTCTTATCTTGTCGATGGTCCATAATCCAAAAGAGCAAAGCCAGTCTAAATCTATCAATGTTAAAGTGTTCCTTGACTTCGTTGTTCGGGGTCCATCATGGCCGGTGCCTGCATGCCAAGGCGTAGCGGATAAATTCGTAACAGAGTTATCGCTCCCTTGGGCAGGCAAGGAAGGAACAGGGGTGGGTTTCAGTCAGTAAAAGTCTGACACTTCCTCCTACTCCACCCAGAGCGTGAGCAGTCAGAGGATGATTTCCCAACACCATAAAAAAGGAGTCATGATCCATTTAATCTTTAAGTCGCTGGATTCCAAGGATTTCCGCTCATATTTCTTAATCATCATCTTCAATTTGTTGGTTCTCGGACATGCCGGTTTTCTCACGATGTTTTCTTTCACTGTATATATTTGTCGAGCTCAAGTATGGAAATGGCCATTGATCCAATTTCTTTATTATATACATCGTGTTCACCCTACATAATGCTAGTCCATTATCGTAAAAGGGAGCTTGTGTTTTTCTTTGGGTAGTAGGAATACGTTCAAGCTTACTCGTATGCTCTTGCACTTGCACTTGCACACATAAGCATACAAGTGTTTAATTCTTTCCCACTTCAAATTTCTCTTTGAAGTCGCATGGACTGCTAACTTTTGTAACACAGGGGTTTTATTAAATGAAATTCAAACAATCTCAAATTACTTTAATTAGATATTTATAGAAATCACAGTAACTTATTTAAACTGAAATCTGTTATAATTTAGTCACACGAAAATCGAATTAATAATCACTAATCAATATAAATGATTATTCAACTACCTTCAATATTCGATATTAGATACAATATAAATCAAAAGTGTAGCTATACTTATCGGGTTTTAATTATCAGCGCAAACAGTAATACAATCAAATAGCAAGTTGACGGAGGTTCGATCTGGTCCGTGTCTTCGTGAGAAAAAGAGGACGAGAATGACGTGCAACCTTATTTAAGCACCAATTCCCGTCATGGCGTCTTGAAGTGCGTGGAGGGGCTTGACAGCGATGAGGGCACGCCGACGACTGTGTTGCCAGCGTCTTAGCTGGCCAGTATAGATGTTACACTATTATCAATATTTAAATAAAAATAGAAATATAAAAATTTTCCATTTACGTGTATCTGTTCGTTGAAAATCTATCTATAATGGATTTTGTGATGAACAAAGTGTCATGTTATCCATTTATTTCTTAATTCTTCGTTACAGCAGACTCGATGGCACGGTAGCAAATAATTGCAAACCTTATTTGCTGAGCCCAATTATGGACTGCAATTGTGCAGAATAAATTGCATTGATTGAATTGTCTTGTAACGTGTTGGTCTTGTCGATGGTCCATAATCCAATACAGCAAAGACAGTCTACTTCAATCAATGTTTAGGTGTTCGAGACTGCCTAACTTTGAGAGATTTCTTAACAAGACCTTTCTAGTGATGAGCCCGTCTTTCTTTATCAATTTAAAAGTGTTCGTAGAACAATCTTCTTAATGTAATTGGGTGCAATTGTTTCACTAACCCGGTACCATATTGTGTTAAGAGTTTCTATTTACAGCATTACAGATTTTGTTTTCACTATGGAAATACCATTTTACTTTATCAATAAAGAACTATTGATATTCTTCGATTTTTGTGACCTGAGACCCCCTGACTGAGACCCCCCAGACTGGGAGCCCCTTCAAGGCGGCCCCGGCCCGCTCAAGTCTGGGAGCCAAACGTCGAAAGTGCTCCACGAAGTTCCACCGGCTTGCTTAAAAGCATAGAAAGTCTGATATTGGTGTCGATTCTCTTAATAATTACTAAACTAAAATTAGAGAATCGCTGTCTTTTACTAAAAGGCAGTGCGAGAAAAGGACGGCTATAGCTATGAACTAAGTTAGAGATGTCAAACTAGTTTACGCCTTGCGCATCACCGTGTTTTTAATCGACATGTTTTTACGTGTACACTTAATTTGTATGGAATTATAAGTTCAACTAAATTTGACAGCTCTAATTTACGTCCGTCTCTTTCTTGTTTTATTAGAGAGAAAAAGATAGGAATAGCTTAAATTAAGTTTAGTTCGTACAAAACAGAATCCGCACCAATGTCAATTTCAATTGATTGTTGCCGACTTCATAAGGTGATTGGAAACAAGATTTTTTTTTTAAGTTTTTTGAAAATTTAGGTATTGTCTTTGAAAATTCCCTGTTTGGTTTCCGGGTAGTAGAATAGAACCAACCCGTCTGGTCCCTCGGGTGTCGTAGAAGGCGACTAAGGGAAAAGCCGCAGGACTTTTTCATTTGTCTCCGGCGAATAAGCATAACTATTTCCAAACTTAAGCTTCTCTTGTACGCACATGCATACAATTACTGTTGATTCCGTTTACACTACAGATTCCTCTTTGAAGATGCAGGGACTTTCAATAATTTCAGGGACTGCAGTTTTGAGTGGGCGGTAGTAGTTTACTTGGTCACATTTCCACACATTCCCATATCACATAACGGTGGTATGTTAATTTTTCACATTATTTCCATATCAAATAATGGTGGTAATTTTTGGCTAGTTTTGTTCTGTCTCCCGCTTGATTAGGAGGGAAGTGGAAATTATGTTTTTCTTACTCCTTCGCTGTCTTTTCTGATTAATTTCGTTGCGGGACCCAAGACAGTTTAATCGTTTCTCTGGGACTCGTCGAGCTTCATTGCCTCGGCGTTTTTTTCTGGATGTTAAATTGTCACATTATTCCCATAACAACTTATGTTGGTAAAATGTTAAATTTTCACATTATTCCCATATCACATAAGGATGGTATGTTAATTTTTCACATTATTCCCATATCACAAAATGTTGGTATGTTAAATTTTCACATTATTCCCATATCACAGAACGGTGGTATGTTAATTTTTTACATTATTCCCATATCACAAAATGTTGGTATGTTAAATTTTCACATTATTCCCATATCACATAACGGTGATATGTTAAATTTTCACATTATTCCCATATCACAAAACGGTGGTATGTTAATTTTTCACATTATTTCCATATCAGATAACGGTGGTATGTTAAATTTTACATTTTAACTCATAGCATTATGATAGTATGTCAAATTTTCACATTATTCCCAGACGTAGAGAAAAAAAAGGGTTTTTGGAACTGATATAATGTTCAGCATCATGGCAGTCCTTTTTAACAACGTCTGTTTTTTTTACAATTGATAGGAGCGTAAGCGATGATGTAGTGGAAGATGGAGCACGCTTGCCTATAAGTAACCTACTAACACTTGTCAGTAATTTTTTGTATAATAATATAAACGAATTAACTTGAAATATTTCCCATTCTATGATATTTTCATAGTGTGGTACATGGCTGTTTCCCCAACCAATTTCTCTTTGACAATGCAGAGATCGTGTAACTTTATCAATGTTCAATTACATATTCACATTACTTTTAACGTGTATCTCTAATATTCCTACGTTAGATATTTCTCTTTCAAGATGGAGGAACTGTCTAATTTAGTCAATTTCTAATGTTCCCTGATCACTCATTTTAATGCCCATAAATATTTCCAATTCAAGTGCGTTTTCATGGTACAATATATACTTGTTTGTTATTAAAAGGGTATGTTATTTCGATTTCCAATTTTAACATTTTTCCCATATTCACTGTGGTATGTTAAATTAATGTCATTAAATCGTCAATAAAATTGAACATATCATAAATATTTCTCAATCCATGATAAATTTACATTGTATGGTAAATGACTGTTTCCGCAACAGATTTCTCTTTGAGAATGTAGGCGAGACTGTCTAACTTTGTCAATGTTCTATGTACGTGTATCTTATTATATATCTCTGTTCGTTTGAAACATTCGTCTTTCATTGAGCTGACAAAGAGTCAGGTTATCCATTTATGTCTTACTACTTGTAATTTCAATTTTTACCATTCCATGAGGTTTTAATGGTGTGATAAACAGTCTTTGTAAAGAATTCTATCACTTCCATGAGAACAATCTGTCTTTGGCGTGTATCCTCGAAAACCCATATAGCTGTAAGACGTAGAGGAAAAAAAGGGTGTTGGGAACTAATATAATGTTCAGCATCATGGCAGTCCTTTTTAACAACGTCTATTTTTTACAGTTAAGACGCTATTAGCTGCCAATGATCTTGAGTGGTTAGCTTGCGTATTTTGCGCTGAGCTCACGTAACGCGTCGTATGTCCACCCAGTAATAGGACTCGCCCATCAAGGAGCGCTGTCCGAAATTAAACGCATTATTAGTTTATTACACATAAAACAACAAGTATTAAACTAAAACACTAAGACTAAATTATAAATAATTAAATGGTGAAGGTTTCATAAAAATACGCTTTATAGTTTTTGCGTGATTCTCAATTTTTTATCCGCGTTAGACCTAACTTTGCAAATTAATTACACTATGTTATAAAAATATAATTTCAAATATTCTGAGATCAAGTTACGACGGAAATTGTCTAGAGTAACATATATTTTTTTCAAAGAAATAAGACTAGTCGTTTAGACGTGATGTTCAAATAAAAACCATTAATAGTCGTATAATTGCGCCTTAATAGGGGCGTAAGCGATGATGTCGAAGATGGAGCACGCTTGCCTGGAAGTAACCTAATAACTCTTGTCAGAAATTCGTTGTTTATGAATAAAAACGAATTAACTATAGATATTTCCCATTTCATGATGTTTTCATGGTATGGTAATTCCTTTTCCACTTCAGACTTGTCTTTGAAGATGCAGGCACCGCCAACTTTTATCAATATTAAAAGGGAATGTACAAGTGATGAAAGTCCTGTTTATTTTATTATTGTTGATAGGCACGCGTTTAACCACTATGTCACCTGATGGTAAGCGATGATGTGGTCGTTTGCGATTCCATGAACGAATTTTGGTTTGACTTCTTCATTAAAACCAATTTGAGGATGAGGGTTCAATGGATTTCATTTTGAGAGTACAGGGATCATATAACTTTATCAATTTTCATTTTATGTACCATCATTATATATCACGCATTTAAAGTCCAAATTTGTCTTTGAGGATGCAGCATGGGCATTGGTAATATTGTCATGTTAAGTGTCAAAACTATACATGGCGATGGTCCATATTCAAAATAAAGCACAGACAGCTTAATTTTTTTAATATAAAAGTGTTCGTAGCATTTCTAAGTGATTTAATTATATAATACCTCAATCAATCTGCCTCGCCATTTCCGAACTATCTTGGGGTCGGCTTCCAGTCTAACCGGATACAGTTAGATATACATAGCTAGTAATATATATAGCTAGAATACCTGTATTTTGAAATATAATACCTCCCCAAACGAAATTATTTCCAAAGAGTTCTAAGCCTATCTAATTTAATACTGCCTTATATAAAACATACCATATTATGAATATAAATTTACCATAACTGTTTCTCATTCTGTGATATTTTCATAGTATGGTAAATGGCTGTTTCCGCAACAGATTTCTCTTTGAGAATTCAGGGAACGTGTAACTTTATCAATGTTCAATTTACGTATCCACATTACATGTAAAGTATGCCACTTATGTTCCTCCGTTAAACATTTCTCTTTCGGGATGGAGGAACCGTCTAATTTGGTCAATTTCTAATGTTCCTTGATCACTCATTTTAATAAACATAAATATTTCCCATTTAATGGTGTTTTCATGGTATGGTAATGGCTGGTCTCTCATAGGATTTCTTTTTGAGAATGCAGGGAACGTCTTACGAGTACTTTATAAATTTTCTATTTAGGTGTATCTGATCGTTGAGCATCTATCTATAATGGATATTGTTATGAAAAAAGTGTCATGTTATCCATGTATTTCTTTATTCTTCATTACAGCAGATTCGATGGTGCGGTATCAACTAATTGCAATCCTTATTTGCTGAGCCCAAGTATGGACTGCAATTGTGCAGAATGAATTGCATTGATTGAATTGTCTTGTAACGTGTCGGTCTTGTCGATGGTCCATAATCCAAAAGAGCAAAGCCAGTCTAAATCTATCAATGTTAAAGTGTTAATCTTTAAGTCGCTGAATTCTAAAGATTTCCGCTCATATTTCTTAATCATCATCTTCAATTTTTTGGTTCTCGGACATGCCGGTTTTCTCACGATGTTTTTTGTTTTTTTTTTGTCGAGCTCAAGTGTGGAAATGGCCATTGATCCAATTTCTATATTATATACATCGTGTTCACCCTACATAATGCTAGTCCATTATCGTAAAAGGGAGCTTGTGTTTTTCTTTGGGTAGTAGGAATACGTTCAAGCTTACTCGTATGCTCTTGCACTTGCACACTTAAGCATACAAGTGTTTAATTCTTTCCCACTTCAAATTTCTCTTTGAAGTCGCATGGACTGCTAACTTTTGTAACACAGAATTTAGCACAGGGGTTTTATTAAATGAAATTCAAACAATCTCAGTAAATTACTTTAAATAGATATTTATAGAAATCACAGTAACTTATTTAAACTGAAATCTGTTATGATTTAGTCACACGAAAATCGAATTAATAATCACTAATCAATATAAATGATTATTCAACTACCTTCAATATTCGATATTAGATACAATATAAATCAAAAGTGTAGCTATACTTATCGGGTTTTAATTATCAGCGCAAACAGTAATACAATCAAATAGCAAGTTGACGGAGGTTCGATCTGGTCCGTGTCTTCGTGAGAAAAAGAGGACGAGAATGACGTGCAACCTTATTTAAGCACCAATTCCCGTCATGGCGTCTTGAAGTGCGTGGAGGGGCTTGACAGCGATGAGGGCACGCCGACTACTGTGTTGCCAGCGTCTTAGCTGGCCAGTATAGATGTTACACTTTTATCAATATTTAACCCGTCAGCGCCCGTCGCGCGCGAAACTCGCACATCTGGCATACCCGCGCTATTTTCCCGCCATTGACATGTTTATGACTTTGTTTACATAAAACGGTTCGCTGACGCTTCTATTGGTGCTAGGCACTTGAAGTTTTTTTTATTGGGTTGTTGAATAAACAGACCTTATCATAAAATGTAAACAATACTTGTGTTACGAGAGTTGAATTCTAATCAAATGCTGTTATCAACGATTTCGCGGGAATAGTATTTGTTCACGTATTAGGTTCATTTCTGATAAAACCACTGTATCAATTTACACGAAATTTTGCATGTTATACTATGAATATACAAGTAGTTTAATAACAATGTTTTTTTTTGTAGAGTCCGATACAATATTTTCCTATTATTCATTCTCAAACTTCATATCACGAAAACCAAACCAAGTAACGGCTTTTTCAAATTACGTTACTGTGTTTGCGTTGCGTTTTGTGATGCGTTTTTTTTCTAGTACTATGTAATAACTACCTAACAATAAATAAATACCTTCACACTGTGTTCAAACACACAGAAAGTCACATCATTCACCCTCACAATAACAATGTAAACAAAACCGTTTGACCTTGACAAGAAATGTCATAACGTAATCATTTTTCAAAATATTTATCTAAAACGATGTTATAATGACGTAATAACAACATAGTAATGAATATATAAACACAACATATCACATAAACAAACACGAAACTAATTAAAACACACAATATCAACAAATTGTCGTCCGCCGTTGACAAACATAAACATGCAAATATAAACATTTTTTAAAAAATTTCAAAACAGTATTTCTCTATGGAAATGTTTGTAAAAGTACGAAACTATCACGTTCCGAGTGTGTAAAAATTTCCACAGGAATATGACGTTTCGTTATGTAATCATAGAGGTTAAAAGAACGCGTGCCACCCGCGGTCCGAAAGGGCCTTACGGGCAGTGGTCTGTATTCCGTGTTCGCGGTCCGAAAGGGCCTTACGGGAGCTGACGGGAGGATGGGAAACAAAGAGTGGATATGATCCTGTTTTGTGTTTTACGATCACCTTGGGTTTGACTTTTTCGTTAAAGCAGATTCGAGGGTGAGGGTATAATTAATTTCTATTCTATTATTGCGGTGCACGTTGTACTTGATTAAGTTTCAACAAAAGATTTCAGTTTGAAAATGCAAAGAACGTAAGCTTCATTATAAAAATTCTACTTCGTCAGACTTTAGAGTGCGAGAAAACGTTTTGTCCTGTATATTCTAATTCAATTGACGATTCTATGAAATCCGCCGATCTTCAGTGAGGGAACAGCGAGACTGGCTAACTTTGAGAGATTTCTTAACATGACCTTTCTAGTGATGAGCCCGTCTTACTTTATCAATTTAAAAGTGTTCGAACAACATTCTTTTTAGTGTAATTGGGTGTAATTGTTTCACTTATCCGGTACCATATTGTGTGAAGAGCTTCTTGTTACAGTATTACAGATTTCTTTTTCAAGATGAAAATACCATTTTACTTTATCAATAAAGAACTATTGATATTCTTCGATTTTTGTGACCTCTTAAGATTCCCGAATATCTCCTTTAATGTTCATAGAAATTACCCATTTCATGGTGTTTTCATGGTATAATATATACTTGTTTGTTATTACAGGAGTATGTTATTTTGATTTCCAATTTTTACAGTTTTCCCATAACATAATATATCATTGTGGGATGTTTAATTTACGGTCAGTAATTTGATGTGTAATGACACAATCGAATTAACCATAAATATTTCCCATTCTATGATATTTTCATGGTATGGTAATGGCTGTTTTCTCATTAGATTTCTCTTTGAGAATGCAGGGAACTTTTCCATTTACGTGTATCTGTTCGTTGAAAATCTATCTATAATGGATTTTGTGATGAACAAAGTGTCATGTTATCCATTTATTTCTTATTTCTTCGTTACAGCAGACTCGATGGTACGGTAGCAAATAATTGCAAACCTTATTTGCTGAGCCCAATTATGGACTGCAATTGTGCAGAATGAATTGCATTGATTGAATTGTCTTGTAACGTGTTGGTCTTGTCGATGGTCCATAATCCAATACAGCAAAGACAGTCTACTTCAATCAATGTTTAGGTTTTCGAGACTGCCTAACTTTGAGAGATTTCTTAACAAGACCTTTCTAGTGATGAGCCCGTCTTTCTTTATCAATTTAAAAGTGTTCGTAGAACAATCTTAATGTAATTGGGTGCAATTGTTTCACTAACCCGGTACCATATTGTGTTAAGAGTTTCTATTTACAGCATTACAGATTTCTTTTTCATTATGGAAATACCATTTTACTTTATCAATAAAGAACTATTGATATTCTTCGATTTTTGTGACCTCTTAAGATTCTCGAATATCTCCTTCTTCTAATTCATTTTCTGAGCAAATAGCTCTTCAGCTTTGAAACATCGGCAAGGTACCTCTTTCGGTAATACTATTAAAAACATCTGACTCTAAGCTGGTCACCGCCTCAATGAACGTGCCCACACCGGTGTCCCGCAAAGGGCCATGGACCGCACGACCCCCGCGTTGAGGCTACGGCAGGAGGTATTTGGACCCCCCAGACTGGGAGCCCCACTTCAAGGCGGCCCCGGCCCGCTCAAGTCTGGGAGCCAAACGTCGAAAGTGCTCCACGAAGTTCCACCGGCTTGCTTAAAAGCATAGAAAGTCTGATATTGTCAATTTCAATTGATTGTTGCCGACTTCATAAGGTGATTGGAAACAAGAATTTTTTTTTAAGTTTTTTGAAAATTTAGGTATTGTCTTTGAAAATTCCCTGTTTGGTTTCCGGGTAGTAGAATAGAACCAACCCGTCTGGTCCCTCGGGTGTCGTAGAAGGCGACTAAGGGAAAAGCCGCAGGACTTTTTCATTTGTCTCCGGCGAATAAGCATAACTATTTCCAAACTTAAGCTTCTCTTGTACGCACATGCATACAATTACTGTTGATTCCGTTTACACTACAGATTCCTCTTTGAAGATGCAGCGACTTTCAATAATTTCAGGGACTGCAGTTTTGAGTGGGCGGTAGTAGTTTACTTGGTCACATTTCCACACATTCCCATATCACATAACGGTGGTATGTTAATTTTTCACATTATTTCCATATCAAATAATGGTGGTAATTTTTGGCTAGTTTTGTTCTGTCTCCCGCTTGATTAGGAGGGAAGTGGAAATTATGTTTTTCTTACTCCTTCGCTGTCTTTTCTGATTAATTTCGTTGCGGGACCCAAGACAGTTTAATCGTTTCTCTGGGACTCGTCGAGCTTCATTGCCTCGGCGTTTTTTTCTGGATGTTAAATTTTTACATTATTCCCATAACAACTTATGTTGGTAAAATGTTAAATTTTCACATTATTCCCATATCACATAAGGATGGTATGTTAATTTTTCACATTATTCCCATATCACAAAATGTTGGTATGTTAAATTTTCACATTATTCCCATATCACAGAACGGTGGTATGTTAATTTTTCACATTATTCCCATATCACAAAATGTTGGTATGTTAAATTTTCACATTATTCCCATATCACATAACGGTGGTATGTTAAATTTTCACATTATTCCCATATCACAAAACGGTGGTATGTTAATTTTTCACATTATTTCCATATCAGATAACGGTGGTATGTTAAATTTCACATTTAACTCATAGCATTATGATAGTATGTCAAATTTTCACATTATTCCCAGACGTAGAGAAAAAAAAGGGTTTTTGGAACTGATATAATGTTCAGCATCATGGCAGTCCTTTTTAACAACGTCTGTTTTTTTTACAATTGATAGGAGCGTAAGCGATGATGTAGTGGAAGATGGAGCACGCTTGCCTATAAGTAACCTACTAACACTTGTCAGTAATTTTTTGTATAATAATATAAACGAATTAACTTGAAATATTTCCCATTCTATGATATTTTCATAGTGTGGTACATGGCTGTTTCCCCAACCAATTTCTCTTTGACAATGCAGAGATCGTGTAACTTTATCAATGTTCAATTACATATTCACATTACTTTTAACGTGTATCTCTAATATTCCTACGTTAGATATTTCTCTTTCAAGATGGAGGAACTGTCTAATTTAGTCAATTTCTAATGTTCCCTGATCACTCATTTTAATGCCCATAAATATTTCCAATTCAAGTGCGTTTTCATGGTACAATATATACTTGTTTGTTATTACAAGGGTATGTTATTTCGATTTCCAATTTTAACACTTTTCCCATATTCACTGTGGTATGTTAAATTAATGTCATTAAATCGTCAATAAAATTGAACATACCATAAATATTTCTCATTCCATGATAAATTTACATTGTATGGTAAATGACTGTTTCCGCAACAGATTTCTCTTTGAGAATGTAGGCGAGACTGTCTAACTTTGTCAATGTTCTATGTACGTGTATCTTATTATATATCTCTGTTCGTTTGGAACATTCGTCTTTCATTGAGCTGACAAAGAGTCAGGTTATCCATTTATGTCTTACTACTTGTAATTTCAATTTTTACCATTCCATGAGGTTTTAATGGTGTGATAAACAGTCTTTGTAAAGAATTCTATCACTTCCATGAGAACAATCTGTCTTTGGCGTGTATCCTCGAAAACCCATATAGCTGTAAGACGTAGAGGAAAAAAAGGGTGTTGGGAACTAATATAATGTTCAGCATCATGGCAGTCCTTTTTAACAACGTCTATTTTTTACAGTTAAGACGCTATTAGCTGCCAATGATCTTGAGTGGTTAGCTTGCGTATTTTGCGCTGAGCTCACGTAACGCGTCGTATGTCCACCCAGTAATAGGACTCGCCCATCAAGGAGCGCTGTCCGAAATTAAACGCATTATTAGTTTATTACACATAAAACAACAAGTATTAAACTAAAACACTAAGACTAAATTATAAATAATTAAATGGTGAAGGTTTCATAAAAATACGCTTTATAGTTTTTGCGTGATTCTCAATTTTTTATCCGCGTTAGACCTAACTTTGCAAATTAATTACACTATGTTATAAAAATATAATTTCAAATATTCTGAGATCAAGTTACGACGGAAATTGTCTAGAGTAACATATATTTTTTTCAAAGAAATAAGACTAGTCGTTTAGACGTGATGTTCAAATAAAAACCATTAATAGTCGTATAATTGCGCCTTAATAGGGGCGTAAGCGATGATGTCGAAGATGGAGCACGCTTGCCTGGAAGTAACCTAATAACTCTTGTCAGAAATTCGTTGTTTATGAATAAAAACGAATTAACTATAGATATTTCCCATTTCATGATGTTTTCATGGTATGGTAATTCCTTTTCCACTTCAGACTTGTCTTTGAAGATGCAGGCACCGCCAACTTTTATCAATATTAAAAGGGAATGTACAAGTGATGAAAGTCCTGTTTATTTTATTATTGTTGATAGGCACGCGTTTAACCACTATGTCACCTGATGGTAAGCGATGATGTGGTCGTTTGCGATTCCATGAACGAATTTTGGTTTGACTTCTTCATTAAAACCAATTTGAGGATGAGGGTTCAATGGATTTCATTTTGAGAGTACAGGGATCATATAACTTTATCAATTTTCATTTTATGTACCATCATTATATATCACGCATTTAAAGTCCAAATTTGTCTTTGAGGATGCAGCATGGGCATTGGTAATATTGTCATGTTAAGTGTCAAAACTATACATGGCGATGGTCCATATTCAAAATAAAGCACAGACAGCTTAATTTTTTTAATATAAAAGTGTTCGTAGCATTTCTAAGTGATTTAATTATATAATACCTCAATCAATCTGCCTCGCCATTTCCGAACTATCTTGGGGTCGGCTTCCAGTCTAACCGGATACAGTTAGATATACATAGCTAGTAATATATATAGCTAGAATACCTGTATTTTGAAATATAATACCTCCCCAAACGAAATTATTTCCAAAGAGTTCTAAGCCTATCTAATTTAATACTGCCTTATATAAAACATACCATATTATGAATATAAATTTACCATAACTGTTTCTCATTCTGTGATATTTTCATAGTATGGTAAATGGCTGTTTCCGCAACAGATTTCTCTTTGAGAATTCAGGGAACGTGTAACTTTATCAATGTTCAATTTACGTATCCACATTACATGTAAAGTATGCCACTTATGTTCCTCCGTTAAACATTTCTCTTTCGGGATGGAGGAACCGTCTAATTTGGTCAATTTCTAATGTTCCTTGATCACTCATTTTAATAAACATAAATATTTCCCATTTAATGGTGTTTTCATGGTATGGTAATGGCTGGTCTCTCATAGGATTTCTTTTTGAGAATGCAGGGAACGTCTTACGAGTACTTTATAAATTTTCTATTTAGGTGTATCTGATCGTTGAGCATCTATCTATAATGGATATTGTTATGAAAAAAGTGTCATGTTATCCATGTATTTCTTTATTCTTCATTACAGCAGATTCGATGGTGCGGTATCAACTAATTGCAATCCTTATTTGCTGAGCCCAAGTATGGACTGCAATTGTGCAGAATGAATTGCATTGATTGAATTGTCTTGTAACGTGTCGGTCTTGTCGATGGTCCATAATCCAAAAGAGCAAAGCCAGTCTAAATCTATCAATGTTAAAGTGTTAATCTTTAAGTCGCTGAATTCTAAAGATTTCCGCTCATATTTCTTAATCATCATCTTCAATTTTTTGGTTCTCGGACATGCCGGTTTTCTCACGATGTTTTTTGTTTTTTTTTTGTCGAGCTCAAGTGTGGAAATGGCCATTGATCCAATTTCTATATTATATACATCGTGTTCACCCTACATAATGCTAGTCCATTATCGTAAAAGGGAGCTTGTGTTTTTCTTTGGGTAGTAGGAATACGTTCAAGCTTACTCGTATGCTCTTGCACTTGCACACTTAAGCATACAAGTGTTTAATTCTTTCCCACTTCAAATTTCTCTTTGAAGTCGCATGGACTGCTAACTTTTGTAACACAGAATTTAGCACAGGGGTTTTATTAAATGAAATTCAAACAATCTCAGTAAATTACTTTAAATAGATATTTATAGAAATCACAGTAACTTATTTAAACTGAAATCTGTTATGATTTAGTCACACGAAAATCGAATTAATAATCACTAATCAATATAAATGATTATTCAACTACCTTCAATATTCGATATTAGATACAATATAAATCAAAAGTGTAGCTATACTTATCGGGTTTTAATTATCAGCGCAAACAGTAATACAATCAAATAGCAAGTTGACGGAGGTTCGATCTGGTCCGTGTCTTCGTGAGAAAAAGAGGACGAGAATGACGTGCAACCTTATTTAAGCACCAATTCCCGTCATGGCGTCTTGAAGTGCGTGGAGGGGCTTGACAGCGATGAGGGCACGCCGACTACTGTGTTGCCAGCGTCTTAGCTGGCCAGTATAGATGTTACACTTTTATCAATATTTAACCCGTCAGCGCCCGTCGCGCGCGAAACTCGCACATCTGGCATACCCGCGCTATTTTCCCGCCATTGACATGTTTATGACTTTGTTTACATAAAACGGTTCGCTGACGCTTCTATTGGTGCTAGGCACTTGAAGTTTTTTTTATTGGGTTGTTGAATAAACAGACCTTATCATAAAATGTAAACAATACTTGTGTTACGAGAGTTGAATTCTAATCAAATGCTGTTATCAACGATTTCGCGGGAATAGTATTTGTTCACGTATTAGGTTCATTTCTGATAAAACCACTGTATCAATTTACACGAAATTTTGCATGTTATACTATGAATATACAAGTAGTTTAATAACAATGTTTTTTTTTGTAGAGTCCGATACAATATTTTCCTATTATTCATTCTCAAACTTCATATCACGAAAACCAAACCAAGTAACGGCTTTTTCAAATTACGTTACTGTGTTTGCGTTGCGTTTTGTGATGCGTTTTTTTTCTAGTACTATGTAATAACTACCTAACAATAAATAAATACCTTCACACTGTGTTCAAACACACAGAAAGTCACATCATTCACCCTCACAATAACAATGTAAACAAAACCGTTTGACCTTGACAAGAAATGTCATAACGTAATCATTTTTCAAAATATTTATCTAAAACGATGTTATAATGACGTAATAACAACATAGTAATGAATATATAAACACAACATATCACATAAACAAACACGAAACTAATTAAAACACACAATATCAACAAATTGTCGTCCGCCGTTGACAAACATAAACATGCAAATATAAACATTTTTTAAAAAATTTCAAAACAGTATTTCTCTATGGAAATGTTTGTAAAAGTACGAAACTATCACGTTCCGAGTGTGTAAAAATTTCCACAGGAATATGACGTTTCGTTATGTAATCATAGAGGTTAAAAGAACGCGTGCCACCCGCGGTCCGAAAGGGCCTTACGGGCAGTGGTCTGTATTCCGTGTTCGCGGTCCGAAAGGGCCTTACGGGAGCTGACGGGAGGATGGGAAACAAAGAGTGGATATGATCCTGTTTTGTGTTTTACGATCACCTTGGGTTTGACTTTTTCGTTAAAGCAGATTCGAGGGTGAGGGTATAATTAATTTCTATTCTATTATTGCGGTGCACGTTGTACTTGATTAAGTTTCAACAAAAGATTTCAGTTTGAAAATGCAAAGAACGTAAGCTTCATTATAAAAATTCTACTTCGTCAGACTTTAGAGTGCGAGAAAACGTTTTGTCCTGTATATTCTAATTCAATTGACGATTCTATGAAATCCGCCGATCTTCAGTGAGGGAACAGCGAGACTGGCTAACTTTGAGAGATTTCTTAACATGACCTTTCTAGTGATGAGCCCGTCTTACTTTATCAATTTAAAAGTGTTCGAACAACATTCTTTTTAGTGTAATTGGGTGTAATTGTTTCACTTATCCGGTACCATATTGTGTGAAGAGCTTCTTGTTACAGTATTACAGATTTCTTTTTCAAGATGAAAATACCATTTTACTTTATCAATAAAGAACTATTGATATTCTTCGATTTTTGTGACCTCTTAAGATTCCCGAATATCTCCTTTAATGTTCATAGAAATTACCCATTTCATGGTGTTTTCATGGTATAATATATACTTGTTTGTTATTACAGGAGTATGTTATTTTGATTTCCAATTTTTACAGTTTTCCCATAACATAATATATCATTGTGGGATGTTTAATTTACGGTCAGTAATTTGATGTGTAATGACACAATCGAATTAACCATAAATATTTCCCATTCTATGATATTTTCATGGTATGGTAATGGCTGTTTTCTCATTAGATTTCTCTTTGAGAATGCAGGGAACTTTTCCATTTACGTGTATCTGTTCGTTGAAAATCTATCTATAATGGATTTTGTGATGAACAAAGTGTCATGTTATCCATTTATTTCTTATTTCTTCGTTACAGCAGACTCGATGGTACGGTAGCAAATAATTGCAAACCTTATTTGCTGAGCCCAATTATGGACTGCAATTGTGCAGAATGAATTGCATTGATTGAATTGTCTTGTAACGTGTTGGTCTTGTCGATGGTCCATAATCCAATACAGCAAAGACAGTCTACTTCAATCAATGTTTAGGTTTTCGAGACTGCCTAACTTTGAGAGATTTCTTAACAAGACCTTTCTAGTGATGAGCCCGTCTTTCTTTATCAATTTAAAAGTGTTCGTAGAACAATCTTAATGTAATTGGGTGCAATTGTTTCACTAACCCGGTACCATATTGTGTTAAGAGTTTCTATTTACAGCATTACAGATTTCTTTTTCATTATGGAAATACCATTTTACTTTATCAATAAAGAACTATTGATATTCTTCGATTTTTGTGACCTCTTAAGATTCTCGAATATCTCCTTCTTCTAATTCATTTTCTGAGCAAATAGCTCTTCAGCTTTGAAACATCGGCAAGGTACCTCTTTCGGTAATACTATTAAAAACATCTGACTCTAAGCTGGTCACCGCCTCAATGAACGTGCCCACACCGGTGTCCCGCAAAGGGCCATGGACCGCACGACCCCCGCGTTGAGGCTACGGCAGGAGGTATTTGGACCCCCCAGACTGGGAGCCCCACTTCAAGGCGGCCCCGGCCCGCTCAAGTCTGGGAGCCAAACGTCGAAAGTGCTCCACGAAGTTCCACCGGCTTGCTTAAAAGCATAGAAAGTCTGATATTGTCAATTTCAATTGATTGTTGCCGACTTCATAAGGTGATTGGAAACAAGAATTTTTTTTTAAGTTTTTTGAAAATTTAGGTATTGTCTTTGAAAATTCCCTGTTTGGTTTCCGGGTAGTAGAATAGAACCAACCCGTCTGGTCCCTCGGGTGTCGTAGAAGGCGACTAAGGGAAAAGCCGCAGGACTTTTTCATTTGTCTCCGGCGAATAAGCATAACTATTTCCAAACTTAAGCTTCTCTTGTACGCACATGCATACAATTACTGTTGATTCCGTTTACACTACAGATTCCTCTTTGAAGATGCAGCGACTTTCAATAATTTCAGGGACTGCAGTTTTGAGTGGGCGGTAGTAGTTTACTTGGTCACATTTCCACACATTCCCATATCACATAACGGTGGTATGTTAATTTTTCACATTATTTCCATATCAAATAATGGTGGTAATTTTTGGCTAGTTTTGTTCTGTCTCCCGCTTGATTAGGAGGGAAGTGGAAATTATGTTTTTCTTACTCCTTCGCTGTCTTTTCTGATTAATTTCGTTGCGGGACCCAATACAGTTTAATCGTTTCTCTGGGACTCGTCGAGCTTCATTGCCTCGGCGTTTTTTTCTGGATGTTAAATTTTTACATTATTCCCATAACAACTTATGTTGGTAAAATGTTAAATTTTCACATTATTCCCATATCACATAAGGATGGTATGTTAATTTTTCACATTATTCCCATATCACAAAATGTTGGTATGTTAAATTTTCACATTATTCCCATATCACAGAACGGTGGTATGTTAATTTTTCACATTATTCCCATATCACAAAATGTTGGTATGTTAAATTTTCACATTATTCCCATATCACATAACGGTGGTATGTTAAATTTTCACATTATTCCCATATCACAAAACGGTGGTATGTTAATTTTTCACATTATTTCCATATCAGATAACGGTGGTATGTTAAATTTCACATTTAACTCATAGCATTATGATAGTATGTCAAATTTTCACATTATTCCCAGACGTAGAGAAAGAAAAGGGTTTTTGGAACTGATATAATGTTCAGCATCATGGCAGTCCTTTTTAACAACGTCTGTTTTTTTTACAATTGATAGGAGCGTAAGCGATGATGTAGTGGAAGATGGAGCACGCTTGCCTATAAGTAACCTACTAACACTTGTCAGTAATTTTTTGTATAATAATATAAACGAATTAACTTGAAATATTTCCCATTCTATGATATTTTCATAGTGTGGTACATGGCTGTTTCCCCAACCAATTTCTCTTTGACAATGCAGAGATCGTGTAACTTTATCAATGTTCAATTACATATTCACATTACTTTTAACGTGTATCTCTAATATTCCTACGTTAGATATTTCTCTTTCAAGATGGAGGAACTGTCTAATTTAGTCAATTTCTAATGTTCCCTGATCACTCATTTTAATGCCCATAAATATTTCCAATTCAAGTGCGTTTTCATGGTACAATATATACTTGTTTGTTATTACAAGGGTATGTTATTTCGATTTCCAATTTTAACACTTTTCCCATATTCACTGTGGTATGTTAAATTAATGTCATTAAATCGTCAATAAAATTGAACATACCATAAATATTTCTCATTCCATGATAAATTTACATTGTATGGTAAATGACTGTTTCCGCAACAGATTTCTCTTTGAGAATGTAGGCGAGACTGTCTAACTTTGTCAATGTTCTATGTACGTGTATCTTATTATATATCTCTGTTCGTTTGGAACATTCGTCTTTCATTGAGCTGACAAAGAGTCAGGTTATCCATTTATGTCTTACTACTTGTAATTTCAATTTTTACCATTCCATGAGGTTTTAATGGTGTGATAAACAGTCTTTGTAAAGAATTCTATCACTTCCATGAGAACAATCTGTCTTTGGCGTGTATCCTC
The DNA here is from genome assembly GCA_951329385.1 of Polia nebulosa. Taxonomy (NCBI): domain Eukaryota; kingdom Metazoa; phylum Arthropoda; class Insecta; order Lepidoptera; family Noctuidae; genus Polia; species Polia nebulosa. The sequence goes on along the minus strand of OX589587.1, from coordinate 2,955,979 downwards.
GAAAACCCATATAGCTGTAAGACGTAGAGGAAAAAAAGGGTGTTGGGAACTAATATAATGTTCAGCATCATGGCAGTCCTTTTTAACAACGTCTATTTTTTACAGTTAAGACGCTATTAGCTGCCAATGATCTTGAGTGGTTAGCTTGCGTATTTTGCGCTGAGCTCACGTAACGCGTCGTATGTCCACCCAGTAATAGGACTCGCCCATCAAGGAGCGCTGTCCGAAATTAAACGCATTATTAGTTTATTACACATAAAACAACAAGTATTAAACTAAAACACTAAGACTAAATTATAAATAATTAAATGGTGAAGGTTTCATAAAAATACGCTTTATAGTTTTTGCGTGATTCTCAATTTTTTATCCGCGTTAGACCTAACTTTGCAAATTAATTACACTATGTTATAAAAATATAATTGCAAATATTCTGAGATCAAGTTACGACGGAAATTGTCTAGAGTAACATATATTTTTTTCAAAGAAATAAGACTAGTCGTTTAGACGTGATGTTCAAATAAAAACCATTAATAGTCGTATAATTGCGCCTTAATAGGGGCGTAAGCGATGATGTCGAAGATGGAGCACGCTTGCCTGGAAGTAACCTAATAACTCTTGTCAGAAATTCGTTGTTTATGAATAAAAACGAATTAACTATAGATATTTCCCATTTCATGATGTTTTCATGGTATGGTAATTCCTTTTCCACTTCAGACTTCTCTTTGAAGATGCAGGCACCGCCAACTTTTATCAATATTAAAAGGGAATGTACAAGTGATGAAAGTCCTGTTTATTTTATTATTGTTATTAGGCACGCGTTTAACCACTATGTCACCTGATGGTAAGCGATGATGTGGTCGTTTGCGATTCCATGAACGAATTTTGGTTTGACTTCTTCATTAAAACCAATTTGAGGATGAGGGTTCAATGGATTTCATTTTGAGAGTACAGGGATCATATAACTTTATCAATTTTCATTTTATGTACCATCATTATACATCACGCATTTAAAGTCCAAATTTGTCTTTGAGGATGCAGCATGGGCATTGGTAATATTGTCATGTTAAGTGTCAAAACTATACATGGCGATGGTCCATATTCAAAATAAAGCACAGACAGCTTAATTTTTTTAATATAAAAGTGTTCGTAGCATTTCTAAGTGATTTAATTATATAATACCTCAATCAATCTGCCTCGCCATTTCCGAACTATCTTGGGGTCGGCTTCCAGTCTAACCGGATACAGTTAGATATACATAGCTAGTAATATATATAGCTAGAATACCTGTATTTTGAAATATAATACCTCCCCAAACGAAATTATTTCCAAAGAGTTCTAAGCCTATCTAATTTAATACTGCCTTATATAAAACATACCATATTATGAATATGAATTTACCATAACTATTTCTCATTCTGTGATATTTTCATAGTATGGTAAATGGCTGTTTCCGCAACAGATTTCTCTTTGAGAATTCAGGGAACGTGTAACTTTATCAATGTTCAATTTACGTATCCACATTACAAGTAAGGTATGCCTCTTATGTTCCTCCGTTAAACATTTCTCTTTCGGGATGGAGGAACCGTCTAATTTGGTCAATTTCTAATGTTCCTTGATCACTCATTTTAATAAACATAAATATTTCCCATTTAATGGTGTTTTCATGGTATGGTAATGGCTGTTTTCTCATAGGATTTCTTTTTGAGAAAGCAGGGAACGTCTTACGTTATAAATTTTCTATTTAGGTGTATCTGATCGTTGAGCATCTATCTATAATGGATATTGTTATGAAAAAGTGTCATGTTATCCATGTATTTCTTTATTCTTCATTACAGCAGATTCGATGGTGCGGTAGCAAATAATTGCAATCCTTATTTGCTGAGCCCAAGTATGGACTGCAATTGTGCAGAATGAATTGCATTGATTGAATTGTCTTGTAACGTGTCGGTCTTGTCGATGGTCCATAATCCAAAAGAGCAAAGCCAGTCTAAATCTATCAATGTTAAAGTGTTCGTTGACTTCGTTGTTCGGGGTCCATCATGGCCGGTGCCTGCATGCCAAGGCGTAGCGGATAAATTCGTAACAGAGTTATCGCTCCCTTGGGCAGGCAAGGAAGGAACAGGGGTGGGTTTCAGTCAGTAAAAGTCTGACACTACCTCCTACTCCACCCAGAGCGTGAGCAGTCAGAGGATGATTTCCCAACACCATAAAAAAGGAGTCATAATCCATTTAATCTTTAAGTCGCTGGATTCCAAAGATTTCCGCTCATATTTCTTAATCATCATCTTCAATTTTTTGGTTCTCAGACATGCCGGTTTTCTCACGATGTTTTCTTTCACTGTATATATTTGTCGAGCTCAAGTGTGGAAATGGCCATTGATCCAATTTCTTTATTATATACATCGTGTTCACCCTACATAATGCTAGTCCATTATCGTAAAAGGGAGCTTGTGTTTTTCTTTGGGTAGTAGGAATACGTTCAAGCTTACTCGTATGCTCTTGCACTTGCACACTTAAGCATACAAGTGTTTAATTCTTTCCCACTTCAAATTTCTCTTTGAAGTCGCATGGACTGCTAACTTTTGTAACACAGAATTTAGCACAGGGGTTTTATTAAATGAAATTCAAACAATCTCAGTAAATTACTTTAAATAGATATTTATAGAAATCACAGTAACTTATGTAAACTGAAATCTGTTACAATTTAGTCACACGAAAATCGAATTAATAATCACTAATCAATATAAATGATTATTCAACTACCTTCAATATTCGATATTAGATACAATATAAATCAAAAGTGTAGCTATACTTATCGGGTTTTAATTATCAGCGCAAACAGTAATACAATCAAATAGCAAGTTGACGGAGGTTCGATCTGGTCCGTGTCTTCGTGAGAAAAAGAGGACGAGAATGACGTGCAACCTTATTTAAGCACCAATTCCCGTCATGGCGTCTTGAAGTGCGTGGAGGGGCTTGACAGCGATGAGGGCACGCCGACGACTGTGTTGCCAGCGTCTTAGCTGGCCAGTATAGATGTTATACACTTTTATCAATATTTAAAGGATGGGAAACAAAGAGTGGATATGATCCTGTTTTGTGTTTTACGATCACCTTGGGTTTGACTTTTTCGTTAAAGCAGATTCGAGGGTGAGGGTATAATTAATTTCTATTCTATTATTGCGGTGCACGTTGTACTTGATTAAGTTTCAACAAAAGATTTCAGTTTGAAAATGCAAAGAACGTAAGCTTCATTGTAAAAATTCTACTTCGTCAGACTTTAGAGTGCGAGAAAACGTTTTGTCCTGTATATTCTAATTCAATTGACGATTCTATGAAATCCGCCGATCTTCAGTGAGGGAACAGCGAGACTGGCTAACTTTGAGAGATTTCTTAACATGACCTTTCTAGTGATGAGCCCGTCTTACTTTATCAATTTAAAAGTGTTCGTAGAACAATCTTCTTAATGTAATTGGGTGCAATTGTTTCACTAACCCGGTACCATATTGTGTTAAGAGTTTCTATTTACAGCATTACAGATTTCTTTTTCATTATGGAAATACCATTTTACTTTATCAATAAAGAACTATTGATATTCTTCGATTTTTGTGACCTCTTAAGATTCCCGAATATCTCCTTCTTCTCATTCATTTTCTGAGCAAATAGCTCTTCAGCTTTGAAACATCGGCAAGGTACCTCTTTCGGTAATACTAATAAAAACATCTGACTCTAAGCTGGTCACCGCCTCAATGAACGTGCCCACACCGGTGTCCCGCAAAGGGCCATGGACCGCACGACCCCCGCGTTGAGGCTACGGCAGGAGGCATTTGGACCCCCCAGACTGGGAGCCCCTTCAAGGCGGCCCCGGCCCGCTCAAGTCTGGGAGCCAAACGTCGAAAGTGCTCCACGAAGTTCCACCGGCTTGCTTAAAAGCATAGAAAGTCTGATATTGTCAATTTCAATTGATTGTTGCCGACTTCATAAGGTGATTGAAAACAAGAATTTCTTTTTAAGTTTTTTGAAAATTTAGGTATTGTCTTTGAAAATTCCCTGTTTGGTTTCCGGGTAGTAGAATAGAACCAACCCGTCTGGTCCCTCGGGTGTCGTAGAAGGCGACTAAGGGAAAAGCCGCAGGACTTTTTCGTTTGTCTTCGGCGAATAAGCATAACTATTTCCAAACTTAAGCTTCTCTTGTACGCACATGCATACAATTACTGTTGATTCCGTTTACACTACAGATTCCTCTTTGAAGATGCAGGGACTTTCAATAATTTCAGGGACTGCAGTTTTGAGTGGGCGGTAGTAGTTTACTTGGTCACATTTCCACACATTCCCATATCACATAACGGTGGTATGTTAATTTTTCACATTATTTCCATATCAAATAATGGTGGTAATTTTTGGCTAGTTTTGTTCTGTCTCCCGCTTGATTAGGAGGGAAGTGGAAATTATGTTTTTCTTACTCCTTCGCTGTCTTTTCTGATTAATTTCGTTGCGGGACCCAAGACAGTTTAATCGTTTCTCTGTGACTCGTCGAGCTTCATTGCCTCGGCGTTTTTTTCTGGATGTTAAATTTTCACATTATTCCCATAACAACTTATGTTGGTAAAATGTTAAATTTTCACATTATTCCCATATCACATAAGGATGGTATGTTAATTTTTCACATTATTCCCATATCACAAAATGTTGGTATGTTAAATTTTCACATTATTCCCATATCACAGAGCGGTGGTATGTTAATTTTTTACATTATTCCCATATCACAAAATGTTGGTATGTTAAATTTTCACATTATTCCCATATCACATAACGGTGATATGTTAAATTTTCACATTATTCCCATATCACAAAACGGTGGTATGTTAATTTTTCACATTATTTCCATATCAGATAACGGTGATATGTTAAATTTTACATTTTAACTCATAGCATTATGATAGTATGTCAAATTTTCACATTATTCCCAGACGTAGAGAAAAAAAAGGGTTTTTGGAACTGATATAATGTTCAGCATCATGGCAGTCCTTTTTAACAACGTCTGTTTTTTTTACAATTGATAGGAGCGTAAGCGATGATGTGGTGGATGATGGAGCACGCTTGCCTATAAGTAACCTACTAACTCTTGTCAGTAATTTTTTGTATAATAATATAAACGAATTAACTTGAAATATTTCCCATTCTATGATATTTTTATAGTGTGGTACATGGCTGTTTCCCCAACCAATTTCTCTTTGACAATGCAGAGATCGTGTAACTTTATCAATGTTCAATTACATATTCACATTACTTTTAACGTGTATCTCTAATATTCCTACGTTAGATATTTCTCTTCAGTTCAATACTGCTAGGATGTGTAAGGGTACAATCAAATTTACCATAAATATTTCCTATTTTTATTAGTAAATGGCTGTTTTCGCATCAGATTTCTTTTTGACAATAAAGGAATCATCTAACTATATCAATTTTCAATTCACGTATCCACATTACATGTGGGTATAATTAAACAGTTGCAAGTATAGATTTCTCTTTTAAAATGCAGCTGGGATTGTCTACTTTTATCAATGTAAACTGTATTATGTGTTTCACAAATAGTGCTAGCATAAATGTCTTAATAGAGCCTCGTTGGTAAGTTCAGCAGGGTGAACCGCTAGCAGGCTTTAATTTATTCATTTAGAAATCAGAATAATAAAATTAAAATAAATATAGTCTGTGGCACTTGTTGGTTTACTACTTTATTATTGAGGCCTAAGCCGTGCTAGGCGAATTTCGAACTGCCTGACAAGGCCCGGCCTTAATCTTTTTTACATTTCCAATTTCAATTTCAATGAATGGTCAGTAATTCTTTGTGAAATGATACATTCGAATTTACCATAAATATTTCCCATTCATGATATTTATGAAGTATGGTAAACAAATGTTTCCTATTCCATGGTGTTTTCATGGTATAATATATACTTGTTTGTTATTACAAGGGTATGTTATTTCGCTTTCCAATTTTTACATTTTTCCCATATCAGAATATATCATTGTGGGATGTTTAATTTACGGTCAGTAATTGGATGTGTAATGATGACACAATCGAATTTATCATGAATATTTCCCATTCTATGATATTTTCATAGTATGGTAAATGGCTGTTTTCGCAACCAATTTCTCTTTGAGAATGCAGAGATCGTATAACTTTATCAATTTAAAAATGTTTATAGAACAATCTTTTTAATGTAATTGGGTGCAATAGTTTCACTAACCCAGTATCACATTGTGTTAAGAGTTCCTTTTTACAATATTACAGATTTCTCTTTCAAGATAAAAATACCATTTTACTTTATCAATAAAGAACTATTGATATTCTTCGATTTTTGTGATCTTTTAAGATTGTCTAATATCTTATTCTCCTCATTCATAATCTGAGCAAATTGTTCTTCTGCTTTGAAACATACGCAAGGCACCTCTTTCGGTAACACTTATAAAAAATCTGGCTCTAAGCTGGTCGCCACCTCAATGAATGCGCCCACACCGGTGTCTCGCAAAGGGCCATGGACCGCACGACCCCCGCGTAGAGCCTACGGCAGGAGGCATAGGACCCCCCAGATTGGGCAGGAGCCCCTTCAAGGCGGCCCCGTCCCGCTCCAGTCTGCTGCATAAAAAGCATAGAAAGTCTGACATTGTCATTGCCGACTTCATTAGGTGGTTGGAAGCAAGGATGTTTTGAAAACATTTTTGAAAATTATAATAGATATTGTCTTTGAAAATATCCCGTTTGGTTTCCGGGTAATAGAATAGAACCAACCCGTCTGGTCCCTCGGGTGTCGTAGAAGGCGACTAAGAGGAAAGCCACAGAACTCTTTCGTTTGTCTGCGGCGGGTAGGCATAACTATTTCCAAACTTAAGCTACTCTTGTACGCACATGCATACAATTAGTGTTGATTCCTTTTACACTACATATTCCTCTTTGATCATGCAGGGACTTTCAACAATTACAAGGACTGCAGTTTCGAGGGTGGCGGTAGTAGTTTACTTGGTCACATTTATTAACAAGTAGCTGCGCCCCGCGGTTTTACCCGCCTAGACCATAATAAAAGATATATGGAAAGAAAAAAGAAGGAAAAAGTATTTATTTGCCACAAATTAACGACATACACAACAATATGATTATATAGAGTCTATATGATAATCCAGGCTATAAGCTATCTACATACAAAATTTAATCCAAATCGATCCAGCCGTTTGAGCGTGAAGAAGTAACAAGCATACACACTCACAAACTTTCACATTTATAATATTAGTAGGATTAGTTTCTGCTAGCGGCTTTGCTTGCGTGGAATTATTACCTACTACATACAAACTTGAAGGTGCGCATCTTATTTCCGCCCAACAAAAGGCTATTCAATACCTTTTTCAGGAGGCCAGAGAAGTGCTCCTTCAGCGATTGCTTCATGTCAGTAACGTTAATGCCTAACGCTTCTGACTAACCCAAATACTTGTATGAGGAGAGGAAGTTCAGGTGTACAGAATCCGAGAGTTGAATCCCTACGGATTCCATAATCCCCCCTCGCTCTCCTGATGGCGCTACTGAAAGTTTCAGTTACCTTTAGAAACTTCATCAGTCGCAAATTGTTGGGGGTAAAAAGTTTCAGGTCATCCATGTTAAGAAGGTGAGATATTGCCTGACCACCTCTTCTCAACTGACAGCCCCGGCCTGAATCCTCCAGCAATGTGCTATGTGCTTAGAGGATTCAAGGCTAAGCAGAACCAAAATGGACACAAACTGTCGCCCTGAAATATTCCACGTTTAATCCATACAGGATCATCATTCCCCAGGATTGGTCGACATCCTGGATAGCAAAGGACTGTCTTCTTTCTTATTCTTCTTCCTTCTTCTCATAATATTATTATTGTTACAAGATTGTGTATTTAGGTCTAGAAGGGCAAATACACTTTATTCTTGAAGTATCCTCCATGCTAGTTGAACTCTGGACTGTATTTTTCACATTTCCAATTTCAATTTTAATGAATGATCGGTATTTTTTTATAAAATTGGCAGCAGAAATATTTCACTTGTATGTTATTACAAGGGTATTTGTTTCCAATTGCCAATTATCACACTTTTCCCATAATCATTGTGCTATGTTAAATTAATGGTCATTCATTCGTTGTGTAATGATACTCGTACAATAAAATTGATCATACCATAAATATTTCCCATTCCATGATAAATTTCCATTGTATGGTAAATGGCTGTTTCCGCAACAGATTTCTCTTTGAGAATGTAGGCGGGATCGTCTAACTTTGTCAATGTTCTATGTACGTGTATCTCGTGTTCATTTAGAGCATCATCTGCCTAGCCTTTTCCCAAATATCTTGGGGTCGGCTTCCATTCTATACGGATGCAGCTGAATACCAGTATTTTACACGGAGCGACTTCGCGAATGACGCTTTCGTGGTGATCGTGGTTAGATACTGCTGCTATGTTTAATCCACATTTGTCGAGCTCAAGTGTGGAAATGGCCATTGATCCAATTTCTTTGTTATATACATCGTGTTCACCCTACATAATGCTGGTCCATTATCGTAAAAGGGCTCTTGTGTTTTTCTTTGGGTGGTAGGGTGTCGTAGAAGGCGACACCCTACCACCAACAAAGCAAGTGCAAGAGCATACGAGTAAGTTTAAACGTATTGTTTAAACTTACTCGTATGCTCTTGCACTTGCACGCTTATGCATACAAGTGTTTAATCCTTTCCCACTTCAAATTTCTCTTTGAAGTCGCATGGACTGCTAACTTTTATCAATATCTAAAGGACGAGAAACAAAGAACAAAGACTCCTCATTCAACATCTGAGCTATCACTTACTCAGCTTACTTTTTTCCTTGCCAAGAATTTTGGTGTTCACACAATTTTAATAAATGGTCAGTAATTCGTTGTAAAATCATGCATTCGATTTTACCAATAATATTTTCCATTTCTATTAGTAAATGGCTGTTTCCGCAACAGATTTCTCTTTGAGAATAAAGGGATCATCTTACTATATCAATTTTCAATTTACGTATCCACATTACATGTGGGTATAATTAAACAGTTTCAAGTATAGATTTCTATTTAAAAATGCAGCTGGGATCGTCAAATTTATCAATGTTAACTGTATCATGTGTTTCACAAATAGTGCTAACATACATGTTGTAACAGAGACTCGTTGGAAATTCAGCAGGGTGAACCGCTAGCAGGATTCAATTTATTCATTTAGAAATCAAAATGATAAAATTAAAATAAATATAGTCTGTGGCACTTGTTGGCTATTTCAAGGATATTTAATTAGGTCTAGCAAGGCAAAATCGCTTTATTATTGAGGCCTAAGCCATGCTAGGCGATTTCCGAACTGCGTGACAAGGCCCGGCCTTAATCTTTTTTACATTTCCAATTTCAATAATTGGTCGGTAATTCTTTCTGAAACTTGGCAGCAGCAAGGTTTCACTTGAACGTAATAACAAAGGTATGTTATTTCGGGTTCCATTTCCAGTTTAAATGAATGGTCAGTGATTCTTTGTGAAATGATACATTCGTGAGTACCATAAATATTTCCCGTTCATGATATTTATATGGTATGGTAAATGATTGTTTCCGCAACAGATTTCTCTTTAAGAATTCAGGGATCGTGTAACTTTATAAATGTTTAATTTACTTAACCACATTACATGCAAGGTATGCCTCTTATGTTCCTCCGTAAGACATTTGTCTTTCAAGATGTAGGAACTGTCTAATGTGATCAATTTCTAATGTTCCTTGATCACTCATTTTAATACCCAAAAATATTTCCCATTTAAAAGTGTTTTCTCATTGGATTTCTATTTGAGAATGCAGGGAAAGTCTTACTTTATAAATTTTCTATTTACGTACATCTTTTCGTTGAGCATCTATCTATAATGGATATTGTTATGAACAAAGTGTCATGTTATCCATTTATTTCTTAATTCTTCGTTACAGCAGATTCGATGGTGCAGTAGCAAATAATTGCAATCCTTATTTGCTGAGCCCAAGTACGGACTGCAATTGTTCAGAATGAATTGCATTGATTGAATTGTCTTGTAACGTGTCGATCTTGTCGATGGTCCTTAATCCAAAAGAGCAAAGCCAGTCTAAATCTATCAATGTTAAAGTGTTCGTTGACTTCGTTGTTCGGGGTCTATCATGGCCGGTGCCTGCATGCCAAGGCGTAGCGGATAAATTCGTTACAGAGTTACCGCTCCCTTGGGCAGGCAAGGAAGGAACAGGGGTGGGTTTCAGTCAGTAAGAGTCTAACACTTCCTCCTGCTCCACCCGGAGCGGAGCACTGATAGGATGATTTCCCAACACCATAAAAAAGTAGTCATGATCCATTTAATCTTTAGTCGCTGGATTCCAAGGATTTCCGCTCATATTTCTTAATCATCATCAACATTTTAATATCCCCACTTATGGGTCACAGGCCTCCTCTCTGTGAGAGGATATGGGCCGTAATCCACCACGCGGGCCCAATGCTGGTTGGTGGAAGTCGCATGTCTTCAATTTGTTGGTTCTAGGACATGGCGGTTTTCTCACGATGTTTTCTTTCACTGTACTTCTTAATAATTTCTTTAAATTTCCCGCACCGCGTTATTAGTGATAAGATTTCTCAAGTTCGCGAATGGCACTTCCGCGGTGATCGTGGTTAGATACCGCTGGTATATTTAATCCACATTTGTCGAACTCAAGTGTGGAAATGGCCATTGTTCCAATTTCTTTGTTGTATACATCGTGTTCACCCTACATAATGAAAGAAGAAAGAAAGAAAAAGTATTTATTTGCCACAAATTAACGACATACACAACAATATGATAAAATAAATAAAAAAATAATAATAATATATATGATGATGTTATTATATTATATATATGATAATGTTGGTCCATTATCTTAAAAGGGCTCTTGTGTTTTTCTTCGGGTGGTAGGAATAGTTCAAACTTACTCGTATGCTCTTGCACTTGCACGCTTAAGCGTAAAATTGTTAATTACTTTCCCACTTCAAATTTTTCTTTGAAGATGCAGGGAATTCTTACTTTTATCAATATTAAAAGGATGTGTTTTTGTGGTTGGAAGTATCATCATCTTCCTGCCCTTATCCCATGTTACTTGGGGTCGGCGCAGCACGTTTTTTCTTCCGTTCTGTCCTGTCAGCCGTCACGCTATTACTAACTCCCTTTTCTTTAATATCACTCCACGGAAGTGTTTTTGTGGTAGGAAGCAAAAATGCTTTTAAAACTTTTTTGTAGATTTAGGTATTGTCTTTGAAAATTCCCCGTTTAGTTTCCGGGTAGTAGAATAGAACCAACTTCTATGGTCGCCGGCCGCCGGTGGAGGCGACTAAGGAAACAGCCGCTGGGCCCTTCTGTTTTTCTTTGGACAGGAGGAATACGTCCGAACTTAAGCTCTTGCACTTGCATGCACAGGCATGAAAGTGTTCATTCCTTTTCTACTACAGATTTTTCTCTTCGAAAACGTAGGGACTGCTAACTTTTATCAATATTTCAAGGACGAGAAACAAAGTTTGGACATGATCCAGTTTTGTGTTTTACGATCACCTCGGGTTTGACTTTTTCATTAAAGCAGATTCGAGGGTGAGGGTATAATTAATTTCTATTTTAATTAGGTGGAATTATATATATATAATAATTGGGTGGAATTGTTTCACTAACCCGGTAACATATTGTGTTAAGAGTTTCTTTTTACAATATTACAGATTTCTCTTTCAAGATGAAAATAAATACCATTTTACGTTATCAATAAAGAACTATTGATATTCTTCGATTTTTGTGATCTCTAAAGATTCCAGAATATCTCATTCGTTCTCATTGTTCTTCTACTTTGAAACATCCGCAAGGTACCTCTTTCGGTAACACTTATAAAAAAATCAGCCTCTAAGCTGGTCAATGAACGTGCCCACACCGCTGTCCCGTAAAAGGGCCATGAACCGTACGACCCCCGCATAGAGCCTACGGCAGGAGGCATTTGGACCCCCCAGATTGGGCAGGAGCCCCTTCAAGGCGGCCCCGGCCCGCTCCAGTCTGGGAGCCAAACGTCGAAAGTGCTACACGAAGTTTTCAATTGATCGTTGCCGACTTCATTATGTAGTTGGAAGCAAGGATGTGCTGAAAACTTTTTTGAAAATTTAGGTATTGTCTCTGAAAATGCGCCGTTTGGTTTCCGGGTAGTAGAATAGAACCAACTTCTCTGGTCCTTCAGGTGTCGTAGAAGGCGACTAAGGGAACAGCCGCAGGACTCTTTCGTTTGTCTTCTATGAATAACTATGTTCAAACTTAAACTACTCTTGTACGCACATGCATACAAGTGTTGATTCCTTTTACACTACAGATTCCTCTTTAAAGATGCAGGGACTTTCAACAAATACAGAGACTGCAGTTTCGAGGGTGGCCGTAGTAGTTTACTTGGTCACATTAATTAACAATGAATTTCGAAGAACCCTTTCCTAGTGCTTTAAGTAAGTATAGTCGTTTTAAATAAAAAAGGCATCATTTCAGGGAAAAGTCTATGTGTTTGGCAAACGCCAGAAGTGTCACTTAGTATATCTTTAATTTTGACTTTACGACAACCGTTACCGTAGATACAGATATGAGGAGTTCGTGACTAAAGTAATAAAAACCGGACGGGTTGATCCATCAGGTTACTCTACGCTTGCCGGGGTTGGTCCATTGATAGGTTCGGTGTATTTTTACACTCGTCCGTGCCTCGGAAAGCACGTTAAGCCATTGGTCCCGGCTGTCAATCGCGGATCTTTGACAGTCGTTACGGGTCGTCAGAAGCCCGAAAGTCTGACGTTATCGCAAATATGTATTTGCGATAACAATCTGCCTAGCCTTTTTCCAATGCATGAAGTTGGTAGCGTCTGAGGCTCCAGACAAAGTGACTAGGTATGTACCTATTCACTTTGTCTGTAGCCTCAGACGCTAACAACTTCATGTAGTTTTTTATTTTTTTTATTCTTGATAGGCATGCGTTTGACCACTATCTCACCTGATGGTAAGCGATGATGTGGTTGTGGTTGTAAGTTCCCCCGGTGGCGGCAGCAGCGTCACCAGCGTTAGGGGGGGAGGTTTAGTTCTGCTGCTCACGGAGTACTCATACACTCCAGAACCTCCGTGAGTACACAACGGAGCGGTAACAGAATCAGAAACTCAAGACGGGCAGATTTCTGCCCGCAGGTCGTGGATAAATTCGTTTTTAATATATAGATTCCACTTGCCAGTTATACCGTGAATTCTATTAATTTGATCATATTAACAAACTAAAGTTATTTGACATGAACGAGCATGTCAGTTGAGAGTTTATTCTTTCACTCAAATGTCTCGCTTATGGTGGCGCGTGTGTTGGATCATTCAGTTCCCTTCAAAATGGTTGAGCTGAGTATTGCTGATACAGGCGTCATGTTTTATTCTTTGGGTTTCAATGAGGAGGTCGTGGCTAAACAGGAGCCCGTGGCTAAAGTAATAACAGCTGCACGGTTCAATCCATCAGGTTAAGCTACGCTTGCCGGGGTTGGTCCATAGATGGGTGACCATCTTTACACTCCTCCGTGCCTCGGAAAGCACGTTAAGCCGTTGGTCCCGGCTGTCAATCGTTGATCTTTGACAGTCGTTACGGGTCGTCAGAAGCCCGAAAGTCTGACGTTATCGCAAATATGTATTTGCGATAACAATCTGCCTAGCCTTTTCTCATGCATGAAGTTAGTAGCGTCTGAGGCTCCAGACAAAGTGACTAGGTATGTACCTATTCACTTTGTCTGTAGCCTCAGACGCTAACAACTTCATGTAGTTTTTTTAAATTTTATTTTTTCGTTCTTGATTGGCATGCGTTTGACCACTATCTCACTTGATGGTAAGCGATGATGTGGTTGTGGTTGTAAGTTCCCCCGGTGGCGGCAGCAGCGTCACCAGCGTTAGGGGGGGAGGTTTAGTTCTGCTGCTCACGGAGTACTCATACGCTCCAGAATCTCCGTGAGTTCACAACAGAGCGGTAACAGAATCAGAAACTCAAGACGGGCAGATTTCTGCCCAGGGGTCGCGGATAAATTCGTTTTAAATATATAGATTCAATTTGGCAGATATACCGTGAACTATATTAATTTGATCATAGTAATAAACTAAAGGTTTCAATGAGGAGATCGTGGCTAAAGAGGAGCTCGTGGCTAAAGTAATAACAGCTGCACGGTTCAATCCATCAGGTTAAGCTACGCTTGCCGGGGTTGGTCCATAGATGGGTGACCATCTTTACACTCCTCCGTGCCTCGGAAAGCACGCTAAGCCGTTGGTCCCGGCTGTCAATCTTGGATCTTTGACAGTCGTTACGGGTCGTCAGAAGCCCGAAAGTCTGACGTTATCGCAAATATGTATTTGCGATATCAATCTGCCTAGCCTTTTTCCAATGCATGAAGTTGGTAGCGTCTGAGGCTCCAGACAAAGTGGCTAGGTATGTACCTATTTACTTTGTCTGTAGCCTCAGACGCTAACAACTTCATGTAGGTTTGATTTTTTTTTATTCTTGATAGGCATGCGTTTGACCACTATCTCACCTGATGGTAAGCGATGATGTGGTTGTGGTTGTAAGTTCCCCCGGTGGCGGCAGCAGCGTCACCAGCGTTAGGGGGGGAGGTTTAGTTCTGCTGCTCACGGAGTACTCATACGCTCCAGAATCTCCGTGAGTTCACAACAGAGCGGTAACAGAATCAGAAACTCAAGACGGGCAGATTTCTGCCCAGGGGTCGCGGATAAATTCTTTTTAAATATATAGATTCAATTTGGCAGTTATACCGTGAACTCTATTAATTTGATCATAGTAATAAACTAAAGGTGTTTGACATGAACGAGCATGTCAGTTGAGAGTTTATCATGCTCACTCAAATGTCTCGCTGATGGTGGCGCGTGTGTTGGGTCATTCAGTTGCCTTCAAAATGGTTGAGCTGAGTATTGCTGATACAGGCGTCATGTTTTATTCTTTGGGTTTCAATGAGGAGGTCGTGGCTAAATAGGAGCTCGTGGTTAAAGTAATAACAGCTGCACGGTTCAATCCATCAGGTTAAGCTACGCTTTCCGGGGTTGGTCTATAGATGGGTGACCATCTTTACACTCCTCCGTGCCTCGGAAAGCACGTTAAGCCGTTGGTCCCGGCTGTCAATCGCGGATCTTTGACAGTCGTTACGGGTCGTCAGAAGCCCGAAAGTCTGACGTTATCGCAAATATGTATTTGCGATAACAATCTGCCTGGCTTTTTCCCATGCATGAAGTTAGTAGCGTCTGAGGCTACAGACAAAGTGACTAGGTATGTACCTATTCACTTTGTCTGTAGCCTCAGACGCTAACAACTTCCTGTAGTTTTTTTTTATATTTTTTTTTATTCTTGAAAGGCATGCGTTTGCCCACTATCTCACCTGATGGTAAGCGATGATGTGGTTGTAGTTGCAAGGTCCCTCGGTGGCGGCAGCAGCGTCACCAGCGTGAGGGGGGGGGAGGTTTAATTCTGCTGCTCACGGAGTACTCATACACTCCAGAACCTCCGTGAGTTCACAACGGAGCGATAACAGAATCAGAAACTCAAGACGGGCAGATTTCTGCCCAGGGGTCGCGGATAAATTCTTTTTAAATATATACTCGTAGATTCAATTTGGCAGTTATACCGTGAACTCTATTAATTTGATCATATTAATAAACTAAAGGTGATTGACATGAACGAGCATGACAGTTGAGAGTTTATCATGCTCACTCAAATCGCGCCGCCACCGCCGTCTTGATGCCACCCAGCGCGAGCGCGCTAGCGCGACTTTATGTAGGCTCCGTTTTATTTACACACAGTAGTTAATTATTATCTCACTGTATTTGTTTTACCTCAGTTTTTTTTCTCTTTTTTTTTAATTTTATCATGACATTAAGTATTTGAAGGTTTTGGTTTCCGTACGTCACGTCCTAGGCGACCACTGAATATCAGCGCCGTGCTGTGGGTCCCCCACGGCATAGCATTATGCTGAGTGAAAGCCTTCTTGCCACAACCACGACAAGCATCTGCTTTTTATTTAATTAAACCTACATACTAACATAAGATCTACTAACACTATCGATGAGGGTTAAGTTAGCAAAATCAAACTGTAGTGTATTTCGTTAATTTGTGGCAAATAAATTCTTTTCTTTCTTCTTTCTTTCTTTAAATGTCTCGCTTATGGTGGCGCGTGGATCATTCAGTTTCCTTCAAAATAGTTGAGCTGAGTATTGCTGATACAGGCGTCATGTTTTATTCTTTGGGTTTCAATGAAGAGGTCGTGGCCAAATAGGAGCTCGTGGCTAAATTAATAACAGCCGCACGGTTCAATCCATCAGGTTAAGCTACGCTGGCCGTAGTTAGTCCATAGATGGGTGACCATCTTTACACTCCTCCGTGACTAGGAAATCACGTTAAGCCGTTGGTCCCGGCTATCAATCGCGGATCTTTGACAGTCGTTACGGGTCGTCAGAAGCCCGAAAGTCTGACGTTATCGCAAATATGTATTTGCGATAACAATCTGCCTAGCCTTTTCTCATGCATGAAGTTGGTAGAGTCTGAGGCTCCAGACAAAGTGACTAGGTATGTACCTATTCACTTTGTCTGTAGCCTCAGACGCTACCAACTTCATGTAGTTTTTTTTTTTTTTTTTTCGTTTTTGATTGGCGTGCGTTTGACCACTATCTCACCTGATGGTAAGCGATGATGTGGTTGTGGTTGTAAGTTCCCCCGGTGGCGGCAGCAGCGTCACCAGCGTTAGGGGGGGAGGTTTAGTTCTGCTGCTCACGGAGTACTCATACACTTCAGAACCTCCGTGAGATCACAACAGAGCGGTAACAGAATCAGAAACTCAAGATAGGCAGATTTCTGCCCAGAGGTCGCGGATAAATTCGTTTTAAATATATAGATTCAATTTGGCAGTTATACCGTGAACTATATTAATTTGATCATAGTAATAAACTAAAGGTTTCAATGAGGAGATCGTGGCTAAAGAGGAGCTCGTGGCTAAAGTAATAACAGCTGCATGGTTCAATCCATCAGGTTAAGCTACGCTTGCCGGGGTTGGTCCATAGATGGGTGACCATCTTTACACTCCTCCGTGCCTCGGAAAGCACGCTAAGCCGTTGGTCCCGGCTGTCAATCTTGGATCTTTGACAGTCGTTACGGGTCGTCAGAAGCCCGAAAGTCTGACGTTATCGCAAATATGTATTTGCGATATCAATCTGCCTAGCCTTTTTCCAATGCATGAAGTTGGTAGCGTCTGAGGCTCCAGACAAAGTGACTAGGTATGTACCTATTTACTTTGTCTGTAGCCTCAACGCTAACAACTTCATGTAGGTTTAATTTTTTTTTATTCTTGATAGGCATGCGTTTGACCACTATCTCACCTGATGGTAAGCGATGATGTGGTTGTGGTTGTAAGTTCCCCCGGTGGCGGCAGCAGCGTCACCAACGTGAGGGGGGGAGGTTTAGTTCTGCTGCTCACGGAGTACTCATACGCTCCAGAATCTCCGTGAGTTCACAACAGAGCGGTAACAGAATCAGAGACTCAAGATGGGCAGATTTCTGCCCAGAGGTCGTGGATAAATATCGTTTTAAATATATAGATTCAATTTGGCAGTTATACCGTGAACTATATTAATTTGATCATAGTAATAAACTAAAGGTGTTTGACATGAACGAGCATGGCAGTTGGGCGTTTGTCATGCTCACTCAAATGTCTCGCTTATGGTGGCGCGTGTGTTGGGTCATTCAGTTGCCTTCAAAATGGTTGAGCTGAGTATTGCTGATACAGGCGTCATGTTTTATTCTTTGGGTTTCAATGAGGAGGTCGTGGCTAAAGAGGAGCTCGTGGCTAAAGTAATAACAGCTGCACGGTTCAATCCATCAGGTTAAGCTACGCTTTCCGGGGTTGGTCTATAGATGGGTGACCATCTTTACACTCCTCCGTGCCTCGGAAAGCACGTTAAGCCGTTGGTCCCGGCTGTCAATCGCGGATCTTTGACAGTCGTTACGGGTCGTCAGAAGCCCGAAAGTCTGACGTTATCGCAAATATGTATTTGCGATAACAATCTGCCTAGCCTTTTTCCAATGCATGAAGTTGGTAGCGTCTGAGGCTCCAGACAAAGTGACTAGGTATGTACCTATTTACTTTGTCTGTAGCCTCAGACGCTAACAACTTCATGTAGGTTTGATTTTTTTTTATTCTTGATAGGCATGCGTTTGACCACTATCTCACCTGATGGTAAGCGATGATGTGGTTGTGGTTGTAAGTTCCCCCGGTGGCGGCAGCAGCGTCACCAACGTGAGGGGGGGAGGTTTAGTTCTGCTGCTCACGGAGTACTCATACGCTCCAGAATCTCCGTGAGTTCACAACAGAGCGGTAACAGAATCAGAGACTCAAGATGGGCAGATTTCTGCCCAGAGGTCGTGGATAAATATCGTTTTAAATATATAGATTCAATTTGGCAGTTATACCGTGAACTATATTAATTTGATCATAGTAATAAACTAAAGGTGTTTGACATGAACGAGCATGGCAGTTGGGCGTTTGTCATGCTCACTCAAATGTCTCGCTTATGGTGGCGCGTGTGTTGGGTCATTCAGTTGCCTTCAAAATGGTTGAGCTGAGTATTGCTGATACAGGCGTCATGTTTTATTCTTTGGGTTTCAATGAGGAGGTCGTGGCTAAAGAGGAGCTCGTGGCTAAAGTAATAACAGCTGCACGGTTCAATCCATCAGGTTAAGCTACGCTTTCCGGGGTTGGTCTATAGATGGGTGACCATCTTTACACTCCTCCGTGCCTCGGAAAGCACGTTAAGCCGTTGGTCCCGGCTGTCAATCGCGGATCTTTGACAGTCGTTACGGGTCGTCAGAAGCCCGAAAGTCTGACGTTATCGCAAATATGTATTTGCGATAACAATCTGCCTAGCCTTTTCCCATGCATGAAGTTAGTAGCGTCTGAGGCTCCAGACAAAGTGACTAGGTATGTACCTATTCACTTTGTCTGTAGCCTCAGACGCTAACAACTTCATGTAGGTTTGATTTTTTTTTATTCTTGATAGGCATGCGTTTGACCACTATCTCACCTGATGGTAAGCGATGATGTGGTTGTGGTTGTAAGTTCCCCCGGTGACGGCAGCAGCGTCACCAACGTGAGGGGGGGAGGTTTAGTTCTGCTGCTCACGGAGTACTCATACACTCCAAAACCTCCGTGAGTACACAACGGAGCGATAACAGAATCAGAAACTCAAGATGGGCAGATTTCCACTCAGGGTCGCGGATAAATTCGACACAGATTTACCGCACCCCCAGGCACTCAGGTAACTGAAGGAACAGGGGTGGGTTTAGACAGTAAAATTCTGACACGCCCTCCTGCTCTGGGTAGAGCGGGAGAAGTCATTGGATGATATCCCACCACAAAAAAAAAAACGGGCGGTCTTGAGATTCTTATTCCGTTATAGCTACCATTCTGAAACACACATACATACATATATTATTTTATCTTGCAAAAACCTGCATTTTTTTTGCTTATGAGACGCAGGAGGAGGGGTAATAAGGCGCTATTAGCTATGAACGACCTTGAGTTGTTAGCTTGCGTGTTCTGCGCTGAGTTCACGTAACGCATCGTAATGTCCACCCAGTAATAGGACTCGCCCATCAAGGAGCGCTGTTCGAAATTAGACGCATTATTAATTTATTACACATAAAACAGCAAGTTTTAAACTAAAACACTGAGACTAAATTATAAATAATTAAATGATCTTTAAAAGGGTGAAGGTTTCATAAAAATACGCTTTATAGTTTTTGCGTGATTCTCGATTTTTTATCCGCGTTAGATATAACTTTACAAATTAATTACACAATGATAAAAAAATATAATTTCGAATATTCTCAGATTAAATTACGACGGAAATAGTCTAGAGTAACATATATTTTTTTTAAAGAAATAAAACTAGTCGTTTAGACGTGATGTTCAATTAAAAACCATTAAATTCATATTACTGCGCCTTAAGAATTCGGTACTAGCAGAGATAGGGCGACTCGACTGGTAATCATTACGATGTTGATTACTGATTGTTTGGTTTTGTACTATCCGAGTTTATCATTCTCGTTAACAGTCATAGATATGGCAAACTATTGGATAAATGTAATCTCTAGAATGCGTATGTCACATTCTTCTTATTCACTTTATTCAGAAATAAAGTAGATACCTACTTACAGGTAATAGTTATTTTATACTTTGATTGGCTTAAATTGCTGGCCGTTCTTCGTGGAGACCGTACTTGCGGTTAACATCAGCAGATTATTTTCGCTTAAGGCTTAGCGCAGAGACTCCATCAGGTCTCCACAGCTCTTCTAATAATATGATAGGCTATTTATGACGTGTAAATAGACTTTTCTTATTAATTCCTCGCCGGTGGCGACAGCAGCGTCATCGGCTTCGAAGAGCTCAATTTCTGCTGATCACGGAGTACCCATTCCAGAACCTCCGAGATAAAATTTCTGATTTAAGTTTCTGATTTAGTTCCAACTTTAAAAGTTCAGGTGCCCAAAAAATTACAGTTTCTCTAAGTACGATCAATATTTAGTTTTGGTTTTTAAACACATACGTAAAATTTACCGTTTAGAGTGAAATTGCTGGGTTTTTGTTATCAAACCTGTCAGTCCTTTTTTGGCTGAATGGTATCGATATGTATGTTTTCCACCGGGTAGTTATCGAAGTGCCTATCATTGCTCAAGAAAATGTTAGAAGAAGGCTAACAAGTTTGAATAGCAAAGAAGTTAATTTATGATTTGGGATGATAATTAGGTCGGATTTTTGTTACCCCTAGCGTGCGTGTCACATACCTCTGGTTGCATCGGTGTCTCTCTTACGTTGTTCACACAAAGGCGTTGACGGTGGCGGACAGTAAAACAATAATTGAACTACATCGTCTTCATGACCATCATCGTTATTAAGTCCTGCTTTTATCCCAATTTCCTTGGGGAAGACACAACAAGTAGCCTTCTTCCATTCTTCCCTAGTAGTCGCCATCTAAGCAGCTAACATCATCCTGCACAGTCTATTCACCTAATTTAATAGTACAATTACTGTCTTTCTATCCGTCAGTGTCACAGCCTGTGTCTGAGCAATGCATGGTAGACGCCGATATACAAAGGGGTGCCGGGGAACACCGCAGCGAGATCTGACGAAACTCAGGTCTCGCGAGCCCACGATCATACTTTTCCCGCCGTGGGAGCCGACGTACGAAGGGATCTTATAAGTGGATTAGTAGCAGCATCCACTTATTGACTCACACCATCTGGTCTCACCAAACAGAAAGTATTTATACTGTTGTTTGAGAACGTCCATGAACATCTGTGGACGTTTTGCTGCTACCATTGGCTACCAAGTCTTCTTATGAAAAACCTCGACGATAATGTGGTGGTACTATGCTACTGCGTGTTGTGTTGAGTGAAAAAAAAATTAAAAAAATTGAAAATTAAAATTAAAAAAATTAAAATTAAAAAAATTAAAAAAAAATAGTTTTAGATTCACTTGCCGTCATCACAATTTTGAACCATCCTACGTTTGTCTTTTATTCAAATAAATAATTTAAATTATATCTTAGTTTTTACTTTGTGCAATAGTTTATAAACCGGTTTCATTTTATAGTCTACTATGACACTATGTTACATTGATTGCGTAGATTCGATTTGAATACCAATGTTTGGCTGAATACCAATTAAGATTAAGGTGCTAGACGATTAATGAATTTTACTAACTGTGTGCGTATACTTTGCTAAATACACCTGAGCAAAAATTTCATTGTTTCGAGAAAATTCTTAATTTTATTTTATTCAGAATGCGAAAATCTCACTATCATCACCATCATTCATCGTCTTCGTATGTCCGGATTTCTGTTCTCTTATCTTTAGTTTATCAGTCCTACTTGTATGTCAGTGGCCGGTGACGACAGCAGCGTCACCGGCGGAGTAGGGCTGAACTACTGCTGATCACCAGACACCTTCTTCTGTGCCTCTGGTGATTCCTTGGTTTCCTTAGTGTCTTCTTCTGTTTTTGTTTGCCATATTCTTCTTTAATTTGAACTGTTTTCTCCGTTGTCTCTTTTTATATTTTTCTGATCTTTGTTTAATTAGTTTCGTTTTTTGCTATAAGTTAATTCAATTTATCCCATGTCATCATCACCTCATCTTGTCACCTTTCGCTGCATCATAGTTTTAAAATTAATCCTTTCAAAATCTTGATCTGTTTGACTGTAAGAGAACCAAATAACGTTGAAGTTTACTTAACTTTCGTCGTTTGGAGGACAGGCAGGATTTAAATCGGACATTATTGGACTTACATTAATTTTATTAATAATTAATAATATATTATTAAATTTATAATCATAGTATTAATATAGATAGGTCGACTGACATGCGAATGTAAGATTCAGTTCACTTCAACACAGACGATATTAAGCCGGATTATGGGTTATTTTTGTATAATTTAGCCGGTTCACATTGTTTCTTAATACAACAACTTTTTGGCTTTAAGCTATTGGTTTAATATGTTATAATTAAGTTCTTAAAAATACAAATAAGTTAACAATAGAAGATTTGCATGGACGTTCGATATTGTAGAGACCTTATTGGTGGTGACTGCCTCAGTTGGTCATCAGTATAAACCACTATGTGGTTGTTATCTGACTTGACATTGAATGAGCTTGATTGTGTGTTTGTTGGTAAGGAGGCAGTCACAACAAATGGTCGGTTAGCAGAGAACGAAACCGTTTGAAGTTATTGTAGTAATATGTAATACTTGTGACGTAACCGTTGCCTTTCATTGATTACTATATTACTTTCAATTTCTCAAGACCATATGTTAAATTTTACCATCGAGTGCTGTTGTTGGAACCCTCTTATTGTTAATTGTTACCCGGGTTTGAGTCGAAAGTTTTGGATCGGAGATCTCCTCCAATGAAAATTTGTGTGAAAACAGATTTAGGTAAAATCAGATTTGATTACACACAACGTTTCCTTTGAGCATAGAGCTCGCCATGCATTCAACACCAAATTATGATAGCGTGTCAGTCAGTCATTTTAATATATTTATAAATTCTATCTGTAACCATTATAGTGTATAAGCCATAAACGGACTGGATTTGGACTTTATTTATCAACCACAAGCAAATCTACCTCTTCTGAGCTAATTACTACAATACAGTCCGTTTTTGAAGACCTTAGTCTGTAATTTTGCATGTTTCTTATAGTATGTAATGCTGAGACAGCAAAATAGATATTTAAGACTAATACGGGGCGTAAAAATGAAATGTATTAAAAACGAATTGAATGTATTGTATGACGGCAGCGCAAGGGAACGCAAACGGGCACTGGATTGCGTTAAGATGGATGTGCAGCTCACTATCGTTCGTTGAGGAGGTTGTCAAAATTGGTGTAAAAAGAAAATAGTGGCCGAAGTCAAATAATGCACAAATCAATGTTCTTCCAGATCCTCCACATAGTAGTTTTAAAACCATCTTGCTACAACTGACTTGGTGGAACGCACAGCGCAATGACTCATAGGTAACCAGGCGGTCGTGCTTCATGGCCCAGCACGACAGTGGAACATTGCTTGAAAGTTGGCATTCGACATGACTGTCGAAACCCGACTTTCAAGCAATGTTGCGCAGATGTGCATATTCTCTGAAATAAGTCTCTCAGAGGAAAATAAAAAAGTCTAAGTCGTAATTCAGAGAGTGTGTAGTTGGTTTATATTCCGACTAGTCATACTCACCTCCACATTTTTATGCGCACAGCCAAAGCGTGGAACTCTCTGTCAGCGTCTGCATTCCCTACCATCTAGATCCACTGAGCCTTTCAAGAGTAAACAGGTATCATCTGGGCTCGCTGGCTCCATCGCAGGCCTCATTCATCGCTTACCATCAGGCGTGATCGAGGTCAAGAGCGAGCTCATTCAGGGTTCCGTACCAAAGGTATGTTTGACTTAGCATCTTGTTTAATTTTTGCAATTTGCAGGTCATTGTCAGGTTGTATCATGTTCATAGTTTGATTCGCGGCCGTAGCAAGTTTGTATTTACAGAATTATAATCAATAAAATGGTCAATACATCTCTCTCAGTTAGAAATGATGCCAAATGTCATTATTTCAGTAAATACTTACATTTGGAATTAATTTTAACTGAGAGAGTTGTATTGATGATTCTAATGACTATAATTCTATAAATACATAGGTACTTGCTACGGCCGCGAATCAAATTTTGACCAAGATACAACCTAACAGTGACCTGCAAATTGCAAAAAACGTAAGATTATTTGAATTTCGCGGGCTACCCTGGCGCTTCCACCTTAAGCACCTAATTTTCACAGCATAAGCATCTTGGTGACTCAAAGCTGGGCCAGCAAGATGCTTATGCTGTGAAAATTTTAAGACTGTAGCTCTAACCGGTTGGCTGTAAAATCTGTGTGACAGACTATGGACAAACGGACAGACGTACAGACGGACAGACGGACAGACAGACAGACGGACAAATGGATAGACGGACTGACAGATATGTGAGTGACAACAATAAGCTCCGTTTGTACCTTTTGGGTATGGAACCCTAAAAACCATTGCAATGTTTGAAAACGATTATGTGGAGGTATCCTTTAGTTTTAAGTTGAAAGAAGGTTAGTGGTGAGTTGTCGTAAGGTAACATCTAATATTGACTGCACATATGAGGTCGAAGGGAATTTTAAAGAAATTCGATGTATGCGTTTCCGTTCCATTGCGTCTGGTAATAGGAACTGTTTGCAAATTATGAACGAAGTAAAGTTATTGTTGGAATTGTATTAGTTTTAAGTAAACATTTTGTCGTCTCTTTTAATTGTAATTACTATTTAAATAAATCATCCATTTTTCATTAAAATTCACATTCATCACAATGAAGGTTTTTTATTTGAAACCCCTTATGTACCTTTTCAGCAGGAAATGATGCCAACTGAGATCGAGGTGCGTGTAAGTATGTGAGTATTATCAGAGTATTTTCAAACTGTCGCCTACCTCACATCCTGAAGACTCCACGTAGTAAAACTACACTAAAACAATAATTTCACGCCAGTCAATCTTGTTTGACCATAGGCTCCTCCTCGCTAGACTACTGCAGGTTTAAGAATTCAAAGGCATCTAATATAAAAAATAAAACAATTTTAATACTGTGTAGGTAATATATATAACGGGTGGCGCAAAAGTAGTGGCACTAAAGAAAATACCTTTTTTTTTTTTATATGACATTTTCTGTCATTCTGTTGTTGAAAATTGTGTAGTGAACAAATGTAAAATACACTGAAAATAAACATGGACCGTTTTACTCCCCAAGAACGTGGAATAATTGTGTCAATGTTCTTACGGAATAATTTTCCAGGCCGAGTTATCTCTCGTTTTGGCGATTTGCCTTGGCCTGCAAGATCACCCGATCTGACCAGTCCAGACTTCTTTCTTTGGGGTTTTTTGAAATCTCGGGTGTATGTGAACAAGCCACAGACTCTCGCAGCTCTAAAAGAAAACATTCGTCAAGAAATAACGAACATATCGCAGGAAGTGTTACGGCAAGTTATGCAAAATGTCATAAATAGGGCTCAAATGTGTATCAACTCTGGAGGTCACCATTTAAAAGACATCATCTTTAAATCCTAATGGTACGAAATTTAATGGCACAAATATACATTTAAAAAAATCTAAATCTAGTTTTCTAATTTAGAAAAAATGTTATAGCTGAACCAAATAGGGTCTTTACTTTTGCGCCACCCAGTATATAATATTTTAATCAATAATTCAAAATCAAATCATTTTGTGCAATACGATTTCCCACACATCTTCTACATAATTTCAACAGAACAAGATTCCAATAATTAACATCAAGTCTTTTTAATTGTAACATTTACGAAACATAGTAAGGAATTCTAAAGCCTTGTATTCTTAGTACTATCACAAATTCTGCAGCATTTTTGCAACTCTAATTTTCGTGCTGGCAACATCTTTCATTCCTCGTCAGAGGGCCCAGAAACAGTGACAGTCCATCATGATTATTAAAGAGCTTGTGGCTAAATAAAACCACCGCGGCTCTGGCACAAGCAACTAAAGGAATATGGGTGGATTTTAGTCAGTAACAGTCTGACACGCCCTCCCGCTCCCAGAGCGGGAGAAGTTATTTAATGAATTGCCACTCTTTAAAAAAGGGGTTCATCGAGAAGGTTAAACAACGCTTGCCGAGGTCAGACCGCTGGTGAGTAACCATCCATTACGTTTCGAGAATTCTGTGTGCCTTGGAAAGCAAGTTCAGCTGTCATTTTGTACTGGTGGGTAGTCTCGAACTCGAAAGTCTATAAAACTAAAAAAAAAGTATTGATTAAGATAATTCTGATCAATAAACCAGCTCTTAGTGTGGTCCCAGTACTTGGACAACATTTAAGCGCGTTTTAGCAGTATATGGTACTGGAAACAATGACCAGCAACTGTTGCTCCTTTGTGTTTTTTTCTTAAGAATACAAGGCTGCAGATGTACATGTTAGACAACATTCTTAAGATCTAAGTGGACAGGAAACAGTGATACTTAGTATTCTTATACATATAATAATATGCTTATCAAAGACGTGTATAAATACAATAGGTAATATGATAGTTGCTCTATGTACAATTGTTTTTTTATGTGCGAGATATTTTTTACGACACATGCTATATAAGTTACTGTCAAAGTCCAAACTGCGGTACATCCTAAGGGTGTTATTACAACAATCAATCGATCGACGTTGATTGATTGCTGTTAAGCTTTGGCTGATCGACGTTTACCGGTCGATAAACAATCGACCGGCCAGGACTAATCCATTCTACCATCGATCAACGCTCGATCGATTAGTATACCTAGTGAAACTATCGAACGACGTCGACTAATGCATTCTTACTGCCAAATTGGTGTAATAACACCTTATGACTTTCCTGTAAAACATTTACTAAAACTTACCGGTAAAAGTCCGAATTGAATCGGTTACCAAAGTAGGTACAAGTTAGGTATAATTATGTTTCTTTAACAGAATATAACTAATTCAGAAACGTGAAACCTATTCTGGTGATAAGTTTTTTTGAAAGTTTAAGTTTTTCTAAAATTTGACTCGCGAGTGCTAGTAAAAGTTCAAAATTAGCGATTGAACAATAACGAAACAGTTCAGACTTTTACGAGTAAGGCTTGGTAAATCTTAGGTTTTGCCGGCTAATCTCAGGATTGACTACAGTATGTAATTTAACAGTAACATATACACAGATAGATAGTTTTTACCTAAACATTAACTTACCCTGTGCAGAAACTAGAAATAAGTAGACAGAACCTGCCATATTCTTTCTTAGGGTTCCGTACCCGAAGGGTATAAACGGAGCCATAATACTGTCACTCACGTGTCCGTCTGTCAGTCTGTCGGTCTGTCAGTCTGTCAGTCTGTCAGTCTGTCAGTCTGTCAGTCTGTCAGTCTGTCAGTCTGTCAGTCTGTCAGTCTGTCAGTCTGTCAGTATGTCAGTCTGTCACTCTGTCAGTCTGTCAGTCTGTCAGTCTGTCAGTCTGTCAGTCTGTCAGTCTGTCAGTCTGTCAGTCTGTCAGTCTGTCAGTCTGTCAGTCTGTCAGTGTGTCAGTCTGTCAGTCTGTCAGTCTGTCAGTCTGTCAGTCTGTCAGTCTGTCAGTCTGTCAGTCTGTCAGTCTGTCAGTCTGTCAGTCTGTCAGTCTGTCAGTCTGTCAGTCTGTCAGTCTGTCAGTCTGTCAGTCTGTCAGTCTGTCAGTCTGTCAGTCTGTCAGTCTGTCTGTCTGTCTGTCCGTCGACTGTCACAAAATTTTGTTCCGAATAATTTTCTAACTGCCCATTGACGAACTTGAAATTTGGTGATAATGTTTATTATTACGTAAATTTTAAGTAACTAATAATCATAAATATATTTTTACATCAAATTTTTTCTTTGAAATTCCCTCATTTGGTACGGAACCCTATTTTGTGGATACAATACCATAATTACTAAAATTAAAGCTAATACTCATTGGTCGAGTAGTTATAGTTAATAATACCCAGTCTTAAGTGCAAATGCTTGTCTTGGGGTGGATCCTTGGGTAATATTAGAATTTTTATATGATTCCACAACCGATCCCCGACCGATTCGCTATTGGATTGTTCGTCGACAGGATGATTCTTTTACTAGCGTAGCGTAGCGTAGAGTCATAGCACTCGTAACGGATCGCGTAGCGGATTGAATTGAAAAGTTCTTTAGGTGCGTTCAGCATTTTTAAGATGGAAAAAACAATTGAACTCGCCACCGACACTGACACCGACACCGCTATTTGGAAGTGAAAACTGCTTTAGGCGCGTCGGGCACTTGAACAAGTTTTCACTTCTGTCGGCACTATCGGAGTGCCACTCTTTTTTTTTATTAAGGGGTCAAAACTGACATGAAATGGTTCCTGTAATATAACATACGGCTACTGCCGTCGTTCATGGCTCAACTCTCAACTTTGGCGTAACACGCGTCCGCGTATCTAGATTCTCTAGGGCAAGTAGCTGGCCCCGATCTCTTAGTAAAGACACAGTAAGCTGTACATATGTGTATTTTTTGTAATATCGCTTGTCTTAAGGTTGACGGTGAATTCGCCGTAGATGAAATGGGCTGTAGTTAAAAAAGATTATAGGTCGTGTCGGTGAAAAATTATGTAGCTGGAAAGACCTGTCGGCGAAATGTCCGGTGAAAGACTCTGCTGGAGAAACAGAAATAAGTGACTCATCTGTCGACGTACAATCCAAGTGCGAATCGTTCTTCGGAGAATGGTCGCGGAATATTTTTATATTTATCAAATAGCAGCAACTCAGAATAAAGATATGACAGGGAAAAGTCCCTCTAGCTGAAAAAATGTTAGTGAGAGACTTTATTTTTGTAATTTTAAAACTGAATAAGGCATAAATTTTAATTCGCTGGTTTGGGTAAGTAAAAAAAACCTTAGCCTTTTGAAGATTTTATTTTATTTAAGTGTTGAAACTACAATGAAGTTGCTGGAATGATGATGAATGGCACTAGGCCAATAACTACATAATATATTGTAACATTAAACATCCATAGATAAAATACATCGATTTTTTAACAGTTATCTTTAAATAAGTTTTGTGCAATTGTCTACTATAGCAACAGGATAACAAATTGCTTTTTTGCATTGAATTTTGAAAATTGAACTGTATCTCAACAAGTGAGAGATTACGATGTTATCGATTTATATCTAAACCTTAACGTGCCATGTAAACAGCTCTTCTAATAATTAAAGTTTCTTCAATAAATATAGTTTTTTTTTTTCATTTTCAAATTCAACAACTTAACACACTTACACGCACATCCTAACCCTAGAGATCAGTCATATATCTCCCCTGAATGTAAAAATATGACTTTAAACCACAGAGTGGGAGTTAAATAATAATAATAATATATATAATACTTTGATAATCTTCAAGCTGAAGTTAGTTATGATACTTATCATTTGTTGCTTTAGTACAATGTATCAAGTTTCAATTTTATATAAACTCAAGTTCTTCGAACTTAACAGAGAGATATGTTACTGGGGAGATTGTTGCGCCACTTCGTTTTTCTAGCTAAAACACTAGGAAGTGGTGACAGGTGGGCGTTTTTGGGGGACTGTCTTTGTGTTGATTTTGGTTATTCTGTGGTGAAGTTCAAAAATATTTCAGTATTAACATTCATACAATTTGATCGAAAACTTCATAAAAAGCATTATTTTTTATCAGGACGCAAATGAATTTAAATCTAACGATAACATCTATAAAAGAGATTAATATCTCAGCAAATGGAAATACAATGAAAACTCGATCTAAAATTCTCCTTAATATTATTTACAACAAGATATATAGGGTGGCCAAATCTAATATGTACAACTTTTACTTGCCAGCAGTTCGATTTGAGGCTAATTTTTAATGTTGTTTGATATACAATTTTTTGGTAAGAGTTGCAATTTCGTTTTTGTTTGCAATTTGAGTTGCAATTTTGTTTTGTATAGTTTTTAAAATCATTTCCACTATAGTTAGTTTAGACATTAAAACTTTAGTAAATGTTTCCTAAAGTTACAACGTTAGTTGAAAACCGAAATCTTTAACAAATTTTACTAATCAATCGCCCCTTAAGTCATAAGATTCGACAGATCCTGAAATTTTGTGGGGTTTTATCTATAAAGACGTGTCTTAGTCAATTTAGAACACTAATATATAACTCCCTTCAACCCCGCGGCCAAATCCGGGTTGTCAAATTTAACCCCGACGACAACCCGGGTTTTTGTCCGTCTCACCAGTGAGTCGCAGGACTTCACAGGCTTATAATTTATTACTTTAATAATACCCCATAAAACATACGACAAAAACACAACAGATTTTGCTAACAAAGCGCATTGTTATCCAGTAAACAGGTAGGTTTCCATGCAAACTTGTGAAGCCTGTATAATAAATTCGTGAAAACACATCTGGTAATTCTCGTTTGTTAATATCTCAATTTAAAGTTGTATACATTCGATTTGGCAACGCAGTTAATACAAGTAAATACACAAAAGTCACAAAGAGAGTCTTTAGTCTCACACTAGAACTACAGTGAAGTCTACAGTGGTCAAAACCGCTACTACTACACATTTAACAATAACAACTTGGAATCTATAAAAAAAGGACAACGAGAATGCGGTCAATTGACGATGAGCAAGTCGAATGATGAATCCAACAAGGTAGACCGGTGAGTTGGTGAGGGTCGCGGGTAGTCAATGGATGCGAGGCGCATAGGACCGCTTGGGGGATGCCTATGTCCAGCAGTCAGACGTCATCGATCAACCGCAATCTAGTCGCACCTTTACTTTATTGCCTATAATATAATAATAATTATAATTCTCTTGGGACTATTTGTGCTTTGAAAGGAGCAGCAGAAGGCGTTGCTCCATCAACATGATCGAGAGATGGCAAAGGCTCTTCAGGAGCCGGCATGAAAGAGAATCTCTGCAACATGGTTGTGGTAAAGATAAAAATATTGCATTTAGCTAAAACATCGCCCATACATCTATGTTTGGCTAGCCCAAACGGAAAGTAGTGATCTGGTAAAGAGATTTTTCCCTCGGATATGAATCGTTCCGGCTTGAAGGAGTATGGCTCGGGGAACATCTCTTCGTCCATCAGTATGTTCGTGAAGTTGCTCAGGACCATTGTATCCTGGAACATGGAGATAAGGTACCCGTTGATAGATGCAGTAAGTATTGATGATGAAAGATAAGGCTGGTTTGTAATAATATATTTACTAATATAAAAATTAGACGGACTGATTACCTCAAAGGTCTTGGGTTCAATCCCCAGAACAAGCAATGTGTCGTTTTCCAGTAGGGATATCTCTCTGTCTAGTCTCTCTGTCTGTATAGAGTTTGAGCCCAAACCCAACCCTACCCAAACCCTATTAAGTGCATGGGAATTATCACAACTAGCGAAATATATCTGTAACGCTATAAGCATGTCAGACGACGATTTGCTATAAATATATGGTAGTAACTATTCCAATAGAAAGATAGACGAACTGTCTGCGTCAACGATCTTGGGTTCAAACCCCAGGTTAGGCAAAAAATAACTTTTTTAAATAAGGATTTCTCATGAAACTGTCTGTATACACTAAGGCTTAAATCACATATAGACGTTTATCATAAATAGTGAAATATGGTAAGGTGTCTGAAAAGAATATTGAAGACGTAGTCTTTAACCATTGATTTATTCGTTCGATAGCTCTAAAGTTCCTTCTTCCCCTTTAATTGATGATGATGAAAATTTATGTCTCACCTCTGGTATAAAGTAACCAGCCAGCCATGTATCTCTGAGAGCACGATGTGGCACTCCAAACGTTCGTCCCATAAAATGCCGTACACATTCGTGGACTATTGCCTCGTTGTACGGCATACTGAAATGAGAGGAAATCGTATTAGTCAAGAATTAATCAACACAAAAGAGTGCAACTAGAGATAAGGTTTTCATTTTCAATAATGATGGTGGCAAAGCATTGGCTGTAAAAGTAATTGGTTTCTATTTGATAAATACATATAATTATTTAGCTAAATAGTATTTTGTATGTGAAATTAAATCCACAATGGCGACGTCAGTCAGAATCTTTTCTGTAATCAATTGTAAAGTAACTAAGCTTTTTCACTGACATTGTTTGTGTACTGTGTATTTAATGCATAATGAAAACTTACTTGGGACGATCATCCAAGTTGGGCGTCCGATCTTTGCCGACGATTCTATCAATTTCGTCCTGAGCCTTCTTCTGTACTTCCTGCTCCCTGACCAAGTAACTGAAGCAGAAGCTCATGCTCTTGCTGGTCGTCTCTGTTCCGGCCATGAACATGTCCATGCACATGGCCACCAGCTGCCCTTCCGAATAGGTGTCCACCTCTCCTTTATCCTTCAAAACTCTTATGTAAATATCCATAAAGTCCCTATCCTCTTGAGATGAATCAAATCGATCTTTATGTCTCGCCAACTCCTCCCGAAGGAACTTCCATATTCTTTTGTGTGTTCTAATAAAATCTTTGTATCCAGAGAGAGTGGGTGTCACAATACTGAGAATTGGGAAATGACTGAAGAGAGCGCCGACCATATCTACTGCGGCAAATAAGTCAAATAGAAGACTTTGAAGCACCTTCATCTGAGGGTCACTAGGCTTATACCTGATTCCCGCCATCATCGTCCATAAAGTGTTTAATATGTAAACATTAAAAAAATTATGCATCTGAATAATGCCTGTTTTGCCGTCGTTGTCACCAACAATCTCAAAGACGTCGTGCACCATGTGCGACGCTTCTAACCGGGCAATGTCCTCCATTCCTCGCCTTCCAAAACCAAACTCCTTCAAATGCCGTAAAAGGAACCTTCTCTGTTCTTTCCATAGCTCTCCGTCAGTGAGTAGAACTCCGCGCCTTTCTCCCCAAGTTCTTGTTTGATAAAAGATTCCTTTTGGTCTACCGTCAATGTCTTCATTAAAAAGCATCTCTTTATTTGCTTCTAGGCTGTTTACCATTACGATTCTATCCTTTCCGATTCTGAGACCAAGTAGTGACCCATCTTTGGAGTATGCTAGAGAGAGTTCCTTCACAGCTTTGTACAAGTATCCTGTTTTCTCTCGAAGCTTGTACACTTCGCTGGCACAACCAAGAATTGGGACCCATTTTGGGCCCGGAGGGAATTTCTTAGGCTTATGAGTATCGAAGAACAAGTATAAGCAGGCGGCTACTACTATAGTTAGTGCTGCTAACCACATCTGAAACAATACGAAACCAATATATTAGAAAATTGAGGAGACATTCATAGAAACATTGCGAGAGGAGCTCTTGGCTAAAGTAATAACAGCCGCATGGGTCGATCCATCAGAGTAAGCTACCCTTGCCGGTTTTGGTTCATGGATGGGTGACCATCTTTACATACCGAGACTCCTCCATGCCTCGGAAACCACGTTAAGCCGTTGGTCCCGGCTGTCATTCGTGGATCTTTGACAGTCGTTATGGGTCGTCAGAAGCCCGAAAGTCTGACATCTAGTCTTACCAAGGGGTATCGTATTACCCAGTAACTGGGTTGTTGAGGTCAGATAGGCAGTCGCTCCATGTAAAATACTGGTATTCAACTGCATCCGGTTAGACTGGAGGCCGACCCCGAGATAGTTGGGATAACGCTAGGCAGATTTTGATTCATAGAAACATTGCAAAAACATGAAATCTAGGAGGAAAACATCGCTCAGCTTGGTAACTAAGTTCAATAAAATACACTTTTCACAAAGTTGGCCTTTGATATAATTATCATTTACTACCAATTTATTACAACACAAATAATAATTTAGCATTTGTAGTTGTACACAACAAAACAATAGAAATAGTTTCAAATAAGAATGTATTTACAACGTGAATCTTTAAAAAAAAAATTGAGTAAGTTTCTAGTTTTTAGACGTCCAGCAGAATAGTTAGGAACCAGTATTTAACAAAGAGCGACAGTTAAAACAAAACTGTTCCGAAAATTCTGCTACAACCGATTGACAGGTCTGCGGTACCAAATCAGTCGCGAAGCGCAATGCAGCACGTAATATTACCAACGAGGCGTATCCAGTAACTAGCGCGTAACCTGTTACGTGCATGTTATGTGCGTTCGCGTGTCAGGCCATAACACTTTACACTGTCGGTACTAAGAAAGGGAACAGTCACGTGCAACTAACGCACGTTATTTTCCACGTGAGTGTGTGTGCGGTTCATGAGAAAATGGGTTAGTAGTTTACGTTACGTATCACTGTGGACTCGCTCCCTGCTATATAGAACTTTACTTTACGAGACCCACCCAACCCAGTCCTTAGAGCGCCACAGTTTTTAATCGACTTCGAAAAAGGAGGAAGT
This sequence comes from Polia nebulosa, assembly GCA_951329385.1. Lineage (NCBI taxonomy): Eukaryota > Metazoa > Arthropoda > Insecta > Lepidoptera > Noctuidae > Polia > Polia nebulosa. Next base: position 2,921,464 of record OX589587.1, on the reverse strand, counting down.
TTTGTTCGACTATTAGTATTTATTTTTATGTGTTTCCACTTGTCCACAAATGACAGAGAAATGTCATTTCGGACCGATTTTCAAAATTCTCTATTGATCTGAAAGAATATACTCCCAAGGTAGTCCCATATAAATTTCATCGAAATTGCTTCAGCGCTTTTTGAAAACTGAACAAAAACGAAAAATATGTATACCTCGATGAAAATATGTATTCCATGTAATTGGGGTTTTTAGTTCTGGGGTAAAACAACTAAAAAATGAAAAATAAAAAACTTTTTACAAAATAAACGACCCGACTTCCAAAAAAGAAAATACACTAGAAATTATAAAATAACTTTAATTTCGGCAGTCGGTGTCAAATAACGAAGAAATAAAATACAAACACCGACTTCCGAAATTAAAATTATTTTTTAATTTTAGTGTATTTTCTTTTTTGTAGGTCGGTTGTTTTTTTTTTTGTACAAAAGTTTTATAATATGTTATTTTATTAGGAACTAGAGACCCGCTCCGGTTTTGCACAGGGGTAAATTAAATACACAAACCGTCTTCGTTTATCACTTTTTGTACTAGTGAAAAAAAAATATTAAAAAAACGTTACGAGGTTTTGAAGAAACGGAAAAATAGACCGAGGCTGACAGCGAGTTTTTTTATACTACATATTAAGAGATTGTAGCCATATAGTTTACCCAAGCTACGAGTATATATAGAATTTAGTGATTGGCGAAACAACTAGCAAACTTTCTTTTTTTTTTTGAGCTTTGCTTTTCTGGACAAACAGGATGATAAGTTTTTCTGACTAACATTAAGATTGAAAATGTCGTGAGGAACGTTTTGAGTATGGATGTGGAAGACCATAATAGTACGAGAAGACCAAAAACATGTCGGATAGGCTCTATGAAAGAATACTATTTTAATTCAATTATTGATTTCATGCCACCAAGTCACCAACTGCATCAGCAGGTGTATTCGCTAACTCAGTTGACATCAATTTGATAGGCACTATGCAGTACATTGCTCGGTGGACATCGATTATATTAGGCACTACGGTTTTCCTATACGTCAAAGCAGCAATGTACGGCAAAGTGCCTATCAAATTGATGTCAACTGAGTTAGCGAATACGCCTGCTGACTGCTTTAAAAAGTAATTTGATTGCAACATTTAAGTTGTTTTTACAGTCAGGTTTTTCGTTTTTTTTTTCTAAATTTTTTGAGTTATATTTTGAGAATCATCTCCTCAAACTCTTTATTTTGAGACCCCACTTATTATAGTTCGTCCACTTTAATTTTTTCTTTTTCACAATTTGTGGTCCGAATGGCGCCATATTGTATTTTAATTACTGTGTATGTCTTTAGTAGCACTCGCAAGAAGACGAATCAATTGACGTATGAATTATCAATATCAGCCCACACTTTCGGTCTCTAAAGCGTCACAAAATTACAAACATACATACATACATAGGCTGATAAACACATTAGCCTCCCTACATCGCCCAGCCAGGCAAAAAGAAGTAGCTAATTTGATGATAACTAATAGAGGAATACGACCACGAAGGACCACGGCACGCCGACCCCAAATAAATTAGGGTAAGGGAAGAGAATGATAAGAGGCTATAGACACAGTGCCTCGTTCAAATAGCGATAGTGATTTTCGAAATGCCAAAATGAGGTTGATCACGTGACCTTTTGACAGCGCTTGTCAATCCCATACAGTTTTGACAGTGTTTGTATTGACAAGCGTTGTCAAAACTGTATGGGATTGCCCATACAGTTTTGACAGCGTTTGTCAATCCCATACAGTTTTGACAATCGTTATCACCACAATTACAATCACTGATAGATTTCACTTGTCTATATGGAGTGTGTAGGAACTATAGATGGCAGCGCATAAATGTCAAAGTCAAGTATTTATACAGTAAAAGTTGCGGATTTCACTCACTAGATGCCAGTCTACATGTGCATGATGCGTGTGTGTATATATATAAGGCACGGAAATATTAATGAAAAGTTTTTAAAGGGTTAAGTATGTGTAGTAAGTTAAAGGGAGTAAGTTTCGAATTTACTCCCCTAGATGGTACAGATTACGCCGTGCACGTTCCCTATAGTATAGCTTGAGCCCCCACATCGACGAAATGGGAAGAATTACCCCATGTGGACATCAAAAATATAATCCACAGCATGCCCGATCGAATGCATGCGGGGCCAAAAGTGGAATTACGCGTTATTAATTTTAAGTACCTTAACTTTATTTATTAACTGAATTTTTTGTTTTATTTTTTTGTTACTTATTCATTTGGATTTAATATTCGAATAAACCTTTAAGTTTTATATCGAAAAACCATGTATCGTGTTTTATTTTAATAATAAACCGTGTTTTTTTCAAAACATCACTCATACTTGAGAGCGATGTTCTGTATGAAATAGGTCCCTATTCAACTAGCTACCGCTTCGATTGTAAGCTTATGAAGTTTTTAGAATAATTTTGAAAACACATAATGGGGCACGGAATTATTGTCAAGTTAAGTATCTATTTTATAATTTCAACAACAGACACCATAGAAAATAAAAATATTGAACTTAGGCCGGGCCTCCTTTGCATAATAAGTGGTATCATAATCTGGTACTGGTATCATAAATAAAGGGTTAGGTAATTACTGTTATTACCTAGTACCACATTAAACAGCTCCTTGAACTTTCCGCCATCAGTCTCAGACGACTGAACTAGGAACTTTACCCACCTTGATAAGTTTACAGACACTAAAATATCAGGTATGCTCGACTTTTAGAAGCATCCATTAAAATACCAACGCGAAAAAGGTGTTCTCAAAACGACATTGAAAACAGTGCCATCTATCAACCGCCGATTGAACTTCGAACTTCATGACTCACAGATTGCAAAATAGTTAAATGCAAAGGTTGTTCAAGCTTTGAAAGCATCCATTTTACGCTACAGACTAACAGATGGCGGTGGCTGTAGTGTGTTCCTAAAATGAAAATATACCTAGCTTTTATGATTTATAAATATTCTCATTTTGATGTTAGATATTCCACACAGTAAGTATGAAAACAAGTAGCTACTTAATAATAATAATTTTGGCCCTGTTTAAGATTAATGTAGGTGTTGAAAGGTTTTAGACCCAGAAGACGGAGGATGGAATCGCCAATTGTAAGATAAAAGGTGATTAGAAGTTTATGTGTGCAACAAAATTGAAAATTTTACCTGTGTTTAACAACATTAGCTTATTGAACACCAAAATGATGAGACATAAAAAACCTCGGGCGCCAGGCGTCAATACATAAACCAACACAGTAATTACCTGACGGGCCCCGTCATGTGTGCTGACAACTCTTTGAGGCGCGCGTGGAACACTACGCGCCGTCGACTCTCGGGCCTGGTGCTGATCGAACGGCGAGCTACCGGGGAGTATATTCTTTCGGATAAAAAAAGAATTTTGAACCACCACAACTGACAGAAAAATCGGTGGACATACATAAAAAAAAATACATACAGTCGAACATAGAACCTCCGCCTTTTACGAAGTCGGTTAAAAATTAAAGAGGGCTCTCCTACTAGAAACGTGTTTAGTAAATAGTGGGCAAAAGTGTCAAAAACGGCCGTTTTTGACACTTTTGCCTACTACTTTAGATACGAAACATTCTGAGACCTGTTTTAACAACGTAAAAATACTTTATCCTCTTTGTAACAAACGTGACGTTGGATTCTATAATATTTATTTGCTATGCTATGCTACGATTTTTTATTCAATAAGGGCGCCACTTGACCGTTAGTAGGGCCTTAATGTGCGACATCCGACACGTAGTATATGGCACACTACATTGTTCTCACTAGAAGCAACAAGAATAATTTTACCAATTTTTGTAATAAGTATCTATCATGATTTAAAAGGGTGTCCATCCATGGAGTTCCTTGCAAATTCTTCTCCATTGAGACATACTCTTTGGAATGTGCTTATCTTTCTGACCAACTGACTTCTTGGCAGGTCAGAAGTGCCTATAAATTTTTTAGCCAAATCCATTTCAAAGATAGGTCCTGTGTGGGGTCGAGGATAAATCGAAACAGAGTTACCGCGCTCCTTGGCACTCAGGCAATTGAAGGAACAGGGGTGGGTTTTAGTCAGAAAAAATTTTACACGCCCTCCCGCTCCATCCAGATGGAGAAGTCATTGGATGATATACCAAGCCCACAATAAAAAAGAAAAGGTATAATAAGGTTCGTAACAAAAACAGAAAGAAACCCTAATATGTTATATTATTTTCAAAAATTTAAAACAACGCCATCTATCAATTGCTCGTTGAACTTCAATCTCCATAGCACACTTTGATAATAAAACCTCGTTTCAGATCGCCATCTATACGTTAGAAGCGTAAAACAGAAGCTTCCACAGCTCGAGCAGCCCTTTAACTGGAGCGGATGTTAAAAAGTTCAATTGACTGTTGATAGATGGCACTAATTTCAATTTTCTTTTTTTTTTCTTTTTAACTCAATGAATACAAAGCATGTTTAATTAAAGTTTGATTTTCTTCAGTAAGGGTTTTATTGCTGAACTCCTTCCACATATGATATTATAGCTGGTACGGGTAAGTTACTTACGTACATTTAAAATGACATACTGTTTAAGGCGCAATTATACGACTTTTAATGGTTTTTAATTGAACATCACGTCTAAACGACTAATCTTATTTCTTTGAAAAAAATATATGCCACTCTACACTATTTCCGTCGTATTTTGAACTGAGAATATTTGAAATTACATATTTAAAACATAGTGAATTTAATTTGTAAAATAACGTCTAACGCGGATAAAAAAATGAGAATCACGCTTAAACTATAAAGCGTATTTTTATGAATCTTTCACCATTTTAAAGATCATTTAATTATTTATAATTCGTTCTCGGCGTTTTATTTTAATACATGTTCTTTTATGTGTAATAAATTAATAATGCATCTAATTTCGGACAGCGCTCCTTGATAGGCGAGTCCTATCACTGGGTGGACGTACGAGTACGACGCGTTACGTGAGCTCAGCACAGAACACGCTAGCTAACCACTCAAGGTCGTTGGCTGCTAATAGCGCCTTAAGGGTCTACGTCCACTTTAGTGACGCCCTCATTGGTTAAAAAATTGTATCATAGCATAGAAAAACAACCGACTTCCAAAAAACAAATACACTGAAAAAAAAAATTACATTAATTTCGGAAGTCGGTGTTTGTATTTTACTTCTTCGTTATTTGACACCGACTTCCGAAATTAAAGTTATTTATTAATTTTTAGTGTAAATTTTTTTTTTGGAATTTTGTTGTTTTTTTCTGTAAAAAAGTTTTTTATTTTTCACTTTTTAGTTGTTATACCCCAGAACTAAAAACCCCAATATAATGGAACGTGGAATTTAAACATTTGGAGAACACCAAAACGTCATCGAGGTACACGTATTTTCCGTTTTTGTTCAGTTTCTCTAAAAGCGCTGAAGCAATTTCGATAAAATTTATATGGGACTACCTTGGGAGTATATTCTTTCAGATAAAAAAAGAATTTTAAAAATTGGTTCACAACTGACGGAGAAATCGCGTAACATACATACAAAAAAAAAAAACATACAGACGAACTACTATTCCTTTTGGAAGTCGGTTAAAAATAAAGGTTTAATGAATCCTATGTTGCGTTTGTTAGAAAGAGGATAAGGTACTCGTATTTTTATTTTGTTAAAACAGGACTCAAAATGTTTCGTATCCAAAGTGGAAGCACCTTTGGCCTGTGAAGACTCTCTTGATTGGTGGCAAGGTTTAGCGGTAGGACTAAGGGTTACGCACACCGGGACTAAATGTAAAGTATTTAAATTTTTGCCAAAGAATATTCAGCCATTGATGCGGATTCTGTTGTGCACAAACTTAACTTCATTTAGGCCATTCCTATCTTTTTCTCTCTAATATTACAAGAAAGAGGCGGACGTAAATTAGACCTGTCAAATTTAGTTGAGCTAATATTTCCATACAAACTAAGGGTACACGTAAAAACATGTCGATTAAAAACACAGTGAAGCGCAACGTTTGACATCGTCCTTTTCTCCTACTGTATTTTACTAAAAGATAGCGATTCTCTAATTTTAGTTTAGTTATTGAACAAGAGAATCGTCACCAATGTTTTAAATTAAAATTAAAAAGGATTTCTTGACACGGCATTGGAGAGCGCGCTAAGGGATCCCGCAGCCCACTGCTATACAACGGCACGCCGAAGGATGCCGTGATATGCCGCGGGGTGAGGCAGTGCAAGCTATCCACTCCACACGTATTTATTTTAAACTTTTTAAAGCATACTTCGGCGTAACGTGGCATGCCGCAGCACGTCGCGGGATGTCTTGGTAGGCCACCGAAATGCTACAGTATCTAAGCGGCTAGTGTGCACTGACCGGTGGCGAAATCCACTGCCATTGCAACTTAGCTGCCATGCCGTTTGGACTCCATTCACATGGCGATGCCTTTACCTTTTTACTCGACAATCCCAGGAAGGAGGTTACGTTTTCCCAACTACATTGGGGTCGGCTTCCAGTCTAATCGGATGCAGCTGAATAGGTAGGCCGACCAAAAAATAGAGGGGTGTTATAAGTTTGCCTTGTGTATCTGTGTGTCTATCTGTGGCATCGTAGCTCCTATAGATAATGGATGAACCGATTTTGATCTAGTTTGGTTTTTAATTGAAAGGTGACTAAATCGAAAATGTTTTTAGCTGTTCATTATTAAGAAAAACATCAGGTCTGCCTAGTTGATAAAGGGATGCGAAAAATTTTCACAGGATGCTATTGCAAGAATATATTATGGTAATTATGACCTGATGATGCAGTATGACCTTGAAACTGTGGAATGCCCAACTCCTCGCTTACAGCAGAGGTGATGTTGGGCTCATTTTAATGGTCTCAATCAATACAATATATTATTATGTTGACAAACGATCGTTGTAAGAATGGTACGCTGACGGAGCTGCCGGCAGCAGTGTACCGCCGGTTTCCAACGACGCCAGCGTTGTTTTTGAGTGCCGCCACCGGCTACGGAGGCACTCCCAAAATTATAATATTATATTTACATTTTAGAAGGCTTTTTGTCAGAGGTTTTTAAAACTTTGAATTTTATTTTATTTTTTCTGAGCAACTGTCTTATTACTTTCATAACCAAGTAACTGTGAAACACGGAACCGGTCTTAGTCCGCAGTGGAATCCACAGATCAGCCTCAATAAGTGACTTAAAAATCAACTGTTAAGGCCCAGTTATACGACTTTTAATGGTTTTTAATTGCACATCACGTCTAAACGACTAGTCTTATTTCTTTGAAAAAATATATGTTACTCTAGACAATTTTCATTGTAATTTGATCTTAGAATATTTGAAATTATATTTTTAATAACATTGTGTAAATAATTTGTAAAGTTATGTGTAACGCGGATAAAAAATTGAGAATCACGCAAAAACTATAAAGCGTATTTTTATGAAACCTTCACCATTCTAAAGATAATTTAAGTATTTATAATTTAGTCTCAGTGTATTATTTTAATACCTGTTATTTTATGTGTAATAAATTAATAATGCGTCTAATTTCGCACAGCGCTCCTTGATGGGCGAGTACTATTACTGGGTGGACATAAGACACGTTACGTGAGCTCAGCGCAGAACACGCAAGCTAACCACTCAAGGTCGTTGGCAGCTAATAGCACCTTAATTCCTAATTTACTATTTTGCACTCAACCCTTTTAGCATTTCGGAAAACCACACATTATTTTAAGACAAAATACTTGTCACTAGATTATAACAAACACTTTTTAATAAAAACTATTAAGTATAACAAAAACTTGTCAAACGCAAACACAACAAAACGTAAACACAAATCTAACAAACATATGCTTAGCCAACACTCCCAGCATTAAGAAGTAAGACTTTCTTATAACTAAAACACGGCAAATGCATTTCGCGGTGCACTAAAGTGTTATATACAAGATACTGTTATTTGTTATCTACCTTGCTGGCCGGTCGGTGCGCAAGCTTTCACTGTAGCATGACTGACGCTGCACCTAGTATAAGCGCACCCCGCCAACTGCAGAAATGCAGCGGACGCATTTACACCGACGCTACATTTTGACCAGTGTGCCGGTAAGTTCTGCCCACAACAACGACGAGTCAGTGCCAATTCTATGTTTTACACAAATACTGTTATTTTTTATTTTGATTGCTTTGAATTCTAGAATGGTCTTTATTTGTAACTTAAATTAAACTGTTTTGAAGAAGGAGTCAGGGTTTCACTTTTCTGTAAACTGTGTTTGTGCGGTTAGTATTTTTTTTTATTCCAGTATGAATCCGCAGTGTAAAAGAGATAGTGCTATTCCTCTTTATTGCTCCGTCCCTTTCTGTATTGATTGTTGTAGGTATGTCACTATGGCATACTTACACACTTTTATGCGAGTTACAGACAAGCGTCTTTTGGGTTTTAAAACCAATTCGTCGTAGTATTCTACGACGAATGGACGATGGCCTAAAAAGCAGTGGTTTAATGAGCTAACCGCCGATTCTTATACTTCAAAATCATCACATGTATGTTGCTATATTATTATCATCTCAGTGACAGTACATGTCAAGAACTTGTCAAATTATATGGAAATTTGTGGTGTTTTTACAGATTCCGACAGAGATGCGAATGCGAAAGTTCCTCAAAGGTACGGGAATTCCTCTGCACGTGGCGTCACGAAAAATGGTTCGAGGTGGAGCTAGCAAAGAGTGTCTGGAAAGATATGAGGGCCACCTTTGCTCAGCAGTGTGACTATTTAGGTTAAAATATAATAAAAAAAATGAAAAATTTATTGATTGCTTTTATGAGTATCTGTAAGTACCCATGTAACAACGGTCGTTTATCTCATACAGTCCCAAAATTTAAGACAGGCACTAACTTAATTATTATTTTAATTATTAAAACTACCTTCTACCAGCGGGTTCACCCTCATGAAAGTCGAAAATTATGCCAAGAGAACTATGAGAGAATTATGTCCTATGGATACGGTCGTGCGTCAAGGTTCATCCAAGTTCGCTCAGTCCTGGAGACGCTCAGAGACGTGAAGAGTTGACAAACAGAGTTGCATTTGCATTTAAAATATTAGTATGTAAGTATGAATTATGTGAATAACAACTAAACAGCTTTTTTTTTGATGGTGGGAAGTCATCAAATGACTGCTCCCGTTCTGGGTGGAGTGGGAAGGCGTGTCAGACTCTTACTGACTAAAACCCAGCCTTGTTACTTCAGTTACCTGTGCCAAGAGCCGCGGAAACTCTCTATCAAATTTATCTGCGACCCCAGGCAGATCCTAATAGCTGTGATGCACAAATACGCCAACAAAATTATCTATTGTTGAACGACACCCGGAGGCTTGCTTCTCTTTATATTAAAATTATCTGTAAAACTGTAGTTGTAGGATCACAGCATTGTTCGAAAGAGTTATCGCGCAACCAACTCCACCCGAAGCGGAAGAAGTTATTTGATGATTTTCCAACCTAAAAAAAAACACATACGTACCTTTTTTAAAAATATTATTTTTATTGCAAAAATGGGATGAAGTCTGGCATTTTGTGACAAAATACACCGTGACAGTGGAACTACTTTACTGACGGAACCTAGTGTAGATACCTACTTGTTTTATTCTCTAAGTAGGACAGTGGTATCCGATGAGTCTATACTTTACTTTGCCCCTCTGTGCCAGGTAAGATCTGGGCCTGTTATCAAGACAATAACAATTGCTACAATCGTTTGAAAACGGGACCAACCGTAAAGTTTTAATCATTTTTTAAATTTGCTTGAGGTTGCGTAAATTTAGGAGTTTACAACAGTTTGAAACATAATAGCTAAAATACATATCATTATGTATACATAACTTTAATAAATTTACTCCTGCCGGAGTCTGTGTGTCTTGATAGCTAAAACTTTCTAGGCAAGCGTGGTCCATCGTCGACTACCACACCGCTCATCATCGCTTATCATGGTAAGATAGTGGTCAAACGCGAGTCAATCATAATAATTTTTTTTTTTAAAAACTACACAGTCGAAGTTAATTAAATACGCATTATTAAGGATAACTCAAAAATTACTGGGTGGATCTTGACCAAATTTAATTGTACCACATGAGAAGCACTGGTTATCAAATAAAAAAGGAATCACCTAAATTGCTTCACCTAGAAAAAAAAATCTGAGGTAGCACAGATAGAGAGAAGATCCTCCTTTTTTTGAAGTTGGTTGTAAAGAAAATATTTACATTAAAAATTGCAAAATTACTTTAACTTCGGAAGTCGGTGTTTGTATTTTGATTCTTAGTTCCTTTTTTTTTTTTTTTTTGTTTGACACTGGTACGGATTCTCTTGTTCAATATCTAAACTAAAATTAGAGAATTGCTATCTTTTACTAAAAGGCAGTGCGAGAAAAGGACGGCTATAGCTATGCACTAAGTTAGAGATGTCAAACTAGTTTATGTCTTGCTCTTCGCCGTGTTTTTAGACGACATGTTTTTACGTGTACCCTTAATTTGTATGGAAATATTAGTTCAAACTAAATGTGACAGCTCTAATTTACGTCCGTCTCTTTCTTGTTTTATTAGAGAGAAAAAGATAGCAATAGCCTAAATTAAGTTTAGTTTGTGCATAACAGAATCAACACCACTGACTTCCGTAATTAAAATTATCTTGCAATTTTTAATGTATTTTTTTTGGGATTCGTTTGTATTTTTAACCGACTTCAAAAAAGAAGGAGGTTATCAATTTGCATGTTTGTATTTTTTTAATTTTTTTATTTATGTTCGGGTATAACTCCGTCATTTATTGACAGATTTGCAATATTCTTTTTTTTTCAAAAGGGGTCTTCTAATTTGTTATGGGTTCCGAAATGGTCCCATTTAAATGTTATATGACTTTCTTGAGGACAAAAAGGCGTGGGATTGAGCTGCTTCAATGATATACATGAGCCATTGTTTTCATATGTACTACTTACTGATGAAAAATTTTTTATATATATATTTTTTTTTAATATTCGTTTTGACATGAATACTTGTATAGTATTGTATTATATTTTTTATTTTATTTTTTTAGTGACATTTTATTATTATTATTTTTTTTTTTGACTTGAATACTTTGTTAAGTATTATATTTATTTTTATTTTTTTTGATTGACATATTATGATTACTATTTTGTTTGACACAAATATTTACTTTGTAAAGTATTATATATTTTTTTTTTTTTTTGATTACTTAATTATTGTAAATGTGAGGACTATGTGGGTTATTATTATTATTTTCTCCTCCTTTTTACAGTAATTTTCAACGTTGTCTGACAGTTTGAGTACTTTTGCGGCCTACCCAAATGTCTTTTCTTTGGTATTGTTCGTCATGTCATTGAGCTCCTTAGTGGTTTTTAAGTTGAGCTATTCGACTATTGACAAATGCTTGCACTGACTGGACAGGTCCACTCAAATATGTTTGGTTCTTTCTTCAAAAGACCACTACAGACACTAAGCTGCATGGTCCTCATATAGAATAATGTGAATGCGAGAACTATGTATGTCGTTATATTCATGTAGATTTTATGATTGTCTGGCAGTTTGAGTATTTTTTGCGGCCTACTCAAATGTCCTTACTTTGGTATTGTTCGTCGGTTCGTTGAGCACCTCAGAGTTCTGAGTTGAGCTTCGCGATGACTGACAAATGCTTGCACTGTCTGGACAGGTCCACTCGAATTCGTGTGTTGCTTTCTTCATAAAGCTCATCCCAGACATAAACGTACATGGTTCTCATATGATCTAACCAGTCCACATTGTATGGATTTGAACACTAAAAGAGACTTTGACCTCTGAGTTTGTTTCGGTGTTTCTTCTCAGGGTAGTCAGCTAGGAAACACCGGCCTCATCTAGCTTAAACTAACAAAAAACATTGACGTGTAAAAGTGTTCCTTGTAACCTATTTACTGAATAAACATCATTTATCATTTATCATTTATATAAATCTGATGATGGGTTTCGGAGACAGACAACGGAACTCTTCAAAAATTGACAGCAAATCAACTGCGATTGTTGCTATCGTATGTCTATGAATTGTTAACACAGTTCAATGGCAAACCACAACTAAAAAGTGAAAAATAAAAAACTTTTTTAACAAAAAAATAGAACCGACTTCCAAAAAAAGTGCAAAATAACTTTAATTTCGCAAGTCGGTGTCAAGAAACGAAGACACAAAACCAGGAACCCCGACTTTCGAAATAGTAGTCGGTTCTATTTTTTTGTAAAAAAGTTTTTTATTTGTAAAGAAGTTTTTATTTTTCACTTTTTAGTTGTTGTACGCCAGAACTAAAACTAATTATTAATGTTATGCCCTAATTGATCACCCCAATAATGCTGTATTTTTGTTGATTGATGACATTTACATGGGATCACTTCTGAAGTATGACTCATCAGTATTTATTCACAAGTGGCGGAGTAATCGCGTAACTAACATAAATAAAAATAAAAAAACATACAGACGAATTTAAAACCTCTTCCTTTTTGAAGTTGGTTAAAAATAATTATAATGAATAAAATATGTAAATAATTTTAATATACTAATAAATTATATTATTAATGAGTAGTTCATGCATGTCGGTGTAAATGCAGCCAAGTAGGTACCGGTACCTAATCTAATACTTTGAAGCCAAAGTATTGCAGATGCAGACAGCGCGGCGTGCACCGAACGGCCCCAAGTTCAACTTCCGGATGATGTCGGAAATAAAATGTTATAAATATGTCTATGGAAAAATATATATCTAGGTACCTACTCGTAAAATGAGATTTCAGAAATGGTATAGACAGACTTTGAGCATCATTTTTAGAGTTCAGTACCTCTAACAAAGACAAGAAACCCTTATAGTTTCCATCTGTACGTCTGTCTGTCCGAGGCATAGCTTTGACTGATAGTACTAAAAAGCTGCAATTTTGCATGGGTATGGTTTTGGATCCCATAATTTAATCCCATACCACCCGGTATGGGATTAATCACGACAAGAAAGATGAATGACAAGATATTACCCAAAACCAGGGTAAACCTAGATTTACTAAATCTTCTAAAATTACCCGTAACATATACAAAAGCTACCTCAAAACCGCGTAACTCAGTTTTTTCAAAAATTTGAGTTAAGTACAAGTTCTTCATAAACTGCGTGCCTATACAGAATACGTAATAATGGCCATATACTGTTTAGCACTAACAGGAACTCACTAACTCTAGCAGCACGCGTAGCATGACCACCATAGAAAAAGATTTTGTCGACGGAAGAATAGACAAATTGACAGATTGTAGAAAGATTTCTACCATCCTAAGCATGGCGATGTTAAAACTGAACAGAAGAAATGTTTCTATTCTTCAGTCGACAAAAGTCATGATGCTCGGGCAGAAAAGATGTCAAGTTAGATAAAAAGAACGTTGTCTATTCTTGGAGAATAGAGATAGAATTGTTCATGCTACACCTGCAGGAAGATATTCGCAGGAGAACCAATGTTCCCGACTTAGCCCGAAGAATCGCCAAACTTATGTGGCAGTGGGCAGGGGACGTTGCTCGCAGAAGTCAGAACAGATGGTTGATAGGGGTGAAAGATTATGGAGTGGCGACCGCGTACCGGAAGACGCTTCGTTGGAAGACCTGCCACAAGGTGGACCAATGTCCTGGAGAGGATCACCGGTAGCCGATTGTTGCGAGACGCACAGGACCAGTCATTATGGCGACACTTGGTTGACGCCTATGTCCAGCAGTGGACGTCTTTCGGCTGAAATGATGATGATGATCATGATGAAACAGTGTAATATGTGCTCCTAAAAACTTTCTGATTTTGACAGATGTGGTGTTAGAATTTCAGCGACTGTTTTGTTTTATTATTGTTGATAGGCACACGTTGTAAGCGATGATGCGGTCGAAGATGAAGCACGCTTGCCTAGAAGTAACCTATTCACTCTTGACTTAAAGACTCCCAGGTTGTAGCTATCAGGAAACATAGATTCCGGCAGGGAATTCGACTCCCTAGCTGTACGCACAATAAATGTGTTCTCAAAACGTTTTGTGCGTGTGGATGGGTACTGGTGGCACATCGCCGTACGTCTTGTTGTCCTATGATGGAACGGGCTTGGCGGAATCACATTATGCAACTCCGTCGCACACTCACCAAAATGTATGCGCTTGTAAGGATAACTTTCATAATTATATCGGTAAATATTTGTTTATAATAGACATTATAATAGATCTACTTTTATATGTAACTGCACTATTGCAAACACCTTATGATTATAATACATTTTGCGACGTAAGCAACTCTCAATATTATGTAAAAAAAAAAAAACATAGAACCTCCTCCTTTTTAGAAAGACGGTTAAAAATGTAGATCATTTCGAATACACTGAAACCTAGCAAAATTCAATCCTGTGCATGTGTATATGTGTACAGGAGAGTGTATGTGTCAGTCCACCGTTGTGGTCAGCTTGTGACAAAGTTGAAAAGTGTCATGTGTCCGTCCGTTATGTTACACCCTTACAATCGGAACACAGTGATTACATCACACAGCGTCATGCAACCGTGCAATAATAACGAAATACTACTGGTTTTGGTACGAATTTTCCAAATTTTTCCTTAAAACTCTTGTTTTTGACTCACTGTGCAAAATTTTAGATTTTTTTTTTGTGCAGACCGTTAACCCGTGCGGAGACGCATCTTTTAACACGTGAGCCTAGCTCTCACGAAACGTCAAAAAAATATTTCTATTTTTTTTATTCTTGTTAGGCACGCGTTTGAGCACTATCTACAGGGTGTAACAGAAAGGTGTGGTCATATTGTAGGAACCGGTCCTGCCCGTGGCTATGAACAATTTTCTCTAAGAAAAAATAGAAAATTCCCAAAAAAAAATTGGACGTTCCATACAAAGTTATCATCAGCTGATCAATATTTGTATGGCAGGTAAATTTTTTTTTGTGAATTTCCTCAGGTTTTCTTGATGAAAGTTGTTCATATCGATGGGAGATGCAGTTCCTAAAAAATGACCACACCTTTCCGTTACACCATGTATATGTTGTCGTTGGTCTGTTTGCACCAAACGCATTTATAATAATAATAATAATAAATAACTACGAATAACTACCGGAAATATATTGTGAAGGACGGTACGGTTGACATCTGTCGGGCATGCCACCGACCCGGGGAATCAATCCGACACATTATTTCTGGTTGTTCTCGTCTAGCTAACGGAGACTATTTGCATAGACACAACCTTGTAGCCAGGATTATCCATCAGCAACTTGCTCTTAAATACAATCTTGTGGAATCTGAAGTACCGTACTATAGGTATGAGCCCGACCCAGTTCTCGAAAATGGCAATATCACGTTGTATTGGGATCGATCTATCATCACTGATAGGACTATTGTTGCCAATAAGCCTGACATAGTGGTGATAGATCGACAAGAGCGTCGCACAATGATTGTTGATATAGCTGTCCCTCATGACGAGAACCTCGTGAAGGCTGAGAAAGATAAAAAAACAAAGTATCTTGATCTGGCTCGCGAGGTTGTCGACATGTGGGAGGTGGATACAGCAGTCATTGTGCCGATAGTCGTGACGGCCAATGGCTTAATAGCCAAGAGCCTCGACGAACACCTAAGGAGGCTCTCGTTGGGCAGCTGGATCAAGGGCTTGATCCAGAAGGCAGTACTCCTGGACACGGCGCGCATAGTTAGGAGGTTCCTCTCTCAGGAGCCCTGACCACCGGTAGCTTGGACCCTATCCCGATACCGGTGGGATACTATTTTTTATATTTTTAAATGTTTTTATATTTTGATATTTTAATATTTAAAAATGTAAATTGTATGTTTAAACTATAAAATAAATGGAATAATAATAATAAGAAAAAGTGTTCGTAGTACCTACCTATTGTTGTCTCCACTACAGGTGTTATACCCAATCATCTCCACAGTAGCCTCAAACAAATAGACCTTAAAGACTCAATTTACGTTACACTTCAGAAAGCAGCAATTCTAAACACCTGCAGAATAGTGAGGAAGTTCATGCAGATAGAAGAAAATGAAGTTTTTCCTCATAACATCAATCCTACACCATAGATTGTACTCAACTCACGCTACATTGACTTGGCTTGGCCCGTTAATGTAGCTTAAAACTAGCCTAGAGCTAAGAAAAACTACACGTTTTCCCACAATAATAATAATATTCCACAACTATCACACAACGCCATCTAGTCCCAAGCTAAGCAGAGCTTGTGTTATGGGTACAGTAAATAGTTGTTCTCAATTCTTTATTGCGTACCATAACGTATATTGTTGGTAGCGAAATTATTATAATAGTCACAATTAAGGACCCTGTCGGGCACAGCATAGAACAAATAGAAGAGAGGAGGAAGACAACTGGGTGCTTAATGTGATAAATTTTATGCAAGTTAGACTGTTAGAACCGAATTGAATTTAACAATTATATTGGTTTTTTTTAAACTATGTACAGTAAAAAAACCATTTTTTTTTATTATTAATTATTGTTTTATTCGCTTTTGTTTGCAGGTGCATCTCACAAAAAAAGGTTTGCGTTAGGTTTTATAGGTCTTAGTCATGATTCCTGTATTTTTTGGTAAAAAATTCTGGATTTTTTATTAGCTAATGATGTTTAGCTAATAAAAAATCCTAGTATCTATCGTTGGATAGGTCTTTCAAAATCATTGTGGGTGTGTCAAGACTATTTGTCGATTCAGTGATGCGTTTGCGAAATATTAAATTATAAAGTGATATTTGTAAATCGCGGCCGTTACCACTGAGCCACCACTGCTCAACTCAATTAATATGTTCATAATACTTATATATACTTTTCTCTTTTCTTTTTTTTTTTTTTTTCTTTTTTCTTTTTATTTTTCTTTTCTTTTTTTTTTCTTTTTTTTTTTTTTTCTTTTATATATACTTTTGTAATTATTTTCGTCTTAGAATTATTTTATTTTTTCAGTTTATGCACCTGCCATGTTATCTCTCCGCCACCCTTGGTTGACTGGTAGAGAATGCCTAAGGCATTAAGTCCGCCTTTGTACATTTGTGTTGCATGAAGTTTTAATAAATAAATAAATAAATAAATAATAAACATAAAGACCCCTTCTAAGTCCGCAAGTTATAACGGGTGACTACGGAACCCTACACTGCGCGTGGCCCAACGCGCACCAGAGTAAGTTTTTTTTTAAATATAATTTATAAATCGTTGCTATAAATAAAATAAAACAAAACTCAATCATTTCAGTTGTTTACAGGAATAATGAGAGCCATAAACAAAGAAAGTATTAGCTTTCCATTTTCAGAAACATGAACACGGGTCATAAAGGAGGCCCTCGCCTTACGCTAAAAGAATTCATCAACTCTGTTCTCCCTAAAAATGCCGGACGCACTCCACCGCCACGGTAGCCCTAATATGCACGTAAATGCGTTGTTGCATTGCACTCGTAAAGGCTCAATTACACCTTCTGATTGCAAGGGACCCAATTTAGGAACAAACTAACTAGGAAGTAGGAAGCGAGTGATTATAATATCCTAAATTGGACTCCTAAATCGGGCTCCTAAGTCGGCAGTGTTGCCAACTCTTACAAATTCGTGTCCCTAGACAGAATATCAAAAGTCGCTATAAAGTCTCTTAAAACTGATTCTACCAGGAGCGGACCAAAGAAAAAAAAAAAGACAACTCAGATTTTTTTTCTATAAAAGGGACCTTGGGAAGTTAAATAATAATTTAAACACATACAAAAATACTGTCAGCCCATTTGTAGCAACAAAATCGCTAAATTGGCAACATTTAACTCTGAATCGTGGTGATGCGAAATCGGAAGGTTTTTTTTTTTTTTTGTTTCGGGAAATCATTCAATGACTTCTCCCGTTCTGGGTGGAGCGGGAGAGCGTGTCAGACTCTTACTGACTAAAACCCACCCCTGGTCGTTCCCTGCCTGAGTGCCCAGGGTTTTTTTTTTGCGTTAACTCATTTTGTAATTGAGCCGAAGGTGTTATATTATTATGCGCGTTGAGTGTGTTTGTACCAGAGGTGGCCTGTGTAAAGCGACCGACAGTAAGCATTAAACAGACTGACTTTAACTTGGCTGGAACATTTAGCGAAACGCCTGTTACTTATCGCGGGCAACAATCTCCTCTGTCTCTCCAAATCGTCATCGTTACGCAGTGTCCGAGATATTCAAAACTTTTCACAAATTTAAGTTTGGTGTTTCATAACGATATTATTATATCAAAAAGGTGTAGGTAAGGTACTTGTGACGTGGCAAAAACGTCATTCTAAATTCAATTATTTATTATACAACATCAATTACCAATAAACTTCGTATTGTATAGCATGGTACTTGTTTGATTTAATATTTCCCTGTAGTTTATATACCCTACTAGGTTTTCTTTCATTATCATCCGGGTTACAGACTGTTATCATATCTGAATACCATTATTTCCGTTTTCTTTAAATTATATTTGCGACCATTTTTACTAGCGTACACTTCACATATGTTCAGTAGCTTTTGCAGCGCCTTAACAGAAGAGCTGAGCAACACCATATCATCGGCGTAACTGAGGTTATTAACCCCAGAGCGGGAGATGTCATTGGATGATTTCCCACCCCACAAGAAAAAAAAAAACTTAGAAAAATACAACCGACTTTCAAAAAAAACACACTAAAAATAAAAAAATAACTTTAATTTCGGAAGTCGGTGTCAAATGACGAAGAAATAAAACACAAACACCGACTTCCGAAATTAAAGTTATTTTTTAATTTTTAGTGTATTTTTTTTTTTAAGTCGGTTGTATTTTTCGTAAAAAAGTTTTTTATTTTTCACTTTTTAGTTGTTATACCTCAGAACTAAAAACCCCAATAACATGGAACGTGGAATTTAAACATACTCGTAATTGGAGAACACCAAAACGTCATCTATGTATACGTATTTTTCGTTTTTGTTCAGTTTTTCAAAAAGCGCTGAAGCAATTTCGATGAAATTTATATGGAACCACCTCGGGAGTATATTCTATCGGATAAAATAAGAATTTTGAAAATCGGTCCTCAATTGACAGAGAAATCGGCGGACATACATAAAAAAAACATACATACAGTCGAACATAGAACCTTCGTCTTTTTCGAAAGTCGGTTAAAAGCTGAGGGTATTAACATTATTAGTAGTACAGCCGACACGGCGTTGCTGAGCTTCCCTATCGAGTCGTTAACATATAAATAAGAGCTATATGAGATTGTTTTTCTTTATCCTTGACCGTTCAAATTCACGATACAAAAGTTGTTGACACTAAAAGCTATGCAAAAATAATATGGGACTATTTTTATATCCAATAAACCTGATACGATCTTTATAAATACTCATTTATAAATAGGCATTTAGTCATATTTATTTGCTGGTATTGCAAAATGATTTCTGATTATATTAGTTTTACGATACCTTCTAGATAATTTCGACAGCACGATTGGCGCAGTGATTGAGCGTTCGGCTGCTGCGCTGCGTGTCGCGGGTTTGATCCCCGCACGGAACAAAAATTTGTATGACCTACAGTCCCTACAGATAGTTGTTCCGGGTCTGGGTGTCAGGTGTTTGTGCGTTCACATATTTGTGAAAGCACCTACGATACAGGTATAATTCGCAGGGCGGGGAAAAGTTAAAAAAAAAAAAAAAAACTATTTGGTTTCGTAAAAATAATAAAACCTAATTGTAATCTGTTAGTCCTACCAATATTATAAATGTGAAAGTTTGTAAGGATGTATGTTTGTTACTCTTTCACGCAAAAACTGCTGAACCAATTTTGAAGAAACTTTGCAGTAATATAGCTAATATATCAGAATAACACATAGGCTATAATTTATAATGGGGGAAGTACTAATACCACGCGGGCGAAGCCGCTAGCAGAAGCTAGTATAACATAATATATTTATGTTTGCGTATCAAAATGTTTTGAGCAGCTGTTTTTGTAATGTATGAGTTGTTCCCTTATCAAACAAAAAACAAAGAAAACGGTGCCGAAAAACTCAAACGGCGCAAATATAACAAGCTTATTGGGAGTTATATGTTTGAGCCGTTTCGGGTTGAAACACTAGAGCCATGGGGTCCGAGTGCTCATCGCGTTTTCCGTGACATCAGCAAACATTTAGTCGACTCTTCACGTGACCAGAGGGCTGGCATTTTTTCGGCCAAAGAATCAGAATTGCCATTCAACGTGGCAATGCTGCCAGCGTTCTGGGCACTTTTCCCATTGATAGCGATGTGGACGAATTTATTGATGCACAATGAGCTGTACTCCTACCGGATCTGTTATGCCGCTTGTACATATTTTATTTATTATGTTATTTATTAGTATAGTATAATATGTACCTTAATTGTAATCAAATAATACAGACACCATCACACACATTTATCAACACATTGGTATTTTTTAATAATTTATTCGTAATCATAAACACTAACGCCAAATTTCAAGTTCATAGGTCAATGGTAAGTTAAAAAATTCTTAGGAACAAAATTTTGTGATAGGCGACGGACAGACAGACAGACGGACAGATGTACAGACGGACACGTGAGTGACAGCAATAGGGCTCCATTTGGACTCTTCGGGAACGCAACCCTAAAAATGACGGAACCCAGCTATTACAATGAATGGATTTAAAATGATGCTACTTCTAGTATAGGTAGGTCATAAGAAGAAGAGACTATTGATCCCCAATCAAAAAAAAATTTTGTTTTTTCTAAAAATAATTACAGTTATCAAGAAAATAGCCATTTTACACAAAACATTTTTTGATGCCTATTGATCCTGTTTCTAATACGGATCAATAACTTATATCGGACCAACCATCGTTGAAGTATTAAAAAGTCAGAAATCGCAAAAATCTTTTCCCACATCAAAGAAGTCACTGGCTACCTGCGTGATCGTTTTTCGTTCACTCGTCGCCCTGCCGACGTCCCTTGTAGATCCCGCCTTAAGCATCGTCTCAATTTCCCATCCCATGAAACCCACTTCTATTCCCACTCCTTCTCTGTTCATGCGGTACGATTGTGGAACTCACTTCCACCTAATATCCGTGATTCTAAAACTGTCTACCAATTCAAGAAACTAGTCAAAGAGCATTACCTCTCCACCATTCCGTGATTAAATTTATTATTGATATTTATTTTATATTTAATTATGTATATTTTATGTATGAAATATTTATGTATTCTAGTCTGTTTTATGTTTCTATATCTATTTATACACACTGTGTCTACATTTCTCAACCAACTTTCCAGTCGCAGGTCTGCTGGAAAAAAATTCTTTTGTAATAAGCAGCACCTTTGTGCTCTTCTATCTGTATTTGTTCATTTTTCTCTTGTAATTGTTTTTGTGTGTGCATAAATAAATAAATAAAATAAATAATAAGTCACTTCTAGATTTAATTCACACTTTTTAGTGGTGGTGGTTTTGGCCGCACACTGACAAATACATTGACACATCTGTAGTACTGCAAGAGTCTCATTTAGGCCCAATATCATTCCTGTTCTTTGTTAATGACATCATGGCTCAAACCTACCACTGCCAATAGGGAGCTTTGGTGACGACATGAAAATCTCGCGACAAATCAGCTCATTAAGGGCCTTCTCGCGGTCCAGTGACGCCCTCATTGAATAAAAAATCGTAGCATAGCTCAGAAAATAAATATTAAAAAATCCAACTTCACGTTTGTTACAAAGAGGATAAAGAATTTGTACGTTGTTAAAACAGGTCTCAAAATGTTTCGTATCCAAAGTAGTAGGCAAAAGTGTCAGAAATGGCCGTTTTTGGCACTTTTGCCTACTACTTTGGATACGAAACATTTTGAGACCTGTTTTAACAACGTAAAAATTCTTTATCCTCTTTGAAAGTCTCCCTCTCTTTTAAAGTGTCAGAAATGGCCGTTTTTGGCACTTTTGCCTACTACTTTGGATACGAAACATTTTGAGACCTGTTTTAACAACGTAAAAATTCTTTATCCTCTTTGTAACAAACGTGAAGTTGGATTTTTTAATATTTATTTTCTGTGCTATGCTACGATTTTTTATTCAATGAGGGCGCCACTGGACCGCGAGAAGGGCCTTAACTGACGCAGACTTAATACAAGCTGATGCAGTCTCGACATAGTTAACGATCGCGTAACGTCCGAATTCGTTCGCTAAGAAATTAATGTTGTAAGAGGCAAACAAGTTAATTTTTGATAAAAACGGTAAAAGTTATTCATTAAAATTTAAATAAATTATAAGTTTTCATGAAAAATTGTGCTTGTCATTTAAAATTTACGTCGCCTCTGTACATATATTTCAGGAAAATCAATTATTTTTTCAGGTTATGATCTAAAATTTTTTTCCTCACAAATGAGGGATTAACGGCTAGTAATTTGCGATCGGTGGCTAACGTTAGTTTCGCTCTCAGTGTCGAGACTGCATGCCCTGAACCGGGTTTATGCATCGTCACGTAAGTTTCGCTCTCAGTGTCGAGACTGCAGGCCCTGTAGACAAAGTAACATCGCTTCGTAGCGAAACGATATCTAAATTCGTCATCGTCTCTGAGATATCGATAAACATTTCCTAGCGTTAGCGTTCCTTCGTTATCTTTTTTGGCGATCACGATCGAGGCGAAGGCGAACTCTGAAAGCGCTGCTTGTCTACGCATTTGTATGGGATAAACACGATAGCAATTCGTTTCTTTATGGTTTCGTTACAAATTATAACATTGTCTACCAACTTGCGATAACGATGTCGACAGTCGACTGACCACGTGACTTAGCACGGTTTATGTCAATCTCATACATTTTAGTCTTTTCTAACTTCGTTATCGTTTTTAAATTGTTACTTTGTCTAAGCCCCCAGGCCCTGAACCGGGTTTACGCATGGTGTATCGTCAGCTTATGACCTTTAACGATACCTTGCCAGCATAACCAGGATAAGCTAAGTATTTACTTTAGTTCGCATCTTTTATGACAAGAGAAAATGGTGCTTTAATATCATATACCCTTATAGCAGTCAAATATGTAACCCGTGGACTGCGATAGGCTGAGTTGATTGATTTGATTGATGTAACCCTACTTATGGGCAGTCGGGTAAGATGGTACAAATCATTTCATACACCGAAAGGTTCTTAGCAAAAAATTAGCATAATAATATGTTCTCATTTTAAACCTGGTGCTTATGTCAACAATACTCGCGAGGAAACCCGCAATAAAAAAAAAATCTTAAAAAATATGACAGCTTTAAAACAATCACGATAACATGAGACCGCCTATTCATAGTCGGACTCATTGTGAAGCTTTTTAGTTTACGGATTTATGAACAGCTCCGTTGAAAGTCGTAGGCTACGCAGGAGGTCACGAAAGCGGTGGCTGATCAAATTAAATCCGCCTTTGGATTACGGCCCTATAACCCCTCCCGTGTCTACCGGCCCAGCGCATGGGCCGTAAACAATTAAAAATCTCTTGTTGTAACTAAACGCGCGACGGGTTAATGATACGCAAGACTGACATCTAACAGATTCAGAATTCTTGTAATTAAAAAAACTTTTTTAC
This sequence comes from Polia nebulosa, assembly GCA_951329385.1. Taxonomy (NCBI): domain Eukaryota; kingdom Metazoa; phylum Arthropoda; class Insecta; order Lepidoptera; family Noctuidae; genus Polia; species Polia nebulosa. The sequence continues at coordinate 2,897,831 of OX589587.1, read as the reverse complement.
AAAAAAAACAACCGATTTTTTACGAAAAAATATACTAAAAATTTAAAAATAACTTTAATTTCGGAAGTCGGTGTTAGTATTTTATTTCTTCGATATTTGACACCGACTGCCGAAATTAAAATTATTTTTAAATTTTTAGTATATTTTTTTTTTTGTAAGTCGGTTGTTTTTTTTTTTTGTAAAAAAGTTTTTATTTTTCGCTTTTTAGTTGCTATAGCCCGGAAATAAAAACCCCAATAACATGGAACGTGGAATTTAAACACTTGGAGAACACAAAAACGTCATCAATATATGCGTATTTTTCGTTTTTGTTCAGTTTCTCAAAAAGCGCTAAAGCAAATTCGATAAAATTTATATGGGACCACCTCGGGAGTATATTCTTTCGAATAAAAAATTTTGAAAATCGGTCCACAACTGACGGAGAAATGCGCAAAAAAAAAAAATCATACATACAGTCGAACATAGAACCTCCTCCTTTTTCGAAAATCGGTTAAAAATCGTTCACATTCAACGCGCAATATCATCTCGGCGACAATCAATATCAAAATTTAGGGAAATAAGAGATGATTTTGATAGTTTGAGACTTAGATGCGAAAACCATTTTTTTTTAAATAAATAAATATAATAATAATAAATAAATGAATTGAAGATACATTAAATATCCCTCAGATGGAGGAGGACCGTGGGGCGAGCTACAGCAACACCAGCCATTCAACACGATTCATTATGACTACAACCTCTCCATCGCAAGTGAAGCGAAGAAGAAGTGGTAAAATGTTGTAATGTTAGCCCGGTTTATACAAGATGTTCCTTTGGATATTCCATAACTATAGGGTATTAATGAGACCATGTCAAAGAATCAACTGGCATATATATGATTTTGTTTTTTCGTTTTTAGTTATTCATACAAAATAATTCGACAAAGTCACGATTACATAGGATGACTGGTAATTAGTGACCGATACTTAAACACGTGATTGTACTCCTGATTACAAACAACTTTCCCTAAGAAACATTTTTTTTAAACGTATTCACTTTTTTCACAATAACATTAACAACAGTTTGAAATTCGGGCGCGCGTGAGGGCAGTGACCGCCGCGATCAGCTGTTAGCACTGAGGCAAAGGGAGCGGTGCGGGCGGCGGCGGAGCGTGAGACGCCACTACTAGTACATTAGCCCTTTCCCGAGGTCAGACTATCAGCACATATTACTATCAGCTGCAGACACTAGCAGCGCGCATTCTTAGATATTTTGTAGTTATGCCGACATACGTTGCATCTTAAAAGTATTAGTCAAACACGCTGTCTTTGAAAATATTTTTTTAATTTAGCAACAACCGAAACATGTAGGTACCTACACTGCATAGGTACACCGAAAACGGCACGTGGTGCCCGGCCGAGCGGGCTTGCGAGCCGTGCTTTGTACGATACAAGACCGCGTCTAACAGCTGATTGCGGTGGTGACCGTCCTCGCACGCACGCGTATTTCAAACTGTTGTTATTGTGATTAAAGTGAATAAGTATAAAAAAAAAAGTTTCTTTGGGAAAGTTGTTTATAATTATGAGAACAATCACGTGTTTAAGTATCGGTCACTAATTACCAGTCACCCTATATATGTAAAACACGTTGTTGTGTGAAATAAATATGGTTTAAATGGAAATGATTTACTCGCTAAATAAAGATTCGTCATACGGGTGACAGTTTTCAACTAATTGAATTATAATTTATATTATTTTCGAAACTATGTATTTTTTGGTACACTTGTTCTAGGACATTTTGTATTATTTGCCTTTTATTTGTTGATTTTGCATTATGTTCTCTCAGCATTTTTAGTTAAATGGAAATGATTTACTCGCTAAATAAAGATTCGTCATACGGGTGACAGTTTTCAACTAATTGAATTATAATTTATATTATTTTCGAAACTATGTATTTTTTGGTACACTTGTTCTAGGACATTTTGTATTATTTGCCTTTTATTTGTTGATTTTGCATTATGTTCTCTCAGCATTTTTAGTGTCAAAAAGTATGTTGAAAAGAGGAACAAAATGATTCAAATTCGTCCCGCATATCTCTCGATTATGGCCAATGACGTCTGAGGATGAAAGAGACATATCTGTGGTCTGTGGGTTGTGGTTGGTAGTCTGTGCTTGATATGATGATGCATAAATTCTGTAATAAGATTAGACTTACTAAACAGTAACTGAAGATTTTATGTAACGCTATGGTTGCTGTCCTTTGCGGAAAGATAGAAATGTTCTGAAGAAAGTTTTTAGTATGAATGTGGATGGTTATAAGTATGTAAGAATATGTTATGACGGACATTACTGAAATGACTACTAACAAGGAAAAGTTTAGAAAGAAGAAGGCATGTTGCGGCGACCTCAAATAAATCGGTAAGTCTTGTGTATTTGCAAACAAAGAGAATGCAAATTTTTTTTTTTGTTTTTTTTTTTATTATTGCTTATAATTATTTTCTCAATTTCTCTACAATGCAAAATTTTAAGAGTAGGCTATTTTCCTAAAAAAATCTAATTTGTCCGCCAGTTATATTACCTTTATTTATTTTTTGACAGTGCGTTGAAATTTCGCGTGACGTACAACAAAGTGTATCGAGTAGTGCGATACAACTTTGTATCGTTTAGTGACGTAACTAGCCCCCACTCCTAAACTTTGATGCGTTTTATCTTTGTAATTTTTTAACCGACTTCATAAAGAAGGAGGTTATCAATTCGGATGTTTGTTTTTTTTTTATGTATGTTCGGGCATAACTCCGTCATATATTGACGGATATGCAAATTTCTTTCTTTTTTCGAAAGGAGTTTGTTCCGAAATGGTCCCATTTAAATTTCATATAAATCTGATGATGGGTCTCGAAGACAGACAACGGAACTCTTCAAAAATTAACAGCAAATCAACCGCAATTGCTGCGATCGTATGTCTATGACTTGTTAACACAGTTTAATGGGAAACCACAACTAAAAAGTGAAAATTAAAAAATAGAACCGACTTCCAAAAAAAGTTCACAATAATTTTAATTTCGGAAGTCGGTGTCAAAAAACAAAGACACACAACTAGGAACACGTAGAAGTCGGTTCTATTTTTTTGTAAAAAAGTTTTTTACTATCGGTTTGGTAAGGCAAAAAATAGAAGTTCAATATTTTTATATAATCTTAATTACGTACTAAATATAATTATTATTTGTACACCCAATAAACATCCTTATTGTACATGAAGATTAAATAAATAAACAGATTTATCAATTATTGCTTAATTTCCATTATTCCTGGCTTCACAGTCCTGGCTTTCAGAACAGACCACTTATTAATTTAAACATAATGAACTGCACTTAATTGGAAGCGTGACCGAAATTCTGAATTATGAAATACATGGAAATATATCATTTAAAACTCATGTTGAAATTAATAGATTTACTTTTATTAATAGTTAATAATGAAGGACTGACGTTCATTATTATTGTTCGTTTGAATATTATCTTTATTACAGTAGGTGTAATTAAATTTTACAGAAAATAATAAAATGTTGGTATCTACCAATACATTCTCGAAACACTGAAGGACTTGAAAGGACGAAAATATCTTATTAGGGTTCAGTACCCGAAGGGTTCAAACGCAGACCTATAGCTGTCACTCACGTGTCCATCTGTCAGTCAGTCTGTCTATCTGTCCGTCGTCTGTCACAAACTTCCCATTGACCTGAGAACTTGAAATTTGGTAATAATGTTTATAATTACGTTTATTTTACTAAAAAATACCTAACAAAATATTGATTTCCGTCATATGGAAAGGAACCCTAAATATGCAAAGTACGACACGCACTTGTTGTCAAGTTTCTGCAGTCTCGTGTTGAAATATGTTTACGAACACGGACTGAAATCATTATTAAAATTATTATTAATAGTATATTTTTTGATTAAAATTCCTTTCTACTCATAATTTTAATTATGTAACATAAAACTTACGTAAACGTACCAACGAATGTACATTATAATTTAAAATATATATTTTTGCTTATTTTTTCAATTTAAATCAATATTAGAAATAAATGCTTTTGAACGTTCCTCCAAATGTGGGTAACAAAGGAGAAAACATTTAAATTAGAGCCTAGAATTATTCAAATTTGAGGCTCCCCAGACAGGCGCGACGCAACAATTTAAGAGGGAACAGGGCCTGCGAGGAATTTAAAAAATAGGTATTTAGGCCCCTGTAGAGTGTGATAGGGACAGCTCAACAGCTGGAACTCAGACCGATTTTATCACAACATTTTTGACGAGATCGACGTTTAGTTTTCCCCTTTTTCTGTCCTTGAAAACTGAGCCGATTCAATTATTTTTGGCACCAAATTTTTAAGAAAGAGTATGTCGAGGTCCCTATTAAATGTTTTATGTTAAAACTTTTCTAATTTGTCTGGTAGTCTTCTAAGAACGGCGGTAAAAATAGGGCCATTTTTTGTAATTTTTGGAGGGTCATATTTTCTTTACTTATTAATTGCTGAAAAAAAGGAAATGACAGGGACCTGTCAACAGCAGACCTTGACTTTATGAAAAAAAATGATTGCTCTAGAGGCATTATTCAGGAAGAAAACAGGGGAATACATTTGTATGGAGAATTGCAGCCCCTGTTCCCTCTTAACGATGTGTTTGTAATGACCAAAAACAAAAAGGCATGAAGAAAAGTCTCTACAATATCATAAAAGGTACAAAAACAATAGAAATATTGTTTTCTTTATTAAATTTTAATTTATTCTAGTGTTTGTATAACTCAGCCAACAAATTACAAATGTTACGTACCTACTCCGTTATTGTCATGTACAGTCACGAGCAAAAATATGTACACTAACAAAATTTACTTGTAAGCTCGATCATCTTAAATGAACGGTTTTAAGGCGCGACCTTGAGTGGTTAGCTCGCGTGTTCTGTGCTGAGCTCACGTAACGCGTCGTACGTCCACTCAGTAATAGGACTCGCCCATCAAGGAGCGCTGTCCAAAATAAAACGCATTATTAATTTATTACACATAAAACAACAATGTACCCTCGAATGTGACCTTACTCTATCACTCAAAGGTTTGCTGGGAGAAAACTCAACTTTGAGTTAAGCTCGCCTTTGTACATGAACTGTATAATGACTGTATCTTATGTTAAGATGTGGTGTACAATAAATAATTAAGAACAAATATTACAATAAAACACTGAGACTAAATTATAAATAATTAAATGATCTTTAATAAGGTGAAGGTTTCATAAAAATATGCTTTATAGTTTTTGCGTGATTCTCAATTTTTTATCCGCGTTATACATAGCTTTACAAATTATTTATACTATGTAATAAAAATATAATATCAAATATTCTGAGATCAAATTACGACGAAAATTGTCTAGAGTAACATATATTTTTTGCAAAGAAATAAAACTAGTGGTTTAGACGTGATGTTCAATTAAAAACCATTAAAAGTCGTATAACTGCGTAATAAGATACTCGAGCTTAAAAGTAAAGTTTGCTTGTGAGTACATATTTTTGCTCGTGACTATAAATCAGACCACCTGTGGAACAATTGTTTTGTTTATATATACGATGCGGCAGTACTCAAAATAAATAAATTTTGAAAATAATGTTCCGATTACTGTTAAAATCATACCAATAACACACCTGTCGATCCCAGACAGGCGAGCGTAATAATAAAAGATAGTAATCTTGAACGCTATTGAAATGTGAATACAATCGGGCATCCATAAAGAACCGGTTCCTTGGGAAATAGTTATGCAATGTGTCAAAGACCCAAATGACCCGACAACCTTGAGACTATTTTGTCTTAGTCGCAAATTTTAACAGCAACAGTTTGATAAACATTATTTGTATTATAAGTGGTCCAAATGCAGCCCTATTGCTGTTAATCGCGTGTCCGTCTGTCACAATTTTTTTGCCGAAGAATTTTTTAACTTCCCATTGATATCATTATGCTCCTGCCCTTATCCCAATTTATTTGGGGTCGGCGCAACATGTCTTTTTCTTCCATGCTCCTCTATTAGTCGTCATCTCTGTAGTCACCCCCTTTTTACCCATATCCTCTTTCACACAGTCCAACCATCGTTTCTTTGGCCTTCCCCTACTCTTATAGCCATCCACATCTATACACAAGACTTTCCTCACGACATTTTCTTCATTCCTCCGCATCACATGCCCATACCACGACAACCGATTTCCACACAACTTTTTAGTATCAGGGTGTATGTTGGTCAAAATATGATTCGCGGCCGTAGCAAGTACGTATTTACAGAACTATAATCATTAAAATCATCAATACAACCTTCTAAGTTCATATTGATTCCATATTTCATGAAATCATGACGAAGAAAGACGAACACCTGATCACTTACAAAAGTGGCCAGCACGCGACCCAAATTGACTTTTTCTTGGTGTAACGAAACAGTCTCAAAACAGTCAAAAACTGTAAAGTGTTGCCAGGCGAAGGCTTAGTCTCTCAACACAGGCTCATAATGATGGACGTAACAGTCAGTGTCTCGTCCAGTAGGAACAAAGAACGGCCCCCACCCAAAATCAGATGGCGTATGATAGAAAATGAGGAGTGTGCAAGTATGTTTAAGAGTCAAGTGGTAGATAAAATGATAGACATGAAGGATATGGAAGGAAAATCTGTGGATGAATGTTGGAAAGAGATGGCGGATTGTATAAGGCGAGTAGCAAAAGATGTGTTTGGAGAATCGCAAGGTAAAGGCATGATAGAAAAGGATACATGGTGGTGGAATGAAGATGTGCAAAAGATGCTAAAAGAAAAGAAAATTTCGTTTAAAGTATGGCAGAATGTAGAAACCGGAAATGATAATTTGAAAGAAGAGAAAAAGAAAATTTATAAAGAATGCAAAAAAGGCGGTTGCAGTTTCCAGGGCTAAGGCGCAGGAAAAGTTATATGATTTACTGGACAGCCCTAGAGGCCAGAAGGAGCTCTACCGGATTACAAAATTAAGAGAAAGGAGAACGAGGGATATAATGCACATAAAATGTATGAAAGATGAACTCGGTAAAGTCTTGTCGAAAGATGACGAAATAAAAGAGCGATGGAAGGTTTATTTTGAAAAGTTGATGAACGAAGAGAATGAATGGAATGGTGTGCTCAAAGAGGTACAAGTAAATATGGGTTTGGTGAGAGAAATTAGCATGGATGAAGTAAGAAGGGCAGTTCAATGTATGAAAAATGGAAAGGCCATGGGCCCTGATGACATACCAGTAGAAGTATGGAAGTGTTTAAAAGAGGATGGATGTATGTGGCTGACTTTATTCTTCAATAAGTTGTTGTATGAAGAAGTGATCCCACAAGAATGGTGCAATAGTTCGCTAGTGCCCATCTTCAAGAATAAAGGGGATGTACAGGACTGCAACAACTATCGAGGGATAAAGCTCATGTCACATACTATGAAAGTATGGGAGAAAGTGATAGAGAAAAGATTGCGAGAGGAGAGTGAGATTACCCCGAACCAGTTTGGGTTTATGCCAGGTCGAGGGACAATGGACGCCACCTTCGCTCTCCGTCAATTGTGCGAGAAGTACAGACGTGTGCACAAGAACTTGCACATGGTGTTCATTGATCTTGAGAAAGCGTATGATAGGGTACCTCGGGATGTGTTGTGGTGGGCCTTGAAAGAGAAAGGTTTGCCTGGGAAGTATGTTGAGTTGATTCGTGCTATGTACAGACAATCTAGTACCTACGTCCGGTCGGCTGCTGGCAACACCGATGAGTTCAGTGTGGCTGTAGGCTTGCATCAAGGGTCGGCTTTAAGTCCTTACCTCTTCCTGTTGATTATGGACGCTCTTACGTCGGAAATACAGGAGGAGGCACCCTGGTGCATGCTGTTTGCCGACGACATTGTTCTGGTCAGTGAAGATGGACCTGAGATCCAGAGCAGATTGGAGAAGTGGCAACAGAAGCTAGAGAAAGTTGGCTTGAAAATCAGCAGAACCAAAACTGAATACATGTTCTGCGATTTCGGCGGTCTCTCCAGTTCTGAAGCTGTAGTGCTAGATGGCGCGCTTCTCCCAGGCTGCTCCGATTTTCGGTATCTCGGTTCACTCGTGCAAAGCGATGGCGAAATAGATCGGACTGTTAAGCACAGAATTAACATTGGATGGATGAAATGGCGGCAGGTCACCGGGACTATCTGTGACTCCCGCATTCCCCTAAAACTTAAGGGGAAGATTTATAAAACAATGGTCAGACCTGCTGTCTTGTATGGTTCAGAATGTTGGGCCACAAAAGGGATGAATGAAAAGCAATTGCATGTAGCTGAGATGAGAATGCTAAGAGCGATGTGTGGTGTTACGCGCATGGATAGAATTAGGAATGAGTATATAAGAGGAAGTCTGAAAGTGGCACCGCTGACTGAAAAATTGTGTGGAAATCGGTTGTCGTGGTATGGGCATGTGATGCGGAGGAATGAAGAAAATGTCGTGAGGAAAGTCTTGTGTATGGATGTGGATGGCTATAAGAGTAGGGGAAGGCCAAAGAAAAGATGGTTGGACTGTGTGAAAGAGGATATGGGTAAAAAGGGGGTGACTACAGAGATGACGACTAATAGAGGAGTATGGAAGAAAAAGACATGTTGCGCCGACCCCAAATAAATTGGGATAAGGGCAGGAGAATGATGATTTCATGAAATCATGACATTTGACTTTCTAACTGAGAGAGTTGTATTGATAATTCGAATGATAATAATTTTATAAATACATATTTTTCTCGAATCATATTTTAACCAACATACAACCTGACAGAGACCTGCAAATTGTTAAAAACGTGAGAAAAATTTAATTTCACGGGTTTCGAGAAAGATCAAGAATTTCCTGATGTTTAAAAATTATGTTAAAACAATATCAGACATAAACTAATTAGGCTAAATTTTTAATAAAAAAACGTACAAATGTATTCCAAATGAAGAATGTAAAAACATAGGAAAATTAAATTCTTTGAAGCTCCCAAAGTCAATTGCGAATTCTTTTGCAAATCGCGCCTCGAGTGGCCAGCTTTATTTGAAAAAGTTATGCTAAATACTAATTGTCTGGTCGACCTTGACGCTTTTTTGTCAAAATAACGATTTCTAAGTTCAAACTCTAGTACCGATCTGTTTGATCATTCAATATTGTGTATTTGTTGAGTGTAGGTATGTAATACCAGGAAATTTTACTCAAACTTTTGTTTTAAAGGCAGATTTTTCGAGGATAACAAAATTCTGATTTTAAAGGAACGTTCGCATATTCTATCTCCATCCGTCAAGTACACGATGCTTTTATCTTTAACCGACTTCAAAAAGAAGGAGGTTATCAATTCGGATGTTTGTATTTTTAACCGACGAAAAAAAAGGAGGAGGTTCTCAATTCGACCGTATATTTATATCTAACTTCTATTGTTTAGGAAAGTTATGGTTTCCATCATCAGCTCAGTTTCATGATGTGATGATTCCTAAATGCAAACACCCGATTAAGTTATGAAAAGTAAACAAAGTCGGTTAAAAAACTGGTTTTAGTGACAGAGACCACTTAATATGCTTTGAAGAAAAGACGCCTTTAGAATATTGGAGGTAAACTCAACTGGTCAATATCCTGGGAACCTCATGGAAATCCTTCCAACTTCTAATACTACTAAATACTTCAACTAATTTTGAGTCGGCGCCAAATAATAAAATGATTAATTACCTATATCTAGCTTTCTTTATTTCTTCGTACTTAAAAAATGTAGATATTTAATAATCAGATTGTTGTTTGGCGCCGACTCAAAATTAGTTAATATAAAATTTGATATTTTATGTAGGTAAATAAGCGCAATACTCAAGACTTAAAAGGTTTATTTATTTTTAGCTTTTAGTTCTTTTTCGTCGGTTGAATTTTTTGTTAAAATTTTTTTTTGGTTTTTTTTTTCGGGCATAACTTCGTCATTCATTGACACACATTTTGTTCGAAAGGGGTTTGTTTCGAAATGGTCCCATTTACATTTCATCTAGATCTAATGATGAGTTTAAGAGACAGACAACGGAACTCTTCAAAAATGCCAGCAAATCAACCGCGATTGCTGCTATCGCATAAATATGCATAGTTAACACAATTTAATGGGGCATTACAACTAAAAAGTTAAAAACAAAAACTTGGTGTCAAAAAACGAAGAAAAAAAACCAGAAACACCGACTGCCGAAATTAAAGTTATTTTGCACTTTTTGTTTTTTGGGAAGTCGGTTCTATTTTTTTTGTAAAATAGTTTTTTAACTTGCAATGTTTGTGCTGGAGAAATCTTGCAAGCTGAATAATTAAAACCTCTAATCGTACCGAGTTTTACATGTTGAGATTTTTTACATGTTGGTTCAGTTCCGGTAACAACGCATTTTTATGGTAAGCATGATCTAAATCGACATTCAGGTCAACACACAAACACGAAATTTTATGTATGAATTTAAAAAAGAAGGTTAAAAAAAATTAGTTTTTTCATTATTAACTTCTTTGACATCGATTGATTGATTTTGGTTTTTCAAGGACTTAATTAAATCTTAGGATTTATAACATTGTTTACAAACGATCTTATTCTATTTGTATAGACATCGGGATTTATTGTTCGCCTTTACAAACATATAAACGTTTTGACAAAAATATTATTTTACCCACATAATATTTTCCGTATTTGGACTACAAAAATGTACGCATTATTATGAACTGTAATACTATTGTAAATTAAGTAGACATTGGTGCGGATTCTGTTTTGCACGAACTAAACTTAATTTAGGCTATTCCTGTATCTTTCTCTCTAATAAAACAAGAAAGAGATGGACGTAAATTAGAGATGTCAAATTTAGTTGAACTAACATTTCCGTACAAATTAGGTTACACGTAACATGTCGATTAAAACACGGTGAAGCGCAAGGCGTAAACTAGTTTGACATCTCTAACTTAGTTCATAGCTATAGCCGTCCTTTTCTCGCACTGCTTTTTAGTAAACTACAGCGATTCTCTATTTTAGTTTAGTTATTGAATAAGAGAATCGGCACCACTGATTGCCCGCGACATGAAATTACGACTAGAATTTGAATGTCTTTTTAAGTACGAAGAATGGCCTTGAGATCACTGAATACCCTTTCAAAAGTCCGGAGCCTGGCCACAAAAGGTTTAGCCACGACATAACTATCCATCTTCCTAGACGAATAATATTTTATTCATGAGGATTCCCACACACAAAAACAGGTAAGTATTTTTTTCACGTCGTCTGCGTAAATAATATTTATTTACGCAGACGACGGAACTTAGTTATTTCACGAGTAGAGTATATAGATGACAACTACAAAGAGTGGTTATTTAGACTTTCATATCCGTGATGATTTCTTGAAGAATTTGAGATAATTGAATATTTTTGTTTAGGTGACAATAACAATAATTCTCTTTGAGGTACTTTTATTATTTATTTTTAACCGAGTTTCGAAAAAGGAGGAGGTTCTATGTTCGACTGTATGTATGTTTTTTTTTTTGTTCGCGCATTTCTCCGTCGGTTGTGGACCGATTTTCAAAATTCTATTTTTATACGAAAGAATATATTATGGTTTAATTGCTTTAGCGCTTTTTTGAGAAACTGAACAAAAACGAAAAATACGCATATCTTGATGACGTTTTTGTGTTCTCCAAATGTTTAAATTCCACGTTCCATGTTATTGGGGTTTTTAGTTCTGGGGTATAACAACTAAAAAGTGAAAAATAAAAAACTTTTTTACATAAAAAACAACCGACTTCCAATAAAAAAAATACACTAAAAATTTAAAAATAACTTTTATTTCGGAAGTCGGTGTCAAATATCGAAGAAATAAAATACAAACACCGACTTTCGAAATTAAAGTAATTTTTAAATTTTTAGTGTATTTTTTTTTTGGAAGTCGGTTGTTTTTTTATTTTATCTTCTTCACTTCATGGTAAGTGATGATGTGGTCGAAGATGGAGCACGCTTGCCTAGAAGTAACCTATTCAGTCTTGACTTGAAAACTCCCAGGCTGTACCTAACAAAAAAGTGGTTGTACGAGTAGCTATCTGGAAACACCGACGCCGGCAGGGAATTCCAATTCCACTCCCTAGCTGTACGCACAATAAATGTGTTCTCAAAACGTTTTGTGCGTGTGGATGGGATGTTCACCGTGTACCGGTAGCACATCCCCGTACGTCTTGTGGTCCGATGATGAAACGGGCTTGGTGGAATTAAACTATGCAATTCCGTCGGACACTCTCCAAAATGCAACCGATAGAAAACCGACAGGCTAGCAACTCGGTGTCGATGCTCGAGACTCTGGAGCCACGTCTCGACGAGCCTACTTGCTTTTACAATACACAAGAGCACACTTAAAGCAATGAGGAGCGGTGGTGGCCCAGTGGTAACGGTTGCGACTTACAAGTTGTAGGTCGTTAGTTCAAACCCAGGCAGACGCTTTCATCATCATCATCATCATTTGGACATAGGCATCCCCCAAGTGTCGCCACAATGACCGGTCCTGTGAGTCTCGAATCCATCGGCTATCTGTGACCCTCACCAGGTCATCGGTCCACCTTGTGGGAGGCCTTCCAACGCTGCGTCTTCCGGTACGCGGTCGCCACTCAAGAACCTTTCGGTCCCACTGACCGTTTGTTCTGGGGGCAATGTGCCCAGCCCACTGCCATTTCAATTTGGCAATTCATCGGGCTATGTCGGTAACCTTGGTTCTCTTGCGGATATCATCATTCCTGATTCGATCACGCAAGGAAACGCCGAGCATAGCCCTCTCCATTCCCTTTCCAGTCCCTTTGGGTGACTTTAAGCCTTCTGATGAGGCCCATTGTGAGCGACCACATTTCGGTTCCATATGTCATCACTGGCAGACGCAGACGCTTTACTTTGTGTATTTTATCACCACTGCTCTCAAGACGGTGAAGGAAACCGTTTTGAATTCGACCAACGCGGCGTCCGAATAGTTTGTCTGATATCTGTTTTTCATTTATCCCGCGTAGGTATCTTTGGATGTTTAAAGTCGTAAACATGCCGAGAGCAAGGGTATCGATCGAAATTCATTCCTTCTCCCGATATCAGAGGTCATTGATCCTTTTACTGACCGACATTTTGCCTCGAGCAATCCCCGAGTGTGAGAATATTATGCCTATGTAGAAATAGATACAAGTAAAAGATGATTGAGAAATTGTCTTGAGAAATTACAAAAATATAGAAAGATTTTGAAAAATTGCAAAGATATGTGGGTCTAAGCAAAAAGGGCTCAGTCGTGGGGTATAGAATTAAGACTAGATTCTGTATCTAGAGTCAATTGATAACAAGGATTACAAAATATTCAAAAACTGCCACATTTTTTTAACTGAAAACTTTAAAATAATTTGCGCGTTGGGCATTTTCGAGATGGGAAAAAAACTATTGAACTCGCGCGACACCGACCCACTACGAGCCCGAATCGCGTCGCGGATTGAAGCACAATTTGATTCCGCCAAGCCCGTTTCATCAACGGACCACAAGACGTACGGCCAAGTGCCACCGGTTCATGGTGGACATCCCATTCATACGCACAAAGCGATTTGAGAACACATTCATTTTTTCATTCATGGACTTCCTTACCGGAGTCTGTGTTTCCTGATAGCTTCAACCTGGGAGTCTTTAAGTCAAGAGTGAATAGGTTACTTCTAGGCAAGCGTGCTCCATCTTCGACCACATCATCGCTTGCCATCAGGTGATATAGTGGTCAAACGCGTGCCTATCAACAATAAAAAAATAAAAAGTGAAAACTTCTTTAGGCGCGTTGGGCATTTTTGTTCAACTTTTCACTTCTGTCGGCACTCCCGGAGTGCCTCTTTTTTATCAGACATTTGAAGTTGAAACTGAAAAAGCTTGATTTGAGAAAATGATTTTTTTTCAATTCTTTCAATTAATTTTTCTCTCAAAATTTCTGGTACTTAGAAACATCATAATTATAAAGTCCTTTACTATATGGACTTGTAGATAATTGAGCATTAATTAATAATCAATTAAAAACCGGGGATGCAATTTTTGACCCAACTTTACAAAACTGCGTACAGCTCGGAAACTGAATGACGAGAACGGGACCCTTTTTTGCTAAAACACCCACATTATTGCATACAAGATATGTTACGTTCATAGTTAAGCATAAGTATATCAATGCATTTAGGGCGGCGATTCCCAAAAACGGTCAAAAAGGTGGTATTTAAAGCAGTGTATTTCTTAAACCGTAAATACGACTTCTAAAAGAAGGAGGTTATCAAATTCGATGTTTGTATTTTTTTTTAATGTATGTTCGGGCATAACTCCGTCATATATTGACGGATTTGCAAAATTCTTTTTTTTGTTCGAAAGAGGTTTGTTCCGAAATGGCCCCTTTTAATTTCATTTAGATCTGATGATAGGTTTCGGAGACAGACAACGGAACTCTTCAAAAATTAACAGCAAATCAACCGCGATTGCTGCGATCGTATGTCTATGAATTGTTAACACAGTTTAATGTGGAACCACAACTAAACAGTGAAAAATAAAAAACTTTTTTACAAAAAAATAGAGTCGACTTCCAAAAAAAGTGCAAATAAACTTTAATTTCGGCAGTCGGTGTCAAAAAACGAAGACAAAACCAGAAACACCGACTACCGAAATTAAAGTTATTATGCACTTTTTTTGGAAGTCGGTTCTATTTTTTTGTAATAAAGTTTTTTTAAGTCCTATTTGCATACAGTGATGGAACTCAAAACATAATTTAACATAATTTAATGAATCAAAAAATCTTCTAACATAATTCTTAATTATCTTTAAAAGCAGTTTATGCCTTCATTAACAATTATAATCATAATAAAAAATTACCATATTTCAAATGTTAAACTGCATCCAGTGATAGATTATTTTTTATAAATTTATTAGAAAATCCTAAGTAAATCGATCAAATACTTCATACTTTGCAAAAAATTGCGAGCATTTGTCGTAGCCCATCTCTTTCTTTTCTATGCAGTCCGAGAGTGACTGCGCTTTATGTGATATCTCGGCCTTAAGGGTCTACTACCGGCCAAGCGGCGCCCTCATTAAAAAAAAATCGTAGCATAGCCTAGAAAGTAAATATTAAAGAATCCAACGTCACGTTTGCTACAAATAGGATAAAGTATTTTTACGATGTTAAAACAGGTCTCAGAATGTTTCGTATCCAAAGTAGTAGGTAAACGGCCAATGTCGGCGCATCGTCTACGAGTCACCGGGGAAGGCGCGGGGTCGGGTGTCGAACCTGGCTACGCGCGCGTGCCGCTGCGCGCGCCACTTACTCAGCTGACTGACGCGATAGCATACGGGCATTTCCTTGTTGTTTGTAAAACCTTGCTAATCGGTATTAAAACTATTTTATACAGTCCACTTCTTCAACACTTCAACTTTCTTCTTTTTATCAGCCAAAAAAAAAGTACCTAAAACGGCCGTTTCTGACACTTTACGGCCTTAAGTATAAGCATAGCATATAATGTTCCTACTGCTGGGACTTAGCCCTTCCCTCTAGGAGAAGGAATGGGCCACCACGCGAGCCAAGTGCGGGTTGGTGGATGTCATGTCTTCGAATTTTTGGTTGTAGAAATATTAGGTTTGCTACCTGAACCCAGGCAGGCGCTTTAATTTGTGTAAATTATTTCATCACCACTGCTCTCAAAACGGTGAAGGAAAACATCGTGAGGAAACCGGCATGTCCTAGCACCAAAAATTCAGAGACATGTGACATCCACCAATCCGCATTGGGCCCGCGTGGTGGATTTCAGCCCACGTTTTCTCACAAAGAGGAGGCTTGTGCCCCAGCAGTGGGGACATTAAAAAAGGCTGATGATGATGATGAGAAAGTGCCTGCCTGGGTTGAACCCACGGCGAACTCGTACCTATGTCGGGGCCGTACCATTAGGTCACTAGTGACTGCTTGCGTACGAATAATTATATTCTTAAAAGCTTGAAGCACTACCCGTTATAGATGCTTATAACCTATATTCTTAAAAAACTTAAGGCATAGAAGTATAATAAGTACCTAAACGCCAAATACTTACTAAAATTTATTTTCAACTTTTTAATTCATTGTCCCAGTTAAAAGCTAAAATATTTTTTTTACTTTTAATTTATTTTTTAATTTTTAGCAGGTAGGTATTATAAAGTAGGCGTGATGTTTTAAAATATTCTACAGATATTGTGATGTGATGTAAAGTGTTCCTTAAGACGAATCAATCGAGCACAAAATCGATGGGTTTATCTTCTTTAGTTCAGAAGTTCCTATAGTCATCTTCCGTCTTCATCATCAGTCCAGCTCCATGGTACTGTAGTGATTGTAGACACAGCCTAAACTTAGCGGGTCTGCACCGGCCTTTAGCTGGCAGTTGAGAATATTGAGGAGTCGTTCGAATGTTAAATAAGATTAGGTTGGATGACAGACTAGAGTTCGCCCGTTTGAAGTACCACACATGTATCTGTTTTCCAATTAATATAATAATCCTCAGTCTATCCCTCTTTCTTTTATCACACTCCTCATATTACTAGCCAGTCACTCTCATAGACCACACTATCGCGTAGCCAGCGAGTGAGACATTCCCTCAAGCTATAGAGCACCCCTGAAGCCCTGCAGGCCTTACTGGAGCCCTAGGGTGCTACAGTACCATATCAGTGTATTGTCATTGATTGTCATAAGGTACACGAAATTTGGGTCCAATCGGAAGTGGGTCTAACTTAGCTTGCCAGATTTGATTTATAAAAATGACTTTCGGCTTTTGTCTCAAAAAACATTAATCAGAAAAACTACAATGCTAATCATCTTACATTTCCACGTTGCAATACAATATGTAGATCATAACACAGGAAAAATAATTAAGCAAATACACAGTCTATAATAAAGACAAAATGGCTGCGGATTAAAAAGCTCGACACGACTCGTTCGAAGTGGATTCAACCCATTGTTTCAGTTGTTCGCACAGACTGATGACTTCCCATTCATTGTGAATGGCACCATGCAGTAGAGACAGAAGGTTTGATAAAACATTACAAAAAAACAAAGCCATTTGACAACCTGTATTCTGACACCGCATTGGTTTCTTGATTGTATAATACGAGATAATTTTTAAATTTTTGGAACAATAAACATGTCAAACATGACAAAGTTCAAATTCTATTGCAACCCATACCATTTATATTGCCTTTTTAGGGTTCCTTATCTGGGGACGCGGATAAATTCGTAACAGATTTCCCGCGGCCCTTGGTGCTCAGGCAACTGAAGATACAGGGGTGAGGTTTAGCCAGTAAAAGTCTGACACACCCTCCCGCTCCACCTAAATTGGGAGAAGTCATTGGATGATTTCCCACCTGGACCAGAATGCCAGAATGCTATTTGATCTGGCTTCCAGCTAGACTAAGTAACATTCTAACAGCGATATACATAATAGCGCTCACGAGCGCGCTCCGCACTCTCAACCTCATTGCTGATGACATGAACATATTCTGTTGCGCTTTGGGTGAATTCACAAGAACAGCTAACTACAGAATTTGCTATGGTATAAACAGTGGAACTATTTAATTTTAAGTGTAAGGATATTTGTATGTTGAGTGAATAAAAAATAAAAAATTATAATGTTTGTTACGCTCAAAGACTGAAATCGCTCAATGAGTAAAAAAATGGATGACAAGTATTGTGGCTTCTTTAAAACCCCAATCTCGGGTTTCGATCATTAGTTGCATCAGTAAGAGTTCAAAACGCGTCATGGATTCTCTTCATGTCCGCAACACGTCATGGCCGTACTTTTAATTGTCACGACGTAAAATTTGCCATGTGACTGTTTGAAAAAATCCACAATGTGTTATGAGCAATTATATTGTACACAAGATATGTTCGTTCATAATAACCAGAGGTCGGAATTAGGTACAGTTATTTATGTACTTGCATCGGAATGTTGATATTAATATGGATCTTCCCGGGATTTCTAATCGACAATCCCGTGTAGCCAACAATATTACAAATAAATAATAATAAAAACTTCTATTGTTTTATTTTGTTCTCACAAGCTAATTTAAATTACTCTCGGGATTTGAGGCATATCCACTTTATTCTTTCGCTGTATGAAATCAGTGTAACTGCTGCTAACTGCCTCTTTTTTAACCGACTTCAAAAAAAGGAGGAGGTTCTCAATTCGACTGTATTTTTTTTTTTTTTTTTTTTTATGTGTGTTACCTCATAACTTTTCACTACGTGAACCGATTTTGAAGATTTTTTTTTATTTGAAAGCTGTTGCTGCACATGTGGTCCCATTTTAATTTGGTGAAGATCTGATGATGAACTTCGGAGATACACAATGGAACTCTTCAATAAATGATAGCAAACCTTCCAGAATTGCTGCAATCGCATGTCTGTATATTGTTTTCACCACTTCACAACATTACATCACGCTGATACGCTCTGAAGGGGTATACAGATTTGTACAGTTCACTCTGATACACCCTAATTTCACCAACTATGTTCAAATTCCCTATTTTTGGGGCTATCAATTCGGGCATAACTTTACTATTAATTTAGTTTTAGAATGGGGTACAACAACTAAAAAGTGAAAAATAAAAAACTTTTTACAAAAAAAATACCACCGACTTCCATAAATAAAACTAAAAAATGCAAAATAACTTTAATTTCGGAAGTCGGTGTCAAATAACGAAGAAACCAAACTAGAAACACCGACTTCCGAAATTAAAGTTATTTTGCATTTTTTAGTTTTATTTATGGAAGTCGGTTGTATTTTTTTTGTAAAAAGTTTTTATATATCTAATATCATTGGTTATTAGTAAGCTTTCACTCATTGACCCATAAGTTTGAGTGTTACATAATAACGATTGTCAAAGTTTAAAACGTTTAGGATAAAGCAAGAGATATTTGAGCTCATGTCTATCGTATACTTGGACTTTTTGACAGTCCCTAGCTGTATTTACAAAATTCAAAGTCCTGACTGACTGATATATCAACGAACAGCTTAAACCGCTGGTCCTAGAAACATGAAATTTGGAGGGTGTGTTCTTTGTGAATAGTAGGTATCCAATACGAAAGGATTTTTTAAAATTCCACCCCTGAGAGGGCCAAATGGGGGTTGAAAGTATAGAAGCTAGTCACAGATTGAATACCAGTTTTTCTAGGCTTTTTTAAAGTGTCTGTTCCTCTATTCACATAAAGGCACACAAATTTTGCTGAAAAACAGCTACATAAATATATTCCCGTGAATCTTCCCTTCAGTTCTTTTATCTCATTCGTTTTTAATATTGTTCTTCATAATTGCAGTAAAACTTCTAAGCTTTCCTGTGTCACATTTGTCTGCGTCCTGGTATTTACACTGAGGCTAGCTGCAACCGCCAGGGACCACCACATTTCATTTATTTTATTGATTGAAATGGCGAAGCACGCCCAACACTGGGATTACATCTGGTACCCGGTAATTGGAGCCTTATGATAAACTCGCATTCGATATTGGGTGCTTTTACAATATAATCAAACTATACAGGGTGTAAACACACATCACAAAACCGTTCACTACGCATAGGTACTGTACGTCTAACAAAGTAGCTTTGCAGAAAAATTATTGCTGGGAAACGACTTTTATTTTAAGTATGACAAAAAAAGCCATTTTTATTGCGCGCAATGTAACGCGAACTCAGCCAAGTGGAGTTAAACCCCGCCCCTTCTCTTTAAGCCACGTAGGTACTTGTCGGATACGTTTGATATTCATTGCGTTATTGAAACTGCAAATGCGTAATTTCGAAAAAAAAATTGAGGTAATGTTTGTTTGGGAAAAAGTTTAGTAGGTAATAACACTTAGAATTCATTTTGGTAAAAAAAAAATTGCTACTTTGACCTGCAATATCACCAAAACCAGTGGATTCCCAGGTATGGTCTAGAGGAAAAAAATATCGAAATAATGGGTGGAATATGTGGCTTTCGGCTTCGGAAACTGTCTTTTTACCCATGATACCGAGACCAAAAAATTATTTTTTAACAATATAGATGAAGACGAAAAAATATTTTTTGGTCTTCATCTATATAAAAAAAATTGAGAATCACGCATAAACTATAAAGCGTATTTTTAAAAAACCTTCACCTTTATAAATATCATTTAAGTATTTATATTTTAGTATACGTGTTTTAGTATAATAATTTAATAATGCGTCTAATTTCGGACAGCGCTCCTTGATGAGCGAGTCCTATTGGGTGGACATACGACGTGCAACGTGAGCTCAGCACAGAACACGCAAACTAACCAATCAAGGTCGTTGGCAGTTAATAACGCCTTAAAAAAGCTGATGATGATGAGAATAGTAGGAAGAATGATTTGACTTGTCTTTGTCAGAAGACAAAGTAACTACTAGTAGTAGTAGTTCTTTTATTCATCATTTTTACGTAACGGTTTTTAGAAAATGTCGAGAGGAAAGTCTTGTGTGTGGACGATGGTTGGACTGTGTGAAAGGGGATATTGGTAAAAAGGGGGTGACTACAGAGATAACAACTAATAGAATAGTATGGACGAAAAGACACGTTGCGCCGAACCCCAAATAAATCGGGATAAGGGCAGGAGAATGATGAATCTTGGACGTGAGAATGCCCAAGTTCTATAGGTAAGATTCGTTAATCTTATAGATAGGTTGCTGTAATAGGTAGTCCTTGCACTGCTGCGTCCGAACATTGTCACGAAATTAGTTTCGACGTGCGGTATTGCTTAAGTACAACACTTTGGTTCGAAATTGTAGAACTTGCCAGGGTTGAATAATAATAATAATACATAAAGGCACGTTTATCGATCTAAACCTTCGTGAAGTATAATTTAAAAAAAATATTTACTATATTTAAAAAAAAAACTAACAAAAACACGCTTTGTTTTTCATATTCTTTTCAGAAAAAAAAATCTGCCCGCGCCTTTTCCCAACTATCTTGGGGTCAGCTTCCAGTCTAACCGGATGCAGCTGAACACCAATTTTTTACATGGAACGACTGCCTATCATAACCTCCACGACCAAATTACTGGGTAATACGATACCCCTTGGTAAGACTGGATGTCAGACTTTCGTGCTTCTGACGACCCGTAACGACTGTCAAAGATCCACGATTGACAGCCGGGACCAATGGCTTAACGTGCTTTCCGAGGCACGGAGCAGTCTCGGTATGTAAAATATGATCACCCATCCATGGACCAACCGCGACAAACGTAGCTTAACATGATGGATCGACCCGTGCGGCTGCTATTACTTAAGCCAAGAGCTCCTCTTTAGCCACGAGCTCTTTTTAGCCACGAGCTCCTCTTTACCCACGAGCTCTTTTTAGCCACGAGCTCCTCTTTAGCCACGAGCTCCTTTTGGCCACGAGCTCTTCTTTAGCCACGAGCTCCTCTTAAGCCACGAGCTCCTTTTAGCCACGAGCTCATCTTTTGCCACGAGCTCCTTTTGGCCACGAGCTCCTCTTTAGCCACAAGCTCCTTTTAGCCACGAGCTCCTATTTAGCCACGAGCTCCTCTTTAGCCACGAGCTCTTTTTAGCCACGAGCTCCTCTTTAGTCACGAGCTCCTTTTAGCCACGAGCTCCTCTTTAGCCACGAGCTCTTCTTTAGCCACGAGCTCCTCTTTTGTGTATTTGTGTGTGTGTATGCGCGTGTGTGTGTGTGTGTGTGTACAGTTGTTGTAAATGTCATAAATATATTACACGTGAAGGAAGTTAGTGTAGTTATGCAGTGACGTTACAGATAAATTATGACATAGGGAGCAGCAGTTCTTCGGTCTGTGCATAGTCAAGAAGATACAGCAGATTCAGTAATTTATTTTTAGCGTCGTGTTTGCTGAGTCTAGTTATAGGTGAGGATCTATTTATGTTTCTATAGATTATTGAGCTCAACACGTACAAATGTCTTCTAGCAAAGGCGGTTTTATGCGACTCACTCGGGCAATTTGTACTGTTTCCCCGTTTACTTGGGTCTGGTGGTGGTATTTGCTGATGCTTCCACAGTGTGGCTCTGAGCACAAAGAGCTGTCTTACCGTTAGAATTTTATGTACGGCATATAGCTGATGTGTAGGATACCGGAAAGGTTTATTTAACATTACTTTGAGGACAGCCCTTTGTGCCCGTTCCACCTCTATGAACTTTGTTTTGGCGGTGCCACCCCATACTAGAATGCAATAGTTGGCGGTGGACTGGCAGAGGGCAGTGTATACCATTTTAAGAATCTCAGGGTCTGCAGAGTGCCTTAACGATTTGACAAGGTGAATGGTTTTCCTAATTTTGCAGGCGGTATTTTCTATCTGACTATACCATTTCAGTCCATCATCAACCATCACACCTAGGTACCTGACAGATGTAGCTTGGGGCAGTGAAGAGCAAGTGCAGGTCATGGGATCCAGACAAGTATGGGCTATGATAGAATATGTGTTGGGGGGTTTCGTTTTCGCATTAATCGAGAAAGGAATATAGTGACTCTTTTGGAGGTTTAATGTTAGAAGATTCCTGTGTAACCACTCTTTTATTATTTGCAGGGATGTTTCTGCGTTTATTTTTATTTCGGACCAGTTCTTACCATGTACCACAATGGCAGTGTCATCGGCATATGTAAATATATTAGCAGTTGGTAATGTTAAGGTGCACAGATCATTGATATAGATTAAAAATAGTGTTGGGCCAAGGACACTACCTTGTGGCACTCCGTAAGACATCGTCTCCTCAGCGCTAATGTGTGATCCTATCCTAACACAAATTTTCCTGTTCACTAGGTAACTCTCGAAGAGATTATGCACAATACCTCGTATACCGATACTCTCCAGCTTGGAGAGGAGGATGGGAACAGAGACCGTGTCAAACGCCTTTGTCAGGTCCAGAAATATACCTAGGCATTTCTGTTTGTTATCTAACTTCCTTGCTATAAAGTTTGTTAGGTCTAATACTGCATTTTCAGTAGATACGCCTTTTTTAAAGCCATACTGGTTGTTTGCTATAATATTGTGTTTGGTTAGATAATTTACTAGTTGTTTATTAATAATTTTTTCCATTACTTTGGACATTAGCGGAAGTACAGCAATAGGTCTATAGTTATCTACACAGTCCCTGTTACCACTCTTATGTATAGGATGGACAACGGCTTTTTTGAAAGTGTTCGGGAATATACCTGAGTCAATAGAACAGTTAATAATATGGGTGATTAGTGGTACAAGGATCTTTTCACATAGTTTTATAACTTTCATGGAGATCCCATCCCAGCCAGTGGCACAGTCTTGTCTTAGGCTTGAGATAGTACAAGCAACCTCCACGTTATCCACCGGTAGAAGGACGAAGGAACTAGGATATGACCTGCTTGTATGGTTATGTGGCTCATCATTAGACGCATTATTAATTTATTACACATAAACCCACAGGTATTAATAAAAATTTTAATGATCTTTAAAATGGTGAAGGTTTCATAAAAAATCGCTTTATAGTTTTTTCCTGATTCTCAATATTTTATCCGCGTTAGACATAACTTTACAAATTAATTACACTATGTTATCAAAATATAATTTCAAATATTCTGAGATCAAATTACGTCGGAAATTGTCTAAAGTAACATATATTTTTTTCAAAGAAATAAGACTAGTCGTTTAGACGTGATGTTCAATTAAAAACCATTAAAAGTCGTGTAACTGCGCCCTATGAGGAACCACCTTTTAACCTTTGCAGCTACACGTAAAGTCGCATGCAATTCTCCCTTGTGTTGCAGATCCAATTTTTGTTCAATTGAATAACAACCGACTGTCGCTACATGCTCCGAGTTACATTCATTCAAGTGATACTTTCTGTGAGCCATTTGATGACTCGCTCGCATATCAATTCTGCAAAACATCGTTGCACTTTTTGAAATAGGTTTATAGCTAAGTGTTGGATTGGAAGGGGGAAGCTCTTGTCTCAATGACCACTTAGATATAAATTGGTCTGTATCAAAAGATAATTGAAGAAATACAAGGTGTAAAAAGACACATCACTGAACCGTTAACTAAGCATACTGTACGTCTAACAAAGTAACGCGAACACAGGTAAGTGGAGTTACCCCGCCCCTTCGCTCTAAGCCACGTAGGTACTTGTCGGATACTTTTGATATTCATTGCGTTTTCGTTACTGCAAATTCGTTATTTCGAAAAAAGAAATCGAAAATTCAGGTAATGTTTGTTAGGAAAAAAGTTTGAAATGAAACTTGGAATTAATTTTCGTAAAAAAAAGTTTTAAAAAAAAATTACGACTTTGACCTCCAATATCTCCAGAACCAGTGTAGGAAAATGATCCAAATAATGGGTAGAATATGCGGTTTTCGGCTTCGGAAACTGTCTTTTTACACCCGATATAGTGGTCTGACATGTTTTCTATACAGAAGTGTTTATGCCGTAATTTCAGGCCTCCTCTCTCTGAGAGGTTGTGGGCCGTAATCCACCACATGGCATTAGAAAAGAAACAGTACCTACACACCGTTAATGTATTTAAAGATAAAAGTTACCAAACGACTCAAAATTCCCTGAATTGTATGAGAAAACTCACTCACACAGTTCTGTGTAAGACTGAAAGCCATTCATCATGAATGTATACACGTTACTCAACTTGTGTAATCAACACGCTGTTCACTGCTATGTATTAATATGCCCATTATCTACACTATATTCATCGTATCAATAGTGCCGGATTAAGGCGCAGTTCAGACTTCTAATGATTTTTAATTGAACATCGCGTAAAACGACTACTTTCACATCTTTGAAAAAAATATATGTTACTCTAGACAATTTTCTTCGTAATTTGATATGTGAATATTTGAAATTATATTTTTATAACATAGTGTAATTAATTTGTAAAGTTATATCTAACGCGGATAAAAAATTGAGAATCACGTAAAAATTATAAGGCGTGTTTTTATAAAAATTTCACCATTTTAAAGATCAATTAATTATTTATTTTTTATTATACGTTTTATAGTACAATACCTGTTGTTTTATGTATAATACATTAATAATTCGTCTAATTTCGGACAGCGCTCCTTGATGGGCGAGTCCTGTTACTGGGTGGACGTATGACGCGTTACGTGAGCTCAGCACAGAACACGCAAGCTAACCACTCAAGGTCGTTGGCAGTTAATAGCACCTTAAGCCAGCCTGGGGCCTGTAGCAAGTCCTACCCTCTTCTTCATCTTCCTGCCCTTATCCCATGTTACTTGGGGTCGGCGCAACACATTTTTTTCTTCCATTCTGTCCTGTCAGCCGTCACGCTATCATTAACTCCCTTTTCTTTCATATCACTCATAGCAAGTCCTATCCAGGGGCCCCTAAATCTTTATAAAATGATAAAGAATTAAAACTTCTTTGACTTATTTTTCTCATTGACGCCCCGCCCTTAAGTAGCGATGGGCTCACAGGCAGTTGTCTACATTGTTGTTATGGATAATTTGAAATTAGTTAGATTTCATATAGTATAAATATCTTGACTTGTTTTCGTACGTACAAGCGGGCTCCCCAATGTTCAGGGCCTTTAGCATTTATTACTCTTGTTACGTGGAAGTGGATAATACGGCTCTGCCTATCAAGAGTTTCTTGACTGCTCTGACACGAGACCTTTGATTTGTCTGTTACAAAAGCGAGATATCAAATGTATATATCAGACTATTCAGCATCGCTGGCCTGGTCTGCAGTTTGACCCGATGGTCAATTATCTATACCTCTATATCCCTACCTTATCTCCTGGCTATTGTTTACCGCTTCAATATGCAACATGAGCCTATGCTCATGTTGCATATTGAAGCGGTAATAATCAGAAGCTTATTGAATACATAACACGTCTATACGTGTTATGTATTCAATAAGCTTCTGATTATTATCAGGAAGGAAACTTCAATGGATTTGCTTGATGGGTGATGCTCGTGTAACCAATTTGATAGCTTTGAGCTACCAAACCTGGCAGATGTGTTGAATACATATTTTCAGTAACTGATATTCAGTCAATGACTGATGAATTGATATGAAATGTCTATCTATCTATTGAAATTAGATCTCATTAGTGTTTTTTTCTATACGCCATATTCATCGTGTAAGACACATAAACGCATATATTATGTGTACCAGTGATTCAGTACATTATTCTGGACCGTAGCATTGTTCATTCCAAATTTTTTAATCTCTTCTGCAGTTTTTTTTTTACTTTAGACTGTTCAAAATTGTTATTCCTATCCAGCCCAAGGGTTTTCATTAAAAAGTAATTAAATCGCTAATTACACTAAAATAGCAACGTAAATAAAATACGAAAGCTCTACGCACAGTTGTCTCGCTAGAGTTCATTTGTGAGGTAACGTCACCGACCTAATACCTATTATGTACATAACAACGGCGCCGCGCTTGGCGCGGTGCGCTTGGCGGCGTGTGTGTAGGTAGGTGGTAGTGTGGAGCGATGCAATCGCATTGTTTACACTACATTGCGCGTAACCTTTTCGCGAAGTTTGCGGTACCTTGTACCTTACAGCCTGTATACTGGTTTTCTATTCCCCATTACCTATGGCAGAACATGTAGGTCATTGTTTTAAACACAACAACTTTTTTTTTGGGTGGTAGTACAAACTTCCATTTGTACCTTCCTGCTACTCATGTTTTACAAATAAACCATCTTTTATCTTTTTCATCCTTTACCTTAGAGGTGAAAGTGCTTATGAATATGAACCACTTATTATACAATCTGCTACTCTACATTTTGTCGAGAAGTGCGACTTACTTTAAACCCTACTTTAAAAATGTGGTTATTTTGCCTCTTACGTTGTGTACTATCAACCAAGTAAAAATCGATAAATTGAGTTATTGCACAAATTCGTAATTAGAAACCATACTTAACATTTTTCATAATCAAAATAATATCTCCTTAGATTTGTCACTCAGGTGGCAATATATTTGATATACATATATAAATAAAATAATATTTTTCAAGTAACCCTTGCCACAATCATAATCAATTATAATATCTTCTAAGATTCGTCACTCAGACGACAATATCATACCTATAGTGGCCTCATCAACAATCTACCAAGTTCCTAACCTGTCTTTGTTCGTTAATGACATAGATAGACACACTAATGGTACAGCTGAGCATCTGTTATCAGCAGTTTGAGGGGTCATAACGATCTTCATGTCAAAAACCAGGTGGGTTACCTTGGGTTCTGGACAAAGGGATATTCTTACAGCTATAAGCATTCTTTTGATTGACCACGACACATTTTAATCCGATACATTTGTGATTTTAACCTGACTGCTCAAGAACGAGGCTAATGTTTTTCGAGACTATTTATGTACCTATGTAAGTATGTATGAATGTATACATGTCTATTTCTTTGGCACGCCGTGTAGCCTAAAAGTCTGGAGGGATTTTAACAAATAAGGTACGAATATCATAGATTGGTCTTGAGTCTTGACAGCTGAAATGACACAGGCTATATGAATTTTGATAAAGAATCAAAATGGCGGCCGCCATTAGGTACAAGTAGCGGCACGAAACTTTAGCGCTGACCGTTATTGCGCAGAAGTAAAAATTAAGGTACCTGAGGGAGGCTGCGGGATGAAGGGCGAGCGTGCGTAGCGCCGATTGGCTCTCCAGTCGCATTCTGTTCCCCGCGCGCCAAATGCGCCACCCACCCATGCGCAGCAATTATCGTTCAGCGCTAGACTTACGTGCCGCTACTTGTAACTGAGGTTTTTTTAGGCTTGGAGCAGTCAATGCAGACAGCTTTTTCTTTTCGGGCGTAGCAAATCATCAAATGAGTTCTCTCGGTCTGGGTGGAGAGGGAGGGCGTGTCACTCTTACTAACTGAACCCCACCCCTGTTTCTTCAGTTGCTTGTTCTGTTCAGTTTGATGGTACGGAACCCTTCATGCGCGAGTCCGATTCGCACTTGGCCGCTTTTTATGATGATATTCAACGCTGGTAGATCGTCACTTTGTCTTGGCCCTCTTTTTGTGGTTTTGGTAAATTTTTTGCTTTATCTCTCGATCTGTTCAATTTTATAAAAATCGAGAATACTCGTGAGGTTTTTACGAATTGCACTTCTAGATACTGGGTCTCCAGACAAAGTACCATTCTGTCGGGACAACAAATTGTCAAATGTCAAAAAAAAAATGGGATTACCCGTGCGACGTCAGAAGGCTACGTGGGAAGAAAATGATAACACGTACCTCGGTCAACAAAAAAAAATATATATATTGAATAGAGAAAGGGCGTGGGAAGGTTTGCAGTCACACAATTTAGTTCTCCCCTGGGAGATGGCACGGTACTGTCCTGGCTCAGCCTGGTGACTGAAGACTCGGGAGTGCCACGTTGCGTACGCCCCAGAGATGTCGGCCGGCAGGTGGTCGCACCGGCTCGGAGACGGTTTGCAGAGGCCACGCGGGTAGGTAAGCACCCGGCGTGGAGCGAGCCACCGACTCGTAGATCGGCAGGAGCCAGGAGCGTCGTCGTGCCGGCTTGGAGACGGCTTGCATAAGCCACGCGGGTAAATAAGCCTCCCCGGTGCAGCGATTTGCCTGGTGGTGGCGGCACGAGGTTCTGCGGCAGGATGGCCGCAATAGGGGACGGTGTAGGTGCGTGCTCGGAGCGTAGGGCTCCAAATCTTCCCGCCAAATTTGGGTTTCCAGATTTGGGATTCCGGACCTGGGACTCCGAATCTGGGATTCCGAATCTGGGACCCCATAATCGGGATTAGTTTTCACACAATTTACGTATGGTTGGCAAGTATGTAACCATTGTAAACGGCTGCTGCCTGAGTTGGCTAAGATCACGGGTGAAGTCTCAGAAGTGTTCGATAGAACAAAGAGAACGTGAAACTTTGCCGGCAGCCCGAATAAAAAAAAGGCTGAGATCCGCCTGTGCGGCCTTTTATATGCTCGTCGTCACATTGACAGATGAAAACGAATCCACAGACAACAAATATTGCCCGCTAACTAATATTGTTTATTATTTTCTTTTATTCACTTAGTGGCCTTTGTTTATTGTTGTTTTTCGTAATGTTTAATTTTAAGTGTGATTGTAACGCCACTAAGTTACAGCCGATTAAAACTAGACCCTCAAAAATATAAAACAATTACAGAATTGTTTTTTGTTTCTTTATTTTATTTTATTTTACACTAATTCTATCCTAGGCTTAATTTTAAAAGGTAACCTAATTACCAAAATATTCTGTATCTATATAAAGAAACATAAAAAAAGAAACCTTGTTTATTTTGCACAAATACAACGCACATTACAGAAAAACAGATACATACCCAAAAAAAATTTAAAAAAAAAAAACCAAAACACTAAAACTAAAAACAAAACCTAAAAAAGCTAAACACTTCATCCTTGTTATTGACTTTTTCAATATACAACAGGTCTCTTTATACAGTTATCTTTATGAAATGTATCTCTTATTTTGTAAACAAAACAATGGTTTTAATAAATTTTATTCTTATTCTTAGTTAGTTACTGATTATTATTTTCAAGAAAGTATACCGTAGACAGGTCTTGAATATCTTACGATACCTACTCCAGTCTATTTATAGAACTCCGCTAGTTAGCTGGCATCTTGGAAGTTTTCATAAACATAGAATTAATTAACTTAATGAGCGCTTTATACCACGATAAGGTTGGCATAACAAGTTTGTTGTGTTGGTACACCTGACACGGGAAGATGCTAGTGACTTGTTAGACAACCTACGCTTAGTTTTGATGTAGCTACCTCTTCGTTATCTTCATACTGTCAGATACATAGTCAGATGCAGTTATAATAGACTGAACAGTGGAGCTTTTGTTTATTTTTGTTCTCCGAGCCCTGGGATGGTAAATACTCGTACATTAAAAATCAACCGAAAAATTTTAGACTCATTAGTTTCAGAAATAAGAGGTGAATGGTTAATTATCATCTTTTTTTAACCGACTCCAAAAGAAGGAGGTTCTCAATTCGTCTGTATGTTTTTTTGGATGTGTGTTACGCGATTTCTCCGCCACTTGTGAATAGATTTTCGTGATTCTTTTTTTGTTTGGTAGGCCATACTTCAGAGGTGGTCCCATATAAATTTTATCGAAATCGATTCTGTACTTTTTGAAATAATCAACATAAGCAATTGTATGTATACACAGAGGACGTTTTGGTTGTCTGCAATTATTATGCTCAAATGCCATGGGATTATCAATTTGGGCATAACTTTATTAAGTATTTAGTTTAGTTTCTGGGGTACAACAACTAAAAAACGAAAAATAGAAAAAAATAACTTTAATTTCGGAAGTTGGTGTCAAATAACGAAGAAACAAAATACAAACACCTACTTCCGAAATTAAAGTCATTTTGCAATTTATAGAAGTCGTTTGTGTTTATTGTAAAAAAGTTTTTAAATAACTTTAGAACAGTTAATTTTAACATTATGAAAAAAAAATACATTTAAGAGTTGCACCGTAAAGTTTATAAAAAACTTTTTTTTAATATTCCGTATTTACCCTAAAAGTGACCCCTATATTCCAAATTTATTTATTTACGTTGCATATCCGTGTTTGGGTCACAGTTGTTCATGTGTGTACCAAATATCAACTCAATAGTAGATTATGAGGAAATTGGCTGTGACAGACAGGCAGACGGGCAGACAGACAGACACACGAGTGATCCTGTAAAGGTTCCGTTTTTGAACCCTTAAAAGTGTGGGTTCCATAACCGAAACGGTTCACATTTTATGAGTACTCTGCTAACCCTGAACGATTGCATAAGAATCATAAGACACTCAGTAAATAAATTTTCCCAGTCTGATTACGCGAAGCCTGTGAAGGAAGCACCGAGAAAACTAATTTCCGTTGAATGAAAAGTTACTCGTATTCGAAGAGTTTTCTTGAACCAGCTCAGACTTTTCAATTTGTTATCGAACTAGGAGGCGAGTAACTATCTGAAAGTAAGTTTTTACAGGTAACGTAAATGTTCGCTTTTGTTAAAACGTACAGAAATAAATAATATTATAGTTTTAGCCCTAAAAACACGCTTACAGTATTATCATTTCATATTTTACGTTTCCTTCTCAGTTAACCCTTCATTTGATATCCATTTCACGGGAATATATACAAAAAAACTATTCCGTCATATTGGATTTTGAATGACGTCACTTAGCTCACCATACAGTGGTGCGGATTCTGTTTTGTACGAACTAAACTTAATTTAAGCTATTCCTATCTTTTCTCTCTAATAAAACAAGAAAGAGACGGACGTAAATTAGAGCTGTCAAATTTAGTTGAACTAATATTTCCATACAAATTAAGGGTACACGTAAAACATGTCGATTAAAAACACGATGATGCGCAAGGCGTATACTAGTTTGATATCTCTAACTTAGTTCATAGCTATAGCCGTCCTTTTCTCGCACTGCCTTTTAGTAAAAGACAGCGATTCTCTAATTTTAGTTATTAAATAAGAGAATCGGCACCATTGTCATCCAAACTAAACATGCATGCTAAATTTCAGTTCAATCGGAACAGTTTCGGTTTTTTTTTGTTGGGTTTTTCCCAGTGGAAATGGGTTAAATTTAACTTCTAAGATTTGTTTACATAGTTATAATAACATGTTAATAATAAAAGCATCTTTATAAAAAATGCACTTTTATAATAAAAGCATGTTAACAATAAAAGCATGTTAATAATAAAAGCATGTTAATACTAACATGTTAATAATAAAAGCATGTTTACAATAAAAGCATGTTAATAATAAAAGCATGTTTATAATAAAAGCATGTCTGTAATAAAAGCATTTTAATAATAGAAGCATGTTAATAATAAAAGCATGTTTATAATAAAAGCATGTTTATGATAAAAGCATGTTAATAATAAAAGCATGTTTACAATAAAAGCATGTTAGTACTAACATGTTAATAATAAAAGCATGTTTACTATAAAAGCATGTTAACAATAAAGGCATGTTAATAATAAAAGCATGTTAATACTAACATGTTAATAATAAAAGCATGTTTACAATAAAAGCATGTTAATAATAAAAGCATGTTTACAATAAAAGCATGTTTATAATAGAAGCATGTTTATAATAAAAGCATGTCTGCAATAAAAGCATTTTAATAATAGAAGCATGTTAATAATAAAAGCATGTTTATAATAAAAGCATGTTAATAATAAAAGCATGTTTATAATAAAAGCATGTTTATAATAAAGGCATTTTAATAATAAACCATATCATGAGAATACTTTTTTTTTATGTTTGATAGGCTCGCGTTTGACCACTATCTCACCTGATGGTAAGCGATGATGTGCTCGAAGATGGAGCACGCTTGCCTAGAAGTAACCTATTCACTCTTGACAGGTTGTATCTTACAGGAAACACAGACTCCGGTAGAGAATTCCACAAAATAACTACATACAATAATACACACAAAATAACTAGTCCGCCATCTTTGAGAGTCGGCCATATAGGATTTAGAATGACGTCACTTAGCTAACCATGCATTGTCATCCAAACTAAACATGTACGCAGAATTTCAGCTCAATCAGAAACCGGGCGAAGATAAATTTGACCCACTTGGTCAAATTTCACTTTTAAGATTTGTTTACTAAGTTAGTTACAAGTGAAGTTAATATTCCATTATTGGTGCGGATTCTCTTGTTCAATAACTAATTGCTGTCTTTTACTAAAAGGCAGTGCGAGAAAAGGACGGCTATATCTATGCACTAAGTTAGAGATGTCAAACTAGTTTACGCCTTGCACTTCGCCGTGTTTTTAGACGACATGTTTTTACGTGTACCCTTAATTTGTATGGAAATATTAGTTCAAACTAAATTTGACAGCTCTAATTTACGTCCGTCTCTTTCTTGTTTTAATAGAGAGAAAAAGATAGCAATAGCCTAAATTAAGTTTAGTTTGTGCACAACAGAATCAACACCATTGTCTCCAGACGGCGTTGTTCAGTTCTAGTACCTTCACTTTGTTCATGTTTACGTCAACGCGATCATCATGATTGGGGACACAGGCCTCCTCTCTGTGAGAGTGTGTGGACTGTAATCCACCACGCGGGTCCAATGCGGATTGGTGGATGTCACATGTCTTCGAATTTTTGATCCTAGGACATGCCGGTTTCCTCACGATGTTTTCCTTCACCGTTTTGAGAGCAGTGGTGATGAAATAATTTACACAACGTAAAGCGCCTGCGTGGGTTTGAACTCACGACCTAAACTTGTAAATCGCGGCCAACACCACTGGGTCACCACTGCTCTCGCTATCGAGGTAGATATAAAGTACAATTTTTATTATTTGGTATCTTTTAGATTTTTCGGGACCCCAGGGTCCTAGACCTTTGAAAGGCGTACGAGGAACCGAAGCCAACTCGTAGAGGCTCCTGAGACGCTTTTTTTTTAACTAGATGAGACAATTCATTATTAATTATATTATTTTGATAGTTATTGCGGCACTGTAATATACACTCTGTGAAAATTTCAACTGTGTAAGTACCTATTACTGTTCATGAGATACAGCCTGCAGTGCAGACACACAGGTCCGTCTGAAAAGCGGAGACTTAGTAGTAGGGTTCCGTTGGTTACCCTTCGGGTATGGAACCCTAGAAACTCGCATTAGGACCACTGCACATCGCACACTAACCCGTGCGCGGTGACCATAACATCTACTATACGATATTATATGTATATGTAGTACCTAGGTGGCGGTCCATTCATACCGTATCGTTACGCGCGCTACGCTTCCGGAGGGGGCAGTGAAGCAGCCCATCTTTTTTTTTGTTTTTATGTAATACTCTACTACTCTGTAGTAATTTAGCCATTGTTGATGTTTTGTGGCACGTGTTTATTGTGTCGTGGTGGTAGCACGTAACAATGGAGTTTGGAAATATTTTGGGTGAATTTGATAAATCTTGATTCTTAATTCGTTATTGTACACAACCGCGTAGCGACCTCTCGCGCCCGGCCCTGGTTTAGGCCATGGTACGGGGCGAGAGGGAATGGGATGCCGTCTCCTCCTTCTGCGAAGCAGTAATGCTCGCGAAGGCGGAGGTGGGACGTGAGGGAAGCTCAACGGAGTGGCCCTCACATCCGCGGCCGCTACCACCACAGGAGAAGCACTGGGAGTAGCACGTCGAGAGACGATCTCCGGCCACCGTAAACCCGGGCCTATTCGGCTCATCCGCGGATACCGCACGGTCTCCTGTGAGGCGGCGAGCCTCCTTGCCGGACTGTCGCCATGGGATCTGGAGGCCAGGGACCTCGCCCTGCTCTGGGAGTGGCGCGAGGAGGCCAAACGCCTGGGCGAAGCTCTGCTGCCGCGACACAATTATATTGCGTCAACCAATGTAGTTGATGATCTTTCGCCGCTACAATGACACGTCAAGGAACCGTTTGTTGGTTGTCATTTAGGCGGCGATTTCCAAAAACGGTCAAAAAGGTGAATTTTTATAGCAGTGTATCTTAAACCGTAAATAATTTACAAATAAAATAAATATATTTTCAAGTCCTATTTGCATACAGAATCTTCTGACATACTTCTTAATTATCTTTAAAAGCAGTTTATCCCTTCATTAACAATTATAATCATAATAAAAAATATACCATAAAATTTCAAATGCTAAACTACATCTAGTGATGGATTATTTTTTATAAATTTAATTGCGAGCATTTGTCGTAGCGCATCTCTTTCTTTTCTATGCAGTCCGAGAGTGACCGCGCTATAGGCCGATTTCCGATTTTGGGCACGCACCAAAATATTCCAATACAGCTATAGGTAGTATTGGCAGTGGATGATCGACTTTAGTTCATTCATGCCGCATCGTTACGCGCGCTGCGTTTCCTGGATAGCCAGCAGTGTGGGAACTATTTTGTTCTACTCACTTTTATTATTACTGCTGTGCAGAAAGTGATGGTGCTAATGTATTACGGTAGTGGTCCATTTCCGTGGTTATAGGTAGCCGTTGACATTTATCTGGGATATAATTTCTATTGATTTGGCAGATTATGATGCCCTTATTTTGAGACATTATGAAATGTGGTTTTGTTTGGGTGTATCATCTCAACACATCACGAGAAATGCTTACAAAGTTACAAGCAAAATAATTATTATCAACATGGACCATTAAACCTTACTACATTCTGTTTTACTTCACACTATAATATTAAGCCGCGTTTCCACTAGGCAACATTTGGAGCGCGACACGTGACGCTCAACATGTACGGCAACGCTGCACAACAGCGCGCGACGTTGCCAGCTGGCGCGCGACATGACGCGGGGCTTGTTGTTTGTATGCGTAGACAGACAACGTAGTTCAACAAAAGTTGCGCGCTGACTTGCAACATGTAGGGCAACTTGTTGTGCAACATGTTGCGCGTCAATTGTTGCCTAGTGGAAACGCGGCGTTATAATGGCGAAAGTTTGTGAGTGTGTGTGTTTCTATGTTTGTTACTTCTTCACGCTCAAACGGCTGGACTGATTTGGATGAAATTTTGTATGCAGATTATATGAGAAATGTTAAATAAACAACTCAATAACAATAAACAAAAAACACTATAATAAGCCAGTGACAGTTGAAAGATGACCAGTCTCAACTGACGACTTTCATAAAATGAAACCAACTACATAATACCTAATAATAAGTATTAATAATATGCTTTCATTAAGCATTTATTTAGTCCTCTGAACCTGCGAATAGTTTTAAACAGCAAAATACGGAGAATCGAATAAATTCAACATTTTGAGCTACATTTTACGGCATTTCGATAAATAATCCCTAATTTAGCTGTGGCTTTTTTGACCGTAATTAGTGTAATTGCACGTTATTATAAACAGTCAATAAATATGCATCAAACGTGAACTTAAATTTAATTAACATTGTTTGGTTTTGTTACTCTTTGGTGGTATTTATGATATTAAACATATTATGTACTTACGTCTACTATAGAACTTTGAAAACTACCCAGTTTTCAGGGTTCCGTACCCGAAGGGTGACCAACGAGGTGACCCTATTACTAAGCCGCCGCCGTCCATACATCCATCCGTCTGTCTATGTATCTCATGATCCGTAATACACGTACGTAGACAGTTGAAATTTTCATAGCATGTGTATTTCTGTTGCCGCTATAACAACAAATAATAAAAATTAATTAAAAATTAAAGGGGGCTGCTCTACTAGAAACGTGTTATTTTGGCTTTTTTTGCTCGATCTTAATAATAGCAACGGTACGGAACCCTTCGTGCGCGAGTCGAAAGCAATTTTGATAAAATTTATATGGGACCACCTCGGGAGTGTATGATTTCGGATAAGTAAAGAATTTTGAAAATCGGTCCACAACTGACGGAGAAATCGGCAGAAATACATTAAAAAAAAACACATACAGTCGAACATAGAACCCTCTTCTTTTTTCGAAAGTTGGTTAAAAATCAGAAACACCGACTTCCGAAATTAAAGTTATTTTGCACTTTTTTTGGAAGTCGTTTCTATTTTTTATTATTCGTTAGTCAAATATTCCCTGTTCCCATGTCGACACAAAGTAAGGTTTTTCCCTCAAAACGTCCTTGGACTACTTGCTTGTTTACGGTAGAATGAACACCCCAAGTATTTTGCCGTTTAGATACGTGGTTGCACGTGTTACAACGGTGCTTCCCTTCATACTTAGTACAAAAGTATTTCCGCCAACGACCTTGAGCGGTTAGCTTGCGTGTTTTGTGCTGAGCTCACGTAACGCGTCGTACGTCCACCCAATAACAAAGGCGAATGCCCATCAAGGAGCGCTATCCGAAATGAGACGCATTATTAATTTATTAGACATAAAACAACAAGTAATGGACTAAAACACGTATACTAAAATATAAATAATTAAACGGTCTTTAAAATGGTGAACGTTTCATAAAAATACGCTTTATACTTTTAGCATGATTCTCAATTTTATTGCCGCGTTAGACATAACTTTACAAATTATTTACACTATGTTATAAAAATATAATTTCAAATACTTATACACATATCAAATTACGAAAAAAAATATCTAGAGTAACACATATTTTGTTCAAAGAAATACAATCAGTCGTTTAGACGTGATGTTCAATTAAAAATCATTAGAAGTCGTATAAACGCGCCTTATAGGAGCTTACTAACAACAAATACCTATCTGTTATTGTACTAGTAAGGTACTCGTATTTTCCCAGTTGTGTCCTAAAAGACGAGTGGTCTTTTTAAAAGGGGAGACCTATTCGAACAATTATATATTGATGTTGAGTTACTTAGTCTTTTGTGTTACTGCTTGACCTCATTTAAGGGCCTACCTCCGCATAAGTGGCGCCCTCATTGAATAAAAAATCGTATTTTTGCAAGGAAAATAAAGATTAAAGAATCCATGTTGCGTTTGTTATTTATTGTTAGTTATTTGTTAGTAAGCAAAAGTACCAAAAACGGTCGATATTGACAGTTTTGCTTACTACTTTGGATACGAAACATATTGAGTCCTGTTTTAACAACGTAAAAATACCTTATCCTATTTGTAACAAACATAGGATTTTTGATGTGAAACATCTATAGCCGCACGTAAAACCGATTTCTGGCGTGGCGACGCATGCCGTGGCGACGCGTCGCCACGCTATACGATGTTTTTTTGTTTTGTTATTACATCATCAAATAGTAAAGTAATCGCCATACTACGTTTGTATGGAAGAATGACCGACTAGCCCACCCTAAAACTAAGCTTATTAAAGTTAGCAAATGTTATCAATATGGCTTTTCGTCCCTTTCTGTTTTTTTCCTATTTTATCGTAACCACTTAAGGGTCTACTACCGGTCAAGTGGTGCCCTTATTGAATAAATAATCGTAGCAAAGCGTATGAAGTAAATATTAAAGAATCCAACGTCACGTTTTTAACAAAGAGGATAAAGTATTTTTACGTTGTTAAAACAGGTCTCAGAATGTTTTGTATCCAAAGTAGTTGGCAAAAGTGTCAGAAACGGCCGTTTTTGGTAGAGATACAAATCTAAATATAACAACAATAATCTTGTTTCCTTGGCATGTAACGCTTATTTAGAACTTAATCTGATACAATCATCCTATTACGATTGACATGCAATTGACGTCAACAGCAGACAGCTCTTAGCATACCTGTAATCAATGTGTTTAGCGTACCTGTAAATAATGTCGATGTTTCACATCTGCCAGGCGTCCCGTGACGGCTCACATTTTTTTTGTTTAATCTTTATTTTCTACGCTTTGCTACAATTTTTTATTCAATGAGGGCGCCACGTGGCGGCTATATACGCCAAAAAACAGGCCAAGTGCGTCTCTTATTTCGCACATTTAGGGTTCCGTACCAAATGTTTCTAAGCCATGTTGAAATGCAAAAATGAGGGTATTTCAAAGAAAAAACCTGATATCAGTATTGTAAATGAAAAAAATATTAATCAATTTTTTTCATTTAAAATGTCTTTGGGGTAGTTATGTATAACGATTTTATACAGTTTAAAGTGAAAAAAAAAATTGTTTTAATGAAAAAATAATTAATTAATTTTTTTCATTTAAAATGTCTTTGGGGTAGCCAGACATTTTAAATGAAAAAATTTAATTAATTATTTTTTCATTTAAAATGTCTTTGGGGTAGATAGGTTAACAGTTGTAAAGTGAAAAAAAAATTTTTTTTTTTTCAGAAATTAGGAAAAAGCCGACGAAAAATTCCAACGCTAAGGGGTCCCGAATCATGTCCTGAATCACTAGTACACGTATGTGCGTTCATGTACCTTACACCCTGTATTTTTTTTTTCTGTTGTGATTCATCGACAAACATACAACAAACAGATTTTTACTTTTAACCGACTTCAAAAAAAAGGAGGTTAACAAATCGGATGTTCGAATTTTTTTTTTTAAATGTATTTTCGGGCATAACTCCGTCAAAAATTGACGGATTTGCAAAATTCTTTTTTTGTTCGAAAGGAGTGTGTTCCGTAATAGTCCCATTTAAATTTCATATAGATCTGATGGTGGGTTTCGGAGACAGACAACGGAACTCTTCAAAAATTGACAGCAAATCGACCGCTATTGCTGTTATCGTATGTCTATGAATTGTTAACACCGTTTTATGGGGAACCACAAGTAAAAAGAGAAAAATAAAAAACTTTTTTACAAAAAACTAGAATCGACTTCCAAAAAAAGTGCAAAATAAATTTAATTTCGGACATCGGTGTTTCTGGTTCTATTTTTTTGTAAAAAAGTTTTTTTTTATAATGTTAAGTAAGTAAAGTGACTTGAGAGACATATAGCTAGACAGCTACTTAGAGACTTGACATGTTTTGGTTACATTAGATGGGCTTTTAAGGTTCAGTTTATAAGGTTTTTGATTTTATAAGTCACCCGTCCATGGACCAACTCCGGCAAGCGTAACTTAACCTGATGGATCGACCCGTGCGGCTGTTATTACTTTAGCTTAAGAGTTTATGTTACCTCAAATGGCTTAGCATGATCCTCCGTTATGTCGATAATACTGCAGCATTAATTTTGAAATAAATATATGGCAAGGTTGAGGATCAATGTTAAGTATTATAAACCTCAAAAACACGATTCCATAAAATTTTCTCGATAGAAAAAAAATCCAAAGTTACCTCTAAACCGAAAACAATAAACCGCTAGCATTCAAAAAATGCTTAAAATTAGATCATGAAACTTTGCATACTAACTGAACTTACTATAAAGCAGGTCCTACAAGTTTTTTTATTTTTAAATTACCATTATTTTCACAGTAAAAATAAAATACCTAAACTATCACCTAAACTATGCCGTCTTGAAGCTTGTTCCCTGGCGCCCGACGCCCCCGTTCAGTCTCGCTTCGGCTTTCGAACGGGAGGGCTGTGTCGCTTGCGCTCAGAGCACACATTACGCAACAAGACTACGTAAAATACAAATCTTGTAGTACTTATACTTATAGTGTTGGTGCAATGGGAAATAACCGTAATAAAAATAAGAAGCGAAAGGGTTGGCGCAAAGAAACTGGACAACATGATAAATGTAATGAAGTAAGTATATAGCTACCTATCTACGTACAGTATTAGTGATTACAAACATGTCACGTTTGGTGCAGTGGCAGGTGATTGGCTGCTGCGTTAGGAGTTGCAGGTGTTTCTGCATGTGAAGATTTGTGTTTGTAAACGCACCTTTCATGATTCAGGCGAAATCCAGGTGTCCACTTTTTTTTTTATAAAAAATGTGAAAAATGGGTGTCCAGTTTTTTAAAAAGATAAAAAGTTCCCTAAATAGGTTTGTTGTTGTTTTGACAATATACAACAAATAGGTATCTATGTAGTACCTAATTGTTTTTTTTTATAATGTTGCCGACTCCAGGATTTCAACTGAATCGGAGACGGTGCGATTACAAACACAAATCTTCACATTCACAAACGCGCAGATCCGACACAACTATATGTAGGCCATAAAACACTGATCTGTTATTATTATTACTACACATGGCTATATAATTTTGACGGCACGGTTGGCGCAGTGGTTGAGCGTTCGGCTGCTGCGCTGCGTGTCGCGGGTTCGATCCCCGCACGGAACAAATATTTGTATGACCTGCAGATAGTTGTTCCGGGTCTGGGTGTCTTGTGTATGTGAATTTACATGTTTGTGAACGCACCCACGATACAGGAATATTCCTAGTGTGGGGCAACGTTTTTTTAAAAGACAAAATAAAAGAAAAAAAAAAAAACTATCAAGCTATAAATTTCCAGTATAAGCTGATCTCACATTATATAGGAATTCCGTACAATGAGAGGTCAGCTTGTACTGGAAAAGTATCCCTCCACCATCAAATACCAATTCACCAAATTTGTATTTCAATAAAAATGTTGGGTGGGTAATTGTTACTCGTATTTGTTATTCATAGGGCAAGTCTGCTTCTATGGACGATTTAGTCTTCTTTTGTATATTTTTAGGGTTCCATAGCCAAATCATAAATAAAAATATGTGAGGTCTAGGTAGGTATTTATTTGTCCCGTGTGATTGTTACAGGACCGGACGGACGGAGGTATGACCTCCGAAAACTGTAGAAATAAATTCGGACGAAACACATCTTCATGTGTTACAAAATATATAATTGTAAGTACCTATCTATCATACGTGTGTGATAATCACGAAATTTGCTGTTCCCCCATGGCACTACCGCTTGGTACTAACGCGTAACGGTACTATCACGAAATTGGCGAATTCATGATAAAATTTTCATAATGTTGGACTTTTTAGGGTTCCGTATTATTTTTTCATGTTGACAAAATTATGCTGCCGGGGTCGCGAGTATATTTGAAAGAGAGTTACCGCGGCTCTTGGCACAGGCAACTGAAGGAACAGGGGTGGGTTTTAGTTAGTAAAAGTCTGAGATGGCAGATAAAAAAACAATGTACAGCAATGGTAGCTGTAAAAGTTTAAAACTTTGGCGCAGCCACCAACGCCCATCACGCCAGTCATTGGATGATAACATAACATACCCCAAAAAAAAGTGTTTTATAATGAATGTTGTGTTTTCTTGCAGATCACTAGTACCACCTGAGAACATGAGCTGTTCACTGAATATACACAATCATTGAAATCAAGCGTCCCATTGCAGCATTCAAAACATCTTTGGACGAAGCTAAGATATAGATAAGATAGAAGTAAATTTTTGGAGAAAAACTCAAAACGGACTTGTCGTAAATAAAAAACATCGTTGGTATATACAAGTGCAAGGACAATTACATATCATCGGTACAAAAAAAAAATATTTTCGGAATAAGGTCTAGATGCGACAAAAAGTCGAAATTATAGAAAGATGACCAATATTTCTGAAATGGAACTAAAATTAGAACATTTTTACAAAACATGCATGTTACCTGAGCTATGCAATCCCAGACATGTTCTAACTATGTAAATTAGAGATTTAAGCGATTAAAAATAAATGTTATTTAATTTTGACTATTTTTAATTACTTTGAAAAAAACTTATGGTATTTATCATACCTACCTACGTACCTAGATACATACATACCTACTTACATACCTACCTGCATACTTACCTACTTATCCTACCTATACCTACCTCTGCCC
This sequence comes from Polia nebulosa, assembly GCA_951329385.1. Lineage (NCBI taxonomy): Eukaryota > Metazoa > Arthropoda > Insecta > Lepidoptera > Noctuidae > Polia > Polia nebulosa. Next base: position 2,855,698 of record OX589587.1, on the reverse strand, counting down.
GGGGGTGGAGGATAAATTCGAAAGAGTTACCTCGCCCCCGGGCGCGTAGGGCAGGGAGGAACAGGGGTGGGTTTTAGTCAGTAAGAGTCTGACACGCCCTTCCGCTCCACCCTTGAGCGGAAAGAGTCATTAGATGATTTCCCACCCCCCAAAAAAAAAAAAAAAAAAACCTATACCTACCTACCTTATATTTATACAAACCTTGTCCTGAGAATCACGAACACAACAAAAAAAGAATTATGCAATTTGGTGAAGTCCTTCGAAAAATATACGCATGTACCTACATTTCGGCGATTCATTCTTATATAGATGCATAATAACTAAGAAAGTGGTAATACAAGGCGAAAGCTACCTATTATAAGATTTTAAAATGGCACAGCGTAAACTTACTACCAAGCCAATGTACCTACAGAACCCTCAGTGCAATGGTGACTCGCACTTGACTAGTTTTTTGTAGCTCTACTGCTACTAAACCGACTCTAAACCACTGCATAAATTCTACAATTCGAATCGATTTTTCTAACATATAGGTATGTATATCTAGGTACTTGCATATACCTACAACCTACATAATTACCTACATGCGCAAACGGCTGTCACATAACATACATACACGGCTAAAACTATAAAACGCAAACTTACTACAAAACTAATTGGCGGAACCCACAGCGCAAAGTTGGCTCGCATTTGACTAGTATTTTATAGAAGTAGGTAGGTAAAATAAAATAGTGTGCACGGCTAGACATCACCTATACCGTCCAGTATAAGCTGATCTCGCATTTTATAGGCTTTCCGCACACTGAGAGGTCAGCTTATACTGGAAACTTATCGTTTATAGATACATTGAAATTGTATTTTCGATATAATATACAATTATATATTCATAAAATTACAAGTTAAAATTAAATTAGATTGATAATTTTATTCCTTAGTACTCGTCCGATAATAGTGTAGTTTACTCTAACGAAATCGCTTCGACCTCAAGGCCGCGCGTGTCGCGTCTCTGCGAGCAAAAGTGTGCGAGCGAGATAAAGAGTGCAGTGGCACGCGGGGAAGTGGGGGCGAAATTAGAATTTGAGCTGAGGTGGCATAAGCTCTTAAACTAAACTATATATCAAAATATAAATAAAATTATTTCACATTCACAACACAGCTCAGAAAAGATGTAACCATAAAAAAAAATCTGGCTCTCCGGGAGTGCCGGCAGAAGTGAAAACTTGAACAAAAGCCGCTATGAGTGCTACGACCGTCGCGTCGGTGACGGTGACGCGCGAGTTCAATAGTTTTTTCCCAACTCAAAAATGCCCAACGCGCGAAGTTTTCACTTCAATAAATAATATTATGACTCACATATCAGAATATTTTTAGTTTAGGCTTACATAAAACACAAAAAAAAAACACACAATAAACTCACACTCACGCAGACAAATATTATTCTGAAAAATGTTGTGAAATAACTCGTGGCTAGACTGAACGCAAGCAAAAAAAAAAGAAAAAACAAAAGCTATGCAGGTTCTTTGAAACTATGTCAATGAAAATATACTGTGTTTTCACCATTGGTTGTGAAAATGCCGCAACAATTCAAAATATGTTACTTATTTATTTTATACTTTACGGGATAAAAAGGAGCCTATGTGTTAATTCAGGGAATAAGCTATCTACAAACCAAATTTCATCTAAATCAGTCCAGCCGTTTGAGCGTGAAAAAGTAACAAACACACGATTACAAACTTTCACATTTATAATAATAGCTGCGCCCCGCGGTTTCCCCCGCGTAGACCAGGATAAAAAGAAGCCTATGTGTTAATCCAGGGTATAAGCTATCTACATACCAAATTTCATTGAAATCCGTCGAGCCGTTGAGCGTGAAGAAGTAACAAACATACATACACACACACACACAAACTTTCACATTTATAATGTAAGTAATATAATTTTCTGTCCCGCAAACGAGGTGAATACAATCGCAAGTCATTGGACGATTGCCTAACCCACAAAAAAAAACATACATACACACATTGAACATAGAAACAAAACTAATTGGGATTTTCGAGTTTTTTCACCAACTTTTTTGATACTTCACATTTATTCTACTTTTTAACCGACGAAAAAAAAGGAGGAGGTTCTCAATTCGACCGTATATTTTTTTTTTTTTGTGTATGTTCAGCCCACACTCCGTCATTTATAAACCGATTTTGATTATTCTTTTTTGTTAGAAAGGAAGGGTGGTCCCATGTCAAGGAAGTCAGGATCTGACAATGAAATCCTGTTAAAATTGAGAGAAAACCTCGAAAATTGTGGGCACGTTTAGCGTTTCTGTATGTACTCGTACGTATGTTCGGCCCTCACTCCGTTATTTATGAACCGATTTTGATGATTCTTTTTTCTTAGATAGGGTATACCTCAAGGGTGCTTCCAAGGACATCAGGATCTGATCATGGGATCCTGAAAAAATTGAGAGAGAAACTCGAAAATTGGGCACGAATATTGTTTCTTTTTACTTTTCATAACTTAATCAGGTATTTGCATTTAGGAACCATCACATCATGAAACTGAGCTGATGATGGAAACCATACCTTTCCTAAACAATAAAAATTAGATATAAAAACTGGTTTTAGTGACAAATACCACTTAATATGCTTTGAAGAAAAGACGTCTTTACAATATTGGAGGTAACCTCAACTGGTCAATATCCTGGGAACTTCATAGAAGGATGGTTATATCATCAGCTCAGTGGCAAGAGGAATGATGAAGAATTAGAAATTAGCCTCAGTGTTAAAAGATGATGCGAGCCACAATAAATCATAAAAAAACACATTTTAACAAAAAAATTAACCGACGAAAAAGAACTAAAAAGCAAAAAATAAATAAACCTTTTAAGTCTTGAGTAATGAGCTTATTTACCTACATAAAATATCAAATTTTATATAAACTAATTTTGAGTCGACGCCAATTAATAAAATGATTAATTACCTACTTACTGCCTTCTTCATTTGTAAGTACTTATAAAATTTAGATAATTAATAATCAGATTGTTGTTTGGCGCCGACTCAAAATTAGTTTATATAAAATTTGATATTTTATGTAGGTAAATAAGCTCATTACTCAAGACTTAAAAGGTTTATTTATTTTTTGCTTTTTAGTTCTTTTTCGTCGGTTAATTTTTTTGTTAAAAATTTTTTATAGTGTTCGAGACTGACAAAGACACGTCCTCTTTGATAAGTGATAACCCCACCGAAAAATTAAGTATTTGAAGAATTTCTTGAGTTTGGGGATCAATGTTTAATTACACAAAAAAATTGTGGATAAAAATGTGGTATTTTTAACTTAAGAACTTCACAATAGCATTGCCTTTTTTTAACCGACTTCAAAAAGAAGGCGCTTAGCAATTCGGATGTTTGTTGTTTTTTTTTATGTATGTTCGGGCATAACTCCGTCATTTATTGACGGATTTGCAAAAAAATGTCATTTAGATCTGATGATGAGTTTCGTAGACAGACAACGGAACTCTTCAAAAATTGACAGCAAATCAACCGCGATTGCTGCGATCTAATGTATATGTATTGTTAACACAATTTAATGGGGAACCACAACTAAAAAGTGAAAAATAAAAAACTTTTTTACAAAAAAATAGAACCGAATTCCAAAAAAAGTGCGAAATAACTTTAATTTCGGAAGTGGGTGTCTGGTTTTGTGTCTTCGTTTTTTGTCACCGACTGCCGAAATTAAAGTTATTTCGCACTTTTTTTGGAAGTCGGTTCTATTTTTTTGTAATTTTTTTTTTCTGAAGTTAATTTTGTTCTTTTGGTCCTAAAAGCTATCCAAAACAAAGTTGCGTACCCTTGACTTAAAATAAATCTGACAAATAATGGCCTCAAATCGAAATATCAAAACAAAACAAACTTGTATATCTCGGATTGGCCACCAATACAAAACAACAAATTTCCACTCTTTTTCTTATACTTACATCCATTCCGTTTATTAAATTTATTTTATAAACGACGTCTCATAGAAAGTGAAAAAGTAGCCGAGGTGTATTTGTAGTTGAGTGAAAAGAGTTTCCATCTTGCGTTGAATGCATTCGAAGGCAAAATGGAGAATATTGTGTGCGCTGGGAATCCGTGGTGTTCTATTTATGTTCCTTTGTGGTATTAGAATGTAGGGTATTTATCGTATCTCTTTAGAGCGTCTAGTTTCTTTTGTAGAGTAATGCTCACAAAATATGGATAGCAAAAAGGTTGGAGGAAAATTATCTTTACACTTTTTTTAAGATACTTCTTGTATCCGCTAATGGCTCGTGCTAATAACTGTTGTACGAGTCGATCTAGGTTCTTAGATGGGTGACCTTAAATTACAAACCGAGACAGGTCTGTGTTTCGAAAACCGGCTCCAAAATAATTAGAAAAGATTGATTTCTTGTATAAGGCAGATACCTACCTTTTTTTTCCTCGATTCTAGGCAGTTTGAAAATTCAATTAGGTAAGTACCGCTTTGCAGAAATAAAAGGGGAATTTAAAAAAAATACACATTGATTAAAATCAGGACGATTTTCAAAAAAATATTACTCAAAAACTGGATTGGTAACTGAATGGGGATACGAAATCTTGCATTTAAATGATTATTTCTATCAGCTTATTTTAATAAAAATGTGATGTCTGAAAAATGGGCTTCATAAAACACTGTGTGTCCTGAGTGGTTCTGTCTGATAAACATACACAGATGCACATATATTGCTGTCCTGCGGTGGTTCGAAAATTGATGTACAAATCAACCGGGATGTCTTGTAGACAGAGAGGTGTAGTTTGTGGTGGCTTGAAGATCAACAGCATTATCAGCAACGGTTGTGCAGAATATTTATGTAACATATACCTAGGAAGCCAATCAAAGGGAAATAACGCGGTTTATTCGTATGTAATGTCAACTGCGTCATTTCATCTTGATAATAATTTGACCTGTATTGTGTGACTGGTAATTAGTGACCGATACTTAGGCGCAGTTATACGACTTCTAATGGATTTTAATTGAACATCACGTCTAAACGACTAGTTTTATTTCTTTGAAAATAATATATGTTACTTTACATATTTATTACGGCGTAATTTAAACTGAGAATAATTGAAATTATATTTTTATAACATAGTGTAATTAATTTATAAAGTTATGTCTAACGCGGATAAAAAATTGAGAATCACGCAAAAACTATAAAGCGTATTTTTATAAAACCTTCACCATTTTAAAGATCATTTAATTATTTATAATTTAGTCCCATTGTTTTTAATACCTGTCATTTTATGTGTAATAAATTAATAATGCGTCCAATTTCGAACAGCGCTCCTTGATGGGCGAGTCCTATTATTGGGTGGTCGTACGACACGTTACGTTACGTTACGTTACGTTACGTTAAGTTCAGCACAGATCACGCAAGCTAACCACTCAAGGTCATTGGCAGTTAATAGCTCCTTAAACACGTGATTCCACTCATGATAACAAACAACTTTCCCAAAGAAATATTTTTTTTTTATATTCATTCACTTTTATCACAATAACACAACATTTTTTTTACCCTGGAATAATCTCTATTGCTGTAGGTATCAAAAACAAACCGACATCTCCGTCTTTGATCCGAAATTACCCATCTAAGCCATCCTACGCTGTCTAGCAGGCATCACAGTTAATTAGTTTCTCGTAGGCGGGTAAAATTGAATACTGTAGATCAAATAAGGTACGGCGCTGACATTCAATTCATCACTATCTATCATAAATCGGCTTAAAAGCAATTCGCCTACTCATTTTTAGTTCAAGTTTTACCTAGAAAAAATACTTTTTTAGAGGTGACTATGTCTGACCTCATTCTGAATGTCATATTTAAGATTTCAGACCCAGACAGAAGTTATTGGTATTCTATGTCATTGTAGACCTGAAGGTTAGTCGTTTTAATTTATGCGCACGTCAACTGACGTTGTTAGCACTTTCAATGCAATGATTTTGATAAAGGATAAAACTTTTTTACAAAAAAAACAACCGAATTCCAAAAGAAAATACACTAAAAATTAAAAAATAACTTTAATTTCGGAAGTCAGTGTTTGTATTTTATATCTTCGTTATTTGACACCGACTGCCGAAATTAAAGTTATTTTTTAATTTTTAGTATATGTTCTTTTGGAAGTCGGTTGTTTTTATTTTGTAAAAAAGTTTTTTATTTTTCATTTTTTAGTTGTTATACCCTAGAACGTGGAATTTAGACATACTTGTAATTGGAGAAAACAAAAACGTCATCTAGGTAAACGTATTTGTTCAGTTTCTCAAAAAGGGCATAAGCAATTTCGAAAAAATTTATATGAGACCACCTCGGGAGTACATGCTTTCGGATAAAAAAAGATTTTTGAAAATTGGTCCACAACTGACGGAGAAATCGCCGGACATACATAAAAAAATAAAAAAAAAGTACTGTAGCGACATCTATGACGCTACATACGAACTAGAACAGCAAAATTCCTACATCGCGCAAGCAGAGTTCTCCGCGCAATTTGAACATATACAACAGCCCGAAAATCAACTATCGTCGGGTAGTTCCCTGGACCAGACAGAACACCCGTCTGGTCGGGGGATCCTCCCTTTTCAATGGAGGTTGTGGGACTTTACACTCTTTTCCGCATACCTCTATAATGGTGACCCCGACGTGATCGTTAGCGCAGCCTTCGTGCAGTTACTCCAGCGTGACGTTATCATCATCACTTCCTCCAAGCTCTTCAGCAACGAGTCATACAGCCAGCCAGTACAACGACAACGCCGACAACGATAACGCCGACAACGATACGCCGACAACGATAACGCCGACAACGATACGCCGACAACGATACGCCGACAACGATAACGCCGACAACGAAACGACGCACCGCTCCGACTCACTGGAGCCCGCAGCAGTACTCCGACTCACTGGAGCCTGCAACATTATCCCGACTCACTGGGATCACACCGCAGACAGTTCCGACTCACCGTGAACTATGCGCCTCTTCCGGTTCCGACTCACTGGAACCAACCTTCCACTGGCCCGGCAGGCATCACGTATGAACGACTCATCGAGAACAATCGATCACCGATCTCTGGAGGGGAGTGATGTAGCGACATCTATGACATACATACGAACTAGAACAGCAAAATTCCTACATCGCGCAAGCAGAGTTCTCCGCGCGATTTGAACATATACAACCGCCCGAAATCAACTATCGGGCAGTTGCCCGGACCAGACACGACACCCGTCTGGTCGGAGGATCCTCCCTTTTCAATGGAGTTTGTGGGACTTTACACTCTTTTCCGCATACCTCTATAGTACAATATACTATTACCCAAAATATTTAAATTTGTCGCTAGTTCGCTACCATAAATATAGGTAGATTAGTACCTAAAAACGGACGTATCTGACTATCAGTGACTCCCGCATCCCCCTTAAACTTAAGGAGAAGATTTATAAAACAATGGTCAGACCTGCTGTCTTGTATGGTTCAGAATGTTGGGCCACAAAAGGGATGAATAAAAAGCAATTGCATGCAGCTGAGATGAGAATGCTAAGAGCGATGTGTGGTGTTACGTGCATGGATAGAATTAGTATAAATATGAGGAAGTCTGAGAGTGGCACCGTTGACTGAAAAGTTGTGTGGAAATCGATTGTCGTGGTGTGGGCATGTCATGTGTGTGTGAAAATGTCGTGAGCATAGACTACTATATACATTATACTAGAGACTCGTGAGGAAAGTCTTGATGTGGATGGCTATGAGAGTAGGGAAAGGCCAAAGAAACGATGGATTGACTGTGTGAAAGAGGATATGGGTAAAAAGGGGGTGACTACAGAGATGACGACTAAAGGCTCAATTACACCTTCCGATTTCAAGGGACCCAAATTAGGAACAATCTAAATAGGAATTAAGAAGTTAGCAATTACACTATCCTAAATTGGACTCCTAAATCGGACTAATCTGTGTTGTCAACTCTCACAAATTCAAGCCCCTAACAGAATATCAAAAGCTGATTCTACCAGGAGCGGACCAAAAACGAAAATGAGCGGACTCAGATTTTTTTCTGGGAAAGGGACCTTTTTTAATATTTTTTTTTTGTGGGGTGGGAAATCATCCAATGACTTCAGGGCGTGTCAGACTCTTACTGACTAAAACCCAACCCTGTTCCTTCCCTGCCTGAGTGCCCAGGGTTGCGGTGGGAAAGGGACCTTGGGAAATTTTATTTTATTTTAAACACATATAAAAATACTAATAGCCTTGTTGAAATCGGCCCTCAGGCATTCAAATCGGGACCTTTCAGTCTCACTAAATCGGACACTAACTGCTCTAACTGCTATTACACCTTCCTGTTTCTTAAATTGGGTCCCTTGAAAACGGAAGGTGTAATTGAGCCTTTATGTCCGGAATACACATGCTAAAGAGCACGCATGTTGGCTTCTAGGTTACTACCTACTACGCAGAAAATACAGCATGGCATACTTACCATGCTGTATTTTCTTTCTTTATGCTCTTTAGTAGCATGCTCTCAGAGTGTCTACATTTGCTCATAAGAGCTCAGTAGTATACTTATTAAGAGCATACTCTTTTGTAATACGTCAGAGATACGCATGCTTATTGTTTAGCATTTAAAATGAAAGTTTTTTTGCGGAATGAATTAAACTCAATAATATTATTTATTTTACTTTTAACACATTTAGACATTTATATACGTTCCATAAACATTTATATTTTCTAGAAATATAAAATTTCGTGAATTCGTGACTACGCAAACAAATCAAGTAGTAGTGGTGGTTAATATATCATAAAGCATTATAAATAACTTGCTTTTTTAAAATATAGAAAAGAAAATGCTTACGTGGCTCTCTGTTGCTTTTTGCTATCTGCTTATTTGGTTTTACATAATTCACATTTCACTCGACGCACTCGCGTAAACTCGGTATAAGCGCTAAGCACTCATAAGCAGTAAGCGGCGGGGCGCGCCTGTCATTGCATCATAGCGCATAAATCAGTTATGTTATTAACCGACGAAAAAAAAGGAGGAGGTTCTCAATTCGACCCTAAGTATTATTTTTTTTGTATGTTCAGCCCTCACTCCGTCATCTATGAACCAATCTTGATGATTATATTTTTTGTTAGATAGGGGTATACCTCAAGGGTGGTCCCATGTCAAGGAAATCTGGATCTGATAATGGAATCCTGATAAAATTGAGAGAAAACCTCGAAAATTGGGCACAAACATTGTTTCTGTTTACTTTTCATAACTTAATCAGGTATTTGCATTTAGGAATCATCACATCATGAAACTGAGCTGATGATGGAAACCATACCTTTCCTAAACAATAGAAGTTAGATATAAAAAACTGGTTTTAGTGACAGATACCACTTAATATGCTTTGAAGAAAAGACGTCTTTAGAATATTGGAGGTAACCTCAACTGGTCAATATCCTAGGATGGAAGGATGGTTACATCATCAGCTCAGTGCCAAGAGGAATGATGAAGGATTAGAAATTAGCCTCAGAGTATTAAAAGAGGATGCGAGTCACAAAAAAATATATAATAAAAAACTTTTTAACAAAAAATACAACGACGAAAATGAACTAAAAAGCAAGAAATAAATAAACCTTTTAAGTATATAAACTAATTTTGAGTCGTTTGGCCGTAACAACAAGTACCTACGCGTTACGAATAAAAAAGAGCATGTTAAATTAAAGCATTTAACAAAGCCTGCTTCTTAAAACTTTTAGCACAAAGTATTAAGCAAGTGATTGCCAATGCCAAAAAGAAACTTTGAACACCACATTACTCAGCGAAGGTGAGGTGTTGGTCTAGGATCACACCCAGGTACTTAGCTATCTTCTCCCAAGGAATAGGCTTATCATACATGGTGATCGGAGGCCGTCCGCCCCATTCGTTAATACAAAGTTTTAAAGGTTCTAGCGAGTCACGGAGAATCATAACACTGCGATTTAGAAACGTGCCGTAAATGCACAACGCCATCTAGTAGCGCTCAGCGGAATTTTTACAATAGACATGATCTATGAAATGAATAATTACATGAGCGGGTGTTAATAAAAAAAGTACAGTAGGTACAACTATTTTCTTATTGTCCCTCGGCAATCATCGTAATTCCGAATACAAACGAATGCTATAATCTCCATGGTCATAAATTATTAGATTTATCGTTTACAATAATTTGAATTCAGAACTAAGTACTATAATGTTGTTTTGTTTTGATTTCCATGGAACTAAGTACTTAGTTGAGTTTTGAGGCGGGATATTTTCAAGTGAAGTTCAGTGGCTGTTTTAATTATTGGCTTATTGATTCCTAGTGGTTATTGTGATGTAAAATTGGTGTAGTTTTGTGTCTCAAGTATCTACGCAAATGGATTTACTGGACAATATGTGTCATCAATCATTGAAACAGGCACGATCTCGGTAAAATAAAGCTGAGAATTTTGTCGTAGTATTGACTACCTCAGCGAAGCTTGACGAGAAGGCTGACTCAGTGTGACACAAAAACATTAGAATGTGTTAATCTGAAATCTATTGGAAAAAATACAGTAATCTTTAACTAAAACTAAATACTCTCTTAACTTGACACTGGCTAAATGTACAAACCGTGCGAAGCCTAAATAAAAATAATAAGTACTCAGTTCTGAATTTAAATGATTATTATCTCTAATAATTAATTGATGGACATGAAAATTGGCATTCGTTTGTATTCGGAAAAGCGACGAAAATATTGTACTATACGTTTGTTATTATACCAAGTTAACAAAGCCGAAACGTTCGCTGATGCCAGCAACAAACAGATTGATTAAATCCAACCATATACAGCCCGTTGGTGGCGGCCATTTTCGACGACAGACGGATTAAATTAACCAGACTAGGGATGTTAAGGATATGAAATTTCGGATCTGGATACCTACGGATAAAATAATAACAATAGACCGGTTTCAGATAGGTACGGATATTAGATTTTTAAAGAATTATAAAAGTAAAATATGATTAAACAATGCACGGCGCCCGGCTTGTGTATCGGCCCGGCTGGGCATAATCAAAAACCTGTCATAACCTGTATCATTTAGACTCCACCCCGATCCGAAATTATTCGAATCTTTTATTTTATTTATTTATTTAACAGCTAATGTACACACATACAAAAAAAAACAGATCCTTTGATAGAAATATGTATAGATATCACATTATATTTTTTGAACTACGATGAAAGAGACTGGCCTCCACGACACAGGGAATCCTAGTGTGGAGACCAGTGATTTACCTGTTTGAATTATGTATTTTTTCTGAACAATAAAGATTACTTTTTTTATTTTTTTTTTTTTAGACAAGAAGAAGGAAACGAGAGAAATATGTACAAAGGTTATGCTTATTTCTATAGAAATCTCTTACAGCATACCTGCGAAAGGAGAGATGGAAAAAAAGAGAAGTAGACACCGTGTGTAATAGTGCTAGGACACATACAATGTAAAGATATAAAACTAACTAAATAATATAATATACAGGGTGTAACGGAATTTTATATCGGCTTCGGTTTTTTTTTTTTTTGGGGGGTGGGAAATCATCTTATGACTTCTTCCGCTCTAGGGTGGAGCGAAAGGGCGTGTCAGACTCTTACTGACTAAAACCCACCCCTGTTCCTCCCTGCCCTACGCGCCCAGGGGCGAGGTAACTCTTTCGAATTTATCCTCAACCCCCGGGCAGATATCGGTTTCGGTTACGGATAAATTTATATTTTGGATATCCGATAGTTCCGGTTACGGTTACGGAGCTACATAACATCTCTAAACTAGACCACATACAGGCGGTCGGTATCTATTCGCTGTTAATGGAAACATGCAATACGAGTATTTACCATCAAAATAGTAGGTAGGTACACTATGATGCAAGTGGACAAAGCTTGTCACTGCATTCCAAAAAAAAAATCCGAGGCGAAATACACTCCCGAGCCGAATGCGAGGTCTTTTTGGAGCCAAAAGATTGCATTGACGTTTGAGTGGATATTCAAGTAGTTAGTAGGTAATTCATTTTTTTTTTAGTTTTTAAATATACAGCATGTAACAAAAACCCTGTCCGATCCAATAAAGGCATATTCCTGGTTTAACATACGTACTAGAAAAAGTTGAAAAAAAATTGTAACTCATAAAAATCAAAAGTTATAAGTAGATTTTTTATTATTATGAAATATGCGAAATTTAACAATTAAATATGGCAAATTTTCATAAGTTGACCACACTCCACCGGCCGGCGAAATCTTTTCATTTTTACCTATTTTTATATCAAACGATACCGCCCTGCACTAGCCGCGCTGTAGGCACTCTGCCTCACTCAGGCGGCATCTCAAACGAAACAGTAGGTGAAATTCGTTGAGCGCTCAGTGTTGCTTTTGATAAGTTTTTATTTTTTTGTAAATTAATTATTTTTATTGGGGAAAAATAATTATCTCGTATCCATTAAAGGATTACGTGTATGTGTACGCAGTACGATACCAAGTAATACCCTTCAGGATCGGACAGGGTTTTTGTTACATGCTGTATTGTTACGCTAGTATTATATTATTTGTGACATTGTATTGGACCATAGAAACAAAGTGGTGCACTTGTTTGATTTTTAATTGATCACATAAAATATTTTACAATTTATTATTTTATGTTGCATGTTTTTGATGAAATTAAACGTAAACTCAAAACAGAGCGTTCTCAATAGTGACGAAAAAATAAATGTGTCAAAGTAACACTTAATTCGTAAAAAATACTTGAAATTTATAATATTTAAATAGCAATTTCTACTTGTTTTTCCAGGTAGGTACGTCACAGTTCCACTTTGACAATCATGAAAGTTTGAAATGTAGTAGAAAATTGTATTTTGAGCGACATGCAGTACTTATTTGAATTTCTTTTTAAATAATTTTTTGAGTTTATGGTACTGTATGTTATTGTTATAAGTGAAAAAAAAAATACTTGCATATTCCCTAATTAATACGTGTATAAAACGATGTTTTTCATCACAAATGGCTGTTAGCTCAATCATACTCAGAATCTGAAGCATTTGTTCTAGTTACCAAATGACACAAACACACCCACACTGATACCCCAAACACACACACTCTTCTACACCCACATTCCCATACACTCACTTTTATACCACTTTCACACACACGCACACCAGCACTCTTATTTGCATTTTATGTAATATATAGGTATATTTGGAGCTCAGTTTAAAATAATTATGTTCCTTTGTAATTTTTGTTTTTTTGCCCGACTGCGCGACGCGGGGCAGGGTAATGTGTTTTGTGATTTGGTTACCCTTGTACTTTTAATAACCTTATACTGTTTACTGTTCTTGCTTTACTGTATCTTTGTTAACTATTTATTGCATCTGCTATTATTTTTAGATGTAATGATTTTACGTTGTATTAAATTTTGCACAACATGGATAAACACCTACTTTAGAGTATCAACAATCAAACTGTTAAAACCTCTCAAGGACTCCACGAGACAGGATCGACCTAGTGTGGAGTCCACAAGTTAAATTATTATAAATTATGTTTCTTTTTATAGAAAATCAATTTTCACGGGTAATGTTATTGTATTATGTTTTATTTTTATTTAAGGTATATTTTTATATAAGGAAATGTAATCGATCTTTTTTTGGTAAATAAACTATTACTATTACAAAAATAAGTAAAACTTCTTAGACATAATAGTGAGAAATGCGTCGCGGATTCTTTTTCCATGCGCCTTGGTGGAGGATGTCCGTCGAACAACCTGATAAAATAAATCAATAAATAAATGGTGTAAAAAAATTGAATATTTTCAAAAAACCCGACTGTAAAAACAACTAAAATGTTCCAAACAAATCACTTTTCAAGCAGTCTGATGCAGTTGGTGGCTGATGTTTTAGTTAAATTATTGATTGCATGCCACCAACTGCATCAGACTGCTTGAAAAGTGACCTGTTTGGAACTTTTTAGTGGTTTTTGACAGTCGGGTTTTTTGAAAATATTCAATTTTTTATCTTCTACGTTTTAGTGAGTTATATTTTTGGAATCGCCTCGTCGAACCCTTTATTTTGATACCTCACTTAATATAGTTAGTCGACTTTCATTTTTTTCTTTTTTACAAAATGGCGTCTGCTTGTCGCCATATTGTATTTTGCTTACTTTCATGTCTTTATTAGCACTCGCAAGGTTAAGACAAATCAATCGTCGTAAGAATTATCAAAATCGGCTCACGCGTTGTAAAGAAAACATTTTCTTCTCACCGGCTAGCGTCGAAGATAGATTTCTGCACAAGACCCTACTTACCAATCTACAGGTTTATTGCATGAGGAATGTTTGTAGCAAATAATAGTCCATAGATTAGGTCTTCACTTCTCACATTTATTAAGAACACTGCGACATTAGATTAGGTTTCATGATAGTCCTATAGAAAATTGTATGTAGCACTTACAATATGAACAATTATTAGCAATCATTCGAAGATCGAAGATCACGGTCCAGCGAGGCGATTCCACAAGCAATATTGCAGTTGTGGCCGTACAATCCTGATTATCCTTAGACACGTGAATGTCTATGTTCAGAACCCTTTGCTAAGACCGCATTGCTCTTCCAATTATTATTCTAAGAATAGTGTGGTTATGATCCGACCTTTTTCTAATTAGTTTTTATTCAAAATCTTAAGTAAATAAAACATAGGAACCAGCGTGATCAGTGTAAAGCTTAAAGCATTTGAACTTGACTCTGGTCGACTCAAATCCTCGAGACATTAGGTATTTATTAGTTCCAAATCCAATAATTTTAGTTTATTGAGTCTGAGTCGCTCCAGATCAAATTGGAAAAAGAAAAGTCAGACTACTACCTACTTATATTCTTTCACCTTGGAAAATAACGCTCCACTACACGAATCTAACTTATTTTTTTTTTAAATGTTACAGCGTTTGGTTTCTATAGTGTCACAAAGGAACAAACATACATACATATATACATTCATACATACATAGGCTGATAAACACATTACCCTCTTCCGTCGCGCAGTCGGGTAAAAAGACACATCACAAAGCTAAGCCGTCAACTACGCACATCTCGGTACCAAAAACGGCCGTTTATGACACTTTAGCTTACTACTTTGGATACGAAACATTTTGAGTCCTGTATTAACAACGTAATACCTTATCCTCTTTGTAACAAATGCTACATAGGATTCTTTCATCTTTATTTTCTACGCTTTGCTACGATTTTTTATTCAATGAGGGCGCGACTTAGCGGATAGTACCTAAGCGTACTGAGGCCAGGTTCAACGAAAGACCGAATTTGTATGATAAACATTTTTTTTTGTTTGTTTAGTCCAAGAGAGAACGAAGCGAGTACGGGAACAGAGGGCATCCTGACACGTACAGGTAAGGTTAGACGGGGATGGCAGGGTCCAGAGAGCGAGCGAAGGTTATCATTCAGAATTAGGAGCCACATCACTTACATATTACGAGGCTCCATCGTCTTTTCCTACTTACGACTGTCGTTAGCACGTTTTCGGGCGCCTGAGTGGATAAAGATTAAAGAATTCTATGTTGCGTTTGTTACAAAGAGGATTTAAAGTGTTTTTACGTTGTGGAAGCATGACTCAAAGTGTTTCGTATCCAAAGTAGTCAGCAAAAGTACCAAAAACAGCCGTTTTTGACACTTTGGATACGAAACACTTTGAGTCCTGTTTTAACAACGTAGAAATTCCTTATCTTATGTGTAACAAACGCAACATAGGATTCTTTAATCTTTATTTTCTTTGCTAAGATACGAATTTTTATTCAATGAGGGCGCCACTTATGGGGAGGTAGGCCCTTAACTGCTTATGTATAAATTTATTTTTGCAAATGCCATTTTCCGCTGTTTTTTCAAAGTCAGTGCCCGCTCCAATGTCACGGCGATGGCTGCGGAAGCACTAGCAAGCTCTATTTACTCTGTGAGCTAGCCTCTGTTTTCCCTACCACCTTTGACCCGCTAACCTTCAAAGTTCTGAGCTCACTCGCTCCACCGTAGACAGCATTCATCGCTTACAATTAGGTGAAATCGAGGTCAAGAGCGGAGTTCATCGGGAAAACATAATTATAATAAGTTCAGGGACGCGCACCCGTTGTTAGCCTGCTCTCATAAATTGGTTTTGAAATCTAGCGAAACGAATAATTGGATGCTAAATGCTTTATAATAATTTCTACTTATTATTTACTACTTTTATGGAAATAAAGAATTTACGTATTACCTAAATAATATAATAAAAATATTTTATTAGGTTTTAACAAAAAAATTAGACTAGATTCAATTCAATTTGATTTCATAATTATATGTTTCTTTCTTTTATTTTCTTGATTTATTTATTAAGGACCTCTCTATAGAGTAAAGGCCTCCTGCATTTTTCTACACATTTTTTTTCCGTTTATTAATCAAGAACATTTTTTACAACCATTTGTTAATCATAAACATACCAACACAAACCATCGCGGGTTTAACAGCGGTATATCAGTCACATAGTTCTGTAGCTTGCTTTATCAATCCAATCTTACTTACCGTCTTAGAATTTTAACCATCGACTGATTGATAATGATAACATTATCATCAACATCAGCCTTTTAATGTCCCCACTGCTGGGGCTCAGGCCTCCTCTCTATGAGAGGGTGTGGGCCGTAATCCACCACGCGGGCCCAATATGGATTGGTAGATGTCACAATATGTCTTCGAATTTTTGGTTCCTGGATATGTCTGTTTCCTCACGATGTTTTCCTTCACCGTTTTGAGAGCAGTGGTGATGAAATAATTAACACAAAGTAAAGTGCCTGCCTGGGTTTGAACTCACGACCTACAGCTTGTAAGTCGCGACCAATACCACTGGGCCACCACAGCTCACACAACATTATCATAATAAACACAAATCAGGCTTTTAGGAACACCCACTGTTGGGATACAGGCCTTCTCTCTGTGAGAGGGAACGGCCCTGAATCTACAACGCGAGCCCCGGGTTGGTGGATGTCACAAATGTCTTCAAATTGTTGGTTCCAGGACATGCCGGTTTCCTCACGATGTTTTCTTTCACGGTTTTGGGTAGAGCAGTGATGAAATAATTCACACAAATGAAAGTGCATGCCTTTTTAGAGTTCCGAAAGTCCGAATGAAAAAACGGAACTCTAAAGGCTGAAACTGCGGTAAACGGGCGCCCGCGACAGGCACCCGCCGCGTGTCTTCGCGTGGGTCTTCCTTTTTACCATTATGGTACGGAACCCTAAAACGATAGCCAGTAGCGGCACGTATAACAGCTTTATTGACTGAACAAGCCCGTGCGTGTTACCGTTTGCGGGCTCCACGCGTGCCCCCGCGACGCCCGTTGCGTCCGCCTCCCCGTGACGGACGACCACGAGGGTCTTCGCGACGGTGCAGCCCCCTTAGCCAAACAAGTTTTATAATAACGCTAACGCTAGCGCTTCGTGCAAAATGTATGGCGAGGACATTACCTGCAGGGAGAACAGTCACGTTACTCACGCCCAGTTATGTCGTTGCCATACATTTTGCAAGAAGCGTTAGCGTCAGCGCTATTATAAAAGTTATTTGGCTAGGGGGGCTGTTTAGTATGGCACCGCGCGGGTGTCCGCTTAACGCAGTTTCAGCCCTTATAGGATCACTCGAGTGTCTGTCTGTCCGTCTATCCGTCTGCCACAGCCAAAATTGAGAAATTAGGTACACACATGATTATCGGTGACCCAAATACGGACGTGTACCCTAAATAAATTAATTTGGAATATAGGGGTCACTATAGGGTGAAAATCCGAAAATCAAAATCAAAGTTTTTCAAGCTGTGTCGTGCGACACATCAAATGAAAGGGCACATTGTGAGGGTCTCGAATATTTTTTTTTTTGCCTAGCCTTTTCCCAACTACCTTGACCCCAAGGTTCGGCTTCCAGTCTAACCGAATGCAGCTGGATACCAGTATTTTACATGGAGCGACTGCCTATCTGACCTCCACAACCTAGTTACTGGGTAATACGATACCCCTTAAAGCAAAACCTGAGAAAAATTTGATTTATTCGGAACCCTTTGCGCTTGAATCCGACTACTACTTACTTGCTGGACAAACGCACAACGAGACATCAGGCTATTCAGAAGTAAAAAAGTTAATATTTTCAAAGCAAAACAGTTATTTTAGTTCATTTATTGATTAAGTACCACCAACTGCATCAGACTGCAAGAAAAGTGACTTGTTTGGAATTTTTTAGTATTTTTTTACAGCAGGGTTTTTGAAAAAAAAAAAAATCTACTTTTTAGTGAGTTATATTTTTAAAATCGCCTTCTTAAACCCTTTATTTAGAAACCTACCCACTTAAGGCGCAACAGTGCCTTCATAAACTGCCAATGACATTGAGTGGTTAGCTCGCGTGTTCTTTGCTGAGCTCACGTAACGCGTCGTACGTCCACGGTGGAGCATTCGGTGGAGGTCTGCCCCGTTTGGCCGGAGCACCGCCGTGTCCTCGTGTATGCGATAGGCGGCGGTGACGGCCCTGGTTAACTCCATGGTACGGAGCGAGAGGGAATGGGAAGCAGTCTCCGCCTTCTGCGAAGCAGTAATGCTCGCGAAGGCGGAGGCGGGAAGGGTGAGGGAAGCTCAACGAAGTGGCCCTCACGGCCCCGGCCGCTACTACCGCAGGAGAGGCACTGGGTGTAGGACGTCGCGAGACGATATCCGGCCACCGTATAGACCCGGGTCCGATCAGCAACTAGGCCCGTGAGTCGACGGCGCGTAGTGTTCCACGCGCGCCTTAAAGAGATGATTGTCAGCCATCACTGACGGGGCCCACCATGGCCGGTGCCTGCATGCCTAGGGGTAGCGGATAAATTCTCAACATGAGTTACCGCACCCCGGGGCACTCAGGCAGGGAAGGAACAGAGGTGGGTTTTAGACAGTAAGAGTCTGACACGCCCTCCCGCCCATCCAGAGCGTGAGATGTCATTGAGTGATTTCCAATCCCACCAAAAAAAAAAAACAAGACTAGTTTACAAATTAATTACAATAATTTATAAAAATATTATTACAAATGGTCTCCGATCAAATTACGACGGAAATTGTCTAGAGTAACATATATTTTTTTCAAAGAAATAAGACTAGTCGTTTAGACGTGATAAACGATTGAAAACCATTAAAAGTCGTATAACTGCGCCTTAATATAGTTCGTCGACTTTCATGTTTTCTTTTTCACAATATGGCGTCTGGTTGTCGCTATATTGTATTTTGATTACTTTCATGTCTTTAGTAATACTCGCAAGATTAAGACGAATCAATTGACGTAAGAATTATCAAAATTGGCCCACGCGTTTGGTCTCTATAGTGCCACAAAGGAACCATAACACATTAACCTCTCTTAAAAAAAATACAGAAAAAAAAAGGAAACCCTTGCGTCGCGTAGACGGTCAAACACTCGGTTAAAGTGATTAAAATACCTGGAAATATGAATGATCAATCTGTTAGCTTTTAATTAAACCTATAAAGCCATTAGTTATGATTGATTTTTTTTCTACCGAAGTTTTTACAATTACGTCAGAAAGTTTTCCACGATTTATCGTGTTCGCGACTTACTTTAAAAAAATCTTAGAAGTTAAATTTGACCCACTGCCCGGTATCTGATTGAGATGAAATGCGTGGTTGGCTAAGTGACGTACGTCATTCTAAATCGAATATGGCGGACTTCCAAAGATGGCGGACAAGTTAATTTGTATGCTTTCACATAATATTTATGTTTAAGAAATGAAAGGCTTTGCTGAAAAAAATCAAGAGTGAATAAACAAAATAAAATATGTATAGGTACACAGATGACGTTTTGGTTGTCTCCAATTTTATGTTCAAATTCCATGTTAGGTATTGGAGTTATCCACTCTTGGGTAGGTTTTAATTTTGGGGTAGCTACAACAACAGTGTTTGTTTTTATTTCTTCGTTATTTGACACCGACTTCCGAAATTAAAGTTATTGGAACGAAGTTCCTTATCGCGCGTTGTGAACCCCGCTAGACGGAAAAAATTCTTACGAAAACTTGTCACGACACTAAGGAGGCTGTCCATCCAAAAAGATTGTGTTGGAAAAACAATCTAATAAAAACTTCTTGTATTTTTGGTGGGTAGGTACAAAGTTTGCAAGCAGATCAAGCATTATCAAACATTAATTGTTATAGTTGTTGTTATTGCTAAAGAGTTGAGCTGAGCTAAGCTGAGCTGAGCTGAGCTGTGCTGAGCTGAGCTGAGCTGAGCTAAGCTAAGCTGAGCTGAGCTGAGCTGAGCTGAGCTTAGCTGAGCTGAGCTGAGCTGAGCTGCGATGAGATGAGATGATGAAGTATAACTTCTTACGTGCGTGCGTGTGTGCGTAGTTAATAATAAAAAAAAATATTATAAATTAAAAAAAAAAATATATATTACAATTCCTTCACTAATTAATCGAAAGGAACTTCGTTCCATCCGGGTGTCCCTTGACACCTCTCAAGTTTTTTTTTTAATTTTTAGTGCATTTTCTTTTTTGGAAGTCCGGTGTGTTTTTTGTATAAAAGTTTTTCAATTTTTAGATGTTAACCCCAGAAGTAAAAACTCCAATAAAACTGAACGTGGAATTTTAACATACTTACTCATAATTGGAGAAAACAAAAACGTCATCTAGGTATACGTATTTGTTCAGTTTCTCAAAAAGCGCTAAAGCAATTTCGCGCTAAAGCAATTTTTTGAAAATCGGTCCACAAACTGACGGAGAAATCGGAGAAAACTTCCTTGCAAGTGGTTGTTGAACTCTTGAATGGAGTAAACAACAGCGAAGAACAACGTGAAATAAACTCCTGATTTCTTCCTATTACCCTTAATGTATGTCTATTTAAAATAGCTTATTGGATAACGTCGTGACACTCACTTTGAAAGCTGAAACTGTTCTTCAATTAACTCACTGTAGGCGCAGATATACGACTTCCAGTGATTTTAAATTAAACATCACGTTTAAACGAAAAGTCTTATTTATTTGAAAAAGAAACGGCCAAGTGCGAGTCGGACCCGCGCGCATAGGTTTCTAAACAAATCAATTTTTTTTTAAATGTCTTATAAACAAAGTTTTACAAACGTTTATAAACTTGAAAAATACTAATTAAAAATCAGACACAAAAGCGTACAACTACAACACAAAATTAACTAGCCTTACCACATCGGGCTACATTGTTAAGTTGAGGGTTTCCTATGATGACCTTGCAGATCCAACACCAGTCCCTGGATTATACCTGGAACTATAGTTATTCCAGACAAAATCGACGAGACTAACCAGCACGGCACTTTCTTGTTTAACATCTATGGTATCCTTCTCACAGAGGTCACGGTGGCGCATACGGTGGAGGTCTGCCCCGCTTGGGCTGAGCACCGCCGTGTCCTCGTGGATGCGATAGGCGGTAGTGACCTCTCGCGCCCAGTCCTGGTTCAGGCCATGGTACGGGGCGAGAGGGAATGGGATGCCGTCTCCTCCTTCTGCGAAGCAATAATGCTCGCGAAGGCGGAGGCGGAAAGGGTGAGGGAAGCTCAACGGAGTGGCGCTCACACCCGTGGCCGCTACCGCCGCAGGAGAAGCACTGGGCGTAGCACGTCGAGAGACGATCTCCGGCCACCGTAGACCCGGGCCTGCGGACGTCGAGCAGTGGGTTGCTCGCCGTCTGATCAGCACCAGGCCCGTGAGTCGACGGCGCGTAGTGTTCCACGCGCGCCTCAAAGAGATGATTGTCAGCCACCACTGACGGAGCCCATCGTGGTCGGTGCCTGCACGCCTAGGGATAGCGGATAAATTGTAAACAGAGTTACAGCACCCCTGGGAACTCAGGCAGGGAAGGAACAGGGGTGGGTTTTAGTCAGTAAGAGTCTGACACACCCTCCCGCTCCACCCAGACAAGAAAGAGCGGGAGAAGTCACCCACCCCTAAAAAAAAAATGTTGTCTGTCTTCTGGCCCTATCATCAGAGCCAAAGTCACCACCTAGTGGCACTTTCCAGAGTATACTGAGACGATTGTAGTCACAGCCTATAATCTTAGCGGGTCTGTACCGGCCTTCAACTGGCTGGTAAAATTGTTGGAGAGTTATTGGAGAGCCGTTTGAATTTAGCAGGTGTAGGCATCACATTTGTTTTAGAGATCAGTTCGGCTTTCCTGGCCGAAGAGGGCACATTTATTCATTTAACCCATTTAATATAGTTACTCTGAGTGCCCTGTTCCTCTTTCTTTGTAAAACTATACACCGTAAGCAGTCACTCTCATACACCACAATTTCGCGTTGCCAGCGAGTGTGACATACCCCGAGCTTCGAAGAACGTCCCAGGATTCCTGCAGGCCGTACTGGTGCCTTGAGGTCCTACAGTACATATCCAATGAGTCCCACCTTGTAGTGTAATAATAATAACACTAGTCAGTGCAAATTTAATAAACCCAAACACGATAGTGCTATCATGTTTGGTTGCGGATATCCAACAGCCACATTCCGGCACCATTAGACCCCAGGCACTTCCTAGTGAAAAATTACTTTTCAATACATGTCGAATGAGCCCAAACGCGATTATGCTATTTTTTTTCTTGCGGAGATCTTCTAACCACCATCCGACTCCGTCATCAGACCCTGGGTAAAATCACTTTTCAATATTATTTTTTAATTTTCAATGAATTCAGGCACGATTGTGCTATCTTTTTTGGTTGCAGAGATCCTTTGACCACCTTTCAGCTCCTTCATCAGACCTTAGGCAGCATCTAGTCTAACGTAACCTGTCAAAGCATATGCAATGAGACCAAACACGATGGTGCCATCTTGTTTGGTTGAGGAGATCCTATGCCCCTATGGCCACCTTCCAGCTCCATCATCAGACCAGCTTCATAGTACTATATTATTGCATTATAGCGGGCACTTAATTTTTATGTAGGTACCTAATGCAAGTTTCAGCTTAATCAAAGACCAGAAAGTTATTGAAAAATGGGTTGCTGTTTTACTACTACACACACTACCAAAACAAGTTAATAAAAGTATAGACTTCTCATGTAATCTGTAATCTCTACGTAAAGAACTATTTCCTATATATTTTTTAAAATTTTAGACTCAGTCGTTTCGGAGATAAAACGGGATGTGGTTAATTTTCGTTTATATTCTTAAATAAATTTAAAACAATTAATTTTAAAATTATTAAAAAAAAAATATTTGAGACCGTCACAACGCACCCTTTCATTTGATATTTCGCACGGTACAGTTTGAAAAACTCTATTTTTAAATTTTCCGATTATCACCCCAAAAGGGACCTCCCTAATCAAAATTAATTATTTAACGTTATTTGGCCGTGTTTGGATCATCGAAATACACATGTGTAGTAAATTTAGAATTAATCGGGCCTGTAGATTTGGAGTAAATTGGCTGTGACAGAGGTGACAGTCAGACAGACAGACGCACGAGTAATCCTTTATGGGTTCCGTTTGTAGATTTGGATGTTCGTAACCCTAAAAACTATCTCTACTCTAAACAATTTTCTTAGTAATTTGACACGTGAATATTTGAAATTATATTTATAGATCATAGTGTAATTAATTTGTAAAGTTATGTCTAAAGAATGATTTACGTTACACCGTGTCGCCACCGGGCCGTGTCCCGGCCGGGGCATGACCGGGGCACGGTCAAAGATTGTAACATACATTTTGTATGAAGTGATTCATGTTAGACCGGCCCACGTTACACCGTGTCGCCACCGGGCCGTGCCCCGTCCGGGGCACGGCTCGGTGGCGACACGGTGACAGCCCGGTGTAGCATGAATGACTAGCCCGGTGGCGACACGGTGTAACGTGAATCATCCTTTACGCTGATAAAAAAAAATTGAGAATCACGCAAAACCTATTAAGCGTATTTTCATGAAACCTTCATCATTTAAAAGATAATGGAAATATTTATCTTTTAGTATAAGTGTTTTAGTATAATACCTGTTGTTTTATGTGTAATAAATTAATAATGCGTATAATTTGGGACAGCGCTCCTTGATGGGCGAGTCCTATTAGGCCTCTGCCTCGAATTTTGCGGGCAGCGGGGCGGCGGCGGCGGCGGCGCGGCAGCGGGGCGGGCAACGCATACCTGTTCTCCAAACTAGCGGGCAGATCGCGTGGCACTATAGCGGTGTAGTGTTGTGTTCGTGGTTGTGTTGTCGAGATATTTGTTTTTATTAAAAAAAGTAATAACTTCAATATACCCCGTCCACAATATCTACTCAGATCAGATATCATTCTACCAATGGTTTTTATTGGAGATGAAGGATATCCACTCAAAACCTATTTGATGCGACCTTATCCTCAAAGCGTACTTAATGCACAAAATGAGTTATTTAATAAGCGATTATCGCGGGCTCGAAAGACTATTGAGTGTGCTTTCGCAATTTTAAGATCCAAGTGGCATATTTTCAGATCACCCATAGAGACAAACAGATGTCACGCAAGATTACTCATCAAAACTTGCTGTTTGTTGCATAACATTATCCGAGATAAGGACGGTAATAATGATATTGCTTATATTACTGTCAATACGAATCAACAAAGAATACAAACACGATTACAAAAAAACGCCCGGACGTCTTATCAAGCACAATATATACGTGAAAAATTCAAAGAATATTTTGTAAATAATCGCATTAGTTACTAATTAATTTGTAAAACATAATAAATATTGTATTTGACATAATAAATCATTTTTATATTTACCTTCAATATTCAGTTCGTTTTTTATTTCTTCCCATAATTGGTTAATTATTCTTCTATTTTTATGGTTCACATCTTTGCTGTTCCATATGGGTGTCCTCTCAAAGATTGCCGAAATAATTAGCTCTTGCACGTCCGAAGACATTTTGATACGTCACAAAAAAAATGTACAACACTATACCTACAATGCAGACGCGCAACGCGGGCGGTCACCGCTTGACTGGAGTGCACCGCTCGTTGCCCGCCCCCGCGCCGCTCCTGCACCGCTGTATTCGAGGGCCGGTCCATTTGATTATACGCGTAAGATCCTGCCGCTCCCGCGCCGCCGCCGCCGCCGCCCCGCTGCTCGCGAGATTCGAGGCAGAGGCCTTACTGGGTGGACGTACGGAGCGTTGCGTGAGCTCAGCTTACAACACGCAAGCTCTCCAGTCAAGGCTTTGGCATACAACTGTGCCTTAAAGGTAAAATACGATTTAATCTGTTGAGATTGTTTTCCAGTGAGGATCTGACTGTTTTAAAGTCACTGTCCGCCTGGTCTATTCCTAGCTAGGTATTTTTCTACGGATGCATAAAAATTAGTTTCATAATTAGTTCGAGTATTATTATGGACCAACTTTTTTCTCTTCATAACCGGCCAAGTGCGTGTCGGGCCACGCGCAAGGTAGGCTAATTTGACCGTACTTCACTTAAGTATTTTTTTTTACCAAGGATTTGGTATTTTGTGTGAAACATTTTCGAAGTTGGGCGACTATTACTCTAATACTAACAAAGCTAATTCGCAATTCGTGATTTATTAATTGTAAAGTTAAAAAAAAAAACAGTTGAAGCATAAAAAATATTAGGATTATTATTTTCATTTTTATAAAGGTGGCTTAAAAGACTAGGACCCAAGCACGTAACTTAAAACTATGTCTCAAAGTGACAGCACTGACAGCAGAACGCGAAAATTTATTTCTAAATTCTCTTTCGATCGATCTCGGCTCCTACAGAGGTGGTGGTGAAATTGTTGTATTTGTTTTCAAACCCATTCAATTAAAACTTATAAGATGTCGGCTAAAACGGGCAAAGATAGAGATATGGCCTTTCATGACTTCGGCCCCGATTCCGGGGGCAGAGTGAAGGTAAGTCACATTGGGTGAACCTACCTAAAATCTTTGGCGATGATAATCCTTTGTTGTTTTGTTAAATCTTGAAGAAATTGCCGGAAATCCTATCCCGATTGGCACTATGGCAAGATTCTTTGCATAAAATACTGTTTTCGGTTGTAAAAATTCCAACTATTCCGTCATTGTTCAGTTTATCGATCGGTCGTTGGCTACCCTCCGTCGCAGTTCATCATCTAATATTCTACAATATACCTACAGTGGCAACTAGATACATATTTTGTTCTATTTCAGGGCCTCGTGATAGTAAAACCCGTAGTATTTGGCAATATAGCCCGATACTTTGGGAAGAAACGTGAAGAAGATGGCCACACCCATCAGTGGACCGTGTATTTGAAGCCGTTCGCCAACGAGGATATGTCTGCTTACGTGAAGAAGGTGCACTTCAAGCTTCACGAGAGTTACTCAAACCCTAACAGAATTCTCACCAAGATGCCGTATGAGATTACGGAGACGGGATGGGGAGAATTTGAGATTGTCATCAAGATATATTTCCTTGATCCTATTGAGAGACCTGTTAGTATTTTCTAAACAATTACTTATTATTCCTGCCTCAGCATTAAATGATATGGTTTGCCAACATTAATTCAACAACTTTATTTACCTAATTTTTTTTAATTTTTCAGGTACCTGCATTATACTTTTTATCAATACTAACGAAATTGTATATTTCAGGTGACCCTATATCACATCCTGAAGCTATTCCAATCACCGCTGACAGTGGGAGGCGCGCCCCAAACGGGTCGTGTGCTGTGCAGTGAGGCGTACGATGAGATAGTGTTCCATGAACCTACCATGCTGATGCAGCATCTTATTAACAGCGTGAAACCTATTACCAACGGGCAGTGGATTCACAACACCAATTGTAAGTTAATGCCTCACTTTCAATAAATTCATTATAGCGAATTTATATTAATTATATTGGATTAAATTTTTAATCTTGCCTTTTCACTAAGCCTATGCAGTTGGTTTCCAATGCGAGTTTTTAATTACCATAATGTGTAATAGAAATTAAAATAAACAATAAGAATATACAAACGTAGGTACATACATAAATTCACACTTTTTTTTCATGCGGGTTAGGTAGGTAGTCACAACAGAACTCACAGGTTTTACAGACAAACGGTTTGAGCAGCAACAGGCTTCAAATGGCTTCAAATTTTCACATTATAAGCATCTTGTTGATTCAAAGCCATACAAATAGAAATACACTGGGCCAGTTTTTTTGTAAAGTTGGTATGTTGACTGCCACAATACGAAATTTATTATACGCAGTCACCGGTGCCCTAAGAGGTGGTCAACATTAAGGGTTGTAATAAAGATAGTCACATTTAAAGTGTCTGAACATGTATTCAGAGAACTCAGCCAATTTCAAGACATACTTTTCCTATGGCATGGCATCATAGGCAAATCTTTTATTTTTGTTACAGTTGAAGAAAAGAAAGAGAAAACGTTACAAAAGATAGTGACAGCCCAACCGAAGGTCCGCAGTGAAATAAATGAGCTTAAGGAGAGACTGCAGCTTGCGAAGGAAACCATAGCCAAGTTCAAAGAAGAAATAGCGAAGGTCCGGGGTCAGATTGCAAATCAGAACGACGGTTCTAGTAGTATGTTGTCTGGTCTTTAAGATATTTCATGGAAACGATTTCAAAAGTAATTATTTTAGATTTAAGTTTTTCTTTGAAATCAAGTTCTTGGCTGAAGTCTTAAGGTCAAATGCCATCCTTGACATTTTTTTAAACTTCAGTAAAGGTATGATGACCGCTAAAGTACATTCCTATAGCAAGAATCTTGATGTGTTATTTTGCAAAATTATGTATGCATGACGTATCTATCTAAGAGACATCACCAAATGTTGAGAATCTTCATTCCTTATTCCTTGCAAGAAAATCCATATTGACCCACCGTCTGAAATGAACTCGTCATCTGGTGATGGAATGCATTGCTCACTGGCTATTCCAGTTGTCTGAATACCATGTGTACCAGCCTTTGGGCTTAGTTTTTTTCATGTTTATGATGCCGGTAATAATTGGAGCGGTTTGTATTAGTTTCTAGTCTGAATAATTATAATATTGAGCTGTGTTTCTGCAGGCTATTATCGCCCTAAATATTTATTAAAATCTTGATGGACTGGTAGAAAGAAATCAATGTTTACGAATTAACTCATGTATTCTAAGCGTTATATTAGGGTTTACCCAACCAAATCTTTTAAATGTATTATATACTTATTTAAATCATTATATTGATGTAGATTATGCAACTGCAAAATTGCGAAAGTTTAAAAACATAAGATTTGTGTGATGCTCGAAAAAGTTAACTCTTAATCAAATATCTCATAGAAATAAGTATTAAGCACGAATTTAATATTAACTGTATGATAAGAAACCTGATTAGGAATCAGAACTATATTTTTGTTGCGTTAAAACATGTTTACAATGTTTTTCTAACAGCTCACAGTATTCATTGGCGTTTTTTGTGATTTTAAGTGGGTAATGTTGTTAATTTAATACTACAGATCTCTGAGTAACTCAATCTTATTGTTTTAGTTATGCAGCTTTTACTACTTTTATAGTTATGTAAGTTAGATGTAGGTAAAACATTCCTAAAATTGGATACTCATAAGAATAAGTTTTTTTGTGAAATTAAATGAAATATTAAATGGATTTGGTCGTTTTCTTAGCATATCTTAGAGAAGCCTCACGAGTAGGGCTTGAGCTTCAGAATTCCGGTTTTAACAAAATTCCGGCATTGGTTGCCATACATTTTGCACGAAGCGTTAGCGTTAACGTTAACAGAAAAGTATTTTATCTAACCCATCTGCAGGTATATTCGCTAACTCAGTTGACATCAACTTGATAGGCACTATACAGTACATTGCTCGGTGGACATCGATTATAATAGGCACTACGCTTTTCCTATACGTCAAAGCAGCAATGCACGGCAAAGTGCCTATCAAATTGAAATCAACTGAGTTAGCGAATACGTCTGCAGAAGCCAGAGAATATGATACCAGTCTTGACAAGGGGACTGTGTTAATAGTCACTGGGTTGTGGAGGAGGTAGGGAATCGCTCCATGTAAAATTACAAAAGATAGTGTACTCGGCTGTATCAGATGGAAGCCGTACAAAGAGTATAATAATAATGAAGCCGTACCAAAAACGGCAATATGTTTTTTTTTCCTATTGCCTTTTTCTTTTTCTGCTTAGCCAGGTAGAAGAATTATTGGTAAGTGTACTCCTTTTTTTTCCGTTCTCGTGATCTATAGGTTCGTCACTTAGTGCCGCCATAGACGGACTGCATGGAGCAGTCGAGACCAACTGCACGAGAGCAGTCATGCTGCGGTTGGGGCCTCCACAGACGGACTGCTTGGAGCTGTCGAGACCAACTGCACGAGAGCAGTCATGTTGCGGTTGGGGCGTCCACAGACGGACTACTTGGAGCGGTCGAGACCAACTGCACGAGAGCAGTCATGTTGCGGTTGGGGCCTCCACAGACGGACTACTTGGAGCGGTCGAGACCAACTGCACGAGAGCAGTCATGTTGCGGTTGGGGCCTCCATAGACGGACTGCTTGGAGCAGTCGAGACCAACTGCACGAGAGCAGTCATGCTGCGGTAGGGGCCTCCACAGACGGACTGCTTGGAGCAGTCGAGACCAACTGCACGAGAGCAGTCATGTTGCGGTTGGGGCCTCCATAGACGGACTGCTTGGAGCAGTCAAGACCAACTGCACGAGAGCAGTCATGTTGCGGTTGGGGCCTCCATAGACGGACTGCTTGGAGCAGTCAAGACCAACTGCACGAGAGCTGTCGTGTTGCAGTTGGGGCCTCCATAGTCGGACTGCTTGGAACAGTAAAGACCAACTGCACGAGAGCAGTCGTGTTGCGGTTGGGGCCTCCATAGACGGACTGCTTGGAACAGTAAAGACCAACTGCACGAGAGCAGTTGTGTTGCGGTTGGGGCCTCCATAGACGGACTGCTTGGAACAGTAAAGACCAACTGCACGAGAGCAGTCGTGTTGCGGTTGGGGCCTCCATAGACGGACTGCTTGGAACAGTAAAGACCAACTGCACGAGAGCAGTCGTGTTGCGGTTGGGGCCTCCATAGACGGACTGCTTGGAACAGTAAAGACCAACTGCACGAGAGCAGTTGTGTTGCGGTTGGGGCCTCCATAGACGGACTGCTTGGAACAGTAAAGACCAACTGCACGAGAGCAGTCATGCTGCGGTGGGGCCTCCATAGTCGGACTGCTTGGAACAGTAAAGACCAACTGCACGAGAGCAGTCGTGTTGCGGTTGGGGCCTCCATAGACGGACTGCTTGGAACAGTAAAGACCAACTGCACGAGAGCAGTTGTGTTGCGGTTGGGGCCTCCATAGACGGACTGCTTGGAACAGTAAAGACCAACTGCACGAGAGCAGTCGTGTTGCGGTTGGGGCCTCCATAGACGGACTGCTTGGAACAGTAAAGACCAACTGCACGAGAGCAGTCGTGTTGCGGTTGGGGCCTCCATAGACGGACTGCTTGGAACAGTAAAGACCAACTGCACGAGAGCAGTTGTGTTGCGGTTGGGGCCTCCATAGACGGACTGCTTGGAACAGTAAAGACCAACTGCACGAGAGCAGTCGTGTTGCGGTTGGGGCCTCCATAGACGGACTGCTTGGAACAGAAAAGACCAACTGCACGAGAGCAGTCGTGTTGCGGTTGGGGCCTCCATAGACGGACTGCTTGGAACAGTAAAGACCAACTGCACGAGAGCAGTCGTGTTGCGGTTGGGGCCTCCATAGACGGACTGCTTGGAGCGGTCAGTAAATTTTTAGCTGCGAAAATAAATGAACTACTTGAGCGGTCCGTGTATGGCAAATGTCAATTTTGTATTTAATTATATTGTCTGTCTATGGTGGCACATACACCTCCTTTTGTGATGGGAGTGTTGGTCGCAAAGGAAGCTTCGGGAAAGGAGCGTCAGGTCACCGACCCTCAAGGCACACTGGGCTCCAGAGGGCGCACAGTGAACTCCGGCCGCCATGGGCTGTGGCCTTGGGCGGTCTGTCGCCTGATCAGACAGGGCCGAGACGACAGCGCGCCGTGTTCTACGCGGACCATTATAAAGGATTGTGGCCGTAGATGACGGCTACAGAGGGTAAGTCCGTACGGAAGTCATGAAGATTCCCTGAGTAGACTATGAGATCAGTGCTCGGAGACGTGATTCTAAGGTATCGTCCTAATATAAAGCGACAAAAACGCAAATACGCCATCGCCGAGATAATTTGTTCGGCATATCCGGAAAGCGCCCTCTGTCGGCGCGACGACGCGGTCAGGTTAGTCATACAAGTCGCTTTGTATTAGGGGGTCTCCATTAATTACGTGAGATTATTTTGGAGATATTTTTGATAAGTGAGATTTGGCTCTACCCCTCCTGATTCCAAGTGGTTAAAAATGCTTATTTTTGTGCCAATCTGTTAATTCATGCTTGATTGCGTTGCCTTTATAAAATAAAACATATCCTGAAAAGTAACGTATACCGGAATGTGAAATACTTACTCATTTTATTTAAGCAGGATGTCAGGTGTAATTAAATTAAGCTTTTATTATGACCTTTATTTGCGGACAGCATCCAGCATCGGCTGCAAGTCATGTGACAAGTTATCTATTACGATATAATGGTGCCGATTCTCCTAGTCAATAACTAAATTAAAATTAGAGAAACGCTATCTTTTACTCAAAAGGCAGTGCGAGAAAAGGACGGCTATAGCTATGAACTCTAGTTATAGATGTCAAACTAGTTTACGCCTTGCGCTTTACAGAGTTTTTAGACGACATTATTTTACTTACTTTGAATAGAAATAATATTATAACTAAATTTGACAGCTCTAATTTACGTCCGTCTCTTTCTTGTTTTATTAGACAGAAAAAGATAGCAATAGCCTAAATTAAGTTTAGTTTGTGCATAACAGAATCGGCACCAATAGCTAGTTATAAATAGCTATTGGTTTCAATCCGTTTTTACCCGACTGCGCGACGCAAGGGAGGGTAATG
Source organism: Polia nebulosa (assembly GCA_951329385.1). Lineage (NCBI taxonomy): Eukaryota > Metazoa > Arthropoda > Insecta > Lepidoptera > Noctuidae > Polia > Polia nebulosa. The sequence continues at coordinate 2,823,717 of OX589587.1, read as the reverse complement.
TGTTTATCAGTCTATGTATGTACCTATATATGTAAATATGTGTGTATGTTTGTTCCTTTGTGGCACTATAGAGACCAAACGCGTGGGCCAATTATGATAATTCTTACGTCATTAGATTCTTCTTAACCTTGCGAGTGCTACTAAAGACATGACAGTAATCTAAATACATTATGGCGGTAACCAGACGCCATATTAAGAAAAAAAAAATGAAAGTCGACGAACTGTATTAAGTGGCATATCAAAATAAAGGGTTCGAGGAGGCGATTCTAAAAATATAACTCGCTAAAAATTAGAAAATAAAAAAATGCATGAAATCAATAATTGAACTCTAAAATAACAGCCACCAACTGCATCATACTGCTTGAAAAGTGACTTGTTTGGAACTTATTAGTTGTTTTTTACAGTCAGGTTTTTTGAAAATATATATTTATTTATTTGACTGTAGGTACTTTATACGTGCGAGCGAGTTGACAACAAAAAAAAAATAGGTAAAATCGGAATGGCGAGTTGACGAACAAGTCCTGTTGGGTGGTATAAAATCTGTGATTGAACTAAAATAAATGCCAACAATGCATCAGATTGCTTGAAAAGTGACTTTTTAGTTGTTTTTCATTTATTAGTCGGGGTTTTTTATTTCCTACGTTTTAGCGAGTAATTATTTTGGAATCGTCTCCTCGAGTTCTTTGTTTTGATACCACATGACCAGGTCACAAAAAAATACGAGGTACACTTAAGTACCTAATGGTAGTCGCCATTTTGTTTTTTTTTTATTCATATACCTAGCCTATGCCGCATTCCCCTAAAACGTAAGGGGAAGATTTATAAAACAATGGTCAGACCTGCTGTCTTGTATGGTTCAGAATGTTGGGCCACAAAAGGGATGAATGAAAAGCAATTGCATGTAGCTGAGATGAGAATGCTAAGAGCGATGTGTGGTGTTACGCGCATGGATAGAATTAGGAATGAGTATATAAAAGGAAGTCTGAAAGTGGCACCGCTGACTGAAAAGTTGTGTGGAAATCGGTTGTCGTGGTATGGGCATGTGATGCGAAGGAATGAAGAAAATGTCGTGAGGAAAGTCTTGTGTATGGATGTGGATGGCTATAAGAGTAGGGGCAGGCCAAAGAATCGATGGTTGGACTGTGTGAAAGAGGATATGGGTAAAAAAGGGGTGACTACAGAGATGACGACTAATAGAGGAGTATGGAAGAAAAAGACATGTTGCGCCGACCCCAAATAAATTGGGATAAGGGCAGGAGAATGATGATGATACCTAGCCTATGCCACTTCGGCGTTCAATACCAATGTAATAAACGGCTTGATGGATTTTACTAAATGAGGTATCTCATTTAGTAAAATCCATCAAGCCGTTTAGGCTATAGCGCGTGCCAAAGAAATAGACACACAAACATACACACATACAGGGTGTAAAAATACACATCACAAAGCCATCAACTACGCATACTGTGCGTCTAATAAAGAAGCATTGCGCAAAAATTATTGCTGGGAAACGATTTTTATTTCTAGGTATGAAAAAAAAAACTGTTATACCTTCCCTCTAAGCCACGTAGGTACTTGTTGGATACGTTTAACAATGCGTTTTTATAACTGCAAATGCGTAATATGATAATATCCAAATTTCGAAAAAAAATATCAATAATCCAGGTAATGTTTGTTTGGAACAAAGTTTAGTACTTAATTAATTACACTTGGAATTCATTTTCCTAAAAAATTAAAAAAAAAATTGCGATTTTGCCCTTCAATATCTCTAGAACCAGTGGAGTCTCAGGTATGGTCAAATCAAAGCTGACGCGACGCGAACGCGACCTTCGGTGCTCCAACACCCGCGACATTAAGGTCGCGATTGGGCAGAACCGAGGGTCGAAAGTGTTCGCTCAACAATTAGGGAGGTTCCATATGACGAAACTAAGAACTGCGGAAGGCAGAATCGTGACTTCAAGGTGCGAGATACTCGAGGAGGTTGAGGATTTCTACGGGCACCTATACTCAACGCGGACGGTGAAACCAGCAGAACATAGGGCAAATGACCATCGAGCCGAGTTGACGCGTCACTACACGGAGGACATCCCAGATGTCGACCAGTGCGAGATTAGGGCGGCTCTCGAACAGTTAAAGAACAATAAGGCACCTGGTGATGATGGGATAACGACAGAGCTCCTTAAAGCGGGCGGGGCTCCAGTCCTGAGAGAGTTAGCGAGTCTCTTCAACTCCGTCATCCAAGAAGGTACAACGCCTGAGGCGTGGAGCGGAGGTGCGGTGGTTCTGTTCTTCAAAAAAGGTGACAACGCTTGCTGAAGAACTATAGACCCATCCACGTCTACAAGCTGTTCTCGAGGGTCATCACGAACCGCCTCGCCAGGAGACTTGACGAGTTCCAGCCACCAGAACAAGCTGGTTTTCGAAAAGGCTTAAGTACCGTGGACCACATTCATACTGTTCGGCAAATAATACAGAAGACCAAGGAGTACAACCAGCCGCTGTGTATGGCATTTGTGTACTACGAGAAAGCCTTCGACTCCATCGAAATATGGGCAGTTCTGGACTCTCTGCAATGATGTCGAATCGACTGGCGTTACATCGAAGTATTTAGATGTCTGTACGACGCTGCCACGATGACTTTCCAGATCCAAGATCAGAAAACCAACCATATCCAACTGCTCAGAGGGGTCAGACAGGGGGATGTGATATCCCCGAAACTGTTCACCAACGCGCTGGAAGACGTCTTCAAGACGCTGGATTGGACTGGACAGGGTATCCACATGATCGGCAAGTACAGCTCACACCCTCGCTTTGCCGATGACATCGTCATAATGGCAGAGACGGCGGAACAGTTAAGCCTGATGCTGCGCAGCCTAAATGGTGCCTCGCGGCGGGTTGGCCTCGGGATGAATTTGGACAAGACAAAAGTCATGTACAATTCACATGTCGTACCGAGTCCAATCCGAATCGAAGGGTCGCTTCTCGAAGTTGTGAAGGAGTATGTCTACCTAGGGCAAGTCATCCAGCTCGGTAGATACAACTTTGAGAAAGAAGTTGACAGAAGGATCCGGTTGGGTTGGGCAGCGTTTGGAAAACTTCGTCAGGTCTTTTCGTCCCCTATCCCACAATGTTTGAAGACTAAGGTTTTCAACCAGTGCGTCCTGCCCGTTATGACATACGGTGCCGAAACGTGGACACTGATGGTCGGGCTGGTCCACAAATTCAAGGTCGCTCAGCGCGCTATGGAGAGGGCTATGTTAGGAGTTTCTTTGAAGGATAAAATCAGGAATGAAGTTGTCCGGAAAAGAACCGGAGTAACCGACATTGCTTGCAGAATAAGCAAACTGAAGTGGCAGTGGACTGGTCATGTTTGTCGAAGGACCGATGGCCGATGGAGCAGACAAGTCCTGGAGTGGAGACCGCGTATCGGCAAGCGTAGTGTGGGACGCACACCAGCTAGATGGACCGACGAACTTAAGAAGGTGGCTGGGATAGAATGGATGCGGAAGGCGGAGGACAGGGTGTTGTGACGCAGCCTGGGAGAGGCCTATGTCCAGCAGTGGACTGCGATAGGCTGAATTGATTGATGTCGTCTGTTAAAGTGACGTAAATAATGTTCTGTAATTGTCATTCAATGTGACCTGCTGTCTTGTATGGTTCAGTATGCTGGGCCACAAAAGCGATGAATAAAAAGCAATTGCATGCAGCTGTGATGAGAATGCTAAGAGCGATGTGTGGTGTTACGTGCATGGATAGAATTAGGAATGAGTATAAAATAGGAAGTCTGAAAGTGGCACCGCTGACTGAAAAGTTGTGTATGCGGAGGATTGAAGAAAATGTCGTGAGGAAAGTCTTGTATATGGATGTGGATGGCTATAAGAGTAGGGGAAGGCCAAAGAAACGATGGTTGGACTGTGTGCAAGAGGATATGTGCATGACGACTAATAGAGGAGTATGGAAGAAAAAGACATGTTGCGCCGACCCCAAATAAATTGGGATAAGGGCAGGAGAATGATGATTGTCATTCAATGTGAATAGGTATTTGTGATTGCGACGCCTTAATAATTGTTATTGCCGAATTTTCGTGATTTAGTTATTAGTTGTAACTGTTTTAGAATTAAATTAAAATGAAAGAATTAATATAATTCTGTATACTTTTTTTTTTTGACGTAAATTGTTATGCATCCGTGCTTCTACGTGCCTCGTTTTTAGGGTTCCGTACCAGAAGGCTCCAATCGGAGCCCTGTTGCTATAACTTACGTGTCCGTCTGTCAATCTGTACGTCTGTCTGTAGGGCCGTCATCTGTCTCAGAATTTTGTTCCGAAGAATTTTAACTTCCAATTGACCCATGAACTTGAAATGTGATAATGTATAATAAGTATATTTTACTAAGAAATACCAACATATTGATACGCTATGAGGAAACTCATCTTCATATGTTTGAAGAAATCGTCTGCTTGACAAAGCAAATAACGCAATATGTTGTTGAATTGTCAAAATGAAAGACATATTCATTGATCGCTTTACTCTCATATTCTACTTAGAAAATCCGCGCCGTGCTTAGGCTGTCCTTTACCTGCGAGAAACTGCATTCATACATTCATACATTTTGAAAACCTCGCTATTCTTATGTACTCCGATTTTTTCCTGTGTCTTCACTCGCGTAACCTGTGTGAGGGAACAGACCGTTTTTTGGGATAAAAAGTAGCATAAAAAACTCCGCGAGTTTTTCGCAATCAACTCAGTAGGTACTCGTACCTACAGCCAGAGAATACCTTTTGCAAACATAATATACGCTAACAATTTTTTTTTACTTCATTATAATATTAGTCAAGAGTACCTGGATGACCCAGCTTTGCTCGGTTTTTACACGGATAAAACATCGTTTTTACACGGATAAAACGTCGTTTTTACACGGATAAAACGTCGTTTTTACACGGATAAAACGTCGTTTTTACACGGATAAAACATCGTTTTTACACGGATAAAACATCGTTTTTACACGGATAAAACATCGTTTTTACACGGATAAAACATCTTTTTTACACGGATAAAACGTCGTTTTTACACGGATAAAACGTCGTTTTTACACGGATAAAACGTCGTTTTCTGAAATGGAAAGTTTGATCGATTTAACGCCCCCGAAACTCCCTGCATACTAAATTTCATGAAAATCTTTGGAGCCGTTTCCGAAATTCCGATTATTGAAGTTATACTTCTTCTGGCGCGTTAGGGAAAAACGATGAGAGTAATTTTTTACGATGCGCGCGCACACCGTCACAAAAAACCTACAGCCTGAAGTTAGCTAGAACCGGCACCCTGAAGTTAGCTATGGTCTGTGGTTCATTAAGAATGATTGTTTTCGTTTTGTAAACTTTGTGACAGTTTGGTTTTTTATCTTGTTACGCCAAAGAAGTATAACTTCTTACGTGCGTGTACATACAGGCACGCGCGCGCGCGTGTGTGCGTGTGCGTGCGTGTATAGTGTAGTATATATATATATATATATACTACACTTGTAAACAGTTCAGTCTACACTTGGTCTACAGTTTTGTATATATATATATACACTTCTGGACACATCTATTGGCCCACCTTAGAGTTTAGGTTTCGATGGCCCCTACCGAAATATGATTGCTAGATTGAACAAAAACTGTTGATGCAGTTTTAAACCTGATACATTTTACCATCTTTTTCGATCGTATTGTTTTAAATTTGAATTCAGAATACCATACGACATGGAGCTACGCCTAACAAGTCGGATATGCGCCTTGTTAAAGGCAATTGATTTTTGAATAAAAAACATGTTTTATCAAATAAAGGTTTAATTTAATAACGCGTGTTGCCTCCATGGGCATCTACCACAGCTCTCATACGATTAGGCATAGAGTTTATCAACCGCTCTATGAAATTTTGAGGGATCATCTCCCATTCCTCTTCTATGGCTGTTTTCAACTCCTGCATCGTCTGGGCAACTGGCTGACGAGCCCTAACACGTCTTTTTAGCTCGTCCCACATGTGCTCAATGGGGTTCATGTCTGGGCTTCTGGCTGGCCAGTCCATAACTGTGATGTTCACATCCCGAAGATATTCCCTGACGATGCCGGCCGTATGGGCTCTTGCATTATCATGCATAAAAAGGAAATTTGGGCCCACATAGTCCGCGTATGGTATCACGTGAGGTTCTAAGCACTCACGAATGTACCTTTCAGCATTTAATGTTGGCAGCCGTGGTCCTGTAACAACCTCAAGTTGAGTTTTGCCGCTCGCGGATATACCGCCCCAGACAGTCCATGAGCCACCGCCATAAGCAACCCTCTCTTCAAAGCAGCATTGTGCGAAACGCTCTCCCTTACGTCGGTAGACCTTCTTCCTTCCATCATTGCCATGTAACACAATTTTAGACTCATCAGAAAAGAGTACACGGCTCCAATCTTGCTGTGTCCAATTTAAATGACTGCGTGCGAAATGAAGGCGCGCTGTTCGGTGGGCTCGCGTTAGTTTGGGCCCATTAGCTGGCTTGTGTGGTACCATATCGCGTTCTTTTAACCTTCTCCGAACAGTTCGAGCGCTCACAGATACTCCGTGGAAGTCGCGAAGTTGGTTTTGTATCTCAATGGAGGTAAGGTGACGATTTCTCAAGCTGGTCGTCACGATGAATCGATCCTGCCTTTCAGTTGTGACCCGAGATCGTGGCCTTCCTTGGCGACGAACAAAGCCGCCAGTCTCTAGGTACCTCCGATAAACATTTCGGACCGCAGATCGACTTAAATTAAGTTGAGCACTCACGTTTCTTTGGCTGTGTCCGGCCTGAATAAGTGCCACAGCTTGGGCGGCGACTTCAGGTGAAGTATCCATAGATTATTGATAGAACCTCACCTTAATGTTAAGAATAAGTAATGTTTGTTGCAAAACCAAAGATATCAATCACTTTTTCAAGAATTAAATCCAAATAAACCAGTAGAACCAAGTTTTCTTAGTATTCGATTGTTTGATATCAACAAACAGGCTCCAAATTGTCTTTTGTTTCTTTAAATTCTGTGTTCGAAATTCAAAAAAAGACTATTGAATGAAATTGTGAATGTGCCAGGTTCAAAACTGCATAAAAACTTTTTGCTCGACCTAATATAAAATTTTAGCTAGGACCAAACGAAACTGAAAATACAAGGTGGGCCAATAGATGTGTCCAGAAGTGTATATACAAGAATTGCTCGTTTAAAGGTATTAGATAAGATTCAATCGTACGAGTTAATTTCTATTAAGTTTCCCTTCCAATTTAACACATAAGCATTGAAGGCTTTTATTTTTTATAATAGACAAAAGTGCGTGTCGGGCCACGCCCAATTTAAGGTTCCGTCGTCACCCATTATAACATGCGGACGGCGGATTTATGTTTATTACTATGAACATATTAATTGAGTACACGGTTTTACGGACAATAAAAATTATTATTTAAAAACGAAAAAAAAAACCCGTTTCAAATATTAAATATAGTTACATATATAACTTCATCTAAGTACTTTATTTTCTAAGGATTGTACGAAATTTTCCAAGTAGGTATAATTTATAAGTTGGGTGTCTATTAGGTACTCTTAAACTAACTAGTTTTCCTTCAAAGTTCGTTAATATATACTACCATTACGATTTTTTTCAGATTTTTCAAGCTAAGTTTAGCTTTGAGTGGGGGGGCTCGAATACACAATGGTGCCGATTCTGTTGCAAGTGCAAAAACTAAACTTAATTTAGGCTATAGCTATCTTTTTCTCTCTAATAAAACAAGAAAGAGACGGACGTAAATTCGAGCTGTCAAATTTAGTTGTAACTAATATATCCAAACAAATTAAGGGTACACGTAAAAACATGTGGACTAAAAACACGGTAAAGCGCAAGGCGATTTAGTATTTTTTTTCTTTTTTTTTTCTTTTTATAGGCACGCGTTTGACTGCTATCTCACCTGATGGTAAGCGATGATGTGGTCGGATGTGGTCCCAAAGATGAGAGCAGTACTCCATACCTGATCGAACTTGAGCTTGATGTACCATCTCACCTTTGGCAGGATCCTCAACTTTTTGTGGCTACACTTGAGCTGTTGCCTCTATGAAGGGTCCAAAATTGAGGGTAGATGACAGAGTAACACCAAGAAGCTCAAGTAGATCGGTTATCGGCACGGTTACACCTCGGAGAGATGGAGCTGGGTGAAACTGGCTCTTTTTAGCGGTAAAAAGACACGCCTGTGTTGAACTTGAGCAGATTGCCATCGCCCCATTCAGATTCAGCTTGTAAGGACTAGTTCAAGCGCTCATCCATAGCCTCTCGGAAAGATCGGATCTGAGATCCACCAGCTCGTGCGTTGGACACGTATGTCTCGGCAACTGTGCTGTCGTCTGCATACCCAAAGGAACTGGATTTTAGCAGATCGTTAATTTGCAGCAAAAACAATGTTGACGAGAGCACCGACCCCTGAGGACACCCGGCAATAATAACCAGCAGTCCGGACGGGCAGCCATCTATGAACACTCGGATAAACCGATCCCTCAGAAAATCTGCAATCCAATCACACAATCCGGCGGGTAGACCGACGGATGGAAGTTTGCCAATAAGGCTATCGTGCCAGACCCTGTTCCAATCTCTTACAGAGTATGGAAGTTACCGAGATGGGGCTAATTCGCTGCTGATCGTGCCAGACATTGTAACATAAGTGTCAGAGAACGGAATGTAGTCCCTGCCGCAACACATCCGTCGTGGCGTCCGCGCACGACGAAGCATCAGTCGAAGAAAAGCGAGTGGGCTGCCAAGGATAACATGCGAAGAAAGATCGCATGCCATCCCAAACTACTGACTTGTATTGCCAAACCCGCTGGGCGCCTCTAGGGCGGGGAGAAGACGGATACAGACTTCGCCAGACAGTGGTCGGAACTACCTAATGGTGAAGAAATCGACACGGAGTATCGGTCCGGATCTGTTGTCAGCAGAAGGTCCAAGCAATTGGCCGTGTGCGAATCAACATCTGGCACCCTCGTAGCCCCCTGGACTAGCGTGTGAGGTTCAACGCTAGCGCTAGCTTTCGCATTTCTCATTCAGCATGGTCTGTTCACTGGTATGGGAAGAGCCACTCCTGATGGTGGGCATAGAAGTCCCCCAGTAACACCAATTGGGCAGAAGAGTACCGCTGTGAAGCCGCATCCGCCGCCTCACTGAGGTGTTGTATGAGCCCAGTTGTCTCCAGATCACCGCTGTACGAACGGTAGACACAGGCATAGAAAATTTTATCCAGACCTGTGTCAACTAGAACACAAAGTATTGAGAACCTGGAGTCCTTAAGGCTACGAAGACGCCGATAGCAGATGTCGTCCCGGGCGTAAATACACACACCCACGCGTGGTTTAAAATTTTGTTCTAAGGTAAACCCTGGGTCCTTGGGTTACTTAGATACGACACGTCTGACGGACATCTGATCTACGTTTCCGAAAAGAACACGAGCGCTGGTTTCTCAGTCTCCAGGTGGTGGTGGACTGCGGCGAGATTTGAGTGCAGACCTCGTATGTTGCTGAGGTGCACTTTGTGGGAAAGAGAGTGCTGCCGCTGTTCAGCTTTTTTCTTTTTCTTCCTTTTTTCATTGTTATGAAGAGCGAAGGAGTGAGAGAAGAAGGAAGTGAAATTAGGCTCCACGCTGCTAACCTTCAAACACGCTCTGACAGGACGACATTATTGGGGGACTACTCTAGAGACTGCGGGGACGCCCGAGCCCTCTCGGCAATGTCCATCGGGCCCTCTCGTCTGGTTGTCAATCAGCACGATGGTGCATTATGGGATTTTTCGACAGTCGGCGGGGCAGCCTTTCATGAGTGGCTAGCACACTACTTGGGCCCCCAACTACCTGCTGTTGGCCAGCGGCGGACCGTGCCTCGGATCCCGCTACCTTCCGCGACTAGTCTCCAGATACGCCCATATCAGCGCGAGCCTGGTTGGTCTGCCTGCATTGGAGCTGTAGCGCTTAGGTGGTGTGTAGAAATAATACTCCAGTTATAGTTACGATGAAAGTTTAAGTCACAAGAAAAGAGGAATATGGAATGAATATTTACAAAATATGCACATGTCTTATTACTAAACTTAGGTGTACAAGTAGTGGTCTATTGACAAAATTATGAACCAATAGGAATCTAGACAAATATTCGGTATAAGAATATAGTTCCTAAAGAAATACGCGCGGCGCACAGATCGCCGTCAACTTAGCGCCGTCGATTATGCGCGCATAATATAAATATTGCGGGCCGGCGCTGGAGCCCTAGTCTTCCCAGCGCATGAGCGCAGCGGCGGAGAACGGATGTGTCTTGATGTATTGCAGCTACAGAGCAACTATTTCGACCCAACTCCTCTGAATCGGCTACACTGAGCGTCGGTACCCGAACGCGGCTAGGCCGCTTCGCGTAAGCCGTCGGTCGAAACCTACCACCAGTTATTGTCGCCTGATTAGCACCCCGTAGGTACCATGTGTAGGGACTAAGTATGGGTATTCTCCATCGGACGCGGGGTGACTCGGCACCCTAAACGTAAAAACCCATTTGATTCCGCCAAGCACGTTTCATCAACGGACCACAAGACGTACGGCGAAGTGCCACCGGTTCATGGTGGACATCCCATCCATACGCACAAAGCGTTTTTAGAAAACATTCATTGTGCGTACAGCTAGGGAGTGGAATTCTCTACCGGAGTCTGTGTTTCCTGATAGCTACAACCTGAGAGTTTTAAGTCAAGAGTTAATACGTTACTTCTAGGCAAGCGTGCTCCATCTTCGGCCACATAATCGCTTACCATCAGCTGAGATGGTGGTCAAACGCGTGCCTATCAATAATAATAAAAAAAATCCCGCCATGTTAAGTACTCTATCGACTCGTTCTGCTGCAAAGGGCGAAAGGACCATTTTGGCCAAATTTACTTTTTTTATGTAGTTTTACTTAGTTTTTCACGCCCTTTCTATCTGTATATTTGAAATTGCGCTACGCTGAAAAAAAATTGGTTTTTAGTACCCAACAGTTTCTTAACGCTAAACATCTCTTTTTTGAAAAACCAGGCCGTAAAACACATTTCTTTTACATTACGACAGTAAACCTTGTGTATCTATAAACAAACGCTACAAAGGACGTAACTCCAAATCCCGTACTTTAGCTAGGAGCAAACTACAAAACAAAAAACTTTCTTGATAACTCCTTTGTTTAAATTGAGTTACATGACGGCAGTTTATTTCTTATTAGAATTTTGCTCTTAAGGTAAAAGCTCCACCCTAGCCCGCGAAATTCAATTTTTTTTACGATTTTTGCAATTTGCAGGTCAGTGTCAGATTGTATCTTGGTCAAAATTTGATTCGCGAACGTAGCAAGTATGTATTTGTACAGGGTGTAACGGAAAGGTGTTGTTATATTTTAAGAACTGCATCTGCCCATCGATATGAACAACTTTCTTCAAGAAAACCAGAGGAAATTCTCAAAAAATAATTTTACCTCCCATACAAATATTGATCAGCAGATGATAACTTTGTATAGAAAGTCCATTTTTTTAATGTTCTATTTTTTATTTTAAGACTAATTTTTTTTTGGGAATTTTCAATTTTTTCTTGGTTAGTTAGTTAGTCGTTCATTTCCATGGGCAGAATCGGTTCTTATTAAAATCATCAATACAACTCTTTCAGTTAGAATTGATGCCAAATGTCATGATTTCATGAAATTCTTACATTTGGCATCAATTCTAACTGAAAGAGTTCTATTGAAGATTTTAATGATTATAATTCTATAAATACACACTTGCTACGGCCGCGAATCAAAATTTTGACCAAGATACAACCTGATACTGATCTGCAAATTGCAAAAAATGTAAGAAAATTTGAATTTCGCGGGCTACCTTTTAGCATTCACCTTAACCAAAAGTACGGGATTTTGGAATTACTCCCTTGGTAGCGGAAAGCGTCGATATTGATCTACCCTTGAAACGCGCGGCAGTCCACCTGCGAATGCACCCCGGTGCATACGTCAGTGCCGGCAGAATAGCTGAAACTTTGCGCAGTTAACGTAAGTTTTTACGATTTTTATGTATTAATTAAGGTTATCTTTCTTGTTTCCTCTCTTATTCAGTTTTTTAAGGCAATATTAAGGGCGATGTAGTGAGTACTTCAGGCCGATGCTGTACCCGCTTTGGGCGTGGTTTGGGTGTGGCGTGGTTTGCCAATCTCAGTTGGGATTAGCAACCATGAATGAAATTCGGTCGGGAGAATTATTAATCGCAATTAGGATGTATAGGTAATTAATATTCTTTGGTAACTTGAAGTAAAGTTGAGTAGTTATGGATGATGAAACTGATGAGTATTGCTCTTTGATAATGTACCGGCCACCGTACGTCGCGCCACGTCGCCACGTAGACTGCACCACGTATTTTTCCACGCTTAGGGATGCAAAGTTTTTAAAAATATCGATATCTGTATTATATATTGAATTGAATAGATATCTATATATCGATATATCGGTCTAGTGGGCCGATATATCGATATTTCTTTTTTTTTTAAAGTTTGTAGAATTCCAATTTAATTTTAGTTATATCAAACGCTTATCGATTATGTATGTACATTTTTTTTTATACTTACCTATGTAAATAATCACTAAATTGGGATAGGTATATAAAATGTGATATATTTTTCATTTACTTAAAAAAGAAACAGTATTTTGTACAGAATGTTAGAGTAGAGAATAGAATCAAAATTTTTAGACAGTTTTGTCAGTAATAGCATTTTACCCGATTTTGTGGGTATTTTAAGTTGAGCGGGTTTCTTTCGATAAGATAATATTATATTGAGTTTTCTATAATGATATATCGATATCGGCGTATCGTCGATATCGATAATTTTTAGGGGTCAATATATCGATATTTATCGGTTTTCCAAAATTATTATTGCATCCCTAGGGTGCGCAAAATCCCCCCGCGCGGCGAATGCGTCATTTTGGCAGCCCATCCCCGTTTGCTGGTTCAAGGTTTTCGGTCTTCGTAGGAAAACCGACCCTTTTCCTACTTTAATGTAATTTGTTAAGGGTTTTTCATTAATAGCTCTCGAACTTTTAAATAAAATTAAACTGTTTGAATGATATTGAGGCCATTTACGTATTACGTAAGCACTAAAGGGGGTGGGAGGGGGAGGGTTTTTGCTTTGCTTATTTCTGATGACATGAGGGATGGGGGGTCTGAATGGTGATTATATCAGCAATATTTATTCGTATTCTGCAAAATTTAAGTTGAGAAATACACGATGAAAACCGACAACAATTCTTTACCCGTTAGAGCATTTATTTACTAACGTATTACAAAATGTACTCACTCCAGTGAATCTCTGACGTATCCCATTGCTTTATCAGTAATAACATGTCATAAAGGAATCGTTTTTACGTCAAACGATTTTGATTTGTTTTGCTGTTTTGTTGAACGATATTGATTTGTTGGATAATACAAAAATTTTGACGAGTGCCATGATGTTGAATGAAAAAAATATCAGTGTGATTTTGGACAGACACACAACATCAAACTGCTAACATCCTATGTCATCGAAGACTTAAAAAATAAGTGTGGAGACGGTTAATTTGACTTTATTTATGAGTAGCTGTGCCCCGGTTTCACCCGCGGTTATGATTACTGTGTCGTAGCGTGATTATATATAAAGTCTTTTGTCGCTTACCATCAGGTGAGATAGTGGTCAAACGCGTGCCTATCAACAATAAAAAAAAAGTCTCTAACCTTCCTCAATAAATAGGCTATACAGTGCAAAATGGTACCTCGCTCTCCACATCCCTCATAATCGGCCGCCTTGCACATCATGAATGTGCGCGTGGTACTTGATTAACACTATGATATCTCCTAAGATATTCGTTGAAATCAAATGATGTCAAGGGCAATTTTGTTCAAAATTAAATACTTATGATGAACAACGTATTTATTTGGATAAGGATTAATGTCATGTTTATAAAAACACCTTCGCAAGTAATGCATTATTTTAGAACGAATTTGATTACCATAAAAAAGATTATAGTTAGTTAACCTTAAAAGATGGACATAATTATGCTGTCGCGGACTTTTTTTTAGAACTTTTTAAGGGGAACAATTACGTTATATATAATTTTTGCGTAACTTTAACGTTTACGTAGCGCACGCAGCTTACAAAAGGAATATTTTTCCCCGGTTTTTACCACATTTTTCATTGATGCTCCGCTCCTATATAGCCTATAGCTTGCCGCGATAAATGGACTATGCAACACAAAAAGAATTTTTCAATTCGATCCAGTAGTGCCTGAGATAAGCGCGTTCAAACAAACAAACTCTTCAGCTTTATAATATAAGTATAGACTAGCACTTCGCCAGCGAGTTTTTCCGCGTGGATTTTAAAAAATTATAGCCAAATAACGTGGCTTTCTATTGGTTAAAGAATTTTCAAAATCGGTTCAGTAGATCCAGAGATTACCCCCTACAAACTCACAAACTTTACCTCTTTATGATATTAGTATAGATTAGTGGGTATTATATATATATATTGTAAACAGGGTGTAACGGAAAGGTTTGGTCATATTTGGCGACTGGTGAGGATATGTGAGAATTATGCGGACAGTCATGGACTCAAGTACAATGCAGAGAAGAGTGTCCTCATGGTTTTCAAAGCGGGGAACAAGATCTCTGGAGTCTCGCTTGTGGAAGTTCACACATTTAAGTACTTGGGTCATATGCTTACTGACAGGTTAGTCGATGACGAAGACATGGAGATGGAATGAAGCGCTTTGGCAGTTCTTTCCATCTCCATGCAGACCCGCAGATTTGCACGTTGTACTACAGAGGTAAAGTTGACACTATTCAGAGCCTTCTGTCAGTCATTTTACACGTGCAGTCTGTGGATCAGCTTTACGCGGCGGGCTTTCAACGCCCTTCGTGTTCAGTACAACGACGCGCTGAGAATAGTGTTGAGAAAACCTCGGTACTGTAGCGCCTCGGCAATGTTTGCCGAGGCGCGCACAGATGATTTCTTTGCCCTTATTAGGCAGAGGACGGCGTCTGTGATGAGCAGGCTCCGTTCAAGCCCCAACGCTATCCTCAGGGTGTTGGCTACCAAGATCGACAGCCCCTTCATTAAATACTGGGCGGGTGTACATCTACATCTGAATAAGGGCTGTGTAAATAGATAGATGTTAGTGTTACTTTTAAATACTAACAAATACTAACACCATTTTACTATGTCTTGAGTTTAGTGTGTGTTTTTGTTACTAACAACCTACTAACATTTTCCTTTTTTTTTTGTGCGTAATTGTGTGCGTAGTTTTGTATTTAATTTTAAGTTATTTTGTCTAATGGACCTGTGTCTGAATAATAAAGAATTATTATTATTATTATATTTTAAGAGACGGTTCTGCCCATGGAAATGAAAAACTTTCTCTGATGATGAAAATTCTCAACAAAATAAAATTGGACTTTCTTTATAAAGTTATCACCAGCTGATCAATATTTGCACTTTTTATTTCATCACCACTGCTCTCAAAACGGTGAAGGAAAACATCGTGAGGAAACCGGCATGCCCTAGAACCAAAAAATCGAAGACATGTGACATCCACGAATCCGCATTGGGCCCGCGTGGTGGATAACGGCCCACAACCTCTCACAGAGAGGAGGCCTGTGCCCCAGCAGTGGGGACATTAAA
Organism: Polia nebulosa; assembly: GCA_951329385.1. Taxonomy (NCBI): domain Eukaryota; kingdom Metazoa; phylum Arthropoda; class Insecta; order Lepidoptera; family Noctuidae; genus Polia; species Polia nebulosa. The sequence goes on along the minus strand of OX589587.1, from coordinate 2,808,004 downwards.
AGGTTGATGATAATGATTTTTTTATATCGTAATTTTTTTTAGTATTTCCTCGGATTTTCTTGAAGAAAGTTGTTCATATCCAGTTCTTAAAATATGACCACACCTTTCCGTTACACCCTGTATATTATTTTAGTATTATTACTTAGAAAAGTTATAATAGAACAAAATATATTAACGTGTCAATTGTTAATATATTAAGATTAGATAATTACGTACAATGTCAATCAGTTTCTTTAATAAATTTTAAATGTGCATTAATTAGATTTGTTAACTGCTCTGCAGGCTCATGAAACATTGAAGACAGGAGAACAGATTAAAAAATACATATAGGTATGTAAACATGGGAGGGGGTGGGGGTAAATACATGTAGGTACGTAAACATCTGAGGTTGAGGATGATTTCGAAACAGAGTTACCTCACACCTGGGCAAACAAAAAAAAAAAAAATTACGTAAACACGGGGTTCTTTCTTTTTTTTTTGGTGGGGTGGGAAATCATCCAATGACTTCTCCCGCTCTGGGTGGAGCGGGAGGGCGTGTCTCTTACTGACTAAAATCCACCCCTGTTCCTTCCTTGCCTGAGTGCCCAGGGGTGCGGTAACTCATTTTCAGAATTTATACTCATAGGCATGCAGGCACTGGCCACGATGGGCCCCGTCAGTGGTGGCTGAAACATGGCAGGGGGTGGGGGTAAAATACATGTAGGTACGTAAACATGGGAGGGGGTGAGGGTAAAAGCTTTGCTTAATTTTTCTGACGAGGGGAGGAGAGAACAGACATTCTGCTTTCGTAATAATTATTTAAGGACTCGATTGCCACCATTGCTTCTTTTTATTTTAAGGCGCAGCTATACGACTTCTAATGATTTTTAATTGAACATCACGTCTAAACGACTAGTCTTATTTCTTTGAAAAAAATATGTGTTACTCTAAACAATTTCCTTCGTAATTTGATATGTGAATATTTGACATTGTATCTTTATAACATAAGTCTAATGTCTAAATGTCTAACATACAATGATTTTAAATTAAACATCACGTCTAAACGACTAGTCTTGTTTCTTTGAAAAAAATATGTGTTACTCTAAATAATTTTCTTCGTAATTTGATATGTGAATATTTGACATTGTATCTTTATAACATAAGTCTAATGTCTAAATGTTCAACAGTTATGCCTAACGCGAATAAAAAAATGAGAATCACGCAAAAACTGTTTGAATTGAAGCGTATTTTTTATGAAACCTTCACCATTTTAAAGATCATTTAATTATTTATGTTTTAGTATACGTGTTTTAGTATAAAAAAACCTGTTGATTTATGTATAGTTAATTGATAATGCGTTTAATTTCGGACAGCGCTCCTTGATGGCGAGTTTTACGTACGATGCGTTACACGCAAGGTCGTTGGCAGTTAGTTACGCCTTAATCTATGCATCCGATGACATTGAGTGTCATATAATTTCGGGCAAAATTTTTGAAGACATCCTCGCATACATGATGAGCCCAATGTCTTGAAGATCGCGAGTTATGTTGGCCTTCAGGAGAATAATCGTCCGGGGTTTGTCTGAAACACAGATCAGAGATTTCACGTAACCCAAGTAACCCCACAGAAAATAGTTCAGCGGCGTGTAACACACAACAAGTCTATAGGAATTGAACACAGCGTATGGAAAGTTAGGAGAACAGACGGAACAGAGCCTTTAGCCAAAATACATTTCTGTTAACGTTAACGCTAATGCTTCGTGCAAAATGTATGGAAAGACATTACTGGGCGTGAGTCACGTGACAGTTCTCTGTCTAACGCTTCGTACAAAACGTCATTGCCATACATTTTGCACGAAGCGTTAGCGATAACGTTACCAGAAAAGTATTTTGTCTAACCCCCGAACACTGATTCCTTGCAAATAATATTTACGATTTCCGAGCGTAGTTGTGTTGATGTGCGAGGTTGCGGACCCGAGACTGTCTGCGATACCCGCTAAGAGGATTAGGTACCTACTTCATTTTCTAGTCCCGCATCGTGCAAGAGCACAGGCTCCGGGCTTTAGACATTAAAGTTGCACTAGTCGATATTTTGTCCATACAAATGACGGGAATATTACTCCACTGTTTCACATTATACACCCAAACTTAAACATTCTAGAGTTTTGTCTCATTATTAATTTTGTCTGTGCGGAAACAGAATAGTAAATTAAAAAGCCATTAAAAAGTTATAAGCCCACAAAGATTCGTTTTTCTTGCTAATTTTAACGCAATTTTGGGCGTAAATAAGTAATAAAAGAAGTGCAAAATCTCCAAAACAAAGTCGGTACCGACAAACCTTATTATAGAAGAGTTCAATAAACTTTATTTGTGATTGATTTATGCAGTGGTTTTTTCATAAAACTCAATTTTCCAAAAGACAATTTCGTAATTTTTTGCGCGGTCGTTTTAGTACGGAACGGTGCAGCGGTGTTTGTGTGTGTGCAAACTAGACATTGGTGCGGATTCTCTTGTTTAATATCTAAACTAAAATTAGAGAATTGCTATCTTTTACTAAAAGGCAGTGCGAGAAAAGGACGGCTATAGCTATGAACTAAGTTAGAGATGTCAAACTAGTTTACGCCTTGCGCTTCGCCGTGTTTTTAGACGACATGTTTTTACGTGTACCCTTAATTTGTATGGAAATATTAGTTCAAACTAAATTTGACAGCACTAATTTACGTCCGTCTCTTTCTTGTTTTATTAGAGAGAAAAAGATAGCAATAGCCTAAATTAAGTTTAGTTTGTGTACAACGGAATCAACATCAGTACATGTAGACTAGCGTCTAACTGCTCATCACTGATATTTTCTCTGTCGGACATGATGCCGGGTGAGACAGCGTGCTTTTTGGCCAAGCCCACCAGTGGGTTCGAGCCCGCGACTAGTTCAACCTTAAGGCGCAGATACGACTTTTAATGATTTTTAATTGAACATCACGTCTAAACGACTAGTTTTATTTCTTTGACAAAAATATGTTACTCTAGACAATGTCCTTCGTAATTTGATATCATATAAATATTTTAAATTATATTTTTATAACATAATGTAATTAATTTGTAAAGTTTTGTCTAACGCGGATAAAAAATTGAGAATCACGCAAAACCTATAAAGCGTATTTTTATAAAACCTTCACCATTTTAAAGATCATTTAATTCTTTATATTTTAGTATACGTGTTTTATTACAATAATCGTTGTTTTATGTATAATAAATTAATAATGCGTCTAATTTCGTACAGCGCTCCGTGATGGGCAAGTCCTATTACTGGCACGTACAGAACACGCAAGCTGACCACTTAAGGTCGTTGGCAGTTAATAGCGCCCTTTATCAGCGATGGTCGAAATGCCAAAGTCGGTATTGACATACCTACATTTTTGATAGTCTATATCGCATTTCTGTTCAGAAATAATCCAGGAAATGTCGCGTCGGTCTAATTGTTAACCGGCTTCGAAAAAGGAGGAGGTTATCAATTCGGATGTTTGTATTTTTTTTTTTTTTTTTTTTTAATGTATGTTCGGGCATAACTCCGTCATATATTGACGGATTTGCAAAATTCTTTTTGTGTTCGAAAGGGGTTTATTCCGAAATGGTTCCATTTAAATTTCAAAGAGATCTGATGATGGGTTTCGGAGACAGACAACGGAACTCTTCAAAAATTTACAGCAAATCAACCGCGATTGCTGCTATCGTATGTCTATGAATTGTTAACACTGTTCAATGGGGAACCACAACTAAAAAGTGAAAAAAAAAAAACGTGTTCCTGTTTTGTGTCTTCGTTTTTTGACACCGACTTCCGAAATTAAAGTTATTTTGCACTTTTTTTGGAAGTCGGTTCTATTTTTTTGTAAAAAAGTTTTTTTTTAACCGACTTCAAAAAGGAGGAGGTTATCAATTCGGATGTTTGTATTTTTTTTTTATGTGTGTTCGGGCATAACTTCGTCATTTATAGACGTATTTCCAAAATTCTTCTTTTGTTCGAAAGGGGTTTGTTCCGAAATGGTCTCATTTAAATTTCATGTAGATCTGACGATGATTTTCGGAGACAGACAACGGAACTCTTAAAAAAATTACAGCAAATCAACCGCGATTGCTGCTGTAGCATAAATATGCATTGTTAACACAATTTAATGAGGAAACGCAACTAAAAAGTGAAAAATAAAATTTTTTTTACAAAAAAATAGAACCGACTTCCAAAAAAAAAAAAAAAAGTGTAAAATAACTTTAATTTCGGAAGTCGGTGTTTCTGGTTTTGTTTCTTCGTTGTTTGACACCGACTTCCGAAATTAAAGTTATTTTACACTTTTTTTTTTTTTGGAAGTCGGTTCTATTTTTTTGTAAAAAAGTTTTATATTAGCCCTCTTACGCACTAGCGGTTCAACCACTGCCGCTAGCCGCTTTTCCATTTTAGTATGCAACCACTTTTTTTTTGGGGGTGGAAAATCATCCTATGACTTCTCCTGGGTCGCTCTGGGTGGAGCGGGAGAGCGTGTCAGACTCTTACTGACTAAAACCCTACCCCTGTTCTTTTCCTGCCCTGAGTGCCCAGGGGCGCGGTAACTCTGTTTCAAATTTATCAACGACCCCTGGGGTAGGCATCGGCCATGACGAGCTCCGTCATGCATTGCTGACAACGCTATGAGGCGCGCGTGTAACACTACGCGCCATCGACTCTCGGACCTGATCCTGCTCGAACGGCGAGCTACCCACTACTCGCCGTCTGCAGACTAGCGTCTAAGGTGGCCGGAGATCGTCTCGCGACGTCCGACGCTCAGGGCGTCTCCTACGGCGGCTGCTGTTGGGGGCGTGAGGGCGACTCTGCTGAGCCTCCCTCAGCCGTTCTGTTGAGCCTCCTCCTTCACGAGCATTACTGCTTCGCAGAAGGAGGCGACTGCTTCCCATTCCCTCTCGCTCTGTACCATGGCCTGGACCAGGGCCGGGTCCAAGAGGTCGCTGCCGCTGATTGCCTCCTCGAGGACACGGCGGGGCTGTGCCCAGGAGGGGCACTCTCCACCATATGCTCCACCGTGTCCTCTGGGCGATCCTCACAGTGGGGACATCCGGACGTTTCCCTCCGCCTTATCCTACACAGGAAACTCCCTAAACTTCCGTGTCCGGTGAAGACCTGCGTCAGGCGGAAGGTGAGGACGCCGTGGCACCTCTCCAGCCAATCTTCAAAGAGAGGGTTTTTTTAAATTTATTTTTTCTGGGGTGGGAAATCATCCAATGACATCATCCGCTCTAGGGTGGAACGGGAAGGCGTGTCAGACTCTTACTGACTAAAACCCACCCCTGTTTCTTCCCTGCCCAAAGTGCCCAGGGGCGCAGTAACTCTGTTTCGAATTTATCCACAACCTCTGGGCAGAAAGAGGGGCCTTACGGCCGCAATTGCGGCGTGCTTAAGTATGCAACTGCGTGTGACCATACGCACTTAATCGCCACAAAATTTTAACCGCGGCGGTTGAACCGCTTGTGCGTCAGAGGGCTTATTGTTGCGAACAACAAGCTCAAACGTGTTTCCTATCGATTTTGCTCCAGCTGCGGTCGACACGATTGATACAATTGCATTAGACGATAAATTCACTTTACAGGAGAAATATTGATACTGATATTATTTATTGCATGAAATGCATATTTAATATCGAAAGGCATCGCCTGCATTTTATACTTTACATTCCTTTTATTTTATTAGCCTGTTGCTAATGTTTACTGGGGACAAAACTAGAATGATTTTGAGAAATTCCAGATGAATAAAAATACCCAATTACACTTACTTCACCCTGGAATTGAACCTGGTGTGGGTGGCACATTCTCTTTTTTTTTAGGGTTCCGTACCCAAAGGGTAGAACGGGACCCTATTACTAAGACTCCGCTGTCGTCCGTCTGTCTGTCTGTCCTTCTGTCACCAGGCTGTATCTCATGAACCGTGATAGTTAGACAGTTGAAATTTTCACAGATGATGTATTTCTGTTGCCGCTATAACAACAAATACTAAAAAACAGAATAAAATATTTTTTTTTTTTTTACGAACGTGTTTTTTTTTCCGTGTGTACGGAACCCTTCGTGCGTGGGACCGACTCGCACTTGACCGGTTTTTATTTGAGGGGTGATATCATCAAATGACGTCTCCCGTTCTTTGTGACTAAAACCCCTTCTCCTCCTTCAGTTGCCTATGGCTATTATATGTGATGACTCTCTATTAAATTTATCCACGACCCCTAGGCAGGCATCGACCCTGGCGGGCCGCGACAGTAATTGCTGACATCATTTGGAGGAGCGCGTGGCCGGGAACACTACGCGCCGTTGACTCTCGGGCTTGCCCCCTTAGCCAAAATACATTTCTGTTAACGTTAACGCTAACGCTTCGTGCAAAATGTATGGCAACGACGTTTTGCACGAAGCGTTAGACAGAGAAGTGTCACGTGACTCACGCCCAGTAATGTCCTTGCCATATATTTTGCACGAAGCGTAAGCGTTAACGTTAACAGAAATATATTATGTCTAAAGGCTCTGCCCCCTTAGCCAAAATACTTTTCTGTTACTGTTCACGCTAACCCTTCGTGCAAACATATGGCAACGACGTTTTGCACGAAGCGTTAGACAGAGAACTGTCACGTGACTCACGCCCAGTAATGTCTTTGCCATACATTTTGCACGAAGCGTTAGCGTTAAAGTTAACAGAAAAGTGTTTTGTCTAAAGGCTCTGGTCCTTACCGGATGGCGAGCTTCCCATTACTCGCCGTCTGCAAGCCCGCGCCTACGGTGGCCGGAGATCCCCTTGCGAACCCCGATGCCCAGGACGTCTCCTGCGGCGGCTGCTAGGGGCGTAAGAGCGTCTCCGTTGACTGGAATTGTACCTGGAGGCACATTATACTCTTGCGACGAAGTTTTTTTTACAAAAGATCCTAATAATTAAGATATTTCCGTTGCATATTTTTTAACAAGTAGGTAAGCGGGTTATTCTTTGCTAGACGCATATTTAAGAACGTTAAAGTTTACTACAAATTTTTTATGTAAGTACTAAATTTTTTTTGTAAATACCAAAATATTTTACCGAAGTAACAGAACCAAGATGGGATAGTATAAATTGCACAACTTTAGATTGATAAGTGATAAACGTCTTTATTGACTGTGACAGGTAATATAATAACAACTTTCGGTAGTTGTAATAAAAGTTAATTTTTTACTGCAATAAATGGATGATATTTCAAAGTTGCATTTGTAGTTTGTAGCCAATTATATCACGTTTTTTTATGTGTGTAACGTGCAATTTTATTTGTAAATGTGTGAGTTTGGCGACACTGGTCCCCGTGATTAGGCAGTGTTAGGGCACTTCCACTGTTTTTTCTATTCCGTGGATAGTATAGATACATAATAATATGTCAAGTTAAAATCGCAAGACTTCCACCCCTAAAAGAAATCTTACCTCAAAACTAGAACATAAATTAAGCGTCTGAATCTAAGGCTAAGTTCAGATAGTTTATTCGGACTATCTACTTAGGTGGTCGAGCTTTTGAACGGAGCTTATATAATGTATAGGTAGACATGGGAAGATATGATGACGACAGATGTTTTACATATACATAATAATTATATATTATGATAATTGTCGCATATAATTATACAAGGTGTAAAAAGACACATTACAAAGCCGTTAAAAATTATTGCTGGCAATCGACTTTCAGTTTTAGGTATGAAAAAAAAAAAAAAAAAAAAATTATTGCACGCAATGTTACGCGAACCCATTCTGAAAATGAGTTATCGCATCCCTGGGCACTCAGGCAGGGAAGGAACAGGGGTGGGTTTTAGTCAGTAAGAGTCTGACACGCTCCACCCAGAGCGGGAGAAGTCATTGGATGATTTCCCACTGCACAAAAAAAAAAGAAAAAAAAGGCAAGTGGAGTTAAACCCCGCCTCTTCGCTCTAAGCCATGTAGGTCTTTATTTACTTGTGTTTATGTAACTTTAAATGCGTAATTTCGAACATAAAAAAAAAAACGAAAATTCAGGTAGTTTGTTTGGAAAAAGTTTAGTAATAAAACTTAGAAGTCACTTTCGTAAAAAAGTAAAAATAAAATTGCGACTTTGACCTTCAATATCTCCAGAACCAGTGGATTCTCTCTATTTCTCTAGTTTATTCGTCTAGTGGAAAAAAAATCATCCAAATAATGGGTAGAATAAGTGGCTTTCGGCTTCGGAAATTGTCTTTTTACACCTGATATAGATTCAAGTTCTTCAAACTTAACAGATAGATGTGTTGCTAGGGAGTTGGTTGCGCAACTGCTTGTTCCCAGGTAAAACACTAGGAAGTGGTGACGGGCTGGTAGTTTTAGGAGACTATCTTTATGTAGAACTTTCACGTTGAAAAAGTGCTGACTCTCACCGTAATTTGAATAAATGACGTTTGATTTGATTTGGACACCATTAGGACATAGTTATACAAAGTACGTAATAGTTTTTTTTTAAATTTTGTTATTAGTAATGGGTTTGCTCTTGAATACAACCTGGGAGTCTTTAAGTCAAGAGTGAATAGGTTACTTCTAGGCAAGCATCCTCCATTTTCGACCACATCATCGCAATAGACTAAATTAAGTTTAGTTTTTGCAAACCAGAATCGGCACCATTGTCTCATTTCGTAAAGGTTAAGTGGGGAAAACTTTATCGCCCGAAACAATATTTAAAAATAAATTCGAGACCAACTGCACGAAAACAGTCGTGTTGCGGTCGGGGCCTGCATAGACGGACAGCTTTGAGCAGACGAGACCAACTGCACGAGAGCAGTCATGTTGCGGTTGGGGCCTCCATAGACGGATTGCTTGGAGCAGTCAATACATTTTTAACCAACTTTCGAAAAAGGAGGAGGTTCTACGAGTATGTTCGACTGTATGTGTTTTTTTTTTTATGTATGTCCGCGCATTTCTCCGTCAGTTGTGCATCGATTTTCAAAATTTTTTTTTCCGAAATAATATACTCCCGAGGTGGTCCCATATAAATTTTATCGAAATTGCTTTAGCGCTTTTTGAGAAATTGAACAAAAACGAAAAATACGCATATCTTGATGACGTTTTTGTGTTCTCCAAATGTTTAAATTCCACGTTCCATGTTGTTGGGGTTTTTAGTTCTGGGGTATAATAACTAAAAAGCGAAAAATAAAAAACTTTTAAAAAAAAAAAACAACTGACTTCCAAAAAAAATTTACACTAAAAATTTAAAAATAACTTTAATTTCGGAAGTCGGTGTCAAATAAAATATAATTCGAAGAAATAAAATACAAACACCGACTTCCGAAATTAAAGTTATTTTTAAATTTTTAGTGTAAATTTTTTTTGGAAGTCGGTTGTTTTTTTTTGTAAAAAAGTTTTTTTAGCTACGAAAACAATGAACTACGTGAGCGGCCCTTGTAGCCAGACCGTCAATTTTGTAATGTGTATAAGTCCAGCTTCCTCATATGTGGTAGAATAATTCTACCTACCAATATTTAAGGCATAATAGCTGCCATCAAAGTTCCCCGTCTTAATTTAGTTGCCACAAAAACTTCGTTAGTATGAGTCGCTTAGTTGTGTGTTAGCTGGAGCGACGTCACCCCAGCTGCCTCATTTAATACAGGCAAATCAGTGAAGTTAGGATTTTGGGCTATAGTCAGAAAAATAAAGCATAATAGCTGCACAAGGCAGGCAAGAACTGAACGGTAATACTTAAAAAGTGTTGAAACTACTATCAAAAATGTCTGTGGTTAGCTGGAGTGACGTCACCCCAGCTGCTCATGTCATATTCCAAACGAAAGAAGATATGATTATGTAGTAGAGCTCAAAAAACAAGGCATAATAGCTGCTATTGGCAGCAAAATATTCAAATCTCTCGTCGAAATACTATATAAGTTATTAAACCGATAAATATGTGTAAGCTGCAGTGACGTCACTCCAGCTGCTCATGTCATATCTTCCGAAAGAAAGAAGATATGATTATGTATTATAGCTCAAAAATTAAGGCATAATAGCTGCCATAGGTAGCAAAATTTTCAAATCTCTAAGCCTTATAGTTTCCACGTAATAAACAAAAAACAGTTTCCGCGCCAAAAAATTCAAATTATTGCTTCGGAGGAGGTAAAGCGCCGTTGCCTATAAATTTTTGAAATCCACGCAGACGAAGTCGCGGGCGAAGTGCTAATCCTTTATAGTAACGTGATTAAATGGAGTAATTAAATAATCTTGTTTACACACTCTTGCCTTAAAGACTCCCAGGCTGTAGGTAGCTATGATCTTTAATTAGTATGTAGGTGTAGTACCTATTAAATTTATTGAGACGCTGCACACTTTGCAACAAGAAATCTCTCGGAAGACATTTGTGACCAATTTGCACAGGACCCGCGTGGTGGATTATACAACCTTGCACAGAGTCCTGTATCCCCACACTCAGAACTTAAGGTGGAAGCTCCAGGGTAGAGAGTTGTATTGATGATTTTAATGATTATAATTCTATAAATACATACTTGCTACGGCCGCGAATCAAATTTTGACCAAGATACAACCTGACACTGACCTGCAAATTGCAAAAAACGTAAGAAAATTTGAATTTCGACGGCTAGCCTGGAGCATTCACCTTAAGGCGCGGACTGACTACGATTTGAGATACCTTCAAATAAGGTTGTGAATGGAACATAATAATTGTGTTGATGATGCGAATAGGCATTTATTTTACGGGTTTTCTTTAGATTATCCCGAATATACACAATAAATTAAATAATTGTCCGGTCAAAGTTTTAATAAAATGCTAATTCTATTGAATTCTTAAAAAAAATAATGTTGTTATCTATGAAAATACAGAGATGTTCGATGCCAAAGTTTATTTTTGTGGAGCAATTTCCAATGTTTTTATTGAGAATATCAAACTATCTTTTACTATTCTATTCGGTTAAAATTTTTCTTTAAACCCTTCTCTGTCCACTGTATTTTTTGCATAGGATATTTTCATTGCATTACATCATACTCGACTATCCGAGAAACCAATTTTTTTGACTATTGAGGTAATACCACGCCTTAATGGGTTATATTATGCTTAAAGTGATCAAATTAATATTCAATACATAACTTGATAGCTCGGTAAATGCCGTAATATGGCGATATTGAACCGTAATTCTGTTTCCCGATAATTCCAATCAATTACTTAACTGGATTACAACATATAGCTGTTTCTAGCTAAGTAAGCGCGCTCTATACTCGACCGGTCGACCGCGTCATTCCACATGAGATGGCGTTGAAATGCAATAGGTACCTACACTGAAATTGATAGATTATTATATTAATTGATAGACTATAGGTACATATATTAATTGATTAATTACACTAATTGACCACTCAAGTCTATTTGTGCAATTAATATTTCAATTTTAATATAGTTAAGTAATAATAATACAGTTTGTAAATTCCGGAGGCAGGTCGACTTTGTCTCTGTCACCTCTGACCTAGCTAAAATATTGTATTTTCCTTACGAAGTTACCATCAGCTGATCAAAATTACTATGGGGATGGCAGGTCTCATTAATTGCCGCTGGAGACGCCCCGGGCGTCGGGAAACGCAAACCGACTCCGGCCACCGTAGGCGCGGACGGCGAATGGGTGGTTCTCCGTCAGATAGAAGGACCAAGCCCGAGTCGACGGCGCGTAGTGTTCCATGCGCGCCTCAAAGAGATGTCAGAGATGCAGTAACTGACGGGGCTGTTAGTGCCAATACCTGCCTGGGGTCACGAGAGTTACCGCGTCTCTTAGCACAGGCAACTGAAGGAAGGTGGGTTTTAGTCAGTAAAAGTCTGACACGCCCTCCCACTCCACCCAGGGCGGGGGAAGTCATTGGATTTCTCATATTCCAAAAAAAAAACGGTCTAATTTTAGCAGCCCGGAGTTGGGATATGCGGAACGTGACCATTTATTTTTTTCATCAGATTGGGACACCAGCGGAATTATGTAAAAACAAGAACATTTGGTATTATTTAGCGTTTATTAGAAAACTAGCTGCACCCTGCGGTTACAGTTACGGACATAAACCTTTGCGTAGCCTTTGTGTTATTTTAGGGTATAAGCTGTCTACATACCAAATTTCATCCAAATCGGTCCAGCCGTTTGAGCGTGAAGAAGTAACAAACATACAAACACACATACTCACAAACTTTCCCTTTTATAATATTAGTGTGATGAATAACATTAAATAAGCAGTTGTTTTGTATTTGTCAGCGGAACAAATCAGTTTCAAAATATCGGGTTAGTTTTCAAGTAGAATGGAGCTCAATACATAATTTTTTGATGTACTGGCTTTCGATACCGCGACTTGTCACTTGTCCATATTATATAACAATAGGTATAATAATTGGTCATTTGGTCTGTTTGCAAAAGCGGGGCGTTTTAGCCCTCGCCATAGACAGCGGGACAGACAGCCTGAAAGCGGGACTGTCCCGCCCAAAGTGGGACGTATGGTCACGTTAGATATGCGTCCGGTTGATGGCAACAGTCTTGCCTCCTATTACTTGGTAGCTAAAGTAGCTGTCGAAATGTGACTGGACTAAAAGTACCAACACCTCTGCCTAAACCCTCGGGGAAAACAGGTGTGTTTCTTGTGTTTGTACGTACATAGGCAACCTACCTAGTCTGTTCTTCAATCATATTTCGTCAGTTTTGCCTTAGTCGCATGAGGCAGCTATTTATTGCCTGGAATCTGCCCGTCTAGACTAATGAGAGAAATGTTGTAAATATCACCAGATTTCCCATAAATCAAGCCAATTTTCCGATAATCTCTTCGAGCGCGAATAATCCGACACAATGACAGCTCTCAGTGGCTGCCATCGGCAACCATTAACCCGGACGCAGACACTAAATGAGCTCCGGCGTCTAAACGAAGTTACTCACGCCAAGGAAATTGAATGGAATAGATTGTTCCGAATACGAATCGTGAACAATGCAACGCTATTCTGTTCGCCTTTGCCATTTCACCATTTCAGTTTAATATTTATCATTTGGCTTTGGCTGGAGTTTACAATTTGACTAGACCAACTTGTCGGGGGACTCCTCAGTTTGTTTGCTCTTTTGTTATTACTGGATCCAGAGTGAGATGCTATAAATAGCTTGCTAGACCACATTTTAAAAGGTTGAAAATATTAACTCTCCCTAGTGTATACATAATTATGAAACTGTAATGTTCATAAAATCAAATCCAAACTTATTCAAATTTTGCACTAGGGCAAGACAAAAAAATACTACATGAATTATTAATAAGTAAATGTTTTAATTACTATAAACCAGAATTTCTAAATGACAAGCCATTGTATCAGCCGGTTTATTACAACAAACCAATAGGCACGTAGCAAATCAGGAAGATAAAAACTAAATATTTATTATATTCTAATTACTCGTTTATTATGAAGTACGCACTGTGCAAATGTTTTATAAACTATTTTGTAAGATGACTAATATTTGTAATTTGACATTTAAAAATATTAGACAATTTTAATCTGTATAGCGTGACAATTTTTTGATGTATTTTATTTTAAATAAGTACCGAAATCATAAATTAATTTTGTATGCCTCAATGGCGGGACATAGCAGATTTACCTATAACTAACACAACATCTGCTCCACAATAAATTATTTGAATTTGCTCCACACAGCTAGGTATTCTTCGATGGTTTAATATCACTACGACTGAGCATGAGAATCTGGATTAGATTTCAAGTCGGGCTAAGAGTTAAAATTTCAAAATTCCATATCGAAATTCCTAATATAATCGTGTTGAGATTTGCGAGATGGAATTTTTCAATAACAGCGTGGAGTCTAGATTTGTATCAGGTTATGTTCGCTTCATATTACACTATTATACATATATATTACTGGCTAGATAGTACTTTTTTTTTGGGTTGGGAAATCATCCATCACTAGCATGACAGCTGACTGACATTGACACTAGACAGCTGCTGACTGCTCCCTCGTTTCCAAAGAGTACATTATATATCATTGTCGGTTGCCTGCCTTTTTTTTAGTGATGGGATATCATCCAATAACTTCTCCCGCTGAGCAGGAGGGCGTGTCAGACTCTTACTGACTAAAACCCACCCCTGTTCCTTCCTTGCCTGAGTGCCAAGGGGAGCTACCCTTTGTCATGTAGGCACCGGCCATGATGGGCCCCGTCAGTGGTGGCTGACAAACATATCTTTGAGGCGCGCGTGGAACACTACGCGCCGTCGACTCACGGGCTGGTGTTGATCGGACGGCGAGCTAACCAGTAACCACTGCTCGCCATCCGCAGGCCCGGGCAGATATAGTACTATGTGTAGAATACACTTATGCTTGAGGAGGAAGATACAAGCGTTGTAACAATGCAGTGTTAAAGCCTTGTTTGTTTTATGACCTCTATTCCAAACTACGTTCTTTTCTACCTTTTTAAGTTGAAATTCAAATATTACTAGTTTTCTCTGTCAAGTCTCTGTTTTTATAGTAAAAATCAGTTATAATTCTGCTGCCGAGCTAGACTAAGCTCCTATCTATCATTGTCAATTTTCTACTTTTCAATAACTGGCAGTTACGTTTTCAAGAGTTTTCAAGCATGGTCCTGACAATAATACAATTTAAATATGTACCTAATCACAGTGTATGTTGTACTTACAATTAATAAGTGCTCCATATTATAATAAAACCTACTGGTAATAATGAAATATACGTCTTAACTCGTCGTGTGTTATTCTTCATCTAACTCCTCCTCATCTGCGTGTCACCACCTACTCCGACCTTCGTTTAGTGACAGCGTGATGGTATGTTACATAGGTTGAATATGCTGGAATCCTTCCTGACTGATTACTCGGACAAGTATTAGTGTCCTGACTATAGATGCTGGCGGGAAAAATTCCGAATCATTCCCGTCGAATACTTCGGAAGTATTCCGAAATATTCCGAAACTTTGGGAATTTTCAACTGTCAAAAAAAACCAGGAAAATCGACCTTACTACCTATTTTTCAACATTTTTTTATGTCACGTATACATATAGTGACTAATAATACTGTTCTGAAAACTGCATCAAAATCGGTTCAGCCAAACGCGAGATGATCGCGGACAAACATACATAAATACGGTTCAAACTCATAACCTCCTTTTTTTAAATCGATTAAAATACCAAAACCTGCTCCTAAGTATAACACTTTTCTGAAAACCGCATCAAAACGTGTTTGCTTGCAAGGTTTGCCTTTGTTTGTTTTTATTGACTGGGCTATTATACGCGTTAAGTAGGTAGGTAATGATTAATACCTACCTATGCGACTCGCGAATACTCGCGATGCGTACAGAGCTACATACAAACTAACCAAAAACATAAGTAACCATCATAATTCTCCTGCCCTTATCCCAATTTATTTGGGGTCGGCGCAACATGTCTTTTTCTTCCATACTCCTCTATTAGTCGTCATCTCAGTAGTCACCCCCTTTTTACCCATATCCTCTTTCACATATTCCGGAATTATTCAGAATGTTTCAGAAGTTTTGCAACTATAGTCCTGACAGGGTCGTGGGAGTGATAGAAAGAGTTACCGCGGCTCCGGCACTAGCAACTGTAGAACATGGGTAGGTTTTAGTCAGTAAGAGTCTGACACGGCCTCCCGCTCCACACAGAGCGGGAGAAGTTAATTGATGATTTACAAACCTATGAAACAAGGATAGTAAGTATGACCAAAGATTTTATATTTTTTCCCCTTATCCTAGTGAACATCCAAAGGATGGACCATCATTTATTTAAAATCTAGCGGTGTAAATAGCTTAATACGTAATTTAATTTTATATAAGGCTTAGCGACAAAGATGTGGGCATCCCCATAACAGTTCTCTCAGCCACTGGCTTAAAAAGAGCCCAGCTATAAGGCTCAGCTACAAAGATGTGGACATCCCCACAATGGGTCCCTTTTCTTTTTGTCTTTAATAAGGCGAATACACTCTGTTCTTGCATTCATTAATACTTTCGCTACATTACACTTTTCTTTCATTTCACTATTCACCGACACTATCAACTCAAACGATTTTAATCTTTTTAGTCTAGTTCCAAATAATGTCACACAAAAATATACGCCTTATAAATTAATGCTGGGCTGGTAGTATTTATAACACGTTCCATTTGACCGATATTACGAATTCACACGACCCAAATACAATGCAAATAGTAAAATCCGCTGCTCAGTGTGCGCATGTATGGACGAAATTAATAAAGGTTGGTTCGCTGTGACTGTGAGCCTACAGCTGGCTATTTCAAAAGTGAGGAAATATTTCAGAAATTAAAGTCTTAGGCCGGGACTCCACCAAAGCGGAGACGAGACGAGCGGAGAGGAGATGTTTTTTAAACAACCAATAGAATTGTGTTATTGACACATCTCCTGTCCGCTCAGATTCAGTGGAGATCGCTGTGGGGAGATGTTTAATATTTGTATAGCGCGATGGAAGCGGAGATGTGAGCTGTGCGCGGACGACGCACAGTGGAGACGAGAGATGTGAACGGCGTGCAGTGAGCGATGCCCTCTCGCCCGCCAGCAACCCGCAGAGCCCCGCGCGCGCGCCGGCGGCCATTTACCAATTCTCTATTCTTCATCTATCAATTCTGCTTCTTCAGACCGTAGTTCTTCTTCTTCAAGTAAAAGAAGATACTTTTTTTGTAATAATAGCGACATCGTCTACTTTTCGTGTCAAAATGCGTACTGAGCAATCAACGCCTCGCCCCCGAGCTGAAAAACATCTCTTCTCGCACAGCACACAGCACACCGCACACATCTCCGATTTGGTGGAGTCCCGGCCTTACTCGGATTTATTGCTGGCCGTAGTAACAGCAGGCATATTCCCCGATAAAAATGTTACATGTTAGCAGTATATCTAATTAATCAGTGTATTGAATCGTATAATGACCAGTGGGTGGCATCCGGCCACCCCACCTAGGGCGCTGCCCCGCGTGTCCCTTTGTCTTATCTTAGCAACGTGGGGTGAGCCGCCCACTCCGTCGGTGTCAGTATCATACTAACGATGTGTATTTATAAATAATAACTTGCAAGTATAATAAATTATATTAGATTTCATTTTTGCTAGTTAACTTATTATCGTGTAATCCTTGTCCCACGCTACTTGAGATGGGCGCAATATGTTTTCTTTTTGCCTGACTGTGCGACGCAAGGGAGGGTGTTGTTTTTATCAGCTTATGATGTATGTTTGTTTCTTTGTGGCACTATAGAGACCAAACGCGTGGGATCGAGTGCTTCTAAAGACAAGACAGTAATCAAAATACAATTTGGCGATGACCAGACGCCATATTAAGTATAGTAGTAGTAGTAATAGTGCTTTTTTTTTTTGGGGGGGTGTGGAAAATCATCCAATGACTTCTCCCGCTCTGGGCAGAGCGGGAGGGCGTGTCAGACTCTTACTGACTAAAACCCACCCCTGTTCCTTTCCCTGCTTAAGTGCCCAGGGGTGCGATAACTCATTTTCAGAATTTATCCGCTACCCCTAGGCATGCAGGCACCGGCCACGATGGGCCCCGTCAGTGGTGGCTGACAACATCTCTTTGAGGCGCGCGTGGAACACTACGCGCTGTCGACTCACGGGCCTGGTGCTGATCGGACGGCGAGCTACCCACTGCTCGCCGTTCGCAGGCCCGGTTCTACGGTGGCCGAAAATCGTCTCGCGACGTCCTACACCCAGTACGCCCAGTAACTCTCCTGCGGTGGTAGCGGCCGGGGCCGTGAGGGCCACTCTGTTGAGCTTCCCTTACGCGTCCCGCCTCCGCCTTCACGAGCATTACTGCTTCGCAGAAGGCGGAGACTGCCTCCCATTCCCTCTCGCTCCGTACCATGCCAACCAGGGCCGGGCGCGAGAGGTCGCCGCCACCTATCGCATCCACGAGGACACGGCGGTGCTCCGCCCAAGCGGGGCAGACCACCACCGTATGCTGCACCGTGTTCTCTGAGTAATAGTGCTTGCAAGTTAGAATTTACGCCGTCTCTGTACATATTTCAAGAAAATCAATGGGCCTGCATTTTCGACATTGATAGCGATCGCTATGTCCTAACGATATAGATCTACAGGATTTTGTATGTTTTTCCTCTTCTGTAGGTATATTTATAAGTTACTAGCTACCCGCCCCAGCTTCGCACGGGTACTAATAATACAGGCGGTCACGGTACGGTATTAATAATACAGGCGGTCAGTATACGGTGGAGGTCTGCCCCGCTTGGGCGAAACACCGCCGTGTCCTCGTGGATGCGATAGGTGGCGGCGACCTCTCGCGCCCGGCCCTGGTTCAGGCCATGGTACGGAGCGAGAGGGAATGGGAGGCAGTCTCCGCCTTCTGCGAAGCGGTAATGCTCGTGAAGGCGGAGGCGAGACGCGTGAGGGAAGCTCAACGGAGTGGACCTCGCGGCCCCGGCCGCTACCACCGCAAGGAAGGTACTGGGCGTACCAGGCGTAGGACGTCGCGAGACGATTTCCGGCCACCGTAGACCCGGGCCTCAAAGAGATGATTGTCAGCCACCACTGACTGGGCCCATCGTGGCCGGTGCCTGCATGCCTAGGGGTAGCGGATAAATTCGTAACAGAGTTACTGCTCCTCTGGGCACTCAGGCAGGGAAGGAACAGAGGTGGGTTTATTCAGTAAGAGTCGGACACGCCCTCTCGCTCCACCAAGAGCGGGAGATATCAATGGATGATTTCCCAACCCAGAAAAAAAAGGCATTAAAAATGTGACCAGAAGGAGAGTTTTGTTTCTAAATATTTTCACTTTATGGAACCAACGTGCGACGCGACGAGGGAAAGCCGATAAGGGCGATTCACTGTTTTTTTATTTGATCCTCTAACTCAATTTGTTTGTTTATAAAAGACTCAATGCAAAAAGGCGATGTGACAAGGGTTGCCAGGCATCCGAATAAGGCCAGATAAAGCTTTTATTTAACTTGCCTTGTTAGTTTATCTAACATATAAAAATCTCGTGTCACGGTGTTTGTGGTTGCAGTCCTCCGAAACGGCTTGAACGATTTTAATGATTTTTTTTTGTTTATTTGACCAATCAAATAAACAAAAAAAAATCACCTGTTCTTATACCAATATAAGAATAGGACCTAAAGTATGTTTCACTCTCGTTGGGGGTACGAGAGTGAAACATACGAGGGTCATTCAATAAATACTTAGCCTACAAAAAGTAAACGAAAATTTTGGAAAAGTGGCAATTTATTTTTCAACATAGTCTCCTTTTAGTTCGATACACTTAGCCCAGCGATGCTCCAACTTTTTTAACCCGTCCGAAAAATAGTTTTTGTCAAACTCTGCAAAATAGGCCTTCGTGGCGGCGATAACCTCCTCATTCGATCCATATCTATTCCCGGCGAGTGATTTTTTCAGATTAGGAAACAGAAAGAAGTCACAAGGGGCCAAATCTGGAGAATACGGTGGATGGGGTCTTTAATTCGGCGTCGAATCGGCCCAATAAATCGGCATAGTAAAGCCCTGTAATTGTTTTACCCTTCTCGAGGTAATCGATGTAGATCACACCTTGTGAATCCCAGAAAACGGTGGCCATAACTTTTCCGGCCGATTTTACAGTTTTCGCCTTCTTTGGAGCACGTTCCCCGGTCTGGATCCATTGTTTTGATTGCTCCTTGGTCTCTGGTGTGTACCAGTGGATCCAGGTTTCATCGACGGTCACAAAACGACGCAAAAACTCCGCTGGATTCCGCTTAAACAGCGCCAAACACGTCTCCGATGTGGTCTCACGGTTGCGCTTGTTTTCTGGTGTGAGTAAACGCGGCACCCATCGCGCCGACAGCTTTCTCATGCCGAGTTCCTCGTGAAGAATATGATGCACTGTTCCTTCTGAAATGCCTACAGTCTCAGCTAGCTCCCGAACCTTCAATCGGCGATCTGCCAATACGAGATCATGGATTTTTTTAATGTTTTCCTCCGTAGCAGCTGTTTTCGGTGCACCTGGACGTGGTTCATCAAAAACCGACGTACGGCCACGTGCAAACTCGTTGAACCAATTCTTGACGGTGGCCATCGATGGAGAAGAGTCACCGTACACAGCATCCAAGCGCTCTCTGATTTCGATGCGCGTTTTCCCTTCCAAAAATAGGAATCGAATCACCGAACGATATTGCTCTTTTTCCATTTTTGTAAAACCGATCGACACGTTCGCTTCCATAAGTTGTCAAATTAAAACAAATGAAGGAATTGGAAAGAAAATTTGAAAAAAGAATTAAAAAAGAATGTGCTACACTGTGGTAAAACTCTTTTGAAACTACAGCGCCCTCTGGCGATGAGGCTAGGTACTTACTCGTATTGAATGCACCTCGTACTTTAGGACCTATTCTTTATTCTATCCCGGAGATGTTTTAAACGCAAAACAACGTTTGCTGGGTCAGCTAGTGATAATATAGAAGTTTGTATTTTAAAAGTACTTCTAGGGTTCCGTACCCGAAGGGTCTAAACAGAGCCCTATTGCTGACACTCACGTGTCCGTCTGTCGGTCTGTCTATCCGTCGTCCATCACAAAATTTTGTTCCGAAGGATTTTTTAAGTTCCCATTGACGTATGAACTTGAAATTTGGTGATAATGTTTATTGTGACGTATATTTTACTAACAAATACCATAACATTGATAAATCAGATTTTTTCTTTGATAATTCCTTAATTTGGTACGGAACCCTAAAACCAACCAAGTGCGTGTCTTACACACTTGGTTGGTTTTTTTTTTATTATTATTTTTTAAACTTTATCATCAACGTACGAAATAAGCAACAAAATAAATAAAAAATGTCAAGAAGCTAAGACGACATTATTTTAAAGACTACAATCCTAAATTTGCCTACATAATATATTTAATGTCTCTTTTGTTTAGTCTATCTAGTCTCTTCTCTAGAAATCGTGCCCCGAGCCCCAAGCTACAGACTAATTATCTTTGTTTGCAACTCATTAAAAAACAACGCTAAGGAGCTCGTCGCTAAAGTAATAACAGCCGCACGGGTCGACCATCAGGTTAAGCTACGCTTCTTTACGACCATCTTTACAAATCAAGACTACTCCGTGCCTCGGAAAGGACGTTAAGCCGTTGGTCCGGGCTGTCAATCGTGGATCTTTGACTGTTGTTGCGGATCGTCAGAAGCTCGAATGTCTGACAACCAGTCTTACCAAAGGGTATCGTATTACCCAGTTACTTGGTTTTGGAGGTCAGATAGGCAGTCGCTCCATGTAAAATACTGGTATTCAGCTGCATCCGGTTAGACTGACTGGACAGGTCCACTCAAATATGTTTGGTTCTTTCTTCAAAAGACCACTACAGACACTAAGCTGCATGGTCCTCATATAGAATAATGTGAATGCGAGAACTATGTATGTCGTTATATTCATGTAGATTTTATGATTGTCTGGCGGTTTGAGTATTTTTGCGGCCTACTCAAATGTCCTTACTTTGGTATTGTTCGTCGGTTCGTTGAGCCCCTCAAAGTTCTGAGTTGAGCTTCGCGATGACTGACAAATGCTTGCACTGTCTGGACAGGTCCACTCGAATTTGTGTGTTGCTTTCTTCAAAAAGCTCATCCCAGACATAAACGTACATGGTTCTCATATGATTTAACCAGTACACATTGTATGGATTTCAACACTTTAAAAGAGACTTTGACCTCTGAGTTTGTTTCGGTGTTTCTTCTCAGGGTAGTCAGCTAGGAAACACCGGCCTCATCTAGCTTAAACTGACAAAAAACATTGTCGTGTAAAAGTGTTCCTTGTAACCTATTTACTGAATAAACATCATTTATCATTTATCATTAGACTGGAAGCCAACCCCAAGACAGCTAGGAAAAGGCGCGGGCAGATTGATTTATTATTGTAAACTCATTACAAGGTGTAGTTATGCGACTAGTCTTATTTCTTTTAACAAAATATATGTTACTCTAGACATTTCTTTTCGTAATTTGTTATGTGAATATTTAAAATTATATTTTTGTATCGTTGTGTGATTAATTTGTAAAGTCATGTTTAGCGCGGATAAAAAATTGAGAATCACGCGAAAACTATTAAGTGTATTTTTAAGAAATCATCACCATTCTAAAGATAATTTATACATTTATCTTTTAGTATACGTGTTGCAGTCTATTAACAGTTTATTTTTGTACAATAAATTGATAATGCTTCTAATTTGCGACAGCACTCCTTGATGGGGCGAGTCCTGTTACTGGGTGGACGTACGACGCGTTGCGTGAGCTCAGCGAACACGCAAACTAACCACTCAAGGCCGTTGGCATATAACTGCGCCAGTGCGCCTTAAGTGAACCTTGTTCTTTAGAGTGAAATAAATTCACAAACAGAAACTTAATTTTAAGCTTATTTCCAGCGTCTAAACAAAGTTCCTCCTCCCCAATGCTTTGCTGTCTTCTGGAAAGATCCTGCAAAGGCCACAAAGGGAAGACTTCACTACTTCTTATTTCGTTAACTTCGGTTTCCCGTTTATAATTAGCGTTTAAGTTTTCCCCACTTTCCTGACATCCTTTGTTTAAATATGATGGAAAAAAAAATTTAGCTCGATGTGTCTTAATTTATTTTTCTGTCTGTTTGCATGTTTTTAATAACTTTGTTAACCTTTAGCTAGTCACGCCAAAATACTTACACTATCAGTCGCGTGGGGTCCATGAGAACTCCAAAATTAATTGTGAAAGATAAAAAAGTACAATAAATTCAAATATATTTTTAACTTGAAGAACAAGATAATATTTTAACAAAAATAGTAAAGTTCTAGAAAATAACAAAATATAAACTTCTTAAACAGTCTTGAATGATAATTTAGTTACTCCGCTGTCCGCCTGTCTCTCCGTATGTCACCAGGCTGTATCTCATGAACCGTAATAGTTAGACAGTTGAATTTTTCACAGATGATGTATTTCTGTTGCCGCTATAACAACAAAAACTAAAAAACAGAATAAAATAAATATTTAAGTGGGGCTCCCATACAACAAACGTGATTTTTTTGCCGTTTTCATAGATAGTGGTACGGAACCCTTCTTGCGCGAGTCCGACTCGCACTTGGCCGGTTTTTGAAGTCTGTTAAAAAGAAAGGCCAGGCTCATAATTGAATATTCGCCCAAACCTTTGATATTAATTCCCGGTGATTGGGAAAAAGGGAAATAATTAATTAAATTTCGATGTCATATTACAGCTGACCCTCTGATAAAACCCTTTCATGTCAAACCTCCATGCCAAGCCATTGATGTGACACTTTTTAGTAACATGATACTGTGACGACCTTATGTTGGCGACCTTATGTTGGCGACCTTATGGTGGAGACTGGCACAATGGAAGTTTGGAACATTCTAGAAACTCTTGGAACGCCGATTGAATTTAAGAAGAATAAGGAAGACGTTTGTTTTTCAGTTCACTTCTGCTAGCCCGCTCGAAGAGGGCACATGTATTATTTTTATTGTTCAATATAACGTATAAGTGCGCCATTCCTCTTTCCTTTATAACACTACACACATAAGCAGTCACTCTCGTACACCACACTCTCGCGCTGCCAGCGAGTACGACAGCCCCTAGACGCGTACGAAGAATCTCCAGGGACCCTGCACTACGAGAAGGTGCTCCAGGTCCCTATACTACTTAAGGTTCTCCTATACGTCACTACCAGATTATGCCAGCGGCTTCGCCCGCTAAGAATTGGAAGGTACTTCCCCCACTAAAATTTATAACCTACTAGCGACCCGCCCTAGCTTCGCTCGGGTACAAATTATACATATAAACCTTCCTCTTCAATCACTCTATCAATTAAAATAAACCGCATCAAAATCCGTTGCGTAGTTTTAAAGATTTAAGCATACATAGGGATATAGGGACAGAGAAAGCGACTTTGTTTTATACTATGTAGTGATGTGCTATCATCATCATCATCATCATCCTATAGCAGTCCACTGCTAGACATAGTCCTCTCCAATTGCACGCCATTCAGCTCGGTTCTCGGCAAGTCTCGTCCAGCTGCTACCAGCCACCCTGCGAAGATCATCGCTCCACCTAGCCTGAGGTCGTCCTACTTTACGTCTGCTATGTGCTATACCAGACTATAGTCTATCTCCATTCAGCTGTTCCGGCGAAATTAAAAAAAAATCGAACCTTTCTATTCACTTATTTTCTGTACCGCTAGTCTGCACTGAAAATGCAATATTACTTCCTTAACGTCAGTGTACCGACCTCATTTTTAGGGTTCCGTACCCAAAGACCCGAAGACCCTATTACTAAGACTCCGCTGTCCGTCGGTCTGTCTGTCTGTCTATCCGTCTGTCACCAGGCTGTATCTCATGAACCGTGATAGTTAGACAGTTGAAATTTTCATAGATCATGTTTTTCTGTTGCCGCTTTAACATTAAATACTAAAAAACATAGTAAAATAAATATTTAAAGGGGCTCCCATACAACAAACGTGATTCTTTGCAGTTTTTACAGATAATGGTACGGAACCCTTCGTGCGCGAGTCCGACTCGCACTTGACCGGTTTTTAGATTTTTCATTTTATTTATGTTTTTACAATATTACATTTAGATTATTATTATTTGACATTTGTAATTTGGTAAATTATTTTGACATTGGTAATTGTGTGCTAGCACGTAAGGAATTGTGTGTTAATTGAGTATTCCATTTTAAATGTGTGTCTGTTGTTTCGACACAAATAGTTTTATTATTGTATAATTTGCATGCTCTTAAGTAAAATGTAGCGAACTGACCATCTTTTTATTACATCTTATTGTATTCATACCTAAATTTACGAATAAATTTGATTTGATTTGATTAGAATAATCGCACTGCCTAGCACGATGACTGCATGAAAAAAGAAATCGTTTTCAAACGCCTGCCTATCCGTCATGTCTCCAACATTCACAATGGATTCCAATGAAATAGAGCAATTTTCCGCAAATTTTCCAAACAATTTACCTAGTAATAGTACACAAGAGACGAACACAAGCATAAGCATAACAGTTCCAAACAAAATGTAACTTTCAATTATTCCCAATCATATCAATTTTGGTTTTTAAAATAAATGTACACAAATTTGTATGCTGTTTTTTTTCAACCAGCATTTTCCTCGCTGTAGTTGTGTGGTTCGCTCGCCAGCAAAGTTGTTCTGCGGCTCGTGCCTTTGAAACCCTCGCTACGCTCAGGATTCAATACAAGTGTTCCCGCCAGTAAACAATTTAGCAGCCTTGCATAAAAAATAACTATTTTTTCTTAAGGTAAATAAATACTCGTGGTCGCGACTGTCTGCGTGAGGCTTTTGATAAACTAGTAGTTGAATGGAAACAAATGGGCAAAATAGCCTTTTACTTGAATTTCCTTAATTCATCATCATGAAAATTCATGAGATACTAGACTAATAAATTTTTAACTAAAACATTTTGAAAATTTACAGAAGGCTAGATTATATTATGAAGCACTCATTAAACATAAGTATACCATACACTGTGACTAGGTACATATATCATTGGTTAAACCTGATTATTTTGTATTACATATTATTATACAAATTTTATTTTTGCTAGGACACATGCTTGAATCTGCCTTGTTATAAAAACTGCACTTCACTGTTTAGTATCTCTTATAAACTGGTAACATTGAAGAGTCGCAAAACGACAGTGATAAAGAGGAGCTACCTGCTCGGGGGCTGAATCCGAATTGATTTGATTTTGAGAGTCTAGACAGAGAAGACAAGTAATATTTGAATTTTACTTTAAAAACTAAGTACGAAAGAACTTAATTTGGAATGGAGATCAGAAAACCAACAAGACTTAAAGCGCAGATAACTGACTTGTAATGATTTTAAATTGAGCATCACGTCTAAACGACTAATCACATTTCTTTAAAAAAAATACATATTACTACTCTAAACAATTTTTTTCTTAATTTGTGTGAATATTTTTCCCCACCTATAAAATCAGCGTTTTGTATGGAGAATTTTAAAGAAGTTGCATTTTTCATACTAACGTATTCTTAATTTATTTAACAACTATGAACACTAATGTTTCAAAACTTTTATGCAATAATGTTTAAAAGCTAAGAAAACGTAAGCCACTCAGATTAAGCAACAAAAATAAGTTTTGGCTAAGTTAAAACAAATAGTGGTTTCATTTCTGCTAACAAAAAGTTTTTTTTGTATAAAACTGTAAATAATAAGGTTTTTTTACTATTGGCAGTTGTATATGACGGTCATTATTCGATATAATATCAAGCAATTGATGAATATTTTAATTCATAGAAGTGACGAGTTTCTCTAATTGTGAGAAAAAGACGCCAATTTCATAGATGGGAACCCAATAATATAGTGTAATTAATTTGTAAAACGCGGATAAACAAATGAGTATCACGCTAAAACTATTACGTGTATTTTTATGAAACGTACACTATTTTAAAGATAGTTTATTTATTTATAATTTAGTATATGTGTTTTAGTATAATACTAGTTGTTAATGGTATAATAAATTAATAATGCGTATAATTTCGGACAGCGCTCTTTGATAGGCGAGTCCTATTACTGGGTACGTACGACGCGTTGCGTGAGCTCAGCACAGAACACGCATGCTAACCACTCAAGGCCGTTGGCATATAGGTAACTGCGCCTTAAGCTACCTTGTTACAATTGCTTTGAAATACCGTGACATTTGCGCCCTGTTTGTTTACCTAATCCAAGACAAAACAGACTTCGCTACATTCAAACGGACACCCGGCAAGGGATGTTATTATTTAGTTCAGTACGACACGTGTAGGTACCTACAGACTGTACACTCCCGAGCATATCATTATGTGAGCGTCCAATCAAAAAGATTCCAGTGGGGTTTTGAGTTAAGACTTGATTCGGTATCTAGAACAGTCATTTGATAATAAGGATTAAAACAATGTTTAAAAGCTGGCACATTTTTTGAAATTGAAACCTTGAATTACCTTGATATTTTGAGAAGAAGCATTTTTCACAAATCTTTCTTTCAATTAACTTTTCTCTGGTCATCATACAAAGTCATTTACTTTATGAACTTGTAGATAATTGAGCACTAATTAATATCGTGAAATGTTTTTCACCCAACTTTACAAAACTGGACCCAAAAAGGGTCCAGTTCTCGGCAGCTTGGACGGCCACAAAGTATGTGACTATTGCAAAATTCAACAACAAAGTCTTGGTAGAATTATGGTTTTTAAGTTTGAATATTTATCTATGTCGGGTTAGTTACACCATTATTATTATTATAAATCAAGAACGACTGGACTGATTTTTATGATTCTTGATTTGTTGGATTTGTCTCCGCCACGAATAGCAGAATGACTAAACTAAATCGAACTATGCAAGATATGCGCTACAACTCAAGATGTTTTGGGGGCGCAATGATTCTACTCTCTGGCGATTGCCGCCAAACATTACCAGTCATTCCAAGATCAAGCGCTCTGTGGCGCTATGTGAAGAAACTTCAGCTGACGATAAACATGCAAATTGCATTACTAAACAATCCATCTGCCGAAGATTTCTCTATCTAATTTCTGTCTATCGGTAATGGCCGTGTTCCTGTCGACGAATCGAACAGATTGAATTCGTTGCCGCCGATTTTTTGTAAATTCATCTCAACGAAGGACGAACTCATCAACAAAGTGTTCCCGAAAATTACTAACCAAAAAAATCTCAATTGATTGAGTAAAAGAGCAATTTTGCCGACAAAGAACTAAGATGTGGATAACTTAAACTTTACGATTCTAAATCAAATTTTTGGTCAACTACGTTCCTTCAAATCAATCGACTGTGTAACAAACGAAGACGAAGTCACCAACTATTCAGCTGAATTTTTAAACTCATTGGATTTGCCTGGCTTGCCACCGCACAATTTATAACTAAAGGTTGGCTCGGTAGCCATCATGCTTTTAAATCTGAACCAATAAAAACTATGCAACGGAACACGTTTGTTGGTAAAAAAACTCATGAGCAATATCATTCTCGCGACGATACTCAAAGGAAAGTTCGAAGTTGATAAAATTCCGATGATCCCTTCAAGTTAAAACGAATACAATTTCCGATTCGTCTTGCATTCGCCAGGACGATCAACAAATCACAAGGTCAATCCTTGAGTGTTTGTGGCCTGTATCATAAAAATTAATGCGTCTCTCACAGACAGTGGTACGTAGCATGCTACGTACCACTGTCTGTGAGCATGAGCATGCCCATGAGCATGCTCATGGGTAGGAAAACAATCCACTTTGTTCATTCTCGCACCTGACAACAATATAAAAAATCGTCGCATATCAAAATGTCCTTCAATGAAGGGCATCGACCGCAGTGCATTTCATCAAGCAAATAATTTAACAAAATGTAGTGCTACAATGCTACGCGAATTATTTCGATTCCGCCACGTGAATTACATTCATTTCAATGTAATTATCTTAATTAATATTTAACACTACATTTACTGATTAACGCTCTGGGCGTCGGGGATCGTGGGACAATTTTCGGCCACCGTTGGCGCGGTCCTGCGGACGACGAGTAATCGGTAGCTCGCCGCCCGATCAGAGCCTTTAGACAAAATACATTTCTGTTAACGTTAACGCTAACGCTTCGTGTAAAATGTATGGCAACGACATTTTGTACGAAGCGTTAGACAGAAAACTGTCACGTGACTCACGCCCAGTAATGCTAACGCTAACGCTAACGCTTCGTGCAAAATGTATGGCAAAGACATGGC
Organism: Polia nebulosa; assembly: GCA_951329385.1. Taxonomy (NCBI): domain Eukaryota; kingdom Metazoa; phylum Arthropoda; class Insecta; order Lepidoptera; family Noctuidae; genus Polia; species Polia nebulosa. The sequence goes on along the minus strand of OX589587.1, from coordinate 2,779,251 downwards.
GTGGCACACAGACTGGGCGTGAGTCACGTGACAGTTCTCTATCTAACGCTTCGTGCAAAATGTTTGAGTTTGAGTCCTCTTTGGTTCTGCTTGGCCCTGAATCCTCTAAGCACATTGCTGGAGGACTCGGGGCTGGGCTATCGGTTGAGAAGAGGTGGTCAAGCCATATCTCACCTTCTTTACATGGATGACCTGAAACTCTTTGCCCCCAACAATTTGCGACTGATGGAGTTACTGAAGGTAACTGAAACTTTCAGTAGCGCGATCAGGATGGAATTTGGTGTGGACAAATGTGCAGTCATGCATGTAAAGCGAGGGGAGATTATGGAATCCGAAGGGATCCAACTTTCGGATTTCATACACCTTAGATCCCTCTCCTCGACCGAAACATACAAATATTTGGGTATGTCGGAAGCGTTAGGCATTAATGTTACTGACATGAAACAATCGCTGAAGGAGCGCTTCTTTGGCCGCCTGAAAAAGGTATTGAACAGCCTTTTGTCGGGCGGGAATAAGGTGCGCGCCTTCAACGGTTGGGTCATGCCGGTTTTGATGTACTCTTTCGGCATACTCAAATGGACTCAGACCGAACTCGACGCCCTGGATAGGAGGGTCCGTACACTGCTGACCGCAAACCGGATGCATCACCCACGTTCATCGGTGATGAGACTGTACATCCCGCGGAAGTGTGGAGGTCGAGGCTTTTTAAACGCTAAGACTCTCCACAACCGCGAGGTGTGCAGTCTAAGAGAATATTTTCTAGAAACCGACGTGGGTATGCACCGAGATGTGGTCTCAGTGGACAAGGGACTCACCCCGTTGTCCATGGCAAAAGAGAACTGGCGCAAACCTGTAGTACTCACTACTGATGACCGCAAGGAGATATGGAAAAGCAAGGAGCTTCACGGGCGCTTTTATCGGGCTCTTCATGGGCCTGATGTAGATTTCTTGGCGTCCGTGGCCTGGCTACGTTTCAGCGACCTCTTCGGGGAAACTGAAGGTTTTGTCTGTGCGATTATGGACGAAGTTATCTTGACGAATAACTACCGGAGACATATTATGAAGGATGGGACGGTTGACGTGTGTCGGGCATGCCATCGTCCGGGTGAGTCCATCAGACATATTATCTCTGGTTGTTCTCGTCTTGCTAACAGCGAGTATTTGCACAGGCATAACCAAGTGGCCAGGATTATTCACCAGCAACTTGCTTTGAAATACAAATATGTGCCCGACCCAGTTCTCGAAAATGACCATGTCACGTTGTACTGGGATCGGTCTATCATCACTGACAGGACTATTGTTGCAAATAAGCCTGATATAGTGGTGATAGACCGATAAGCGCGCCGCACAATGATAATCGATGTCACCATCCCACATGACGAGAACCTCGTGAAAGCTGAGAAAGAGAAACAAATGAAATATCTTGATTTAGCACACGAGGTTGTCGATATGTGGAATGTGGACTCGGCTGTCATTGTGCCGATAGTCGTTACCGCCAACGGCCTGATAGCCAAAAGCCTCGACGACCACCTGTCGAAGCTGTCGTTGCACGGTTGGATCAAGGGCCTGATACAGAAGGCAATACTCCTCGATACGGCTCGCATTGTGAGGAGGTTCCTGTCTCTGGAGCCCTAACCACCGGTAGCTTGGACCCTGCTCCCGACACCGGCGGACTACTATTTTTTATAATTTTAAATGTTTTTTTTTTTCTTTTTTATATGATTTGTAAGAAATATTTAAAATTATAATTTATATATGTATAGAAAATTAATAAACGACATAATAATAATATTCCACAACTATCACACAACGCATCTAGCCCCAAGCTAAGCAGAGCTTGTGTTATGGGTACTAGACAACTGATTAACATACTTATATATTTCTAAATACATTTACAACTATCGAGGGATAAAGCTCATGTCACATACTATGAAAGTATGGGAGAAAGTGATAAAGAAAAGATTGCGAGAGGAGAGTGAGATTACCCCGAACCAGTTTGGGTTTATGCCAGGTCGAGGGACAATGGACGCCACCTTCGCTCTCCGTCAATTGTGCGAGAAGTACAGACGTGTGCACAAGAACTTGCACATGGTGTTCATTGATCTTGAGAAAGCGTATGATAGGGTACCTCGGGATGTGTTGTGGTGGGCCTTGAAAGAGAAAGGTTTGCCTGGGAAGTATGTTGAGTTGATTCGTGCTATGTACAGACAATCTAGTACCTACGTCCGGTCGGCTGCTGGCAACACCGATGAGTTCAGTGTGGCTGTAGGGTTGCATCAAGGGTCGGCTTTAAGTCCTTACCTCTTCCTGTTGATTATGGACGCTCTTACGTCGGAAATACAGGAAGAGGCACCCTGGTGCATGCTGTTTGCCGACGACATTGTTCTGGTCGGTGAAGATGTACCTGAGATCCAGAGCAGATTGGAGAAGTGGCAACAGAAGCTGGAGAAAGTTGGCTTGAAAATCAGCAGAACCAAAACTGAATACATGTTCTGCGATTTCGGCGGTCTCTCCAGTTCTGAAGCTGTAGTGCTAGATGGCGCGCTTCTCCCAGTCTGCTCCGATTTTCGGTATCTCGGTTCACTCGTGCAAAGCGATGGCGAAATAGATCGGACTGTTAAGCACAGAATTAACACTGGATGGATGAAATGGCGGCAGGTCACCGGGACTATCTGTGACTCCCGCATGCCCCTAAAACTTAAGGGGAAGATTTATAAAACAATGGTCAGACCTGCTGTCTTGTATGGTTCAGAATGTTGGGCCACAAAAGGGATGAATGAAAAGCAATTGCATGTAGCTGAGATGAGAATGCTAAGAGCGATGTGTGGTGTTACGCGCATGGATAAAATTAGGAATGAGTATATAAGAGGTAGTCTGAAAGTGGCACCGCTGACTGAAAAATTGTGTGGAAATCGGTTGTCGTGGTATGGGCATGTGATGCGGAGGAATGAAGAAAATGTCGTGAGGAAAGTCTTGTGTATGGATGTGGATGGCTATAAGAGTAGGGGAAGGCCAAAGAAAAGATGGTTGGACTGTGTGAAAGAGGATATGGGTAAAAAGGGGGTGACTACAGAGATGACGACTAATAGAGGAGTATGGAAGAAAAAGACATGTTGCGCCGACCCCAAATAAATTGGGATAAGGGCAGGAGAATGATGATATTTCTAAATACATACATATTATAGATAAATTACACCCAGACATAGAACAAATGATCGTGCTCATTACACAAACATTTGTCCTGGGTGGGAATCGAACCCACTAGACCAACAGGCCTGTCAAAAGTGACGTAACAAACCCCTCACTTTGGTTCGGTCAAGCAAAAAATATGTGTCTAACATTTATTGATAACCTAACTTTTTTTCTTACGGTGGTAAGCGATGATGTGGTTGAACATGGAGCACGTTCGCCTAGAAGTGACCTATTCACTCTTGACTTAAAGACTCCCAGGTTGTAGCTAACAGGAAACACAGACTCTGGCAGGGAATTCCACTCCTTAGCTGTATGCACAATGTTTTAAAAATATTTTGTGAGTGTTGGGATGTCCACTATGTACCGGTGGACTTTACTTACGAACCAAATAGAAGTATTTTTGGTGTACGTAAGAAGCATCCTTATTATACGTATGACTGCACATAGACAAAAGACAAACAGGTACCTTTTTCTTTTTAGGGTTCCGAACATCCGAATTTAAAAACGGAACCCTTACAAGATCACTCGTGCGTCTGTCTGTCTGTCCGTCTGCCACAGCCAATTTACTCCTAATCTACTCGACGATTGAGTTGAAATTTGGTACACACATGAATATCTGTGACCTAAAAACGAACGTGGTAACGTAAATAAATGAATTTGGAATATGAGGATCTATTTTTTTTTTGTGTGGTGGGAAATCATCCAATGACATCTCCTGCTCTAGGGCTGAGCGGGAGGGCGTGTCAGACTCTTACTGACTAAAACCCACCTGCCCTGAGTGCCCAGGGGCGAGGTAACTCTGTTTCGAGTTTATCCTCAACCCCTGGGCCGGCATCGGCCATGCGCGCGTGGAACACTACGCGCTGTCGACTCTCGGGCCTGGTGCTGATCGGACGCGGCAGCGGAGTTTCGCCCCGGCGTTTCGCCTCCTCGCGCCACTCATATAGGTGCGCGAGGACCTTTGCCTCCAGATCCCATGGCGTCAGTCCGGCAAGGAGGCTCGCAGCCTCACGGGAGATCGTGCGGTATCCTCGGAAATATGGAGGTGCAAATCCGAAATTTTAAAAACAAAACTAAACTGTAATGTGCTACATATCATATGAAAGGGCTTATAGTAAGGATTTCAAATTTTTTTTTTTTATAAATCCAAAATGTATAATTTTGAAAAATTATCATTCATATCACTCCTTATCTCCAAAACTCCTACGTCCATAATTTGAAAAAGAAACATAGTGTAGTTCTTTACTTACAGTTTACGGGAAAACCTATAAAAAGTACCTATATGTAGTTTAAACCTGAAAAAATATGGTTTAGTCGGAACCCTTTGCGCGCGAGTTCGACTCGCTCTTGACCTGTTTTTTTTTTCATATTAATTAATTAATTTTATTCGAGTATCAAGACTCACAGTGTTAGTAACAATATAACCAAATAGAAATATTATTTTTGTACGTAAAAATCCTCCCCATTATACGTATGACTGCAGCTAGACAAAAGACAAACACGTAAACAGGATGTGATACGTCGTACTAAATGCATGCTGGTGGATTGTTTTGTACATACTCGACAGACTCACGGTCTGTTATTAAATCCCCCGTTCACCGGCGCTTTAATTAATCAATGCCCCTACCTACAATGTGTTAGTGTTGCATTGTATTTTGACGGACATTAATTAAGTAGTGATGGTTTTGTTTGTGATCAACGAGATTATCCATAAAAAATCTGAAAATTTTCAAAAAACCCGACTAAAAACAACTAAAAAGTTCCAAACAAGTCACTTTTCCAGCAGTCTGATGCAGGTTGGTCAGTGGCGTACTTACCCTTAGAGCGGTTGCTCACTATGTCCGATACTTATCCGTGAAAATACAGTCCGGCGTGGTCGTACGCACTACCGATCCGAGTTCGGTCCGAGATTTCTATAGATCTGTATTTTGACGGATAAGTATCGGATAAGTATCGGACGTAGTGCGCAACCGCTCTTAGGCCAAGAGGGCCATGGCCCGGGGCGGCAGACTGCCAGGGGCGACGAATGCTACCTGCTGCGGTTTTTCAAATTGGTTAAGCACTATTATTTCTACTTGTCTTGCCACCCCGTAACTTCTTGTCTATCACAAGAAAATCTTACCTATCCGAATCGGGTAGCTCAAATTCTAAATATTTGGCGCGAAATCTTTGAATACGCCAATTATTTTAGTTTAATTATTGATTTCTTGCCACCAACTGCATCAGACTGCTTTAAAAGTGACTTGTTTGGAACTTTTTAGTGGTTTAAGACTTGCAAGATTAAGGCGAATCAAGTGACGTAAGAATTATCAAATTCAGCCCACGCGTTTGCTCTCTTTAAAGGAAGAAACATACATACATAAGCTGATAAACACATTACCCTTATGGAGGGACAGGCTTGTAAATAGTCGTTTTTCTCTGCAGTTTGAGGACTAGTTAGAATAAAATATCTGGATTGCGTGCTGATTCAAATTACCTATATTTGTCTGTATAATTTTTAAATTGGGAGTAGCGGCAGTGGACGGAGTATGGTGGTGTAACTCTAGCAATACCTGATTCTTCGTTGTCCAGTCTTGAAGGTCTTCACAGGCGGTACAACCTGCTTCTTGTGTACACCGACCACTTCTGTTAGTTCTTGATTCACAAATTACACAGACGCGGTAATATGGGATTATTATTAACTCCCAGTAAATCCCCATTGATTACGGGATAGTACTCAGGCCTCACCACCTCCCTTGCGTCGCGCATTCGGATTAAAAATGTCTGTGACAGACATACGGAACCTTTACAAAGTTAATCTTGCAAGGGTTCTGTTTTCCTTTAAAGATCATAACCCTAAAAACTAATGTTGTCTAGACAATAATTACTTACCCATACACTTTAAATACTATCTAAGCAAAGTATTTATCTACACTACCCAAATCAACTGTACCGAGATGATTCTGGCGCCAAGAATCTTTGTCAAATTTGTCATCGGAACGGAAAGGACTCTACATGGGCAAAAACAACCGACTTCCAAAAAATAAAATACACTAAAAATTAAAAAATAACTTTAATTTCGGAAGTCAGTGTTTGTATTTTATTTCTTCGTTTTTTGACACCGACTTCCGAAATTAAAGCTATTTTTAATTTTTAGTGTATTTTCTTTATTGGAAGTCGGTTGTTTTTTTTGTAAAAAGTTTTTTATTTTGCACTTTTTAGTTGTTATACCCCAGAACTAAAAACCCCAATAACATGGAACGTGGAATTTAAACATTTGGAGAACACCAAAACGTCATCGAGGTATATGTATTTTTCGTTTATGTTCAGTTTCTCAAATAGCGCTGAAGCAATTTCAATAAAATTTATATGGGACGACCTCGTGAGTATATTCTTTCGGATAAAAAAAGAATTTTGAAAATTGGTCCACAACTGACGGAGAAACCGGCGGACACACACAATAAAAAAAAAAAACATGCATACTTACAGTCGAACATAGAACCTCCTCCTTTTTCGAAAGTCGGTTAAAAAATAAATGAACCCGACGGGTCAATAAACTCAAAAAACAAGACATCTATTCTATTTTTTACCCCCGACGCAACAAAGGGGTGCGTGTCTGTCTGTGGCACCGTAGTTCTTAAACGGGTAAACCGATTCGAATGCGTTTTTTTAATTTGAAAATAGGTTTCCTAGCGATGGTTCTTAGACATGTTTTATCAAAATTGGTTCAGCCGTTTCAAGGTCATCAGCTCTTTTGTGTTTTTTAAATGTTCGCTTTTCTTAAGCGTTAGAGGCTTTTTAAAATTTTCAATTTAATTGGTATCTTGTTACTAATGGCAAGCAGAGCCGATGTCGACTATTCTACCAATGTCTAAAGTTAATGGAAAAGCAAGATGATTCGCAACCACACAAAAAAGTGCTTACAAAACTGGACAGTAATTAAGGCGCTATTAGCTACCAACGACCTTGAGTGATTAGCTTGCGTATTCTTTGCTGAGCTCACGTAACGCGTCGTATGTCCACACAGTAATAGGACTCGCCCATCAAGGAGCGCCGTCCGAAATTAGACGCATTATTAATTTATTACACATAAAACAACAAGTATTAAACTAAAACACTGAGACTAAATTATAAATAATTAAATGATCTTTATAATGGTTAAGGTTTCATAAAAATACGCTTTATAGTTTTTGCGTGATTCTCAATTTTTAATCCGCGTTAGACATAACTTTACAAATTAATGACACTATGTTTTGAACACATAATTTAAAATATTCTCAGATCAAATTACGAGGGAAATTGTCAAAAGTAACATATATTTTTTTCAAATAAATGAAACGAGTCGTTTAGATGTGATGTTCAATTAAAAACCATTAAAAGTCGTTTAAGAGTCTATGTTACCTCAAATGGCTTAGCATGATCCTCCGTTATGTCGATAATACTGCAGCATTAATTTTGAAATAAATATATGGCAAGGTTGAGGATCAATGTTAAGTATTATAAACCTCAAAAACACGATTCCATAAAATTTTCTCGATAGAAAAAAAATCCAAAGTTACCTCTAAACCGAAAACAATAAACCGCTAGCATTCAAAAAATGCTTAAAATTAGATCATGAAACTTTGCATACTAACTGAACTTACTATAAAGCAGGTCCTACAAGTTTTTTTATTTTTAAATTACCATTATTTTCACAGTAAAAATAAAATACCTAAACTATCACCTAAACTATGCCGTCTTGAAGCTTGTTCCCTGGCGCCCGACGCCCCCGTTCAGTCTCGCTTCGGCTTTCGAACGGGAGGGCTGTGTCGCTTGCGCTCAGAGCACACATTACGCAACAAGACTACGTAAAATACAAATCTTGTAGTACTTATACTTATAGTGTTGGTGCAATGGGAAATAACCGTAATAAAAATAAGAAACGAAAGGGTTGGCGCAAAGAAACTGGAAAACATGATAAACGTAATGAAGTAAGTATATAGCTACCTATCTACTTACAGTATTAGTGATTACAAACATGTCACGTTTGGTGCAGTGGCAGGTGATTGGCTGCTGCGTTAGGAGTTGCAGGTGTTTCTGCATGTGAAGATTTGTGTTTGTAAACGCACCTTTCAGAATTCAGGCGAAATCCAGGTGTCCACTTTTTTTTTTTGATAAAAAATGTGAAAAATGGTTGTCCAATTATGTAAAAAGTTAAAAAGTTCCCTAAATAGGTTTGTTGTTGTTTTGACAATATACAACAAATAGGTATATATGTAGTACCTAATTGTTTTTTTTTATAATGTTGCCGACTCCAGGATTTCAACTGAATCGGAGACGGTGCGATTACAAACACAAATCTTCACATTCACAAACGCGCAGATCCGACACAACTATCTGTAGGCCATAAAACACTGATCTGTTATTATTATTACTACACATGGCTATATAATTTTGACGGCACGGTTGGCGCAGTGGTTGAGCGTTCGGCTGCTAACCTCCGTGTCGCGGGTTCGATCCCCGCACGGAACAAATATTTGTATGACCTGCAGATAGTTGTTCCGGGTCTGGGTGTCATGTGTATGTGAATTTACATGTTTGTGAACGCACCCACGATACAGGAATATTCCTAGTGTGTGGCAACATTTTTTTAAAAGACAAACAAAAATAAAAATAAAAAATTATCAAGCTATAAATTTCCAGTATAAGCTGATCTCACATTGTATAGGAATTCCGTACAATGAGAGGTCAGCTTGTACTGGAAAATTATCCCTCTACCATCAAATACCAATTCACCAAATTTGTATTTCAATAAAAAATGTAGGGTGGGTAATTGTTATTTGTTATTCATAGGGCAAGTCTGCTTCTATGGACGATTTAGTCTACTTTTGTATATTTTTAGGGTTCCATAGCCAAATCATAAATAAAAATATGTGAGGTCTAGGTAGGTATTTATTTGTCCCGTGTGATTGTTACAGGACCGGACGGACGGAGGTATGACCTCCGAAAACTGTAGAAATAAATTCGGACCAAACAAATCTTCATGTGTTACAAAATATATAATTGTAAGTACCTATCTATCATACGTGTGTGATAATCACGAAATTTGCTGTTCCCCCATGGCACTACCGCTTGGTACTAACGCGTAACGAAATTGGCGAATTCATAATAAAATTTTCATAATGTTGGACTTTTTAGGGTTCCGTATTATTTATTCATGTTGACAAAATTATGCTGCCGGGGTTGCGAGTATATTTGAAAGAGAGTTACCGCGACTCTTGGCACAGGCAACTGAAGGAACAGGGGTGGGTTTTAGTTAGTAAAAGTCTGAGATGCCCTCCCGCTCCGCCCAGAGCGGGAGGTCATTTTTTATATTTTTTTTTATTATAATCGTTTATTAGGAACAGAACAACAAATACAGGCAGATAAAAAAACAATGTACAACGATGGTAGCTGCAAAAGTTTAAAACTTTGGCGCAGCCACCAACGCCCATCACGCCAGTCATTGAATGATAACATAACATACCCCAAAAAAAGTGTTTTATAATGAATGTTGTGTTTTCTTGCAGATCACCTGAGAACATGAGCTGTTCACTGAATATACACAATCATTGAAATCAAGCGTCCTATTGCAGCATTCTAAACATCTTTGGACGAAGCTAAGATATAGATAAGATAGAAGTAAATTTTTGGAGAAAAACTCAAAACGGACTTGTCGTAAATAAAAAACATCCTTGGTATATACAAGTGCAAGGACAATTACATATCATCGGTACAAAATAAAATGTATTTTCGGAATAAGGTCTGGACTCTGGATGCGACAAAAACATAAAAGTCGAAATTATAGAAAGATGACCAATATTTCTGAAATGGAACTAAAATTAGAACATTTTTAAAAAACATGCATGTTACCTGAGCTATGCAATTCCAGACATGTTCTAACTATGTAAATTAGAAATTTAAGCGATTAAAAATAAATGTTATTTAATTTTGACTATTTTTAATTACTTTGAAAAAACTTATGGTATTTATCATACCTACCTACATACCTACCTGCATACTTACCTACTTATCCTACCTATACCTACCTATCTTATATTTATACAAACCTTGTCCTGAGAATCACGAACACAACAAAAAAAGAATTATGCAATTTGGTGAAGTCCTTCGAAAGATATACGCATACCTACATTTCGGCGATTTATTCTTATATAGATGCATAATAACTAAGAAAGTGGTAATACAAGGAGAAAGCTACCTATTATAAGATTTTAAAATGGCACAGCGTAAACTTACTACCAAGCCAATGTACCTACAGAACCCTCAGTGCAATGGTGACTCGCACTTGACTAGTTTTTTGTAGCTCTACTGCTACTAAACCGACTCTAAACCACTGCATAAATTCTACAATTTATGTAGTGGTTTAGAATCGATTTTTCTAACCTATGTAGACCATATGTATGTATACCTAGGTACTTGCATATACCTACAACCTACATAATTACCTACATGCGCAAACGGCTGTCACATAACATACATACACGGCTAAAACTATAAAACGCAAACTTACTACAAAACTAATTGGCGTAACCCACAGCGCAAAGTTGGCTCGCATTTGACTAGTATTTTATAGAAGTAGATAGGTAAAATAAAATAGTGTGCACGGCTAGACATCACCTATACCGTCCAGTATAAGCTGATCTCGCATTTTATAGGCTTTCCGCACACTGAGAGGTCAGCTTATACTGGAAACTGATCGTTTATAGATACATTGAAATTGTATTTGCGATATAATATATAATTTTATATTCATAAAATGACAAGTTAAAATTAAATTAGATTGATAATTTTATTTCTTAGTACTCGTCCGATAATAGTGTAGTTTACTCTAACGAAATCGCTTCGACCTCAAGGCCGCGCGTGTCGCGTCTCTGCGAGCAAAAGTGTGCGAGCGAGATAAAGAGTGCAGTGGCACGCGGGGAAGTGGGGGCGAAATTAAAATTTGAGCTGAGGTGGTATAGGCTCTTAACTACGCCTTTAGGATTTACGAGTTTTGTGGTTAGCTTTGTTTTTCTTTTTTATCCGCGTTAGATATAACTTTACAAATTAATTACACAATGTTATAAAAATATAATTTCTAATATTCTTAGATCAAATTACGACGGAAATAGTCTAGAGTAACATATATTTTTTTCAAAGAAATAAAACTAGTCGTTTAGACGTGATGTTCAATTAGATACCATAAAAAGTCAAGTAAAAATCTTCGATTGATTCAGTTGAACATATTGGGTTAGTACTGGACTGTTTACAAACACAAGGACAATACAATAGGGTATAGTTACCTTAAAAATCTAATAAAATTGATATGTCAGTTAAATTACCAAAAAATATTAGATACGTATTTTAGGGTCCCGTATGCAAAGTTGAGCTCTGAGTTTGTTTCGGTGTTCCTTCTTAGGCCAGGAAACACCGGCCTCATCTAGCTTAAGGCGTATATATCCGCCAAGTGGCGCCCTCATTGAATAAATAATCGTAGCAAAGCGTATGAAGTAAATATTAAAGAATCCAGTGTTGCGTTTACTACAAAGAGGATAAGGTATTTTTATGTTGTTAAAACAGGACTCAAAATGTTTTGTATTCAAAGTGGTAGGCAAAAGTGTCAAAAACGAACGTCTTTGGTACTTTTGCTTGTTACTTTGTAAAAGTGCCTTATACTCTTTGTAACAAACGCAACATAGGATTCTTGAATCTTTATTTTCTATGCTAAGATATAATTTTTTATTCAATGAGGGCGCCACTTATGAGGAGGTAGGCCCTTAGCTGACAAAAACATTGTCGTGTAAAAGCGTTCCTTGTAACCAATTTACTGAATAAACATCATCATCATGAAGGGTCCAAACGGATCCCTATTGCTGTAACTCAAGTGTCTGTCTGCCCGTCATCTGTCACAAAATTTTGTTGCGATAATTTTTTTAATTTCCCATTAAACTATGAACTTGAAATTTGGTGATAATGTTTATTATTACGAATACTTTACTAACAAATACAAATATATTGATTAATCAGACTTTTTCTTTGAAATACCTTTATTTGGTACGGAACAGCCAGTTGCTCTTTGCCAGTTTTTCTTTTGTCGCGTAGGTAGGCCAAGTGCGAGTCGGACTCACGTATCATGGATTTCGTACCATCGCACAAGACGTACTTGTTTCCATTATTTCGTACCATCGCACAAGACGTACTTGTTTCCATTATTTCGTACCATCGCACAAGACGTACTTGTTTCCATTATTTCGTACCATCGCACAAGACGTACTTGTTGCCATTATTTCGTACCATCGCACAAGACGTACTTGTTGCCATTATTTCGTACCATCGCACAAGACGTACTTGTTGCCATTATTTCGTACCATCGCACAAGACGTACTTGTTGCCATTATTTCGTACCATCGCACAAGACGTACGTGTTGCCATTATTTCATACCATCGCACAAGACGTACTTGTTTCCATTATTTCGTACCATCGCACAAGACGTACTTGTTTCCATTATTTCGTACCATCGCACAAGACGTACTTGTTTCCATTATTTCGTACCATCGCACAAGACGTACTTGTTTCCATTATTTCGTACCATCGCACAAGACGTACTTGTTTCCATTATTTCGTACCATCGCACAAGACGTACTTGTTGCCATTATTTCGTACCATCGCACAAGACGTACTTGTTGCCATTATTTCGTACCATCGCACAAGACGTACTTGTTGCCATTATTTCGTACCATCGCACAAGACGTACTTGTTGCCATTATTTCGTACCATCGCACAAGACGTACTTGTTGCCATTATTAAAATCGAGCAAAAAAAACGCTCTAGTAGATGAGACCCCTTTAATTTTCAATTTATTTTTAAGCTATTGCATAGCTTTTATCGCGAGCCTTGAGCGTGGAGACCGAATCCAGAAATTCCGTAACGAAAAACAACCTAACACCCCTCACTCCGACCGGCACAGCGGTGATACTTTTTAGTTTTGCCATCTATCGATGAATAGTGATGATGATGACGATGACGATGACGATGACGATGACGGTGACGATGATGATGATGATGATGATGATATTTATCTTGTCACGCCAAAGAAGTGTAACTTCTTACGTGCGTGTAAAAAGTGTAACTTGAATTAATATCAAAGAAAAAAAACAAAGGAAATAAATACTGCATAAATAAAATAAATAAATAATTATAATTGCATAAGTTGATAAAAAATGCAATGCAATAGCTTTACCGCGGCAGTCTCCGAGTGCCACACGTCTTTTATTATTATTTGTTGAAATAGCGGCAACAGAAGCCGCTATTTCAACAAATAATAAAAATATAAATACACATTCTGTAAAAAATTTCAACTGTCTACCTATTACTGATCATGAGATACAGCCCGCTGACAGACAGACGGAGGGACGGGTGGACGGGTGGATGGACGGACAGCGGAGGCTTAGTAATACGGTCCCTTGGCTTGCTTGGCTACGGAACCCTAAAATACAAACGATGCAGTGCGTTGAAATTTTGAGTGACGACGAAAATTCACGCCGTGATTCGTGAATTATTATTTTTGTACTTACACAGGAAACATCCCTGTTATATAAAACAAGTCACAAGAAACATTAAAAACAGTCACAAAACACAACACGTGCTTACCAAGAAACCCGTGGGCCGTGGCGAGAGTCTAAAATGTTACGTAAGTAACAAGTCACGCTCCATAAAAGTTGATAACAAAACGTCAAGCCGTTGCCAACAGGCGGATGTAATATGACAGTCTCCATTGCATAAAGGTGCCAATTTCCTGCAAGTTTACCTTTACAGGATCTAAAAGAAAATATGTATTGAAAATCCAATAGCAATTTTCTCGTTTGAGGACTGAAACTGAGGCGAAAAGCCGGCCAAGAGCGAGTTGAACTTGCACACATAGGGTTCCGAACAAATCACACTTTTTTCATGTATTTTTTTTTACTATTTCCTTCTTAAGGCGAGTTATTACCTCAATAGTAAAAAAAAAATGGTTTCTCTGATATTCGAGTATGACGTAATACAATGAAAATATCCTTTGCAAAAAACACAGTGGATAGAGAACGGTTTAAAGAAAAATTTTAACCGAATAGAATAGTAAAAATTTTTAATAGTTTGATATTCCCAATAAAAAATTTGGAAAATGCTCCATAATAAAAATAAACTTCGGCGTCGAACATCTCTATATTTTCAGCTATAACAACATTTTTTTTTTTTAAGAATTGAATACAATAAGCATTTTATTAAAACTTTGACCGAACAATTATTTAACTTATTGTGTATATTCTGGATAATCTCAAGAAAACCCGTAAAATAAATGCCTATTCGCATCGTCAACACAACTATTATGTTCAATTCTCAACCTTATTTGAAGCTATCTCAAATCGTAGTCAGTCCGCGCCTTAATTGGTTTTCCTTTGATATTAGTGATGTCCACTAAGAAACCGGTGAGGTTAGTGTGATTACTATATCACCATCTAGTGATAGGTAAAGAACTATCTACGTATTTTTTTTTTAATTTTAGGACCATTGGTTTCTGAGATAAAGGGGGGTGGATCCTATAAGGGTTCCGTTTTTCAATCGGACTTTCGGAACCCTAAAAATGAGAAAACAGACTACACGAAACAACCGACTTCTAAAAATTGCAATAAATTTAATTTCGGAAGTCGGTGTTTGTATTTTTTTGTTTCTTTGTTATTTGACACCGACTTCCGAAATTAAATTTATTTTGCAATCTTTAGAAGTCGGTTGTACTTTTTGTAAAAAAGTTTTTTATTTTTCACTTTTTAGTTGTTATTATACCCCAGAAGTAAAACTAAATATTAAAGTTAAGCCCGAATGGATAACCATGACCACCTCTGAAGTACGACCTACAAAACAAAAAAAGAATCATCAAAATCTATTCACAAATGGCGGAGATATCGCGTAACAAACACACAAAAAAAAAAACTTACAGACGATTTGAGAACCTCCTCTTTTTTTAAATCGTATAAAAACTAGCTTGTGCCAGCAGCTTCGCCCGCGTGGTATTAATACTTCCCCCATTCTAAATTATAGCCTATGTGTTATTCTGATGTAAGAAATATTACTAGAAAGTTTCATCAAAATCCGTGCAGTAGTTTTTGCGTGAAAGAGTAACAAACATACATGCAAACTTTCATATTTATTACATTAGTTGCAGTGAAGAAATGCTTCGAGTCATCATCATCTGCCTAGCCTTTTCCCAACTATCTTGGGGTCGGCTTCCAGTCTAACCGGATGCAGCTGAATACCAGTATTTTACATGGAGCGACTGCCTATCTGACCTCCACAACCCAATAACTGGGTAATAAAATACCCCTTAGTAAGACTGGTTGTCAGACTTTCGGGCTTCTGACGACCTGTAACGACTGTCAAAGGTCCACGATTGACAGCCGGGACCAACGGCTTAACGTGCTTTCCGAGGTACGGAGGAGTCTCGTTATGTAAAGATGGTCACCCATCCATGGACCAACCCCGGCAAGCGTAGCTTAACTTGATGGATCGACCCGTGCGGCTGTTATTACTTTAGCCACGAGCTCCTAGCTTCAACTCTACAAGTCTAGATTGTTTATACTTTCCTTTTGTCCTGTCTGTAGCAGACTGGTACACCTCTGAGTGTTTCTGAAGGCTTCTTTGCATCGCTAGAGGGCTGTAATTAGATATTCTAGACTCGCTTAACGGTACCGGGAAATGGGAAAATATAGTCTGTTTTGTTTACACTGTTCCTAGCTTTATGTTTATCTAGATAGCAGTTGGAGTAGTTCCGAGGATACCCGGACGGCTTGCAGTTTGTTTTATGTTGTTATGTTGAACAAGTTGAAGCATTTTTGAAGAGCACTTTTCGTTTTAGGGTTTCGTAGGACAAGAAGCTCTTATACTTTCGGTCTGCCTGTATGTCCGTCCGAGGCATAGCTAAGAGATTGTTAGTACTAGAAAGCTGCAATTTTGCATGCATACGATTACGATATAATAAAATCTTGAAAAAGATTTTTTTAATGGTAGCTCCCGTACATGTAAGGTGGGAATGTTTTTTTATTCTCGCCTATCCTATTGTGTGGTGTCATTGGATAGGCTTTCAGAATAATTGCGGGGTTAGAAAGACTATTTTTCGATTCAGTAATGATTTTGCGAAATATTTAAATAGTGAATTTTTTTGTTCGTGTCGAGCGTCCCGCCCCATAAAAGCTAAATTATTAAAATACTTAACTATTGTATTATAAATATGACCACACCTTTCTGTTACACCCTGTATAAAGTGTGTAACGGAAGGGTGTGGTCATATTTTCAGAATCGGTTCTGCACATGGAAATGAACAACTTTCTCTAAGAAAAAGGTAAAATTTCCAAAAATAAAAATTGGTCTTTTCATACAACGTTATCATCAGCTGATCAATATTTGTATGGGAAGTATAAAAAAAATTGAGAATTTTCTCAGGTTTTTCTTGAATAAATTAATTCGTATCGACGCGACGGGCAGATGCAGTAATTCTTGAAATATGATCACACCTTTCCGTTATAGCCTGTATAATGAATTTTAAAGGAAAACTATCATGGCTAAGATAGCTCTGTTAGTTTTAGAGTAATATTCGCATAGTTTATAAAATGTACCAACTTAGAAATTTTGAAAAAAAACAAGGTTTGATTTGATTTAGAAAAGCGAACGGCAAACTTATAGCGGAATTTCATACCGCTGATAAAATTTCGTGTTTTAGGATATTTTTTGTTTCAATTGGTAGCTAATATGAAAGACAAGCCCTTTTTAAATTCTTAGATTTTCAGAACTTGGGACGTAAAAATTATAACCAGTTTTATTTTTTAAGGTTATGTACAACTTAAAACCCCAATAACATGGAACGTGGAATTTAAACATACTCGTAATTTTTTTTTTTTTTTTATTTTTTTTTTATTTAGTAATTGGAGGAAACCAATACGTCATCTAGGTATACATATTTTACGTTTTTGTTTAGTTTTTCAAAAACCGCTGAAGCAATTTCTATAAAATTTGTATTGGTCCCATATCCCTCGGGTGTATATTCTTTCGGATAAAAAAAGAACTTTGAAAATCGGTCCACAACTGACAGAGAAATCGCTACATACATAAAAATAAAAAAAACGTACATCATACAGTCGAGCATAGAATCTCCTCCTTTCTCGAAGTCGGTTAAAAAAGGGAGTTATTGATAGCGTGACGGCTGACAGGACAGAATGGAAGAAAAAAACGTGTTGCGCCGACCCCAAGTAACATGGAATAAGGGCGATTTCCCAAAAAAAAAAAGGAAGATGATGATGATGTACTAGTGTACCAATGTAGATTGTTACATATAAACATTGTTTTGGTGATAAAATAAATGTTCTAGTTTGCTTAACTTTGTAGTGTTTTACATACCATTAATTAGGTAGATTGAGATGAGGATCGTACCTACCCACTCAGTGGGGTGCATTAGGAGATACCGGTACATTATTAGTAGGTACATTTATTTTATTGTACTTATAATTTATTTATTACTTCATCTAAGAAGGGGAACTGAAAGACAGATTTTCTGTCAATAAATAATTGCCATAATTATGAACGAAAAAAAATATTGAAGACGAAAATCATTAATATCATTAAATCTTTAGCTAATAGGATTTTATGTTACAATTATGCATTCTTGTATAATAAATATGGTGTTTAATTATATTTAAAAATATATCTATTTCCAAATAATTAATTATCATTTCGATATTTGTGTTTTTTACATAGGGCAACTTCCAAAACCATAACTGCGTTTTATTAACGATTACATTACGTTTATTTATAAAATATTTTTGTTGATATTATTAATAAATCCAAAGTTCTAAAAATAGTACACTTACATAAATATAAATGGCTTAATAAGTGATACAAATTCTATAACAGATCACCAAAAAAAGCATGCTGTACAGACCTACAAAATATTCCGATCACCTTTCACAAAACACAAAATCCTTAGAAAAACAATACTTCGGAGAAGTTAAATATTTAATACAGGTAAAATGAAAAATTAATACTTTTTTTCATTTTTTATATCAGGTTATTTTATTAAAAGTAATAACAGCCGCACAGGTCGATCCATCAGGTTAAGCTACGCTTGCCGGGGTTGGTCCATCTTTACATACCGAGACTAATACGTGTCTCGGAAAGCTCATTAAGCCGTTGGTCCCGGCTGTCAATCGTGGATACGGGTCGTCAGAAGCCTGAAAGTCTGACATCCAGTCTTACCAATGGGTATCGTATTACGCAGTAACTGGGTTGTGGAGGTCAGATAGGCAGTCGCTCCATATAAAATACTGGTATTCAGCTGCATTCGGTAAGATTGGAAGCCGACCCCAAGATAGTTGGGAAACGGCTAGGTAGATTGGTTTATAGTTTATTTTATTATTTAGTGATTACGAACACATATACAAAGATGAAGTGTTGTATAAAGACATGAATCATGACATGATTAATTATTGTTCGTTTAACCGTGAACTCAATTATGCTCAAAACATAAAAATCCCTTCTAAGTCAGCATGTTATAACGGGCGACTACTGAGCCCTACACTGTACGTGGCCCAACACGCACTTGGCTGTTTTTTTTTTTAATTTTTAGGGTTCCGTACCTCAAAAGGAAAACATATAACCCTTATAGGATCAATTTGTTGTCCGCCCGTCTGTCAAGACCCTTTAACGTAAAAAAAAGATACGGCCTTTTATGCCGCAAAAAACGTATACATATATCGACACTTTCAAGGGAATCAAAATTTATAGGGTACTTCCCGCTGTCCTACAATCATAAAATTTGGCAAAACGCAAGGTTTTATAAAACAAGTTCTTTAAGAAAGAAGTCTAACTACCGTAATTTTTTAATTACATCAAAAAAATAGGTTTAAACAGATTTCAAATTATTTTAACCACGTCTCATCATCAGCCTTTTATTGTCCCCACTGCTGGGGCACAGGCCTCCTCTCTGTGAGAGGGTGTGGGCCATAATCCACCACGCGGGCCCAATGCGGATTGGTGGATGTCACATGTCTTCGAATTTTTGGTTCTAGAACATGCCGGTTTCCTCACGATGTTTTCCTTCACCGTTATGAGAGCAATGGTGATGAAATAACTTACACAAAGTAAAGCGCCTGTCTGGGTTTGAACTCACGACCTACAACTTGTAAGTCGCGGCCGATACCACTGGGCCACCACTGCTCCGCCACCAATCTACATGAAAATCAACCACGTCTAGTTACTGAAAAACCAAAAACAAAAAATCTGGCAAAAATTTGTGTAACTCAATTTCACGAACTAGTTAGATACCCGCAAGCTTGTACGGAACACTCGGTTTGCGAGTCCGACTCGCCATTAACATTTGCACGACAACATATTTTTTGCAGTGAATAAAGCTTCAATGTGGAGCCATATTCCCAGCGATACTGTTAATTTCACGAGACTAGTTAAGTACAGAACTACGGCAACGGGTTTCATAAAATTAATTACATTATGCATGCCACTAACTTCGCAATGTAAATTTTCGCTCTAAAGCCAGTAATCAGAACGATAAAAAGACTTTTTTACAAAAAATAGAACCGCCTTTCATAAACAATACAAAAAGAATCTAAAATAACATTAATTTCGGAAATCAAAAAGATTTTTTTGGGAGTTATATGTTTGAGCCGTTTGGGGTTGAAACACTAGGGCCACGGGGTCCGAGTGCTCATCGAGTTTTCCACGACATCAGCAAACATTTAGTCGACTCTTCACGTGACCAGAGGGCTGGCCCTTTTTTCGGCCAAAGAATCAGCATTGCCATTCAGCGAATGCTGCCAGCGTTCTGGGCACTTTTCCCATTGACAGCTGTACTCCTACCGGATCTGTTATGCCGCTTGTACATATTTTATTTATTAAGTTATTTATTAGTTTAGTATAATATGTACCTAAATTGTTATCAAATAATAAAACGTTATATACTCGTACAACACTAGGAATCAATAAACGAACAACTAAAAGATTTTTATTTTTCTCTTGTTAGTTGTGGTTTTCCATGAAATTGTGTTAACAATAGAAAGACATACGATACGATACTCAGCAATGTACGTAGGTATCTAATAACATTCCTTGTTCACTCACTGGAGTCTACAAAGGCTCTAGATAGAAACTTGGTATTGTGCAAAGAGTTTCCTTTAGAACGACGTAAACACTACAGATGGAGAGAGAACTAGATATCGAAAACATTTTTTTTTTAAGTTATACTTCTTTAGGCGCGTTATGAAAAAATGATGAGAGTGAAATTTTAAGATGTGCGAGCATCACTGTCACACAAAATTCACTGGTTGAAATTAGCTAGAACCGACACCCTGGAGCTAGCTATGATCTGTGGTTCATGAAGAATAATTGTTTTCCTTTTGTAAATTTTGTGACAGTTTGGTTTTTTAGCTTGTTACGCCAAAGACACACTTTTTTTTTGGAATTACTTCATTTTATTCCGATTGGAAATTCTATCGAGCACGCGGTTTTTCTCGTAATAAAACATTAGTATCTAACCTACCTTCGTACTACCTATCTAATGGGGTGACAACAATGGTGTCACGCAGGGGTGCCGAGTGACGGCTCGTTCCACCACAGCGTCCGATCGGGGCCATATTGATACACCCTGAAAATAAGGGCCACGGTTTTATTTTTATAACCACGGGGTGTTTTCTTTTTCCTGATTTTAATAACAACGGAGTGCGTCATAGGGTTTAGGAGTGTTTATTGCTGGTGACACGTGTTGTCGCCTCTAATCGGGGTTAGCATCGTACGGCCTTGAAGTGACAAACTGATTCTTGATAGGTTTATCAAGCTCTGGGGATAGAGTGCTTAGTCTTAATGGGTGTTAGGTACTTGGTGTGTGTGTTGGGTAGGAACTGGATTGTGTGCAGTTGACTCTGGCTCTTATGAAAACCGGGTGCTCTATGCACATTTGATTCACGAATTCCAAAAAATAAAAAAAACTCTTTTACAAAAAATACAACCGACTTCTAAAACTTTAATTTCGGAAGTCGGTGTTTGTATTTTGTTTCTTCGTTATTCAGATAACGAAGAAACAAAATACAAAAGCTAAAAGTTATTTTGCAATTTTTAGAAGTCGGTTGTATTTTTTTTTACTTTTTAGTTATTGTACCTCAGAACTAAAACCAAATAATAAAGTTATGCCCTAATGGATAACCCCATGGAATTTGAGCATAATTGGAGACAATCTAAACGTCACCTGTGTATACATATTTTTTTGTTTATGTTGAATTTTTCAAAAAGTGCTGAATCAATTTCGATAAAATTTATATGAGACCACCGCTGAAGTATGGCCTACCAAACAAAAAATAATCATCAAAATCTATTCACTAGAGGCGGAGAAATCGCGTAACAAACATACAAAAAAAAATAATGCAGACGAATTGAGAACCTCCTTCTTTTGGAAATCTGTTAAAAATGCACATTGAACAACGACCGTAGTCAAAGATTTGGCGTCCGGGCCAATGGAAAAATATAAACCATAAATAATAAATTAATAATTAAAAATCATATTTTTACTTTTAAGCTTTTATACCGACTATCACAATTAAACGTGTACCGTGTGGTTGAGCATTGAAGTGTCCAATAAAGCGCTATTAACTGCAAACGACCTTGAGTGGTTAGCTTGAGCGTTGTACGTCCACCCAGTAATAGGACTCGCCAATCAAGGAGCGCTGTCCGAAATTAGACGCGTTATTAATTTATTATACATAAAACAACAGGTATTATACTAAAACACGTATACTAAAATATAAATAATTAAATGACCTTTAAAATGGTTCAGGTTTCATAAAAATGCGCTTAGTAGTTTTTGCATAATTCTCAATTACAAATTAATTACACTATGTTATAAAAATATAATTTCAAATATTCACATATAAAATTATGAAAAAAAATCTCTAGAGTAACATATATTTTTTTCAAAGAAGTAAGAGTAGTCGTTTAGACGTGATCTTCAATTAAAAATTATTAAGAGTCGTATAACTGCGCCTTAACTGGAGCTAATCCTGGATGTCGATTCCACCACATAAAAAATTAACTCCGTAAAATAAGAGGAAGTAGTTCTAATTTCAGCTAGCAAGATTTTACCCCAACATACAAAATTTGCAAGCTTGTAGCGAGCTCAATAAATAAATCATCTCTGATAACCAGAGGTCGGAATTAGGTAGAGTTATTTAAGTACTTGCATCGAAATGTTGATATTAATATGGATCTTCCCGGGATTTCTAATGGACAGTCCCGTTACAAGCTAAGTAAAATTTTGTAATAAAAAGGAAATCTTTTTTCTGTGACAATTAATGATATGACGATGTATTGAAAAAAAAACTAGAGCGCAGCGAGCTCAATAAATAAATAATTTCTGATAACCAGAGGTCGGAATTAAGTAGAGTTATAATATCGTACTTGCATCAAAATGTTGATATTAATATGGATCTTCCCGGGATTTCTAATGGACAGTCCCGTGTGGCCAACAATATTACAAATAAATAATATCATTTCTGCTATTGTTTTCTTTTGTTCTCACAAGCATGTTGTGTGAACTACAAATGTAGCAACATCGCGCGTGAGGGCATTGAAATTTTTCAACTTAGGACATCCGATGTCGTTGATGTAAATTTGGCAACGACGCACGCGCGTCGTGTGGCTTCTTTTTAAATAAATCACGGGATTTTTCTGGTCTTTAAAATTAATCTCGGGATTTGAGGTATATCCACTTTATTCTTTCGCTGTATGAAATCAGTCATAAATAACCCTACCTAATTCCGACCTCTGCTGATAAGTTACGTGGTTGACTTATGCAGAAAAGCCAAATTAATAGAATTAAGTACGCAAGAGCGAGCGAACCGAGAGAAGAAACCTAGCACTAGCTACGCCTCAAGTAGGTCACATTTTATTCACATTGTTCATTCAGATACAGAAGTTTCTTTTGAGTTATGCGTAAAAAATAATTAATTAACAAGCATGCAATTCAAGCGAAGGGAAATCGGAAATGTTAACATCTTGCCAAGATTAATTGTCCTTGGCAAGATGTTATGTAGTCCACGGGCAGCTCGTGGCTAAAGTAATAACAGCCGCACGGGTCGATCCATTAGGTTAAGCTACGCTTGCCGAGGTTGGTCCGTGGATGGGTGACCATCTTTATATACCGAGTCTCCTCCGTGCCTCGGAAAGCATGTTAAACCGTTGGTCCGGGACCACTGTCAATGGTGGATCTTTGAGAGTCGTTACGGGTCGTCAGAAGCCCGGAAGCCTGACAACCAGTCTTACCAAGGGGTATCGTATTACCTAGTTACTGGGTTGTGGAGATCAGATAGGCAATCGCTCCATGTAAAATACTGGTATTCAGCTGCATCCGGTTAGACTGGAAGCCGACCCCAAGATAGTTGGGAAAAGGCTAGGCAGAACACAAGATTAATTTTCCTTTTTAACCGACTTCAAAAAAGGAGGTTCATTATCCGACCCGTATGTATGTATGCTTGTTTGTCCGCGATTTTCTCGAAAACTACTGATCCGATTTGGATGAGGTTTGCATTACAAACAGAAATATCGCCCTCATCTGGCTAAAACTGACAAAAAAAGTTGACTTGTAAAAGTGTTGTTAAAACCTACTTACAATAAAAAAAAAAATTACAAAAAAAAAAACAACCGACTTCCAAAAAAGAAAATCCATCAAAAATTAAAAAATAACTTTAATTTCGGAAGTCGGTATTGTATATTAATTCTTCGTAATTTGACACCGACTTCCGAAATTAAAGTTATTGTTAAATTATTTGTGTTTTTTCTTTGCAATTCGGTTGTATTTTTTGTAAAAAAACGTTTTTATTTTTCACTTTTTTGTTGTTATACCCTAGAACTAAATATTGAATTACGTGCGAATTGATAACCCCAATAACATGGAACATGGCTTTTGAACATACTTGTAATTGGAGGAAACCAAAACGTCATCTATGCATATACATATTTTTTTTTGTTAATTATTTCAAAAAGCGCTGAAGTTATTTCGATAAAGTTTATATGGGACCACCTCTGCAGAATACTCTTTGGGATAAAAAATCAGTTTGAAAATCGGTCCATAACTGACAGCGAAATCGGCGGACATACATAAATAAAAAATAAAAAAGACATACAGCCGAACATAGAACCTCCTTCATTTTGCGAAATTGTTAATAAAGCAGTAGCTATCTTTGTAATTAGATTTTATGTTCGTGTTCCAAAAGGTCAAAGTTTGCAAGATAGAATAGAAATAGCTAAGCTGTGAAGGTAGACTTTAATTGCCGACTAGTAAATTATTTATTGCTTCTGTTATCCGACTGCGCGACGCAAGGGAGGGTAATGTGCTTATCAGCCTATGTATGTATGTTTGTCCCTTTGTGGCGCTTTAGTAATTAAACGCGTTTTTTTTTTGTGGGGTGGGAAATCATCCAATGACATCTTCCGCTCTGGGTGGAGCTGGTCGTGTCAGACTCTTACTGACTAAAACCCAACCCTGTTCCTTCCCTGCCTGAGTGCCCAGGAGAGCGGCAACGCTGTTACGAATTTATCCGCTATACCCCTAGGCATGCAGGCACCGGCAATGATGGGCCGCGTCAGTGGTAGCTGACAAACATCTCTTTGAGGCGCGCGTGGAACACTACGCGCCGTCGAGTCACGGGCCTGGTGCTGATCGAATGGCGAGCAACCCATTACTCACGGCCGCAGGCCCGGGTCTACTTCATCTCGCGACGTCCTACGTCGCGGCGGTAGCGGCCGGGGGCGTGAGGGCCACTCCGTACTACTTGAGTCTCCCTCACTCATCCCGCCTCCGCCTTCGCGAGCATTACTGCTTCGCAGAAGGAGGAGACTGCTTCCCATTCCCTCTCACACCGTACCATGGCCTGAACCAGGGCCGAGCGCGAGAGGTCGCTACTGCCTATCGCATCCACGAGGACACGGCGGTGCTCCGTCCAAACGGGGCAGACCTCCACCGTATGCTCCACCGTGTCCTCTGGGCGAGAACCAAACGCGTAGGCCAGTTTTGATAATTCTTACGTCAATTGATTTGTATTAATCTTGAGAGTGCTACTAAAGACATGACAGTAACCAAAATATAGTACCACGTGGCCACGAACTATATTAAGTAGGGAATCAAATTAAAGGATTCGAGGATTCGATTCCAAAAATATAACTCACTGAAATATAGGAAATAACAAAATAAAATAATTTCAATAAACCCGGCTGTAAAAATCAACTAAAAAGTTCCAAACAAGTCACCTTTCAAGCAGTCTGATGCAGTTGGTGGCATGAAATCAATGATTGAACTAAAATGACTGCCACCAACTGCATCAGATTGCTTGAAAAGTGACTTGTTTGGAACTTTTTACTTGTTTTTCCTGTCGGGTTTTTTTTTGAAGTTATACTTCTTACGAAGATATAATTTTTACGATGCACGCGCACACCGTCACAAAAAACCGACACCCTAAAGTTAACTAGAACCGACACCATGAAGTTAGCTAGGTATAGTCTTGTGGTTCATGAAGAATGATTGTTTTCCTTTTGTAAACTTTGTGACAGTTTGGTTTTTTATCTTGTTACGCCAAAGTATAATTTCTTACGTGTGTACATACTCGTAAGTACCTACACACACTTTTTTTAAATTCTAGATTTTTTATTCACTTAGCACCTGTGAGTTCATAAAAAATCGTAAAACTAGTATCCGTCGGCGGCTTCGCCCGCCTAATATTTGAAAATTATACTTTGAAAACATTCTCCCGGGATGAACAGTATCGTATGTACTATTCTAGGACATGGTCACGCTTTTTTTTGTGTTCCCAGTTCCCAGATATCACCTAAAGCGCGGTCTCTCTCGGACTGCATAGAAAATAAAGTGATGCGCTACGACAAATGCTCGCAATTTATTGCAAATGCTTCTTATAAGCATTTTATCGATTTACTTAGGATTTACTAATAAATATATAAAAAATAATCCATCACTGGATGCAGTTTAGCATTTGACATTTTATGATTTATTTTTATTATGATTATAATTGTTAATGAAGAGATATATTGTTTTGAAAGATATTTAAGAGGTTTGTTAGAAGATTTTTTTGATGCATTAAAGTATGTTAAATTATGTTTTCAGTTCCATCACTTTATGCAAATAGGATTTGAAAATATCATATTTTTTTTATTTGTCAAAAATATTTACGGCGAGATATAGCTTTAAAAAAATACCTTTTTGACCGTTTTTTGGAATCTCCGCCTTAAGACTTGAAGAGATGACAAACTGACAGAAAGACAGACAGTTACTTTTGCATGCATGACATAGACGCGGTCACTCTCGGACAAGAAAGAAAAGAAAGAGATGCACGACGATACTACTCGTATGTTTGTAATTTATTACAAAGTTAAAAAAAAAAATCTTCGAAAAAAAATTTGTGACAGACGACGGATATACAGACATACAGACGCACAGACGGACACGTGAGTGACAACAATAGGGCTCCGTTTGAACCCTTCGGGTACCTACGGAACCCTAAAAATGACCCAGTTTCTGGAACATAGATGATCGATAAATTAGACTTCTATGATGGGTTAAACGAAACAACAGAAATGCGAATTACGATTAATTTGTGTCAATAATGTCATTCCACGCGGGGCTAATTGAGTCTTTGAAGTATCAATTCACTGGGAATTGTTATCAAAAGCCGTGAACTATGAATACCCTCCGACATTACCGATTCATTCGTGTTACTATGTAATAGCTAAACGCATTTTGTGCCTTCACGAATAAGCAAAACTGATATTTTTACCTGTACCAACCTCGTAAGTGATTCCCCGTCAAGCCCCTCATTAGCAGACACAATTAAAAACCTATTGTCGCGTCTCCTTCAGGAGACGCGGGGAGCCTGACGGATTAAAACCATTAGTAGCATATTAAACCTGAGACATACTTAAACTGCCGAAATCGGCCACGCTTCGTAGCTTTTTAAAAATATATATGAGTTTTCTCACACGAGCTACAGTTGAAGCAATATGTTGCTTCCATTTCAGGTTGCTATCAAGAGTGACTCCAAGATATTTGATACTAGAAGTATTTTCCAATTGTTGACCGCCACAGTTTGCGTGTAAGTTGGGCAGGTGTGCGCAAGAATTTCAATCGGTATTGGGGGTTGACTTGACTTCATGGTACAGAATGTGATAAATTTGGTCTTATTGATATTTAGAGTGAGAAGATTTGTGGTCAGCCACCTCATTACGGTGCTCAAGGCAAAATCCGAGTTGAGGCGATTTTCAGTCCAGTCCCGGCCATGAACAGTTAGAGCTGTGTCATCGGCATAAGCTATAATTATGCAGTTGGGTAAAGATAACTGACACAACTTATTCGCGTATATGAGAAAAGGTGGGGATCCCAGAACACTGCCCTGGGGTGACGCGGTCACTCTCGGACTGCATAGAAAAGAAAGAGATGCTCTAGGACAAATGCTCGCAATTTATTACAAAATATGAAGTATTTTATCGATATACTTAGGATTTACTAATAAATTTATGAAAAATAATCCATCACTGGATGCAGTTTAGCATTTGAAATTGTATGGTATTAATTATTTAATAAACTGCTTTTAAAGATAATTAAGAGGTATGTTAGAAGGTTTTTAGATGCATTAAAGTATGATTTGAGTTCCATCACTGTATGCAAATAGTACTTGAAAATATCATACTATTTCTATTTATCTAAATTATTTAGAAAGAAAAATTATTTATTTTGCACAGATTACAA
Source organism: Polia nebulosa (assembly GCA_951329385.1). Lineage (NCBI taxonomy): Eukaryota > Metazoa > Arthropoda > Insecta > Lepidoptera > Noctuidae > Polia > Polia nebulosa. The sequence goes on along the minus strand of OX589587.1, from coordinate 2,751,226 downwards.
AACGCACATTAATTTTCAAAAGCCTAGTATCCAAGCTAAAATAAAATAAAACTAAACTAATTAACTAATGCCTAGTGATATCGTTTCAGTAGTGCTATTCTGTAAAATCTCACCGTGATAACTTAAGTGAATTGAACGTGAAGTGGGCTGTCAATCCATACAATCAAGGCGGAATGACAGTTCACTTCACGCTCACTTCACCTAAGTTTTCACGGTGAGCTGTTATCAGAATCGACCGACTGGTGCGGTGCAACACTACGGGCCATAGACGTAACGTAGGTCTATGACGCCTCGATCAATGACAATGACATTAGGAGATCACTACAGCAAACAAAACGGAACAATAAAAAAATAACCTGATGGGTTAAACAAAGAATTTACGGTTTAACCCATCAGGCCCCGGAATAGAAGACACAATTAAAAACCTATTGCCGCGTCTTGTCCGATTGGAGACACGCGGGGCCTGACGGGCAACACTGCTTTAAAAAACCACCTTTTTGACCGTTTTTGGGAATCTCCGCCTTAATATTCTTGTTCATCTTATTTCAATTTATATCGCAACTGATATTTTATCTCTGGAAGTATATTGATCGCATTATGATTTTTTTAGTGATCCAAATTCACGCCAAGGCTGACTGCCACAGGGTACTTTCAAAAACACGGTTCCTGTAGGCTTTGACCGCTGCAAAAATCTGGTAAAAAAAAACTCGACCGCAAATGAACAACTAAAAACAGTTCCAAAAAATTCACTTTTCAAGCAGTCTGATGCAATTCGACAAAAAAACGACAGTGTTTTAGCGGTTTGATTATTTGACACAAGTTATTTTTTTATTTCCTACATTTTAACGAGTAACAACTTTTAAAATAGTCTCCTCGAGCTATTTTGATACCCCACATGACTTAATCACAAAAAAATAGAGAATAGAATAGAATAAACATTTATTCGACACAGACACAACACAACAGCAACAAACAAAAGGTAAAGAAAATAATAATAGGTACACAAAGATACAATAAAATTGTGCTGAGCGTGCCCATACCGAAAGGGTTACCATCTCAGCATTTGCTGGGCGTCAGACACCCAGCGCTGGTTTTCAGTTGGCACCCCGCAGTGACGCACGGACGAGGGTAAATATAATAATAACTGAATTAAATACCAATATTTATGTATGTAAAAGGTAATATTGTAATCAAAATACTTAAATAAATAGTGTAAAGTAATAAGAAAATATTAAATAATATATATGTGCCACGCTGGTTACAAATAAATACGACGTCACTAAATTATCTGCAGCCATCTTGTTTTTTTTTTTCTAAATTTATATAGCCTATGTCAATGCGGCAATCAAAACAAATCTTAAGTACCTCATTTGTTGTATTCCATCCAGCCGTTTAGGCTACGGGGCGTGCTAAAGAAATAGACACACATACATACATACATACATACTCTCGAACAACATTACCTACTCTCTTTTTGGGGCGGTTGAGTAAATAATCTGCCTGAGCTAAGTGCCCCCTCGATACTAACTCGGTATGTAAAGATGGTAACTCATCTATGGACCAACCCCGGCAAGCGTAGCTTAACCTGACGGATCGACCCGTGCGGCTGTTATCACTTCACAATATTAAAACTGTCTAAATTATGCTTTAGGTACTAATTGGTTAGGGAAACCACGAATATCCAATATCCTACGAAACCAATTAAATTCAACTTCCAGCTAGGACGTGGCTTCCCGAATTGATTCAGTTTCGTAAATTGAAAGTCTACATCAAAGTACACTACGAGAATTGCCGTGTTGTTTTATTATAAAAGGCTTTCAGATATTGGTTTCATGTTTTTAGTTTTTAACGAAAAATTGTTGGAAAAATATTATTCACATTTGTTTTTTACTAGTGAAAAGAAAAATGAGAATAAAACTCAAATTCTTGTAAATTCTGACTGTGTTATAAACAACCTACTCTTTTAAGCTTACTTTGAAGGCCTTTTTTGTGGGGTGGGAAACCATCCAATGACATCTCCCGCTCTTGGTGGAGCGAGAGGGCGTGTCAGACTCTTAGTGACTAAAACCCACCCCTGTTCCTTCACTGCCCTGAGTGCCCAGGGGCGCGGTAACTCTGTTTCGAATTTAACCACAACCCCTGGGCAGGACTTTGAAACCCTGTGGTGAAACAGAGCCCGAATTATGAGTAAGGAAGAAACACTGGAAACCTTTTTTAACCGACTTCAAAAAAGAGGAGGTTCTCAATTCGTCTGTACGTTTTTTTTTTTTTTTTGTTTTTGTTTGGTATGTATGTTACGCGATTTCTCCGTCAGTTGTGAACCAATTTTCAAAATTCTTTTTTTATCTGTAAGAATATACTCCCGAGGTGGTCCCATATAAATTTTATCGAAATTGCTTCGGCGCTTTTTGAGAAACTGAACAAAAACGGAAAATACGTGTACCTCGATGACGTTTTGGTGTTCTCCAAATGTTTAAATTCCACGTTCCATTATATTGGGGTTTTTAGTTCTGGGGTATAACAACTAAAAAGTGAAAAATAAAAAACTTTTTACAAAAAAAACAACCGACTTCCAAAAAAAATACACTAAAAATTAATAAATAACTTTAATTTCGGAAGTCGGTGTCAAATAACGAAGAAGTTAAATACAAACAAAAATTAAAGTTATTTATTAATTTTTAGTGTATTTTTGTTTGGAAGTCGGTTGTTTTTTTATATACTATATTCGGGCATAACTTTGTCATGGTGGGTGTAACGGAAAGGTGTGGTCATATTTTTAAGAACTGCATCTGTCCATCGATATGAACAACTTTCTTCAGAAAATCTGAGAAAATTCTCAAAAAATTGTTTTGTTTGCCATACAAATATTAATCAGCTGATGATAACTTTGTATGAAGAGTCCATTGTTTTTTGTTTGAAAGCGGTTTATTTCGAAATGGTCCCATTTAAATTTCATATAGATCTGATGATGAGTTTCGAAGACAGAGAACGGAACTCTTCAAGTCTTTGACGGCACGGTTGGCGCAGTGGTTGAGCGTTCGGCTGCTGCGCTACGTGTCGCGGGTTCGATCCCCGCACGGAAAAATTATTTGTATGGCCTACAGATATTTGTTCCGGGTCTGGGTGTCTTGTGTATGTGAGTTTACATGTTTGTGAACGCACCCACGATACAGGAATAATTCCTAATGTCAACGTTCTTTGAACAGAATACAGAATATAAAAAGTCGGTTAATGATAGCAAATCATTCAATCGTATCATTATAAATATTCATCGTAAATATGCATTCCTAATACATTTTAATGGCGAATCACAACTAAAAAGTAAAAAATAATAACTTTTTTACGAAAAAAAAAATAGAACCGACTTCCAAGATAAACAAAAAAAAGTGCAAAATAACTTTAATTTCGGCAGTCGGTGTCAAAAAAAACGAAGAAGCAAAACCAGAAACATCGACTTCCTTTATCCGATTTTGCACTTTTTTTGTTTTTCTTGGAAGTCTGTTCTATTTTTTTTTTAAGACTTTCTTGCTCATTTCCAAATCATAAGAAATTTTTTTTTTTCTGATTTGGGTCACTTTAACTTTATTCTAAAGTTGCGATGTGCTTGATCCCCGGATCAGGTCGTGAGGAATTTATTGAGTATTAATGTGAACGGTTTTAGTTATGGGTAAGAGAAGGCCAAAAGTTCGATGGCTCGTATGTTGCGTAAAAGATAGTATAGCTAGAAAGGAGAAAGACTATTGAGATGGCGGAAAATACAGATGAATATAACAATATGATTTGCCGATACCGAATAAATTGTGTTAGAGGCAGGAAGACTTGCCTAGCAATTTAGACAACTCTGAATTTACTACGAGTATGAAGGAAGATATCTCAGCGTTGCTGTAAAATGATGATAAACCTCTTATGTCCAGGGAACTAAAGGGGAATGCCAATGCCATACAAAAAAAATCCTGAAATGGACAGAAACTACTAATAGTCATTAATTCTATTTAGAATAAAATATGTATAGTGAAATTATTCTTAAGATTGTTTAATTATGGTAAAAATATAAGGATCAATAAATTTTTAACCGACGAAAAAAAAAGGAGGAGGTTCTCAATTCGACCGTATATATGTTTTTTTTTTTTTTTGTGTATGTTCAGCCCTCATATTTATGAACCAATATTGATGATTCTTTTTTTGTTAGATAGGGTATACCTCAAGGGTGGTCCCATGTCAAGGAAGTCAGGATCTGATAATGGAATCCTGATAAAAATGAGAGAAAACCTCGAAAATTCTGGGCACGTTTAGCGTTTCTGTACGTATGTTTGGCCCTCACTCCGTTGTTTATGAACCGATTTTGATGATTCTTTTTTACATAGATAGGGTATACTCGTACCTCAAGGGTGGTTCCATGTCAAAGACATTAGGATCTGATCATGGAATCCTGACAAAACTGAGAGAAAACCTCGAAAATTGGGCACGAATATTGTTTCTGTTTACTTTTCATAACTTTATCAGGTATTTGCATATTTGGCGCCGACTCAAAATTAGTTTATATAAAATTTGATATTTTATGTAGGTAAATAAGCTCAATACTCAAGACTTAAAAGGTTTACTTATTTTTTGCTTTTTAGTTCTTTTTCGTCGGTTGAATTTTTTGTTAAAAAGTTTTTTTTATCGGAGGTCGTGTTTATTTGACATGAGTAAGCGACATTCAGCCAAAGAGGAATCGTCAAATAATCCATAACAGACTATTTTTAACCGATTTTGCAAAAAGGAGGAGGTTCAATGTTCGACTGTATATGTATTTTTTAAAAAAAAAAATTATGTAGGTATGTCCACCGTTTTCTCTGTCAGTTGTGGATCTATTTTTAAAATTCTCTTTTTATCCGAAAGAGTATAGGTACTCCAGAGATGATCCCATACCAATTAAAAATTTATCGAAATTGCTTAAAAAAATCAATAAAAACAAAAAATGTGTAGACGTAGATAACGTTTTGGTTTCCTCCAATTACGAGTATGTTCAAATTCCATGTTCCATGTTATTGGGGTTATCAATTCGGACGTAACTTTAATATTTAGTTTTATTTCTGGGGTATAACAACTAAAAAGTGAAAAATAAAAAATATTTTACAAAAATACAACCGACTTCCAAAAAAGAAAATACACTTAAAATTGAAAAATCAGTTCAATTTCGGAAGTCGGTATCAATTAACAAAGAAATAAATTACAAACACCGACTTCCAAAATTAAAGTTATTTTTCAATTTGGGTTTCAATTTTGACATCCTTTTTTTATTAGCAGTACACCTCAGACTATCCCCTTTTAGTTTTTAAGTTCTTTCAGTCCATCTCAAGGTTTTATAACAAATATCGTTGTTCAGTGATAAGACCGCCGTTGTACCCATAGATTTAGCTCGTGTAAAACCAATTTTTGACTGTTTAGGTGTACAATAAAGTTTTATTCTATTCTATTCTTTTCTATGTTCCATTTATTTCAGGATCTAATGAGAGAGTTTTTTCTCGTTGAATTATAAGTGGTGAGATGAACGAAATGAATAATCCCTATAACTATTTATTCACTAGTAACAAATATTTTTTGTGGAGTAACGAGAATGGATAAAGTGAGAAATGAGTACATTAGAGGTAGTTTAAAAGTGGCGCCAGTCACAGAAAAGTTGAAAGGAGAAGGTTTACTAAAAGAGTTATGAATATAAATGTGGATGGATGGAGAGGGAGAGGGAGGCCAAAGAAAAGATGGATGGATTGTGTGAGGAGTGATATGAAAGAAAAGGGAGTTAGTGATAGCGTGACGGCTGACATGACAGAATGGAAGAAAAAAAAAAAAAAAAACGTGTTGCTCCGACCCCAAGTAACATGGGATACCCGGGCCTGCGGATGGAACCGGGCCTGCGGACGGCGAGTAATGGGTAGCTCGCCGTCCGATCAGCATCAGGCCCGAGAGTCGACGGCGCGTAGTGTTCCACGCGCGGCTCATAGAGTTGTCAGCAATAGGGACGGGGCCCGTCATGGCGGATGCCTGCCCGGGGGTTGAGGATAAATTCGAAACAGAGTTACATCGCCTCCGGGCACTAAGGGCAGGAAGGAACAGGGGTGGGTTTTAGTTAGTAAGAGTCTGACACGCCCTCCCGCTCTACCCAGAGCGGGAGAAGTCATTGGATGATTTCCCACCCCACAAAAAAATAAAATTAAAAGTAACATGGGATGAGGGCAGGAAGGTGATGAACAAATATTTCTAAGATGTACTGATTTACCTTTGGTAGATGTTTCAATAGAACTTATCTGTTCCTTTGGGTTGAAAAGGCTTTTAGGTAAATTTTCAGAAGACAAATATATTTATTGGGTTCCAATTAGACAAAGAGGATAGCAACTGAAAGAATCTCCCTGAAGAAAATCCCTACTTAGCAGTAAGTTCCTCTTCATAAATATTAGGCACTTATATGAAGTTTTATAAATGATAAATGATGTTTATTCAGTAAATAGGTTACAAGGAACACTTTTACACGTCAATGTTTTTTGTCAGTTTAAGCTAGATGAGGCCGGTGTTTCCTAGCTGACTACCCTGAGAAGAAACACCGAAACAAACTCAGAGGTCAAAGTCTCTTTTAGTGTTCAAATCCATACAATATGTACTGGTTAAATCATATGAGAACCATGTACGTTTATGTCTGGGATGAGCTCTATGAAGAAAGCAACACACGAATTCGAGTGGACCTGTCCAGACAGTGCAAGCATTTGTCAGTCATCTCGAAGCTCAACTCAGAACTTTGAGGAGCTCAACGAACCGACGAACAATACCAAAGTAAGGACATTTGAGTAGGCCGCAAAAATACTCAAACTGCCAGACAATCATAAAATCTACATGAATATAACGACATACATAGTTCTCGCATTCACATTATTCTATATGAGGACCATGCAGCTTAGTGTCTGTAGTGGTCTTTTGAAGAAAGAACCAAACATATGTGAGTGAGTTATAAGATTCTTATTTCACAATTCCACTGCCAAATATTATTCTAACTGGAATATTCCTACCAATTAGGATCCATCAAGTACACAACAATAAACTGAAAACGTATTTTTTTGTAAGAAACATAAATATCTATTTTTTTACGGTGCATATTTTCTAAGGATTTCTTTTTACCTTTGATATTGTAAAATATGGAAAATATGGAGGGTTTCACTCGCAAAGAACTACACTACACACTTTAGTCCTTTTAGAAGGGTAACCTACGGGACCCTATTACTAAGCCTCCGCTGTGTTCGTGCGTCTGTCCGTCTGTCTGTAAGCGGGCTGTATCTCATGATCCGTAATAGGTGGACAGTTGAAATTTTTACAGAATCTCTTCAAAGTTAGAGTGAACAAGCTTCTTCTGGGTAAGCTCGCTCCATCGTCGACTCTGTCTCTGTCACCTCGAACCTAGACTAGAGTCAAGAGGAAACCAATCACAAATAAAAAAATAAAATTTTTTTTTTTTTTCGTAATTGGTATACGAGAATTGTGATTTTTGCAGCTTAGATATGGTACGGAACCATTCGTGTGCAAGTCCGACATGTACTTGGCCGGTCTGTTTTAGTTCTTTCTGTTATGATCTCGAAGTTAATCCAATAAGGACTTTGCATTTGACTCTTTAGTATAAAGTTTGAAGCGCGGATCATAGACTAGTTAGATACGCTAGGGCCAGTTAGGTAACATACAAGTACTAGGTAGTCTAAGATTTTGAGTGTTGATATTTACGGTCAAAGTAACATCAAACTAAGCATGTAAGATTCCAAATAGAATTCTTTCCAAATTAAAATTTCGTCCTTCTTTGAAGGACGAAATTTTCTTACTCCCCAATAATTTAGCGGTCATAAAATGCCGACGTAAAGCAGTCATTCCAACACTCTCCTGAGACAAATCGATCCGTCTTAGAATTACTTATAAATTATCGATTCCTATTTAATAAACGGCTGATTCCCGTGACACAAAAATTGGACAGTGACGTATAATAACAGTAAATCTCGCGAGGGACTTGTCTTACTACTCACAAATCCCGGTTGATCATGACCAGGATAAAGGACGAAAAAAGAGAAAGGTAACAGTTGCCCTCTCTGTCTGATATATTAACTCTGTGAACCGCGGGGGCGGGCGCGCGGGGCAATGTTGCAGCACTTACTCATCCACTCGCTGTAGTCGCTCGCTAGCCACGGAAGGGGCACGTCGCGCCGCGCGTTAAATTTCGTTCGATCGGCATCACATGTAAGTGCGATGGACGTGCTACCCAGCGGTAACTTATTCCGCGAACTGCAGGACGTCACCGACACCGGTTACTTCGAGTGGAAGCTGTCCCTGGAAGACTACTGGCAACAGGTATGGGCTGAGCGGTCTTAAGTCGTCAGGCAGCTAGCTTAAGAGGGCGATCTGTTGAGGCTGAGCGCAATTGTTTAACAATTCGAATATTCGAGCCGGGTGACAAGTATTTTAAGGTAACGCGCATGCGTGATGATAGGCGTTGGGTTCGGTCGATTTCAGTATAATCAGATCTCCGTTTAGTTTTAAGGCTTTGCGTTATATAAATCGTTTCGAGTAGTTAACATTCCTTGTGTGATTACGCCATTACTAAAAATAAAGTATGGAGGAGTTGTGGCTTTTAGCCGAGCGTCCCGGTGCGTGAATCCGTCTGTATAAAACTTGTGAGTGAGTTTTGAATAAGTTTCGCGGTACGCGCGTCTATAGTTCGTGTTCTAAGTTTGAATTGGCCGCGTAAAGTTGTTGTTGCTCCATGAAGGGACGTTCACTCTCGACGGGAATCAGTCGATATTATTTAGTTTCACTTTCCTGCTACTATATTTTTTATTTAAACGCTGCATTCTTTAACTTTTATTTATAGTTTGTTTACGTTACAACTTGTGTTTTTGTTTTTGTGCACTATCTTTGTATATAATCTGTTTTGTGTTTATGTAACTGGCTGGTCGCTTTATTATGCAACGCTATGGTTTAAAAACTTTTTTGAAACTTTTTTGTTGATTTTTTTTTTTAAATTTGACGACTATTTGTTATTTTTTGTTTTGTTTTGAAGCTGGTCGGACGTTTTTGGCGTTTGCCAAGTAAATGCGACTGTTTGTTCTACCTACGCGGTTCAGTCGTTTACGTGTCTAGACGAAATTTATAGGCGACTATTAAAATAGTTTTTTTGTCTGCATGAGACGGGTTTGCGTGGATGTGCAGTCAGGTAACTTCAAGAATTAAGTTCCTGACTGTACAAGCACATAATCTGATTTTCCTAAGATTATATAAAATAATTATTATCTTGGGTGTTAAGCTGTTAATCTTTTAAACAGTGTTATTCCTGGTAAAAACAACATAATCTTTGGTCTACTTAGCAGTATGAAACTTTGTAAGTACTGAAAGGAATCGCCAGGCTTCTCTTAAGAGAAATTCTTCGCAATTTAAAACTTCGTAGGAAAATAAAGATTTTTATCGGAAAACAGGAACCGGAGTTTCTTTTGACCATTTCTATATTATCTCTGCTACACGTTGGGTACGCAGGTATTATTCACTAACAAAAACCAAAAAAGAAATATTTGATGACCGCATGGGTAACGGGAATCGAAGTATCAATTTGCGACCCTTGCGCAAAACCTAACAGCTCAGCCACTGCGCTAACTGTACTTGCGGGTTTGTTTAAAGGCTCCTGCAGACAGATGCGACACGACTATGCAACTAACGCGACAGTAATTTTTCATAATTATGTTATATGACAAACATTTTCCGTAGAACGATTTAAAAAAGGTTGTTGCGTTGTCCTGTTACACATGTCTGTGGGGGATTTACTTCACATTTATTTTGTTAGCTCTACATAATTTTTTAGCATATGCGGAATTACCACTTTTAGGCGATCAAGAATCCGATGGGTAAAATGGGTACTTACTTTAAAGTTGAAGAAAAAATTATTTCGAAAGTACGAGTATTCCCAAGAAGTATACTGAAGATAGAAGCATCTTTGAAGACGAGATACAACAAAAAATAATATTCTTTAAAAAAATGCCATCTTTTAGATCTGGAACTTTAAGATACCGTTAAGGAAACATCCAGGGCCTGCAGTCTCGACATGGATAGCGATCGCTACGTCCTAACGATTGGTCGCAACGTCGGAAAAATAATTGATTTTCTAAAAATATGTACAGAGACGGCGTAAATTTTATTTTGCAAGCACTATTTTCAGGTCTCTGTCTGACACGCTCCCGCTCAACTCAGAGCTCCAGCGTGTCAGACTTTTACTGACTAAAACCCACCCCTGTTCCTTCGGTCGCCTGTGCCAAGAGGCGCAGTAACTCTATTTCAAATTTATAAAAATCGCTAGCGCTTCATGTCTCTATACAAAACTTCATCTTTTCACATGTGTTCGTAATGAACAGACAAAAAAAATAACAATAAAAATGAAATAGCCAAATACGTACTGAGTTCTGAAGTGATGTGCTCACATACATTCGGAAAATGCGATTTTTATTTATATAGGTATAGATGTTAACCTGAAAACTACTGTTAACTCTACCACGGGGTCTCATCTCGAACAAAGAAAATTTAGTTCAAATAATCAAACCTCACTAGATGGCGTAATATGCATCGATTTTTAATGAAGTTTAAGTAATATTAATTTTTTTTAAATAAATACGGTAAAAACTATATTTTCTTATTTATTTAACTGCCCTAAGCATAAAATTGTGGAATAATGGGCTTGTAATTCAAATTTAGACGACTATTATATAATAGTGACACATTTTGATATAGTAAAACTGCTATGAAGTGCCAAAACTACTATAAAACAATTCCTCAATGTGTGAGAAAATATTGGTAAGACTTTAAGTAAATTCATTCAGCTTGCAAGCCGTCGCTGCTAACACCATCTAGCGAGGTTTAAAGGACGGGCCCGAACGAAGAACAAAAGTTACTTGTGCCAGACGGAAATCCGTAGTTCTTTGTATGGGATGAGGCATCTGTACGCTAGTATTATATTATCTGTGACTCTACTAATCTATGCTAAAGTCAAAATTTGTGTTGATGTCGACGTATTGATGTTACGATTATTATCTTGAATTATCAAACTATATTTTTACCATGGTATAAATCACCACTGCTCTCGAAACGTTGAAGGAAAACATCGTGAGAAAAATGGTATACCATCATCAGTCTCCTGCCCTTATCCCAATTTATTTGGGGTCGGCGCAACATGTCTTTTTCTTCCATACTCCTCTATTAGTCGTCATCTCTGTAGTCACCCCCTTTTTACCCTAGAGCAAAAAGTCGAAGACATGACTATGACCCGCATGGTGAACGTCCCGCATCTCTGAGAGAAGAGATCTTTGTCCTATATCCCAGCAGTGGGAATGTTTTAGACTGATAGATAAATGCTCTACTACAGCTATTTATTCTACAGCATGTAACGGAAATGTATACGGGGTGTTAAGTAATTAAGTGCGTAGCTTAGGGCTACGTTGAACCTACGTTCAATATCGATAAAAACCCTGCAAAAAAAAAAAAAACCGCAAAAAAAAATAGCAATCGTTTAGAATTAAAATTATTTTATTTGTTTAGTTAGTAGGAACTAAATATGGTTGATCTTGCAATATTTTTTTTTTTTTTTCCTTAATTCCTTTATCGATACTGTACCCACCCCTAAGCTATGGCACGAAATTTCTTTAACAACCTGTATAGGAAATGGAATGTTGGGAATGTTGGGCCACAAAAGGGATGAATGAAAAGCAATTGCATGTAGCTGAGATGAGAATGCTAAGAGCGATGTGTGGTGTTACGCGTATGGATAGAATTAGGAGTGAGTATATAAGAGGCAGTCTGAAAGTGGCACCGCTGACTGAAAAGTTGTGTGGAAATCGGTTGTCGTGGTATGGGCATGTGATGCGGAGGAATGAAGAAAATGTCGTGAGGAAAGTCTTGTGTATGGATGTGGATGGCTATAAGAGTAGGGGAAGGCCAAAGAAACGATGGTTGGACTGTGTGAAACAGGATATGGGTAAAAAGGGGGTGACTACAGAGATGACGACTAATAGAGGAGTATGGAAGAAAAAGACATGTTGCGCCGACCCCAAATAAATTGGGATAAGGGCAGGAGAATGATGATGATAGGTATCTGAAATATAACCACCCAATCTCGTGACATCCAGTATACGAAAGTAGAAAATGAAAACTTGCAACCTATGCAGCGTATATGCTTTACATCTTTTTTTTTTGTGGGGGCGGAAATAATCCAATGACTTCTCCCTCTCTGGGTGCAGCGGGAGGGCGTGTCAGACTTTTACTGACTAAAACCCACCCCTGTTCCTTCAGCTGCCCGAGAACCCAGGGGCGCGGTAACTCTGTTTCGAATTCATCCGATAGTTACACCATATGCAGTAACAATGTACTGTGGCTACCCAGCATCTACTAAAATAGTCTACCCTCTTTTCTCGCATCGTAAAGGTGACGACAGTTTTATGCCAGATGGTCGGATAACTGTATGCACCTGAATACTTCCCGTTTGCTTCCTTTATCATCTCCAGATGCTACAATATAGTTCTGTCTTTGACGATGTGAGTGTTCTCAGACATATAATTTAATACTGTGCCGTTGTGTCTAAGAAATCAGTGCCGACAGCTTCAAGGGAAGGCTGTTGGGAATTCTGCAGTTTCAATACACCATTGACGATCGCCATACACCAGGCATGTCAAACTCAAAATCATTTGTGGGCCAAATGCATATAAATCATAAAACCAGTGGGCCGCAAAACCCAACCATAAAGAAGAATAAAACTCATTGCATAAGTAGCGGACGGTAAACGTTTAATTAGTAATTAAAAGAAAAAAATATAGAAATAATGAATTACAATCTTTCCCCAGAAATTTGACATATTTTGTCTTTAACTAAAATCTCTTCCATCTGCGCTTAGTAATTTTAAAACTGTATCCAAGTGTGCGTCGGTCAATCGCGATCTCGGGGGAGATTTGTTTCCTTTCATTTGTCAAAATAATTGTTCACACTTGTAGGTGCTTCCAAAAATTGATATTATTCTGCTAGCAAATTGACGTATCTCTTTGTACTGATCAGGTAAACACAACACTGTCGAATTTTTGTTTTGAAAGGGTCTGTTATTGAATTTCAATGACATCCGTTTATTCTTAAAATTGGATCGGGCTGCGGGCAAACGTGCAAAGGGCCACATGCGCCCGCGGGTCGCATGTTTGACATGCCTGCCATACACGGACCGCTCAAGCAGTTCATTTGTTTTCACAGTTAAAAATGTATACTCACTGCTCCAAGCAGTCCGTCTATGGAGGCCCCAACCGCAACACGACTGCTCCTCGTGCAGTAGGTCTCGACTGCTCTAAGTAGTCCGTCTATGGAGGCCCCAACCGCAACACGACTGCTCCTCGTGCAGTAGGTCTCGACTGCTCTAAGTAGTCCGTCTATGGAGGCCCAACCGCAACATGACTGCTCTCGTGCAGTAGGTCTCGACTGCTCTAAGCAGTCCGTCTATGGAGGCCCAACCGCAACACGACTGCTCTCGTGCAGTAGGTCTCGACTGCTCTAAGCAGTCCGTCTATGAACGGCTTTGAAGACAATTCAAATGCAAGGAATGCACTCAAGTATAGATGGTCTAAGAATTAAACACGACAAAATAGGTCGAATACTGATAGAGACAATGAGTGACAACATAATAATTTCTTTGAATTATTTAATAGCTGATATCAGTTGGTTATCTTTACCGTGCTATTACTCGGCTTATCGTATTCACGTTTAAATGAGCTACATTTAAGTGCATAACAATATTAAGAACTAGCTCTCCGTAAATTGATTATAATAGAACTGATTGTGGAGCAAGTAAATACCTAATTGATGAATCAATCTTGTTTATTTAATCATAAACATCGTTCTTACAAGAAACAGAATTTAATAAGAAACTAATAATCTATTTTTTTTATATTTATGTTCTGGAAAATCAGACTCTTACTGACTAAAACCCACCCCTCTTCCTTCCTTGCTTAAGTGACCAGGAGCGCGGTAACTCTGTTACTTACTGGCAGTAACTATTAGACTGTGCCACCACGAGAAATGCTCATATAATAAATATAAATACGATGACTTTCGCAAAAACTCAAAAATTGCAGATTAAATTTTTTTTAACACCAAATCTGGTTAGTTTGAAGCTGCAGAAGAATTAAAAGTTAATTTTGACTATATTTCTGAGAACTTAGTTGTATCCGAAACACTTTAAAAATAAAATCCTCGATAGAAACGATCGTCAAACTTACCTCTAACTTGTACTTTTTAAACATTTTTCCCGCATTACTAGCAAACGTACGTCGGTAAAATTTATAACAAATATGAATCGAGTCGTAATGCAAAACTTTGTTATTTGAGATTTTTAATAGCTCACCTCAGTTTTGAGTAAATCGATAAAATGCTTAATATTTTGCAATGAATTGTGTCGTCGTGCATCTCTTTCATTTCTATAAAATCCGAGAGTGACCGCGCTTTAGGTCATAAGGCGCTAATTAGCTGCCAACGATCTTGAGTGCTTAGCTTGCGTGTTCTTCGTTGAGCTCACGTAACGCGTCGTATGTCCACCCAGTAATAGGACTCGCCCAGAGCCCCCTCGAGTGCTGTCCGAAATTAGACGCATTATTAATTTATTACATATAAAACAATAAGCATCAAACTAAAACACTGATACTAAATTATAAATAGTTAAATGGTCTTGAAAATGGCGAAGGTTTCATAAAATTACACTTTATAGTTTTTGCGTGATTCTCAATTTTTTATCCGCGTTAGACATAACTTTACAAATTAATTACACTATGTTATAAAAATATAATTTCAAATATTCTCAGATCAAATTACGACGGAAATAGTCTACAGTAACATATATTTTTTTCAAAGAAATGAGACTAGTCGTTTAGACGTGATGTTCAATTAAAAACCATTAAAAGTCGTGTAACTGCGCCTTGGAGCAGATTACCATTACTGTGATTTAAAAGCAACGTCTACCCAAATAAACACACAAAAGACCGACCAATTACTATCCTTGATGTGCCAATCGTGCAGAACTTTTATCAATAATAATACTAAAGTATAATAAATTTATTAAATTAAATAAAAGCTTTATTTAATTCCGTGAAAATTACAGAACAACAATTTCATATAGAGAAAAAATATAACTACTAAGTTTTATTAATACTAGTAATTTTTATGGACCCCCTTCGGGTAGAAGCCTCCTCCAAGGAATGCTAGAAGTCTTTATTGCTGGCAGCGTATAGCCAGCTTTGACCCGCCTCTCTACTATGTCGTCTCCCTATCTAGCGCCAGGCCTACCTCTGCTCCTAGTACCTCGTGGGCCAGACCATTTCACTGTCCTCGCCGTCCATCTGTCTTCTTTCAGCCTGGCGATGTGACCTGCCCACTTCCACGTTCTTTGAAGCGAGAAGGTTAGAGCATGAGTTACGTTGGTTCTTTTACGAATTTTGTAGGTTCCTCACCTTGTCTTTCAACTTTATTCCTCGGCAACTTCTCTCCATTCTTCTTTGAATTGTCTGGATTTTGTTTCTAACCTTACGATCTTTTATCACTAGCCAATGAATAATATTTTACCATTCAAACCAAAATGAAAACGTCAATTGATACAACTTGCCCTGTATTTACAAAACACTCGCGGTTTTAAATATTTTTAAGCAAATAAACTGTGAAAATATTTTGCTTCGTAGCGATAAATTAATTGATATCCACAGAAATGAACGTGGCTGTCCAATAAACGGACATATATTGTACTCACCCGCACTTGTTTTAATTAAACATTCATACTTTGTTTATGTTCATTTCATTTATTATTTATTATACTAAAACACGTATACTAAAATATAAATAATTAAATGACCTGAGGTTTCCTATAAATACACTATAGTTTTTGCGTGATTCTCACTTTTATATCCGCGTTAGACATAACTTTACAAATTAATTACACTATGTTATAAAAATATAATTCCAAATATTCACATATCAAATTACGAAGGAAGTTGTCTAGAATAACATATATTTTTTTCAACGAAAAAAGACAAGTCGTTTAGACGTGATGTTCAATTAAAAATCATTAAAAAACGTATAACTGCGCCTTACATCAGGTTCAACAGAGTAACAAGTGCACCAACGTATAACAGTTCAGTTGACTCGAACGGTTGTGTACTAACACTTTAGTGCCGGAAATACTGCGTAAACATAGTTATTATTAAACCCCGTTTATAGGTAAATAGTTATTGTTTGAACTGAGTTTTAGTTGCGGTCTTCACGGTGTATTACGGCTAGTGGGCCGGTAGAGATTCAAGGTCTTGGCAAGACACAAGATGTGTAGAAAATATAATATATAAAAATATTTCTATAGCTAGGGATTGACAAAACAATAAAAAAATTGAACTGACTTATAAAAGTTGCAAAGTAACTTTAATTTCGGCAGTGGCTGTTTGTATTTTATTTCTTCGTTATTTGACACCGACTTCCGAAATGAAAGTTATTTTGCAATTTTTAGAAGCCGGTTGTATTTTTTGATAGGAAAGTTTTTTATTTTTCACTTTTTAGTTGTTGTTGGTACCCCAGAACTAAAACTAAATAATTAATTTATGCCCGAATGGATAACCCCAATAACATGGCATTTGAACATAATTGGAGAAAACCAAAAGATTACTAGGTGGACGTACGACGCGTTACGTGAGCTTCAGCACAGAACACGCAAGCTCAAGGTCGTGGGCATTTAGCGCCTTAAAATGAACAAAAATCAATTACGCTCTCCCCGCAGATTATGTTATTAAGGCCGTACTACCGGCCAAATGGCCGCGGCGGTCATTGAATACAAAATTGTAGCATAGCATAGAAAATAAATATTAAAGAATCCAACGTCACGTTTGTTACAAATAGGATAAAGGGATTTCTCGATGCCACGGCATCAATTTAAAATATTGAAATGTATGTCGTATTCCTACTAGATAAGTTTCCGTTTTTGGTACTTTTGCCTACTACTTGGATACGAAACATTTTGAGTCCTGTTTTAACAACGTAAAAATACTTTATCCTCTTTGTAACAAACGTGACGTTGGATTCTTTAATATTTATTTTCTATGCTATGCTACGATTTTTTATTCAATGAGGGCGCCACTTGGCCGCTAGTAAACCTTTAAGTTATCTATCATAATACCCAATTTCCTAGTCGATAGATTCAGGGAATATCGATAAAAGCGATTATTCTGTTGCACAAAGCCTTGCCTAAGCCTCGCCTGTCTGTTCTGCGTGCAAGCTGCGTGGACTTTCAGCGAAATTTACAGTGGAACGATAGGATTAATTTCAGCTCAATTCACTGGCTTTGTGCAGTATATGCTATGCACACAATGGACTGCTGAATGCACGCTGGGAGGACACACACGCAGGACTAGATCATCAATCTACATCACGGAAACTATGATAAACAAGCGAGCGCACGTACCAATAAAATAATAATGTTCTGTTTACAATAAAAATCTGCCTCGCCTTTTCCCAACTATCTTGGGGTCGGCTTCCAGTCTAACCGGATGCAGCTGAATACCAGTATTTTACATGGAGCGACTGCCTATCTGACCTCCACAACCCAGTTACTGGGTGATACGATACCCCTTGGTACCAACAGTGCTGTTTAAAAGTAGACTGCGTAAATTTTTAATGGATAAAACGTACTACAGTGTGACTGAGTTTTTATCAGAGAAAAAAATTTGCTGAATTGATCTGGCCTTTTGGATAAGATTGTGAATAATTTTATTTTGTTTGGATTATTTCGTCTTGTTAATAATTTTGACAATAATCTTTATAATAATGGATATTGTATTAATAATCAAATAATCATATTAATAATCAATTAATCTTGTTAATTTTATATTATAAATGTTTGCATGCCGAATGGTGAAATATGGCTGTGCTTTAATGTATCTAAACATCTATTGTGTATTACCCATATTTGCAAAATAAATGTCTATTCTATTCTATTCTATTCTATTCTATTCTATTCTATTCTATTCTATTCTATTGGTAAGACTGGTTGTCATATTTTCGGGCTTTTGACGACCCGTAACGACTGTCAAAAATCCAAGATTGAAAAAAAAAAAAAAAAAAAGTCAGCCGGGACCAACGGCTTAGCGTGCTTTCCGAGGCACGGAGGAGTCTCGGTATGTAAAGATGGTCACCTCGGTCCCAAAGATGGGACCAACCTCGGCAAGCGTAGCTTCACCTGATGGTTCGACCCGTGCGACGTGTGCTTGACAAAAACTAAAAAAACACTTAATTTTTTATTTTACGTGTTCTTCTCAACACCACACTCTTTTATTTGATATCCATATCATTTGAATGCATACAAAATAACTATAGTCAGTATCTTTTGGAGTACGCTGTAGGCACACGCAATGTTATTTTATTTTCACATGTGATTGTCAATGATTGTCACTTTTTGTTTTTTTTGTGTGCCCGGTAACTGTCGCCAAATAAATGTTTTTATTTCTTTCTTTCCTGGATTTAGAATGACGTCACTTAGGCCATGCATTGTCATCCAAACTAAACATACGTATGCAAAATTTTAGCTTAAGGGCCTTCCTGCGCTTCATTGAATAAAAAATCGTATTTAAGCATAGAAAATAAAGATTAAAGAATCCTATGTAGCGTTTGTTACAAATAGGATAAGGTATATTTACGTTGTTAAAACAGGACTCAAAATGTTTTGTATCCAAAGTAGTAAGCAAAAGTGTCAAAAGCGGTGTGAAAATTTCAACTGTCTACCTATTAAGGATCATGAGATACAGGCCAAAAAAAAACACGTTTATACAACGTGTTTTTTTTTTTAGTTTATGGTACGCTACCCTTCGTGTACGAGTCCGAATCGCACTTGACCGGTTTTTAACATAGTTACAGATAATAAAAGAGTGTATTAAAAACAACAATATTTCAGGAAACTACCGGTTGGACGAGCCTTCGCCAACGTTTCCAAAAATATTCTGCTAACCAGGTTTCAGAATAGCACTTCGCTATTGTTAATGGTAGTGCTTAAGAGTGAACCTGTGTTTTAGTAATACAAAATGTATGAGGGGCGAAATTGAGTTAAGGTTCCCGCAGACAAGCGCGACGCTACAAAGCGATCGTGATCTAGAACTGCTATAGAAATTGTTCAACTGATTAATATTCATAGAAAAAGTTCCATGAAAAAGGTTGTCGCATTGTCTCGTCGTCCGGTAATATCTGTGTAACTTAATGGCGACTCAACTTCAGAATAGATTAAAAAAAGTATACCACAGAGATTAAACACGACACGGAAATACACAAAGGAGTCTTTTCATTTGTGTACATTTCTCCTGAAATGCGGATTAAAAGCCCTAAAGGGGCTTTAACTAACGTTGTCAAAATACTGCTTATGGAGCAATTATACGACTTTTAATGGTTTTTAATTGAACATCACGTCTAAACGACTAGTCTCAATTCTTTGAAAAAAAATGTATGTTACTGTAGACTATTTCCGTCGTAATTTGATCTGAGAATATTTGAAATTATATTTTTATAACATATTGTAATTAATTTGTAAAGTTATGTCTAACGCGGGTAAAAAATTGAGAATCACGCAAAAAGTATAAAACGTATTTTTGTGAAACCTTCACCATTTTAAAGATAATTTAATTATTTATAATTTAATATACGTGTTTTAGTATAATACTTGTTGTTTTATGTATAATAAATTAATAATGCGTCTAATTTCTGACAGCACTCCTTGATGGGCGAGTCCTATAACTGGGTAACGTGTTACGTTAAGCTAACCACTCAAAGTCATTAAAAACGTTACCTAAAAACAAACCGAAAAAATCTTCGTTTGAAAACGGACTAGTATCATTGAACAGTGTAAATGCTACGCGTTCAGTTTCCACACCTGCTCGATCGGCTCACGTCAGGTATTTCGACGAAACAGTGTCTGGTAATTAATAAATGTCTGCCACAAATTTGCCATGCCCGCGTCATGGGTTTGGTTAACGTCGACACGTTATATTTGAACGAATATTTGAGTTAGTATTCGAGGTATTTGGTATTCATTTTATTAATCAACGTCACTTTCGATTTTAGTGTTTATTTGCAAAGCATTGAATGGCATCATGAAAACGTGAAAATGTTCAGTTTTTTACTGACTTTTGTTTTTGTCGACCTTAGTGCCGCCATAGACGGACTCAAGCGATCGCTGTTGAGCGATCTGCAGTTTCAATGTAAAATTGACGATCGCCGTATACACGGACCGCTTAAGCAGTTCATTTGTTTTCATAGCTAGCTAAAAATGTATTTACTGCTCTAAGCAGTCCGTCTATGGAGGCGAACCGTAACACGACTGCTCTCGTGCTGTTGGTCTCTTTGGTGTCTTTGGACGGCCTTAGGGTGGTTCAGTGATAGAAAGTGGCAGGGTGCATTTTGAAGAATTTGAAGTAATTAGTCTCATAAGAACGTTTTCCTATAGAATTTTTCATTTGATAGTCAAGTTAAAACAAAAAATAACTGAAAAATTAAAACGTCAAATACTGGCATGAAAGGATGACAATAAAAAATAGTCAACCATTGAGACTGCAGACAGAAATGAAAACCGGCGTTTTTGGCGGGATTTTTTCGAGTGAAGTTCAGTGGCGGTTTCAATTATTCGCTAATTGATTCCCAGTGGCTATAGTTTTGTAAAATTGGTGTAGCTTTGTGTCTCAAGTGTCTACGCAACTGGGCAATATGTGGAATCTATGAAACAGGCGCGATCTCGGTAAAATAAAGCTTCGTCGTCGTAGTATTATTATTTGTATTTTATTTCTTCGTTATTTGACACCGACTTCCGAAATTAAAGTTATTTTTATATTTTTAGTGTATTTTCTTTTTTGGAAGTCAGTTGTTTTTTTTTTGGTAAATATGTTTTTTATTTTTCACTTTTTGTTGTAAACCCCAATAACATGGAGCGTGGAATTTAAACATACTCGTGATTGGAGGAAACCAAAACGCCATCTATGTTTATATATTTTTCATTTTTGTTCAGTTTTTCAAAAAAGCGCTGATTTCAATAAAATTTGTATTGGTCCACCTGGGAAGTCCTTTAAAACAAAACAAAAAAATCTAAGTCGGTCCAGCTATTTTCAAATAATCGGGGAACATACATAAAAAAACCTTCTGACGAATTGAGAACCTCCTCCTTTTTAAAGTCGGTTAAAAAAGCAGGGCCTGTTGTCATTTCCCGTTGGCCAGTCTTTTGTTTCGCCTCGTGTTTTGTTTTCGATAGAATTCCGCTGTTTGACGCCCGGGAGCCATTGATGAGAAAAGTGCTGGCCATTGGCGTATTTTTTTTGTTTGTTTTGGGATAAGCCCGACACACTATTCCTAAACCACTGTAACTCCTGTAAGCCAGAATCAACAGTGGCGACCACCAGAAAAAACGTCGAGACAATGAAGCTCGACGAGTTCTAGAGAAACAATTAAACTGTCTTGGGTCCCGCAACGAAATTAAACAGAAAAGTACAGCGGAGGAGTAAGAAAAACATAATTTCCCATTGGCGTATATGATACCCTGTCTTATTTCAACTGGGAAAATTGCTCTACTTTTCAAAAGTGATAACTTCATTATAGACAGATCTAATTGTTTCTCCTGCCCTTATCCCAAATTATTTGGGGTCGGCGCAACATGTCTTTTTCTTCCATACTTCTCTATTAGTCGTCATCACTGTAGTCACCCCCTTTTTACCCATATCTTCTTTCACACAGTCCATCCATCGTTTCTTTAGCCTTCCCCTACTCTTACAGCCATCCACATTCAGAAGTTTTCTTTATTCCTCCGCATCATCCCCATACCACGACAAACGATTTCCACACAACTTTTCAGTCAGCGGCGCCACTTTCAGTGTCTTCCTCTTATGAACTCATTCGTAATTCTACCCAAGCATGTAACACCACACATCGCTCTTAGCATTCTCATGCAATTGCTTTTCATTCATACATTTTGTGGCCCAACATTCTGAACCATACAAGAAAGCATTGTTTTTTTTTTTTTTTTTTTTGGGGTGGGAAATCATCCTATGACTTCTCCCGCTCTGGGTGGAGCGGGAGGGCGTGTCAGACTCTTACTGACTAAAACCCACCCCTGTTCCTTCCTGCCTCGAGTGCCCAGGGGCGAGGTAACTCTGTTTCGAATTTATCCTCAACCCCCGGGCAGGCATCGGCCATGACGGGCCCCGTCTCTTGCTGACAACTCTTTGAGGCGCGCGTGGAACACTACGCGCCGTCGACTCTCGGGCCTGTTGCTGATCGGACGGCGAGCTACCCATTACTCGCCGTCCGCAGGCCCGGGTAAGAAAGCAGGTCTGACCATTGTTTTAATGATAAAATTGCATCACGTATAAAAATGAGATGATCTGGAAACAAGCATTATTCTTGAGACTCATTAGAGACCACTAACCTTAACTTCAAATCATTTGACACATAGACTTCAAAAAGGAGCTTATCAATTCGGATGTTAGTATAGGTATGTATTTTTATGTGCTTTAGGGTAACTCCGTCATGTATTGACGAATTTGCAAAATTCGTTTTTTGTTCGAAAGGGGTTTGTTCCGAAATGGTCCTATTTAAATTTCATATAGATCTGATGATGGCTTTCGGAGACAGACAACGGAACTCTTCAAAAATTGACAGGAAATCAACCGCGATTGCTGCGATCGTATGTCTATGAATTGTTAACGCAGATTAATGGGGAGCCACAACTAAAAAGTGAAAAATAAAAAACTTTTTTACAAAAAAATAGAAACGAGTTCCAAAAAAAGTTCCAAATAACTTTAATTTCGGCAGTCGGTGTCAAAAAACGAAGACAAAACCAGAAACACCGACTTCCGAAATTAAAGTTATTTTTAATTTTTTTTGGAAGTTGGTTTTATTATTTTGTAAAAAAGTTTTTCATTAATATTAGTTTTCACATATTTAATGACTAAATAACATAGAAATTATTTTTAAAGGATTTCCCTTAGTTTGCTTGTTTGTACCTTCAACATGAGAACCTATATAATTCTGTCGTACAGCTAATTTTAACCAAAACACGCCCTACTTAACACACCTGCAAAACAGTGACCCCATTTCACCCTACGCTCCCGTAAAAACTTTTTGAACTCCGACCCTCCACGTTATTCTTTTGAACCAAAAAATAGATGTTATCTACTCTTACTGTACAAGTACCTATACGCTGTTAAAACGTGCCTGTGGAACAATGTTAATTGATGTTAATTTGGAACAATTAGTAGTTGGTACTGTTGATTTTAGAAGTTTTGGCTTTTACTTCGTTTTGGAATAAGATAGACGGGAGTGTATAGGACAGATAATTGTAATTTTACAAATTGTTTTTTTTTTGTTTCCGACTTGTGGAAAAACTGAGAGAGTTAGGCTTGAGTTTATAAGAAAATCGAGACAGAGAATAATATCTTATGAATTAAAGCAAAAATCTAGTAATCCGGAAAAAAGGTGCGCGAGCTACAAGAGTATGGCCGCCGAAAATTGTACAATTTGGAGAAAAGTTGTGTCCTTCTAATATAAAATTCTTCTAATATAAATAAAAAATCATATTTTCTTTTTTTTAATTTTATGATATGTTGAAGTGTTTCTGGTTAGCAAATTAATATAACCATCTATAAATTAATAGTTGAAAGTTCATTTCGGCTTCCTGAGCGAGTTAGATTTTTTTTAAACATGTTCAATTTTCAATTTTATACAAAACTCATGTCCCACTACGACATTTCGCACATTGGAGTCAGAAATATGTACTTAATTGATAGTTAGTCTCTTAAATTTTGCAGTAGTTATATTTTCCTATAAATTATCTATGTTCTTTTGAATTTATTAACACAAATAAACTTTTTAAAGTAATAAAAACGAAATTCAAAAATATGTCTCACATTTCGATCCCGAATGTTACTTCACGTAAGTTACCATGTATCATTGAAACTAACGAGAATTCAAGTCCATAAAAACCTTTTTTGAGTAATGGCAACACCTCACTACAGGTTGACCAATCGTTCGAAAAAAAGTAACATTTTTTTTTACTATTAGGTGAACTTCAAGTCGGTCGGCATGTTTGTCTCAGGAGATTTTCCTTTTTTTAAGAGCTGATATGTAAAGTAAGAACGCAAGTTTACTATAATATGGTGAAATATATGTGTAGATAAACTATTTGGTTAGCAAATAAAGCTATACGGCAGCTTCTAACTTCAAAACTCACATCAATACAATAATATTAGTTTATGTCCACACTGTTTTTGATTCACGAATGATACCGTGTGTTACGTAACATTCGTGATCTGTTGTTAAGCGAAGTGTACATTATATAATTTAATTGATTAGCTCGGTGTCATTAAGATAATTTAAAATGTTCTTCTATTTTTATTATAAAAACATTATGATTGCTCAGGAATCAGGATATCGTCCTATAGGTACAAAAAATATATTTCAACGTTTTTATTATTAAAATAATTTTAAACTAGTCTGAAGGCAATTCAAGCTAATGTATAAGAACTTTGTTATTTAAAATGCGATAATAAAAGGCCATTGCTCGTTTGTGCGAGTTTTTAAAATATTTATACAGTATGCACGTATTCTCATTTAATTTATAACTAACTACTTATTTCTATATGCCGTTAACTAAGTTCGCGGAACTTAAACGTAAAAATGCGGTGCGGAATAAAAATCGGAGAAAAATCAATGAATGTACTGAAAATTAAACAAAAAAAAATTAGGAAACAGTGGAGAAATAGAAAGATAACCCAGAAAAATAAATTAAATGAAAAGGTCACACGACATCTTCACATTGATAATGCGCGATCTGAATCATCCGATGCATTTAGTGAATCTATTAGAAATGCACGACTAGCAAAGAGGAAAAAGTTGTTTTTATTTTAAATTGTCAAAATAACCATTATGGAATTAGGAATTGCTTTAATGTGAACTCTAGGCTTTACGAATTTCACGTGTGTTACCCTTATTCATGTATGTTACCGTGTGTTACTAATTCACGACTGTTGTTGTACAATTTTTGGCGGCCATACTCACAAGACAGATTAGTTGTTGCACTTCAAAATGAGTTAAAACAAAACTTTGTCTTTTTTTTCGTGGTGGGCAATCATCAAATAACTTCTTCTCCGTATCAGACTCTTACTGACTAAAACCCACTCGTGTTTCTTCAGTTGCCTGTGCCAGGGAAACATACCTCTGCCCAGAGGTCGCGGCTAAATTCGAAACAGAGGTCAACAAACGCATAATATGATACTGCAATAGTTTTTGCGCCTTCTATTTATATTTCAAAGTAACTACCTTTATTTTCCCGCTCCATATTGAAACAAACTATCAATGTAAACGTTTGGTCCGGTCCTAACCTAAAGCTAACAGTTTACACACGGGATCGCCTGTTGATTTATTTGTAAACACTAACGCCACATTCCGTGGGCGAATGAAGGAAAACATCGATGCTGACAGTGGGCGAAGTCGATGATAGCTTGGCTTTGAGGTATGGGATATATATAGGCAACAGTCCAAAAAAACCGGCCAAGTGCGAATCGGATCTAGCGCACGAAGGGTTCCGTACCATCCTACTAATATTATAAATGTGAAAGTTTGTGAGTGTGTATGTTTTGTTACTTCTTCATGCTCAAATGGCTGGACTGATTTGTTTGAAATTTAGTATGTAGATAGCTTATAGCCTGGATTAACGTATAAGCTACCTTCTATTCCGGTCTACGCGGGTAAAACCGCGGGGCGCACCTTAAATATTTATTTTATTTTGTTTTTTTGTATTTGTTGTTATAGCAGCAACAGGAATACATCATCTGTGAATCAAATGTGAATTTCAACTGTCTAACTATCACGGTTCATGAGATACAGCCTGGTGACAGACGGACATACAGACAGACGGACGAACAGCAGAGTCATAGTAATATGGTCCCGTTTTATCCTTTGGGGAACCCAACCAAAAACCAAGACCTTTTTCAGGAGTAACCATTCCTGAAAAAGGCCTTCGTTCAGTTTCAGTACCTCTTTATTTAATTAGGTTCAGAAATATCATAATTTCAGCTGTCCACTACTGAACGCTCCCCTAAGCCTCGTCACAACGATCGGTCCTGTGCGTCTCACCGACTTCCACTCCGGGAACCCCTCTGTGCAAAATCGATCTAGCCACCACTTACAAAACCGATCTAGCCACCACTTACAAAATCGACCTAGCCACCACTTACAAAATCGATCTAGCCACCACTTACAAAATCGACCTAGCCACCACTTACAAAATCGACCTAGCCACCACTTACAAAATCGATCTAGCCACCACTTACAAAATCGATCTAGCCACCACTTACAAAATCGACCTAGCTACCACTTACAAAATCAATCTAGCCACCTTGTTACAAAATCGACCTAGCCACCACTTACAAAATCGGTCTAGCCACCACTTACAAAATCGACCTAGCCACCACTTACAAAATCAATCTAGCCACCACTTACATAATCGACCTAGCCACCACTTACAAAATCGATCTAGCCACCACCTACAAAATCGACCTAGCCACCACTTACAAAATCGACCTAGCCACCACTTACAAAATCGACCTAGCCATCATTTAGACAGTTTGAATCCAGCACATTATAGTTACCACGTTTTCCTTACCAATGTGACGTAATGCCTTCAACTGAAGCTCTGCCCACAAAATAGGTTTATCAAAAAATGGCATACACTGAAAAGTTATAATTGCATTCTGCGCGTTACCTCGCTGAAGTGCGAATAATCTCTTGACAAACTTTATTCTTAAGTTTCGAGTTGGTTTACGTGTTTGTAAGGTTTCCTAATGGTTTCGGTTTGTGTTTAGCTAGAACCCGAGTAAAGTAAGTTTGAGTGTAAGTCTTAAATAATTTGAATTTCAATTTTATTCGCAAATGCACTTATAGTCTAAGTAGGTACGCTTACCCTCGTAAAAATCTGCATTAAATGCTTACCTGTAAACAAAAAAATACACAATTAATAGGGGAAATAATCGAACTTAGTTTAAAAAAAAGAACTTTTTTACAAAAAAAACAACCGACTTCCAAAAAAGAAAATACACTAAAAATTAAAAAAATAACTTTAATTTCGGAAGTCGGTGTTTGTATTTTTATTTCTTCTTCGTTATTTGACACCATTTTTTTAATTTTTAGTGTATTTTCTTTTTTGGAAGTCGGTTGTTTTTTTTGTAAAAAAGTTTTTTATTTTTCAGTTTTTAGTTGTTATACCCCAGAACTAAAAACCCCAATAACATGGAACGTGGAATTTAAACATACTCGTTATTGGAGAGCACAAAAACGTCATCTAGGTAAACGTATTTTTCGTTTTTGTTCAGTTTCTCAAAAAGCGCTGAAGCAATTAAAAAAATAGAACCTCCTCCTTTTTCGAAAGTCGGTTAAAAATGTGTCGGACTTCGCACAATTAGAGTTCCGTACCTACTAAATGAGGGTACTATCAAAGAAAAATCTGATTTATCAATATATTGTTAGTAAAATATACGTTTTGTGACGTGATTGACAGCAATAGGGCTCCGTTCGGACCCTGCGGGTAGAGAACCCTAAAAGAACAACGACAAATGACTTTGAATTTGGAATATTTTTTTATTTTTGTAAAAATAATACATTATTGATTGTTATTGACATATACGCAGGCATATAGGCAGCAGAAGCCGCTTCAAACTGCTCAAATAATTGAATATTTACTGCATCAAACTGCTTGAAAAGTGACTTGTTTGGAACTTTTTAGTTGTTTTCACAGGTGGGTTTTTTGTTTTTTTATGTAACGTGGTCTGTGAGTTTTGCTTTACTTTCTGCAATTCCTTCTATCTAATTACCTAAATAGTATCCGCATCTAATTACAAATTAAGAGGAATATTATCGACTCAAATCAAATCAATTTAATAAGTTTTACACAATAACATTGTAGGCAGTGAAAATTCCTCTCAATATTTGTTCTGATTTCATTATAATAGGATTTATTATCATTCCATTCGCTTCATTATAAATAATATTATCATTATTGACGTGATAATATGGAATAATAATGTTATAGATGGGAGGATGAATTACAATGAAGTTTCAATTTCACCTTTCGTTTTTTAACCGACTTAATAAAATGAGGTTGTATTCGACCCGTATGCTTGTTTGTCCGCGATTTTCTCGAAAACTTTGGATGGGGTTTTCGTTGTTTTCGTGAATAGTAAATTAGGATCGATGAAGATCTTCGGAGATTACAGAGTGGAACTCTTCAATAACTAACAGCAAATCACTCGCGATTACTGCGATCGTATGTCTATGTATTGTTAACACAATTTAATGGGGAACCACAACTAAAAAGTAGAACATCAATCAAAACAACTTTTTTTACAAAAAATAGAACCGACTTCCAAGAAAAAACAAAATAAGTTCAAAATAACTTTAATTTCGGAAGTCGGTGTCATAAAAAGGAAGAAACAAAACCAGAAACGCGCACTTCCAAAATTTAATTTATTTTTCTCAATTTATTTTTTTTGGAGGGTTGTATTTTTTTTAAAAGTTTTTTTAATTTTCTGATACCAATTTATTAGTCAAAATCCATTTTTTTTTTACTTTTTATAGGCACGCGTTTGATCACTATCTCACCTGATGGTAAGCGATGATGTGGTCGAAAATGGAGCACGCTTGCCTAGAAGCAACCTATTCACATATCCATTCCATTTATCGTTCATACCGGCCGCCAGCTGAAGTCAGTAAAATGAAGGTTTTATATATTGACAGGCCTGTTGGTCTAGTGGTTAGTGACCCTGACTGCTATGCCGGAGGTCGTGGGTTCGATTCCCACCCAGGACAAATGTTTGTGTAATGAGCACGATCATTTGTTCTTTGTCTGGGTGTAATTTATCTATAATATTTATGTATTTAGAAATATATAAGTATGTTTATCAGTTGCCTAGTACCCATAACACAAGCTCTGCTTAGCTTGGGACTAGATGGCGTTGTGTGATAGTTGTGGAATATTATTATTATTTCGTTTATTAATTTTTTAAACATATTAAATACATTTTTAAATATTTCTTAAAAAAGAATATATAAAAAACATTTAAAAATATAAAAAAATAGTAGCCCACCGGTATCGGGAACAGGGTCCAGGTTATTATTATTATTATTTTGCCTTACGATGAGGCCGGAGCGCCGAGTGCTTTCATAGTCCGCGTAAATACATTATCTGCGTAACAAGCTCTTATCTGAAGGTAGGTCCATTATCTGTAGCTGAAACGTACGTAAGTGATTACAAACCCACCCCTGTTCCTTCAGTTGCCTGAGTGCTCAAAAAAAAAAGGGGCGGGGTAACTCTTTTCTGAATTTATCCGCGACCCTGCTTTGTACCATTAACTGCATTTCCTCGGCTTGGGGTTCGGAAAAGTGAGCGCACTGAAAGACAACGTTACTTTTGTACCACCTAACGTTGTTTTTCAGTGCGCTCACTATTCCGAGCCACAAGCCAAGAAAATGCAGTTGAAATTTCACCCAAGAATTTTCCTCGAGAGCGTACAAAATTCCCTCCTTTGTCCACACAACATGACATGCAATGCTGTAATTCTCAGCAAACTGTCTTACAAAGTGGAATTCTAAACTTCTTGTTTCGTGAAGTTGAATTTAAAACTCCGCAAAAGTTTCTGATATCTGGCAATGAACTCTTTGCCACGTGTTCTGGAATGCTCTGAGTTCAAGTTTCGCGCTTCACCCGCCTTTGGCTGGCGAATGGCATTTGCGAGGAGAATCTTGGAGTTGTAGACGAACTTTATCATTGTTTCAGAGCAAATACCAACCTCCGGTTACCCCTTCCGAGTTCAGTGTTAGGTATTCACGACTTCTCGTCAAACTAGAAGTTTGACCAGAAGTCGTGAATACCTTTCTCGCAGAAAGGCATGTCAAAATTGCTTTAACAAGAAATGCGATTTTTTAATGATGACACAATAGTCGCTTTGTTCCAATAGTCTTTAGCCAGTAATAAAGTCTAAAAAAAATTGTGGGTTCTCAATTTGCTTAATTTTGAATCGTCAGATACTCGTATGTAGATCACTACATTTACTGTATACCTTGGTAAGTACTTCGGTTTATATCAGGCTATATCGCTGACTAAATTCCAGGGTGCGGCAAAGTCCACGTTAAACCAACATTACTCAAGTAAATTGTAGTAAGTCAATAATGGTGCCGATTCTCTTGTTCAATAACTAAACTAAAATGAGAGAATCATTATCTTTTACTAAAAGGGAGTGCGAGAAAAGGACGACTGTAGCTATGTACTAAGTTAGAGATATCACACTAGTTTACGCCTTGCGCTTTACCGTGTTTTTAGTTGACATGTTTTTACGTGTACCCTCAATTTGTATGGAAATATTCGTTCAACTAAATTTGACAGTTCTAATTTACGCCCGTTTCTTTCTTGTTTTGTTGGAGAGAAAAAGATAGCAATAGCCTAAATTAAGTTTAGTTTGTGCACAACAGAATCAGCACCAATGTCCTATTTTGAGGCCCTTTACTGATATTCCCCTATCAGTTTATTTAAAGGCATGATAATATACAAAACTCCAACTATTAGTTACCTACTGACAAGGTCATGCATCTGAGGGGTCGTAGACCACTAAGACGGACCAAATTCGTTCTAAATAGTAACGCCGAGGATAGCCACATAGTCATGGCAAAACGTATTCAAACAGAAATAGGATGTATGAAAGTACGTATCATGGCTTCGCCATAGTCGGTTAAAAGTACGTCATGTCGAGAGAATAGGCCAGTTTTCTAAAAATATCTAATTAGTCCGTCTGTAAGATTACCAAAAAATTGGACACGTATTTTTTTAACCGACTTCGAAAAAGAAGGAGGTTGTCAATTCGAAAGTTTGTATTTTTTTTTTATGTATGTTCGGTCATAACTCCGTCATTATATTGACGGATTTTCAAAATTATTTTTTTAGTTCGAAAGGGATTTGTTCCGAAATGGTCCCATTTAATTTTCATATAGATCTGATGATGGGTTCCAGAGAAAGACAACGGAACTCTTCAAAATTGACATGAAATCAACCGCGTTTGCTGCTATCGTATGTCTATGAATTGTTAACACAGTTTAAGGCCCCTCTCGCGGTCCAGTGGCGCCCTCATTGAATAAAAAATCGTAGCTTATCACAGAAAATAAATATTAAAAAATCCAACTTCACGTTTGTTACAAAGAGGATAAAGAATTTTTACGTTGTTAAAACAGGTCTCAAAATGTTTCGTATCCAAAGTAGTAGGCAAAAGTGTCAGAAACGGCCGTTTTTGGCACTTTTGCCTACTACTTTGGATACGATACATTTTGAGACCTGTTTTAACAACGTAAAAATTCTTTATCCTCTTTGTAACAAACGTCAAGTTGGATTTTTTAATATTTATTTTCTGTGCTATGCTACGATTTTTTATTCAATGAGGGCGCCACTGGACCGCGAGAAGGCCCTTAATGGCGAACCACAACTAAAAAGGGAAAAATAAAAACTTTTTTACAAACAAATAGAACCGACTTCCAAAAAAAAGTGCAAAATAACTTTAATTTCGGAAGTCGGTGTCAAAAAACGTAGACACAAAACCAGAAACACCGACTTCCGAAATTAAAGTTATTTTGCACTTATTTTGGAAGTCGGTTCTATTTTTTTGTAAAAAAGTTTTTTTTTGGTCACGTAAACCAAAAATAAGGTCGGTACAGTGCGATGAAATTTTGCATGACGTCATATCTCGTATCGTGTTCAATACACTTTGTAATGTTTAGTGACGTAACAAGCCCACACTCCAGAACGTAGATGCGTTTTATCTTTGTCGTTTTTTATTGGTTTGGTAAAGCAAAAAATACATGTCCAATATTTTTTGATATTTTTACTTACGGACTAAATATAATTATTACTTTAATACTCAGGAAACTACACTATTATGACCCAAATTAATGAGGAATACAGTGCGGGGAGGAGGATTTTATGTACCTACATATTCCTACCATAAAAACCATGTTCGAAAAGATCCATAGAAAACATTTTTACAAAAAAATAGAACCGACTTCCAAAAAAAGTGCAAAATAACTTTAATTTCGGAAGTCGGTGTTCCTGGTTTTGTGTCTTCGTTTTTTGACACCGACTTCTGAAATTAAAATTATTTTGCACTTTTTTTGGAAGTCGGTTATATTTTATTGTAAAAAAGTTTTTTATTTTTCACTTTTTAGTTATGGTTCACCATTAAACTGTGTTAACAATTCATAGACATACGATAGCAGCTAACGCGGTTGATTTGCTGTCAATTTTTGAAGAGTTCCGTTGTCTGTCTCCAAAACCCATCATCAGATTTTTATGAAATTTAAATGGGACCAATTCGGAACAAACCCCTTTCGAACAAAAAAAAAAGAATTTTGCAAATCTGTCAATAAATGACGAAGTTGTGCCCGAACATACATAAAAAAAAATACAAACATCCGAATTGATAACCTCCTTCTTTTCTGAAGTCGGTTAAAAACAGCACGGGGTTTATTTCCCGGCGCTCAAAACTAAAATTAGAATCTAAATAAACCAAGACCTAGACTAGTCTAGACAAAAATATAAATACAGAAGCTACACGATACATATTATGGTATGAAAGTATTAAACGAAAAATCATTTTGTTGTAGCTGTATGATGTTCTTCTAAACGATCAGCTGCGTAGTACCTATTCGCAGCCGGGTTAGCATGACCGGAGATGGACGAATCAAAAAGAGTTTATAATGCTCTTTTGATTTGTCCATATTCATTTCAAGCACCAGCAGACATACATACAAGTAATCTGTCTACTCTATTGAATCGTTCATCTTCATTTCGAAAACCACGAGCGATTCTTAGGGCTCCAGAAGCGCACGACGACGCGACAGTACGACAACGATTTGTCATGCAATTTTTTGTAATCTGAAGTAGGTAATAAAAACTTTGTCAAAAAACGAAGAAACATAAACAAGAAACACCGAATTCCGAAATTAAAGTTATTGTGCACTTTTTTTGTTGTCTTTTGGAAGTCGGTTCTATTTTATTTGTAAAAAAAGTTTTTATTTCTTACTTTTTGTTGTGATTTCGCGGTTGTTTTGCTGTAATTTTTTGAAGAGTTCCATTGTCTGTCTCCAAAACTCATCATCAGATCTTTATAAATGGGACCATTTCGAAATAAACCCCTTTCGAACAAAAAAAGAATTTTACAAATGGGTTTATATATGACGAAATTGTGCCCGACTATACAAAAAAATAATAATTAAAAACATCTGAATTGATAACCTCCTCCTTTTTTAAGTTGGTTAAAACTGACTCCTAATCAGCAGCGAGCCATTGTTTGTTTGTTTGCGGTGTCCTAAGAGGGTTTATGTATAAACCCGACAATCATAAATTTTAAAGTGTTGTTTGCATGAGACCGAATAAATAAATAAGTAAAATTTTGCAATTTTAGGGTTCCGTACCCGAAGGGTCCAAACGGAGTCCTATTGCTGTCACTCACGTGTCCGCCTGTCCGTTTGTCTGTCCGTCGTCTATCACACAGGTTTTACAGCCAAATAGTTGGAGTTACAGTCTTTAAATTTTCACAGTATAAGCATCTTGTTGACCCAAAGCCATACAAATAGTAAAAAATACACTCTAGTGTAAGTTGTAAAAGTCCAACACCTCCTTAACCGATTTTGTGGGTTCCGTACCCTTAGGGTCTAAACGGAGCCCTGTGGTTGGCACTCACGTGCCCTTCTGTCCGTCTGTCGTCTGTCACAAAATTTAGTAACAAAGAATTTTTTAACTTCCCATTGACATAAGAACCTGAAATTTGGTGATAATGTTTGTCATATCGTATACTTAACTAACAAATATCAATATTTGGTACGGAACCCTTAATGTGCGAAATCCGATACGCACTTGGCCAGTTTAATTTTTTGTTTTTTCAAATTGTTTTTCCGTTTTGCTTCTACCGTAGAAGCGAGACGGAAAAACAATTTTACATGTTCAGATAGAAATTCTACCATGTAAAATTGTGAGTGTGAGCAGTGGTGGCCCAGCGGTATTGGCCGCGACTTACAAGTTGTAGGTCGTGAGTTCAAACCCAGGCAGGCACTCTGTGTAAATTGTTTCACCACCACTGCTCCCAAAACGGTGAAGGAAAACATTGTGAGGGAACCGGCATGTCCTAGAACCAAAAATTCAAAGACATGTGACATCCACCAATCCGCATTGGGCCCGTGTGGTGGATTACGGCCCACACCATCTCATAGAGAGGAGGCCTGTGCCCCAGTAGTGGGGACATTAAAAGGCTGATAATGAATGATGATCATGTTCAGGTAGAAATTCTACCTGAACATGTAAATCTCATATAACTTGGTGTTCTATAGTTTTTACTTTTCTCTATGAGAAACGGCGTGATTTAGGCACAGTAGTTAGCTATGTATATTCTAGGACTATGCTATATGCTAAGAGGAGCTCGTAGCTAAAGTAATAACAGCCGCACGGGTGGATCCATCAGGTTAAGCTACGCTTGCCGAGGTTGGTCCATGAGTGGGTGACCATTTTTACATACCGGGACTCCTCCGTGCCTCGGAAAGCACGTTAAGCCGTTGGTCCCGGCAGTCAATCGTGGATCTTTGACAGTCGTTACGGGTCGTCAGAAGCCCGAAAGTCTGACAACCAGTCTTACCAAGGGGTATCGTATTACCTAGTAACTGGGTTGTGGAGGTCAGATAGGCAGTCGCTCCATGTAAAATAATGGTATTCAGCTGCATTCGGTTAGACTGGAAGCCGACAACAAGATAGTTGGGAAAAGGCGCGGGCTGATTGAGTTAGCTATATATATTCCACGTACAAGTACAAGTTCGCCACGAAAGGGCTGAAAGGGAGCGTTACCTCAGTTAGGCAGGAGTGGATCGATATCTGGTTGATTTTATTTGTGCGAAGATTGGGGTCGGGCAAATATACTCCAATTTTATTACTTGAAATAACAATGGGTGGATTTGCAAACAGGCAAAACATGATTGATTTGTGTTTAAAGCAATATTTGAAACGCGTATTAGAATCTACTACGAAACAGCTTTCTTATAAGTCGTCTCATAAAATTGATGGGTTTCCCAAATTGTCTAGGAAAGAAATTCCCAGATACTTTATACAGAAGCACAATGTTTATTAATAAGTAGTTATAAGTTTATTAATTCTTTACTAACCCAATGAGTCCAATAGTCACTGGCAATAAATAAATTATGACTAAGTTATTATTCCGTTTATTTACTTTTCTATACATAAATATTTATTAATTTTATATATAATATAATAATAATATTTTTTTGTAAGATTTCAGTTTTATTATAATTAGTACAAAGGCCTCAATATAGTCTGCGTACATATAACAAACCAAAACCAAAAACTGCCATACGTATCAAAGGAAGACAGAGAATATTATGTGTGAAAATTTAAATTACAGGATTTTGTTTGTGACACGTGCCTCTCCTAGAGCCACGACTATACACCACCGAAGTTTTGAAGTTCCATTTAAAACCGTGCATGGATACATTCCATGCCTAGAACGATATGCATTTCGTAATTTTTTTTAAAGGAATTTCTGGGAAATACAAACGGCATATACGAACATTCGAAACATTTTATT
The DNA here is from genome assembly GCA_951329385.1 of Polia nebulosa. Taxonomy (NCBI): domain Eukaryota; kingdom Metazoa; phylum Arthropoda; class Insecta; order Lepidoptera; family Noctuidae; genus Polia; species Polia nebulosa. Next base: position 2,715,479 of record OX589587.1, on the reverse strand, counting down.
TGACGCAAGGCTGCCGTTGGTCAAACGGATGCAAATCCTGCATATTCTGCCAGATTTTGGTCGCCGCATATAGATAATGGTGAGATAGTGGTCAGACGCGTGCTTATTACAGCAGGCTAATCGGGTATTCAAGATGTAATAGACTACCCGGACCTGCGGACCAGAGCCTTTAGACAAAATACTTTTCTGTTAACGTTTACGCTAACGCTTCGTGGAAAATGTATGGCAAAGACATTACTGGGCGTGAGTCACGTGACAGTTCTCTGTCTAACGCTTGGTGCAAAATGTCGTAGCTATACATTTTGCACGTAGCGTTAGCGTTAACGTTAACAGAAAAGTATTTTGTCTAACCCCCCAGGCTCGAGAGTCGAGAGTCGCCTCAATGAGTTGTCAGCAATCGTGACGGGGCCCGTCATGGCCGATGCCTGCCCTGGGGTTATGGATAAATTCGAAACAGAGTTACCGCGCCCCTGGGCACTCAGGGCAGGGAAGGAACAGGGGTGGGTTTTAGTAAGTAAGAGTATGACAACCCTCCCGCTCCACCATAGAGCGGGAGATGTCATTGGATGATTTCCCACCCCACAAAAAAAAAGATGCTCTAGACTAGATTTTGTATTATTCTTGAAGTTAGATTGAGCGAGAAAATCCTTTTCAAGCGTCCGGAAGGTTGTCGCTTGAATAGGGAACCTTCCCTGACCTTAATGGAAACGTCCTTCAAGAAGGTCAAGTGCGTAGTACTCGGAACGGGTGCGCGTTTAACACCGGTGTATGAATAAAGACGTAGATAAAATGGAGGTGGCGCTCTATAGCCCATGCATTCCTCATGGCGAGAGTTTATGTATTTTTCGGAAAAAAATGATTTTTGTAATACGTCACTAATTAAAATACAATATTGCTATAACCAGACGCCATAATATTACGAAAAAGAAAAAAAAATGAAAGTCGACGAGGGGTATCGAAATAAAGGATTCGAGGACATAATTCCAAAAATATAACTCGCTAAAATGTAGGTAATGTCACTTTTCAAGCAGTCTGATGCAGCTGGTGGCATGAAATCAATAATTGAGCTAAAACCACTGCCACCAACTGCTTTAGACTGCTTGAAAAGTGACTTGTTTGGAACTTTTTAGTTGTTTTTTAAAGTCGGGTTTTTGGAAAAAAAAAAAAAAATTGGTTACACTTTCGAGTCGTTTGGGGCACTGGCGACTCTTGGGCCGCGGAGTCCAATGCTTATAAACTATTTCATCACTTGGCGTAATCAATTTTCGTTAATTATTGCCATACAACATGCAATGCCGCCAGTCTTTTGGGCACACTTCCAGTCGACAGCGATGCGTACAATTTAGTTAGTAGTTTGTGTTTTAAATATAGTTAAGTATTTTATAAGGATGAAAACAGTATAAAGCAATAGTTCTAAAATCAATTTGTTAACTAATATTTTTTTTTGTAATTAAGAGAAAAGAAATGACACGGTTCGTCAAATGTTATGATCTAATATTAAAGAGAAACGGCTTGTCACCGCAATCAGCTGATTACTACACCGAGTTATCACTAGGTATGATAAGAGATAACACAACGAATATTTTTCATGATAAGTGTTTGTATTCGAAATGCATGTTGGTACCACATGTTATCAAACTGTGTTATATCAATAATAAATAACAATAAACCGAGTTGACTGATGGTATCTGCCTATGGTAACCGCAACAGCTCAAATATTGTCTTGACATTCGGGGTTGCCTGTAGGGTTAGCAACCGTACTCTAAAATAGAGTATTGTACTCTATTTCATGTAGGTGTACTCTATAATCTGTAATACTAATTGAGTACGTTAAAATACTGTTTTATTCACAATGTTTACTATATTAATACCAGTCATTTATACCCCATTCTCATAACCCAAAAAAGTTGGTTGGTTTTTCTGGTTTTGTGTCTTTATTTTGCACTTTTTTTGGCAGTCGGTTCTGTTTTTTTGTAAAAAAGTTTTTTATTTTTCACTTTTTAGTTGTGGTTCCCCATTAAACTGTGTTATCAATTCATAGGCATACGATCGCAGCAATCGCGGTTGATTTGCTGTCAATTTTTGAATAGTTCCGTTGCCTGTCTCCGAAACCCATTATCAAATTTATATAAAATTCAAATGGGACCTTTTCGGAACAAACTTCTTTCGAACAAAAAAAGAATTTTTCAAATCTGTCAATATATGACGGAGTTATGTCCGAACACACATAAAAAAAAAGAAAAAAGAATACAGACATACGAATTGATAACCTCCTTCTTTTTGAAGTCGTTTAAAAATGTAACGTTTACTGTTAATATGTGCATTGAAACTAATAAAAAATAAGCTAAAAAAATAGATTCAGAATGTTTGGACTGAGACAATTCTTTTCAAACTGACGTACGTTTTGTGCCGCAAAAGGCACAAAAAATAACTTTTAAAAAACAAAATTAAAATGTACTCTGTTTTTTTAAGGTGGTACTCTTTATTTACCCTGTCTGAAATCAGGTCTATGTACTCTATTTCTATTTCTTTTTTTTTTTCTGTAATGTGCGTTATATCTGTGCAGAATAAATTATTTTTCTTTCTTTTCGTTCTTTAGTTGCCTGGTCTATTCCCGCTCGGATCAAATGTTTTGTAGGGATACTGCAAAAGTTAGGTCGACCACTTTTTAACCTTGCTAAGGGCATAAGAGTGAAGACCGATGGACCTAGGAATATCGTACGTGAATGGAATGATGTTACAGTTACAGCCTCACCCTTTCATTTTCGACCGAATGAAAGGTAAAAAGGCTTTTCAAAGAAAAAATGTGGGACAAAAAAAAATGTAATTAAGTATGAAAAGAATATACTAATTTCCCCAGTGGAAGTATTACTGAAAACAAGAGGAAGTCTGAAAGTGGCACCGGTGACTGTAAAGTTGTGTGGAAATCGGTTGTCAAAGTACGGGCATGTGATGCGGAGGAATAAAGAAAATGTCGTGAGGAAAGTCTTGTGTATGGATGTGGATGGCTTTAAGAGTAGGGGAAGGCCAAAGAAACAATGGATACACTGTGTGAAAGGGAATTTGGGTAAAAAGGAGGTGACTACAGAGATTACACGACTAATAGAGAAGTATGGAAGAAAAAGACATGTTGCGCCGACTCTAAATAAATTGGGATAAGGGCAGGAGTTTGATGATGATGATGATGATGATTTGTGTGCTCCAAGAGTAGATTTTGGTCAACCGAAACATTGGCCAACCTTTGCGACGAGTACGCAGATTATTTTCATTTTAAAAGCGCTGGTAGCTGAAAGTATCTGAGTTTCAGACGTGGTCTGATCAAATAATTTCAGTATTTAGTGCAGAATGAAAGTATCAAGCGATATTGCGTTGTGGGAAAATTAATGAAACATATTTTGGTCTGGTTTAGTGGTAAATATAAACGTCGGAATTTATTGTTGCCGTATTAATGTAATATTTCATAAAATCATGACATTTGACATTAATGCTAACAGAGAGTTGTATTGATGATTTTAATTACTGATTCTGATTTACAATTTTACTCGTCTCGCACTATGAAGATTACAGTTCTGTAAGTACACACTTGCTACGGCCGCGTATCATATTTTGACCAAGATACAACCTGACACTGACACACACTGCAAATTTCAAAAAACGTAAAAATATTGAATTTCGCGGGCTACCCTGGACCTTTTACTTTTTTTTTTTGAGTGGGAAATCATCCAATGACTTCTGCCGCTCTGGGTGGAGCGGGAGGGCGTGTCAGACTTACTGACTAAAACTAACCCTGTTCCTTCCCTGCCTGAGTGCCCAGGGATGCGGTAACTCATGTTGAGAATTTATCCGCTACCCCTAGGCAGGACCTTCACCTTAAGGTGGATGCGCCAGGGTGGCCCGCGAAATTAATTTGCAGGTCAGTGTCAGGTTGTATCTTGGGTCAAATTTGATTCGCGGCCGTAGCAAGTACCTATGTATTTATAGAATTAAAGTCATTAGGATCATCAATACAACTCTCTCAGTTAGAATTGATTCCAAATGTAAGTATTTCATGAAATCATGACATTTTGCTTTAATTCTAAGTGAGCCAGTTGCATTGATGATTTTAATGATTACGGTTCTGTAAATACGTACTTGCAACGTCCGCGAATCGTATTTTGACCAAGATACAGCCTGACACTGGCCTGCAAATTGCAAAAAACTTAAAAAAAAATGAATTTCGCGGGCTACCCTGGAGCTTTCACCTTAACAGTAGATACAAAAAAAAAGTGCAAGTTACATTTTTCAAATAAAAACTATGTTCCCAGCTGTACCACCTAGTCTCTCTGTAAAGTACGCTTCATATCACCATCATTCTCATATTTTGGATAATGCGGGTTCAATAACAAATAGGTGTAACTGTTGAACAATCCCGAACTAATATTTAACATATCTTTCCTGGTTATTGTGTTCATAGTAGTTAAATAGATAATCTATTGTTTGGTATGCGGTTAAGCGTAATATCACGTTCAGACAATGTTAACCTAGGTACCTACATACAAATACTGGCCATAATACAGCGAAATAACTGGTTTGATATTCATTTAAAATTAAATAACATCATTGGCGGTATCCACGGAGGAATGCAATTTTATGCTCTTTAAATTTAATGTTTAAATGTGGAACTGATAATACAGGGCAATACTTTTTGAAGTGAAAACTTCTTTAGGCACGTTGGGCATTTTTGAAATGGGAAAAAATAATTGAACACCGCTATTTGGATCGAAGTGAAAACTTTTTAAAGCGCGTTGAGCATTTTTTTTTTCAAGTTTTCACTTCTGTCGGCACTCCGGAGGGCCACTCTTTTTTTTATTGGAACAAGCCCGCCACACTTCACTCCTGTAAGCCAGAATCAACAATAGCGACCACCAGATAAAAACGCCGAGGCATTAAAGCTTGACGAGTCGCGGAGAAACGATTACACTGTCTTGGGTCCCGCAACGAAATTATTCAGAAAAGAACAGCGGAGGATGAAAAACATAATTTCCATTTCTCTACTAATCAACCAGGAGACAGAACAAGGCTAGGTCATTAGGCTTAGAGGGACGTTTACAACTGTATTAAGCCGAGTTGCCAAGCACCACAGATTAAAACACTAAAATTATCATCATTCTCCTGGCCTTATCCCAATTTATTTGGGGCCGGCCCAACATGTCTTTTTCTTGCATACTCCTCTATTAGTCGTCATCACTGTAGTCACCCCATTTTTACCCATATCCTCTTTCACACAGTCCAACAACACACAAAACACTCAAAACACTAATATTAATGGGTCCTATATTGTGAGCTGTTCCATTTGATTCCAATCAAAGGTATGGCAAAGCTTTCTTTTAATATATAGTAACATTTATATGGATTCTCTCCGAAATAAATAAATAAATTTATGTGGAAAATATAGGTTAGAGTAGTTGCTGTCATAGTGTTTTTAGATTTTTTCATCAGGAAGTTTTTTTTTCCATCAGGAAGATTTTCCCATCAGCCCAGCCCCTGGACATGTGCCGTGAATAAACAGTTTTTCTTTCTTCCTTTTTCTTTCTGATGGCAATAGGCTTGCTACTTATTACATGGAACTTAAAATAAACTGCCGCTTGGGTGTATAATTGTATTTGTAAACTAGCTGCGCCCCGCGGTTTAACCCACGTAGACCGGGATAAAAAGTAGCCTATGTGTTAATCCAGGGTATAAGCTACCTACATACCAATTTTCATCCAAATCGGTAAAGCCGTTTGAGCGTGAAGAATTAACAAACACACTCACAAACTTTCGCCTTTATAATATTAGTTTGATACCATAGGTGGCTACCCCTCTGCTTATTCTTCGGGAAAAAAAACCATACCCTACGTGATGTTATATTATCTTTAACAATCAATCTGCCCAGCCTTTTCCCAAGTACCTTGGGGTCGGCTTCCAGTCTAACTAGACGCAGCTGAATACCAGTATTTTACATGGAGCGACTCCCTATCTGACCTCCACAACCCAGTTACTGGGTAATACGATACCCCTTGGTAAGACTGGTTGTCAGACTTTCGGGCTACTGACGACCCTTAACGACTGTCAAAGATCCACGATCGACAGCCGGGACCAACGGCTTAAGGCCCCTCTCGCGGTCCAGTGGCGCCCTCATTGAATTAAAAATCGTAGCATAGCACAGAAAATAAATATTAGAAAATCCAACTTGACGTTTGTTACTAAGAGGATAAAGAATTTTTACGTTGTTAAAACAGGTCTCAAAATGTTTCGTATCCAAAGTAGTAGGCAAAAGTGTCAGAAACGGCCGTTTTTGGCACTTTTGCCTACTACTTTGGATACGAAACATTTTGAGACCTGTTTTAACAACGTAAAAATTCTTTATCCTCTTAGTAACAAACGACAAGTTGGATTTTCTAATATTTATTTTCTGTGCTATGCTACGATTTTTAATTCAATGAGGGCGCCACTGGACCGCGAGAGGGGCCTTAACGTGCTTTCCGAGGCATGGAGGAGTCTCCGTATGTAAAAATTACCAACCCTGGCAAGCGTAGCTTAACGTGATGGATCGACCCGTGCGGCTATTACTTTAGCCACGAGCTCCTCTATGTTATCTTTAACCAGTCTATCAATTAAAAGACAAACACAGACTCGAGAGGTCAGTTTATTGTAAATAATAAAATGACCTTTGTCGATATTCTTAATGATGTGATTCACCACGCGATTAGACCGCATATAATAATACCATTATAACAATAAACTGGACAGTTAGCGCATTTGCTATCGGTCTGAAAATGCCCTAGATAGTGCATGTTTGTGAGTCAGACTTTAATATTATCACGTATTACAAAAAAAAAAAAAATCGAATGTCTTTAATTATAATCTAATATACAGGTTGTAACAGAAAGGTGTGGTCATATTTTAAGAACTGCACCTTCACATCGATATTAACAACTTTCGTTAAGAGAAGCCGAGGAAATTCTAAAAAAAAAAATTACTCCCCATACAAATATTGATCAGCTGATGATAACTTTGTATGGAAAGTCCAATTTTGTTTTAGGAATTTTTTAATTTTTCTTTGAGAAAGTTATTCATGTCCATGGGCAGAACCAGCTCCTAAAATATGACCACACCTTTCCGTTACACCCTGTATAAAAAACAAATTTTTGTAAATTACTGCATCACCACTGCTCTCAAAACGGTGAAGGAAAACATCGTGAGAAAACCGGCATGTCCTAGAGCCAAAAATTCGAAGACGTGTGACCAGTGGCGTATTTACCCTTAGGCCAAGAGGGCCTTGGCCTGGGGCGGCAGACTACCAGGGGCGACGAATGCTACCTGCTGCCGTTTCTTCAAGTTGAATAAGCACTATTATTTCTATTTTTCTTGCCACCCCGTAACTTCTTGTCTATCACAAGAAAATCTTATCTATCCGAATCAGGTAGCTCAAATTTTAAATAACACCTCAAGGCCCTGCGTCGACGAGAGGCGACAGCAATCAACACCGTCGTCAGGCCCCGCCGTTGCCATAAGCGGCGGCAGTTTCGCGCGCTTTAAAACTCTATTATTACTAATAAGGAACGGTTTTACTCCGGCCCCGCCGTCGCCATAAGAGGACGGCGGGGTCCGACGACAGTGCTGATCACTGTCGCCTCTCGTCGACGCAGGGCCTTGAGGTGATAAGCTGTAGCAAAAAAGAATAATTCCTTTTCTTGTTAACTATGGGCAGCACAAATATTTGGCCCGGGGCGCCAAATCTTTGAATACGCCACTGCGTGTGACATCCACATATCCGCATTGGGCCCGCGTGGTGGATTACACACCCTCTCACAGAGAGGAGGCCTGTGCCCCAGCAGTGGGACAGTAAAAGGCTGATGATGATTTAAAAATTGGCCAAGTGATTATCGGGTTTCGCACATCAAGGTTTCAGTACCAAATATTGGTATTTGTTAGTAAAGTGTACGTAATAATATAATAATAGAAGTTAAAAAATTCTTTGTAACAAAATTTTGTGACAGACGACAGACAGACACGTGAGTGACAGCAATAGGGACGTTTGGACCCTTCGGGTACGTAACCCTAGAAATGATACCAATGCCTTTGTTAATATAATATGTACGAGTACCTACAGAACAACTAAAGACCTAGTATTTTGTAGGCATTGAACGTGTAAAGTCGGTTTTCTATCGATTACATTTTGGGGAGTGTGCGACGGAATTTCATAATTTGATTCCGCCAAGCCCGTTTCATCGGACCACAAGACGTATGGCGAAGTGCCACCTGTTCATGGTGGACATCCCATCCATTTGCACAAAGCGTTTTGAGAACACATTCAGTGTGCAGCTAGGGAGTGGAATTCCCTACCGGAGTCTGTGTTTCCTGATAGCTACAACCTAAGAGTCCTTAAAACAAGAGTGAATAGGTTACTTCTAGGCAAGCGTGATCCATCTTCGACCACATCATCGCTTACCATCAGGTGAGATAGTGGTCAAACGCGTGCCTATCAACAATAAAAAAAGTGTGTAAACTTTAGTAGTACGACTGGTGACACACTGAACGCGTTAGATCATTCACTAGCCTTGAAACTGCTCTGCAGATAGTAGGTATAGGTAATCGTTTACAGAACAATTAATGAGACATACTCGTATTTGTCTTTGCTATTAGATCGGCAGTTTTATGTTACAGGCTTAGACTATGAAAGGTTATAGACGGAACGACATTGGACATTAAATGAAGCAGGATCGTTAAAATGTGTGAGTGATCTTGACGAACGTAACGATGACTTATCGGCTTCTCATTTTGTCTATGTGAGCTACAAGCCGGCTTCTCATTATGGTACTTTATGGATTTTGACACTCCGTCTATAACCTTTCTTAGTCTAAGATAAGAACTATGTTGATGAAGGTAAGCGATATCGTAAATTATTGAAAAGATTTTCATGCGATTTTCACCAATAGAAAGAGTGATTCATGAGGAAAGAAAGAATGAGTATTGATCAGAGAGACAGAGTTTTTTGAGAAGCAGTTTATGTTGAAATGCTCCTTCAATTTCTAAAATTTGTTTGGTACATAAATGGTCGGAACAAGTTGAGTTTTATTCCTCAATTGGTTTCCTCATTGAGTCAACAAGGCAAAAAGTACCTTTTTAAAACAGGTTAAATATGGTATTTACTAGCTGACCCAGCAAACGTTCTGCGATTAAAAAAAGGGGGTGAGAGTAGGAGGGTGAAAAATGCTTAAGGCCGGGACTCCACCAAAGCGGAGATGTGTGCGGTGTGCTGTATACTGTGCGAGAAGAGATGTTTTTCAGCTCGGGGGACTCCACCAAAGCGTTGTGTGCGGTGTGCTGTGTGCTGTGCGAGAAGAGATGTTTTTCAGCTCGAGGGACTCCACCAAAGCGATGTGTGCGGTGTGCTGTGTGCTGTGCGAGAAGAGATGTTTTTCAGCTCGGGTGCGAGGCGTTGAGTGCTCATACGCATTCTGACACGATAGGTAGACGATGTATAGCGGGCGAGAGGGAGGATTGTGACATCGCTCACTGCACGCCGCTCACATCTCTCGTCTCCACTGCGCGTCGTCCTCGCACAGCTCACATCTCCGCTTCCATCGCGCCATACAAATATTACACGTCCCCGCACAGCGGTCTCCACTGAAGCTGAGCGGAAAGGAGATGTGTCAATAACACAATTCTAGTGGTTGTTTAAAAAACATCTCCTCTCCGCTAGTCTCGTCTCCGCTTTTGTGGAGTCCCGGCCATACGCACGTAAAGTATTTGTTATGTAACCTTTCATAGTCTAAGGTTCTTATACTCTTTAATAAAACTACCGAAACCAAATGAAACGCCAGCTTCAAAAGTCATTTTGACAAATTAGGCTGCGAAACATCACTGTGTGTCAGTAAGTACACCAAAACGACTTCTCTTCGCCACTTCACAAGCGCAAGTTCGATCTTATATGAAGTATTGCTCTCATCTTTGGGAAGGATCTGCCAGATACCAGCTTGATCCCCGCGAGACAATTGAGAAACGTGCCAAGAGGATCATCGGCAATGATAAGCTCGTCGAGTCGAAGCTCCAAAGTCTTGAGCATCGACGCCGCGTTGCTAGCCTGTCGGTTTTCTATCGATTACATTTTTGGGAGTGTGCGTCGGAATTCCGCCAAGCCCGTTCCATCATCGGACCACAACACGTACGGCGATGCGCCACCGGTACATGGTGAACATCCCACCCACACACAAAACGTTTGGGAAATACATTCATATTACGTACGGCTAAGGAGTGGAATTCCCTGCCGGAGTCTGTTTCCTGATAGCTACAACCTGGGACTTTAAGTCGAGAGTGAATAGGTTACTTCTAGGTAAGCGTGCTCCATCTTCGACCACATCATCGCTTACCATCAGGTGAGATACTTAGTGGTTAAACGCGAGCCTTTAAATGGTTAAAAAAACTTCCTTGTGTGTTCTATCTCTGCTCTGCTACTACTCAACTGCTGTTAACTGAATTCTTTTAGGTTCTTGTCCGATTTTAATGATACTAACTACGTTTGAAAGGGGTTTTTTTCCGAAATGCGTGTGTCCCATTTAAATTTCATATAGGTCTGATGATGGGTTTCGGAGACAGACAACGGAAATCTTTAGAAATTTACAGCAAATCAACCGCGATTGCTGCTATCGAATGTCTATGAATTTTTAATACAGTTTAATGGGCAACGACAACTAAAAAGTGAAAAATAAAAAACTTTTTACAAAAAAAAAATAGAACCGACTTCCAAAAAAAGTGCAAAATTACTTCAATTTCGGAAGTCGGTGTCAAATAACGAAGACAAAAAACCAGGAACACCGACTTCCGTAATTGAAGTTATTTTGCACTTTTTTGGAAGTCGGTTCTATTTTGATTTGTAAAAAGTTTTTGCTTTCTATAATTCTACTATATCCAATTATTAATATTATAAATACGAAAGTTTTAATGGATGTATGTTTTGGTAGCTCAATCACGCCAAAACGACTAAACGAATCTAAATTAAATTTGGCATAGAGATAGATTATAGACTGAAATAGCACATAGGATACTATAGATTTTTATCTCAGAAACTTCATCATCATCATCTGTCCCCAATGCTGAGGCACAGGCCTCCTCTTTATGCAATAATCCAACACGCAGGCCCAATGCGGGTTGGTGGATGTCACATGTCTTCGAATTTTTAGTTCTAGGACATGCCGGTTTCCTCACGATGTTTTCCTTCAACGTTTTTGAGAGCTGAAGCGTTTCTCGGGAGCTTACCTTTGGGATAATTTTCAATTTGCACGCGAGTGTGGACGCTGACAGAAACTAGTTATAACTATATTTTATTACTTATCGTTACCCTAGTCTGCTGGATACGGGGGCATATAATTTTTATTTTATTTTGTGAAGGCTGTGTGCTGCATACTTCTGCATTTGACATAAACCGATGAACCGAGCAAAAATAAAAACTATACGAGACTTGAGGGACGAGTTAGCCTTGCTCAACTATGCAACCAAAAAAAAAAAAAAAAAAAAAAGCAAAAAAAAAAAAAAAAAAAAAAAAAAAATGCAAAATTATGGTGCATTGTCGGGTTGTGTCTTTTGTTGTTGGGGGCTTTACTTCTGTCGTTCCATTTGACCGAACAATTAAAATGATTTTATACTAAAATAAATAAATTGTTTATTGAGCTTTAGCATTGGTACAATTAAACACTTACGGACAGCATTCACACAGATTAAATACAGTATACAGTTAAAATAACAGTCGTGTCGAAAGTATTTATATTGAGTTCTGGTACCCAAGGAAAGATTTAACTTGTGGTATGGGTACCAGTATTCTTACAGCAATTTTTCATACCAAGTGCCAAATCAATAGTTCGACATAAATATCAATACAGAGCAGCTCTTTCATGGATGTGTGAGTGTAGTGAGAGTGAAGTTATGACTTTGTAAAGAGGTGTATTTGTTTGTGAATAGAGTTCATGTGTAAAGGTTATGTATTAGAGAAATGAAAATTACTTAAGGGCCTCCCCATAAGTGGCGCCCTCATTGAATAAAAATTCGTATCTTAGCATAGAAAATAAAGATTAAAGAATCGTATGTTGCGTTTGTTATACATAAGATAAGGTATTTTTACGTTGTTAAAACAGGACTCAAAGTGTTTCGTATCCAAAGTAGTAAGCAAAAGTGTCAAAAATGGCCGTTTCGTTTTTTTACTTTGGATACGAAACACTTTGAGTCATGCTTCCACATCGTAAAAATACCTTATCCTCTTTGTGACAAACGCAACATAGGTTTTTTAATCTTTATTTTCTACGCTTTGCTACGATTTTTTATTCAATGAGGGCGCCACTTGGCGGCTATATACGCCTTAATGAGATTCTCTGTTTCATAATAGGTCTGCACGTGTGTAACCAGTCATATATACTTTTCTCTTAAATTTCCGTCTCCCCAAACTGGAAACATTTAATGAAATTTACAAAATAAACGGAATGAACCATACAGTGACAGTCAGAGCAACGTTTTAAAACGTTGCTCTGACTGTCACTGTATCGTATGTTTTATTATGCTGGAATTAATACCTACTGAGTAACATAGTTAATTTAGTATTATCTATTCATAGGGAAGCTGATACTGTTAACTACCGAAAATAGTCTGTAATTTGAGAGGATTGCCTTATCTATACGTATACACGTGTTGACAGAACATTATTTTGATAATAGAGAGTGTTATCAAACTATTATTGTTAACACTCTTTTATTAGAAAATAATTTGAATTCCCAAAAAAAAGATAAACTGAGGTGGCTTTATTTCCCCCAAAAAACATGGTTTCTATTTTTTTAACTTAACTAGATACGTTAAGGTTCTACTACCGGCAAAGTGGCGCCCTCATTGAATAAAAATTCGTAGCATAGCATAGAAAATAAATATTAAAGAATCCTACGTCGCAAAAGTACCAAAAACGACCGTTTTTGACACGTTTGCTTACTACTTTGAATACGAAACATTTTGAGTCTTTTTTAACAAAGCAAAAATACTTTATCCTCTTAGTAACAACCGTGACGTAGGATTCTTTAATATTTATTTTCTATGCTATGCTACGATTTTTGGAACGAAGTTACTTATCGCGCGTTGAGAAAGGGGGCTAGACGGAAAAAATTAAGACCAAAAGTTGTAACGGCACTTTTTGCTATAGTTGTTGTTATTGGAACGAAGTTACTTATCGCGCGTTGCGAAATGGGGGAGGGGGGGGGTTATATGTATATATATAATCGAAAGGAACTTCGTTCCATCCGGGTGTCCCTTGACACCTCTCAAGTTTTTATTCAATGAGGGTGCTACTTGGCGGGTAATAGACCCAAGTTAATCCGGCAATAATTACAAAACAAACTCTTTACATTGAAATCTCCATTTTAACAACACAAGTCCGTCATACCCATAACACAAGTTCTTCATTGAAATCAAAATGGCAACGACACGGCATGATTCAGTGATACTGATTCATTGTGTGCTCGTCACAGATAAACATTCAGTGTATTTATGTCCTGTGCGCCAATGTCGACTAAGGATAAGCACGTTTTTAATGTTGGTTGGAATGTATTTGTATTGGTAATTGCTTATGAAATTGTGTTGGGTAAGCTTGCCAAATCACACTGTCACACTAATATTATAAAGGCGGAAGTTGAGTGTGTGTGTCTGTTACTTCTTCACACTTAAACGGCTGGATGAAACCGATTTGCATGAATTTTGATATGTAGATAGCTTATACCCTCGATTAACACATAGGCTACTACTATATACTACTACTTTTTATTCCGGCCTACGCGGGTGAAACCGCGGGGCGCAGCTAGTATTATTATGAAGGCGAAAGTTTGTGAGTGTGTGCGTTTGTTACTTCTTCACGCTCAAACGGCTGGACCGAAATTATGGATGAAATTTAGGATGTAGATAGCTTATACCCGGGATAAACACATAGGATACTTTTATTCCGGTCTAGGCGGGTGAAACGGCGCTTATATATTAAAGTTATGCCCGAATAGATAACACCAGTAACATGGAATTTGAACATTTGACAACCAAAACGTCATCTGTGTATATATATTTTTGGTTTATGTTGATTTTTTCAAAAATTGCTGAATCATTTTCGATAAAATGTATATGGGACCACCTCCGAAGTATGACCTATCATACAAAAAAAGAATCATCGAAATCTATTCAGAAATGGCGGAGATATCGCGTAACAAACATTTTATGAAGTCGTTTAAAAAGTCGCCTGCAGTCTTAAAAATAAACCAACAAGTACCGCTCAACACTTAAAAGTATTAATACTTGAAAAACCATACACATTTCCCACAAAAGTGAGTGCCTGAGATTGGACGGCGCCGCCGAGGCCAGCCTAGGAAGAGATGGCGAGACGACCTAGACGCCAACCGCAACGTAACCCTTATAGATTTTTTCACGAGACATGTCGAACGTTAGTTCTCTCATCTCGTGAATAGTATATCTGCAATTATTTGTGGGAGGTCTCTACCCAGCAGTGGGACAGTGTGGGCCAAATTAAAACTAAAACTTGCATCCACTGATGCAAGTTTTAGTTTTATGTAACCATCTAACTTAAACCAGCATTCATATTTTCAAAGTAATGCTCAACTCATCACAGCGTAACTTTCAAGTGGACTTGCGTCCATCGCCGAAAAAATCCAAAATCAAAACCCAAAACCAAACCAAAACCCAACACAAAACCCAAAACCTATTTTCATATTTTCAAAGTAATGCTCAACTCAAAAAAAACAAAAAAAATAAAAACTCATTACAGCGTAACTTTCAAGTGGACGTACGTCCATCGCCGAAAAAATCCAAAACCCAAAACCAAACCAAAAACCCAACACAAAACCCAAAACCAAAAACTATTTTCATAATTCTTTCCTCGCGTTATGAATGCAACGAGAATTGGACCACAGACTGTGAAAGAGCCAGCCGGATGGGATGTGATCAATGCTTCCTCGAATGAAGCCAAATTCTGCGGTATGCGACGTGTTGGAATTTATAAAAGCGTTATTGTGTATTTCAACCGCTTTTTGATGTTGAACTTCACGATCATATATTCTTCACTAGATTTTTCTTGAGGGTTTTGTCCTGTTGACTATACAGGTTGTAAAAAGACACATCACGGAGCCGTTAACTACGCATACTGTACGTCTAACAAAGTTGTTTTGCGCAAAACTTATTGCTGGGCGACTTTTATGTTTAGGTACGAAAAAGATGACTATTTTTTATTGCGCGCAATGTAACGCAAACCCACGCAAGTGGAGGTAAAACCTGCCCCTTCGCTCTAAGCCACGCGCCACGAAAATAAATCGAAAATTCAGGTAATGTTTGTTAGGAAAAAAGTTTAGTAACGCTTGGAATTCATTTTCGTAAAAAAGTAAAAAAAAAATTGCGACTTTGACCTTTAATATTTCCAGAACCAGTGGATTCCCAGATATGGTCTAGTGCAAAAAAATTGGTCCTAATAATGGGTAGAATATGTGGCTTTCGGGCTTCGGAAACTGTCTTTTTACACCCGATCTATCAGGAATTGTAGCCTATGCCACGACGCTCATAGTATCTATGCTAATATTATAAAAATGTTTTTTTTTTGGTTTGTTTGTACCGAATGTGCTTCAAAACTACTGAACCGATTTTAACCATTTTTACACCAATAGAAAGCGAGTTTATCAGGAAGTAACTTATGCTACTTTTTATCCCGAGAAAAATAACAGTTCCCGCGGGATAGGTCACGGGAGCGAAGCCGCGGGCAAAGTGGTAGTAATATCTACACATATTATGATAATTTGTACTTTTTTATCATTCATTTCATTTTATTTTCAGACATAATCCATACATTATTAGTAAAAAAGAGACAATGGTGCGGATTCTGTTTTGTACGAACTAAACTTAATTTAAGCTATTCCTATCTTTTTCTCTCTAATAAAACAAGAAAGAGAGGGACGTAAATTAGAGCTGTCAAATTTAGTTGAACTAATATTTCCATACAAATTAAGTATACACGTAAAAATCGTGTCGATTAAAAACACGGTGATGCGCAAGGCGTAAACTAGTTTGACATCTCTAACTTAGTTCATAGCTATATCCGTCCTTTTCTCGCACTGCCTTTTAGTAAATGACAGCGATTCTCTAATTTTAGTTTAGTAATTATTAAGAGAATCGGCACCAATAACGCACACTAAAAATAATCAACACACAGTCAATAAAATTATTCAAATAATATCATTCACTTAAAATAATTTAATAATAATAAAAACAATGAGTTTTCGTGATCAGATTTGTTCAGTGATTACGACCAACAAACATTTTAAATTGTTTGTAATGCCAGTTTAGATTTTCTTAAATTGTTTGTAATGCCAGTTTAGATTTTCTTAAATTTACTTTTACTTTCATTTAACGGGACACTGGTGCCGATTCTGTTGTGCAGAAACTAAACTTAATTTAGGCTATTGCTATATTTTAATCTCTAATAAAACAAGAAAGAGGCGGGCGTAAATTAGAGCTGTTTTTAGTTGAACTAATATTTCTTTTCAAATTAAGGGTGCACGTAAAAATATGTCGACTATAAATACGGTAAAGCGCACGACGTAAACTAGTTTGACATCGCTAACTTAATTCATAGCTATAGCCGTCCTTTTCTCGCACTGCCTTTTAGTAAAAGATAGCAATTCTCTAATTTTAGTTTAGTTATTGAACAAGAGAATCCGCACCAATGTCTAGTTTGCACACACACAAACACCGCTGCACCGTTCCGTACTAAAACGACTGTGCAAAAAATTACGAAAAGTCCTTTGGATAATTGAGTTTTACGAAAAAAACACTACATAAATCAATTACAAATAAAGTTTATTGAACTCTTCTATAATGTGCAACAGTGGAATACGCTCCCGAAATTTGGATGGACAAAATATCGACTAGTGCAACCATAAGAACGTGCCGTACGTGTCCTTTCATTGCGAGCGCAAGGCACATAAAGACAAAAAAACTGATGCAATTTTTACCATACGTGTGTTGCTCGAAATGGTGAAAACAATTTGGTACCTCTTTTCTGTGGCTGCTATTTTTAACCGACTGCGCCAGAAGGAGAGTAATGTTTTTCGAGAGTATGTATGTATGTCTATTTTTTCTGGCACGCGCTGTAGCATGTATCTACCAACCCCGGCAAGCATAGCTTAACCTGATGGATCGACCCGTGCGGCTGTTATTACTTTAGCCACGAGCTCCTCACTTCATCACAAACACTTACTGAAAACACCTTTAGATTTAAAAGGTACGAATAAATTAAATAAAAATGTGAGATGAAAATGTTGAATACTTTTAAAATTGCGTTGTATGACACCAACTACATCAGTGATTTGTTAGAATCTTGTTACCTTTTTTGCAGTCGAGTTTTTACACGGATGAGCTAAATCAGAGCGGGCAGCGCCGACTGCCATGCCGCTTGATCGGATTACTGTTCATTCTGAGTGTTACAGTAAAACCTACAGCGGGAATTTAGAATATAATAGAATAGAATAGAATACTCTTTATTATGTACACCATATAAATTACAATAAAAATATGAGGAAAACATTACATAGGGTGACACAATGGGCGGCCTTATCGCTAAAAGCGATCTTTTCAAGACAACCTTTGGATGGATTTTAAAGAAAAAAGGAAATACAGTACTGTAGGTAGTCTTAGGTGTACTATTTATAATAATATATACAATAAATACATTATAGATAAATATATACATACACACAATTTAAACTCAAAAGTAATCTCAATCAAGAGGAAACATAAGCACTGTTGAAATCTCTATGCAAATAATTAAGGCGGAGATTCCCACAAACGGTTAAAAAGGTGTTTTTTTTAAAGCAGTGTATCTCTTAAACCGTAAATAATTTTGACAAATAAAAAAAACATATATTTTTAAGTCCTATTTGCATACAGTGACGGAAATGAAAACATAATTTAACATACTTTAATGCATTAAAAAAAATCTTCTAACATACCTCTTAATTATCTTTAAAAGCAGATTATCATAATCTTATCATTTTTCTTTTTTTTAAAAAACGTTGCCCCACACTAGGAATAACTCCTGTATCGTGGGTGCGTTCACAAACATGTA
The DNA here is from genome assembly GCA_951329385.1 of Polia nebulosa. Classification (NCBI taxonomy): domain Eukaryota; kingdom Metazoa; phylum Arthropoda; class Insecta; order Lepidoptera; family Noctuidae; genus Polia; species Polia nebulosa. The sequence continues at coordinate 2,697,316 of OX589587.1, read as the reverse complement.
TACTCACATACACAAGACACCCAGACTTGGAACAACTATCTGCAGGTCATACAAATATTTGTTCCGTGCGGGAATCGAACCCGCGACATGCAGCGCAGCAGCCGAACGCTCAACCACTGCGCCAACTGTGTCGACAATAAAAAATATACCATATTTCAAATGCTAAACTGCATCCAGTGATGGAATATTTTTTTGTAAATTAATTAGTAAATCCTAAGTAAATTGACCAAATACTTCATATTTTGCAATAAATTGCGAGCATTTGTCGTACCGCATCTCTTTCTTTTCTATGCAATCTGAGAGTGATCGTGCTTAAGGGGCGGTATTACCTCAATAGTCAAAAAAATTGGTTTTTTGGACAGTCGAGTATGACGTAATGAAATGAAAATATTCTTTGCAAAAAATACAGTGGACAGAGTAGGGTTTAAAGAAAAATTTTAACCGAATAGAATAGTAAAAAATAGTTTGATATTCTCAATAAAAAATTTGGAAATTGCTCCACAAAAATAAACTTTGGCGTCGAACATCTCTGTATTTTCAGCGATAACAGCATTATTTTTTATAAGAATTGAATAGAATTGTCATTTTAGTAAAACTTTGACCGGACAATTATTTAATTTTTTGTGTATATTCTGGATAATCTAAAGAAAACCTGTAAAATAAATGCCTATTTGCATCGTCAAGACAATTATTACGTTCAATTCTCAACCTTATTTGAAGGTATTTCAAATCGTAGTCAGTCCGCGCCTTAAGGCGATGTCTCCAGTACCGCGAACACATACACACACTACACACCCACAGACACCCCCAAATCACCCCTCCTCTCTCTATACACAACGGACACCCACACATCACTGACACCACATACCTTCACATTTGACCCATTACATCACACGCGCTTACTCACTCACTATTGCCGCTGTTACACGTTTTAGCTTCCCTAATTTTGTAACACGACTCTTACGGACGAATGAATGGGGATAACACAGGATTTTCCGAGCATCGGGGTCATTATTCACAAAAACTTAGCCTAAAATGTAGGTAATTTCATGATAATGTAACATGCATTGTATCTCTTCCATTTTGGGGATTAACTCTAATAAAAATATACAAAATGGTACGGATTTTTGTATAATAAAAACGAGTGAGCATTATCTCACCTTGGGAATAAGCAACATTAACATTCTATCGTGAAAAAAAAAAATCGTTTTATTCCGATTTCAACCGCGCGCAGACTTATCGTGTGCGCGTTCTACCATATGACGCCCAACTCTACCACCACTCGAGCTCATTGGTCCAAACAAATAGCTCGCGCTTCCCCGGCTTCCTATCCATTCCATTTCACGAAATCGCTGCCACAGATTGCAAGAAAGCAACAGGAAAGATGGTATACATAAAAAAATAAAAAAGGAGAATGCCCTTTCTGTTATAACTTAAACAACATGAGACAATAATACAGTAAATAATGTATTTTCTAACTGGGAACGCCGATTAGTAATTTAAACTTTGTATAGCTGGTACTGCTGGGACACAGGCCTCCTCTGTGAGAGGGTGTGGGCCGTAATCCACCACGCGGGCCCTATGCGGATTGGTGGATGTCAGATGTCTTCGAATTTTTGGTTGTAGGTTTTTTGGTTCCTCACGATGTTTTCTTTCACCGTTTTGAGAACAGTGGTGATGAAATAATTTACGTAAAGCGCCTGCCTGGGTTTGAACTCACGACCTACAACTTGTTAGTCACGGCTGTTACCACTGGGTTACCACTGCTCACCACTCTATAGCTACACAAAGTTTATATTATTATCGCTTTACCGTCCCCAGTCTCTATAAAACACTATATACATAGAAGAATAATTGCTATGCGGGCCGACGCCACTCGGGGGACGCTGATCCCCAAACCGTGTCAATTATTTTACACACGGATTAACGTTAGCTACTTTGTGGTAGACATTGGACCCAATGTTGTAATGTTTGCGCAAATGTTTCGTGGAACGTCGAGTTACGAGTACATACTATTTTTTGTCAATTTCATAGTTTTAAAATTGTTTGTTAGATCGATCAAAGGGTGTATGGATTTTGTGAAAGATGCTAAAAAAAGACGATGAAAGGGATAATATTATGTAGGGAAAAGGTAAAAGAGACACAACAGATTTTAATATGACGTGTAAGAAAAGTATCTTATTAGGGTTCCGCACCCAAAGGGTAAAACGGGACCCTATTACTAAGACTCCGCTGTACGTCCGTCTGTCACCAATCAGTATCTGTTTTACAACGTAAAAATTCTTTATACTCTTTGTAACAAACGTGAAGTTGGATTTTTTAATATTTATTTTCTGTGCTATGCTACGATTTTTATTCAATGAGGGCGCCACTGGACCGTGAGTAGGGCCTTAATAAGTAAGATTATTAAAAAAAATCGGCCAAGAGCGAGTCGGATTGCCGCAAAGGGTACCGGATAAATCATATTTTTGTTAAGTTTAAACTACATATAGGTACTTCTTACAGGTTTTCCTGTAATCTGTAAGTAAACTACTAGTCTGTATTTTTCCTGTAATCTGTAAGTAAAGAACTAGTCTGTATTTTTCCTGTAATCTGTAAGTAAAGAACTAGTCTATATTTTTCCTGTACTCTGTAAGTAAAGAACTAGTCTGTATTTTTCCTGTAATCTGTAAGTAAAGAACTAGTCAGTATTTTATCAAAATTTTAGGCCTAGTAGTTTCGGAGATAAGGGCATTGGTCATTATTCATCTATTTTCTCAAATAACTTAAAAACTATATACATTTTGGACTAACAAACAAAATATATTTGAAATCTTTACAATAATCCCTTTCATTTGATATGTACTCGTACATATACACATTATAGTTTGAAAAACTTTTTATTTAAATTTTCTGATTTGCACCCCCAAGGTGAACCCTATATTCCAAGTTCATTTATTTACGTTGCACATTCGTGTTTGGGTCACAGATATTCATGTGTGTACCAAATTTGAAGTCAATTGGTGGTGTAGATTCGGAGTAAATTGGCTGCAAATAGACAGACGCACGAGTTATCCTATACGGGTTCAGTTTTTACATTCGGATATTCGGAACCCTGAAAACATTACACACACTACCATGCTGTTGACACACACAATTAAAATGAATTGTGGTCGAATTTGTACCACTGAGCTACCAATAGTTCAATATAAATAGCACTTGTACCGGCTGTTGGTTTTTGAAAACATGAAAAAATTAAAATAACTTTTTCACATCCCTAAATTTACAAGAGTAGGTAATTGACGTTTTAACCACTCTATTATTATTAAGGCCACCTCCGACGATTCTACTGAGAGAGATAAAGCGACTTGCGGATTTGCGCCTGACACGCAAACGTCAAATTTGAATGACTGTTACACGTGCGTCCACATCAGGTAAATCGTGACCTGCTTTCCTAAAATTTTCTGTCCATGTCTTTATTGCCTCTCGTATTGATAAACATGGATAGTTTTTTTTTTTTGTTTTGAATGTCTAACGAGTGTTCTGACTTTCAGACCTACATAAATATATATGCATGTGGTATTGGAACATGGTGATTTATTATTCAACAATTTCATGTTTTTTTCATGCAGGTTTTGTTATTGCTTCAATAAGATAAAAGCAATATTTTGTCTGCAAATTTTATTTATAAAGGCAGAATTTTTGTTTTATAAATTTTAATGTACAGACTTAAGTAGAATTTTATAGAATTTTGTCTGCACTGCTATGTTGCACAAGTCTGTATCGTGCACCCAAATATTTGAAATTATTCTATGGGGAAATAGCACAAATGCACCTACCATATTTACCCTACAAATAAAACCAACAGATAGTTGTAAGCCCCACTTCCATGAACAAAAAATACTTACCGTAACCAATTTATACATCCTAGAGATTTGCAAGTTTGTCCGAAAATACTCAGATTTTTACAAAACTCGCGAAGAAATCCAGACCAGATATACTCTATGGCACAAATATAGGTTGAATTTACCAAAATCCCGACTTAAAATGTCTTCATCTGGCTCTCATATCAATAAAAATTTATAATAAATTGCCAAAAGATATAAGAAAAGACAAATTTATTTATTAGTAAATTAAAAAAGTTCCTTTTATCAAAGTGCTAAAAGACAATTAATGAATTTTTTGACGACATAGAAATTAGGTAGTTGTAGTAACTTTTACATCCAGACATTGTTTTGGTATAATGACAAAAGCCAACATAAATATTTTTTAAATGTTATTGAAAATTGTAATTTAATTTATTGACATTTTTACCAAGTTCTTTTTATTTTTGGCATCTGTTATTTAGTCTTTTTGACGTTTTATAGTTTCCTATACATATTTAGACTTCATTTTAATATTAAATTTATTGGTTTTAATTTTTGAAATAATGCTTTTAATTTTTAACATTGTGCTTTTAATTTTTTTTATTTAATATATTTGACTTTTTGTTTTTATAATTAATTATTAATTTATTATGTTAGACTTTCCTTTTTGTTATAATTTTTTAAATGATGTTTGTTACTGAATAATTTAATAAATATTGCAAATGATTTGATTAATGCTGGCAAATTATAAAATTACTGAATTTCAATTAAACCCATTTATTGTTTTATTTTGAATTTATATGTTATTCTTATTTTAATTTTTTTTTGTTTATTTATTATTAATATATATATATATATTTTGTAACTTTATGTGCTGTGCCCTATCAGGGTCCGTAATTGTACTTACTATAAGTTTTATGTAACATCTAGAAAACACTTTGGAATGCAAAAATGAATATGAATATGAAAAAAACTTACAATATCACTTTTAGAGACCTGGGGAGGTATGATCTAGGTCTTAGAATGATAAATACTTAGATTTAAGTACTCCTTTAAGTATAATCAATTTACATACAAGCGGTCATAAAAATATGTTCAAGAATAACTTGAATAAGTATTAGTCATTGGTGCATGTCGGCATTTTCAACGCTCTGACTCACCCTACCTGCGAGGGTTTGGCTTAATATAAGATGTTTTGAATTGAGGTACGGAAATCTTACGTCTAATACCTACCTATATCCTTTGTTTCATGATAAATGGCTGGTCATTAATGACCTGATCCGTGCAATTATTTTTCTGCTGTTATTTCTATATGTTCATTATTAGGGTTCTATACCCGAAGTGTCCAAACGGAGCCCTATTGCTGTCACTCACGTGTCCGCCTGTCTGTCTGTCCGTCGTCTGTCACACAGGTTTTACAGCCAAATGCTTGAAGCTGCAGTCTTAAAATTTTCAAAAAATCAAATTTTACCTTTTACCTTCAATTTTTTTATGAAAAATAGGGTAACTAATGAGATATCAGCAGATGGAAGAAAAAGACAAGCTCTCATACAAGGAGAGGACGATAATACGACAATACATGAAAACCACTGGCAACACTTATCATTCATCATCATCATCAGCTATTAATGTCCCCACTGCTGGGGCACAGGACTCCTTTCTGTGAGAGGGTGTGGACCGTAATCCAGCACGCGGGCCCTATGCAGATTGGTGGAAAAATATCGTGAGGAAACCGGCATGTCCCAGAACTAAAAATTCGAAGACATGTGACATCCACCAATCTGCATAGGGCCCGCGTGGTGAATGTCACATGTCTTTTAATTTAAGAATTTTTTTAAGAATTTTCTCACGATGTTTTCCTTCACCGTTTTGAGGCAGTGGTGATGAAATAATTTACAGAAAGTAAAGCGCCTGCCTGGGTTTGAACTCACGACGTACAACTTGTAAGTCGCAGCCGTTATCACTGGGCCACCACTGTTATCATTATGAACAACTTTTACGAAAATATATACAGCTGCCTACATTTAGGTTTGCATAAGGCACTTGTCGAGAGAGTAGTAGGTAGTAGAGCTGCCAACTAAAATCGAGTTGGCGAGCAGCGAGTACCGAGTGTGTAGTTCCGATAGTTATATCGCTTGGCTTTAAGCGAGTGTGCGATTGCGACGGGCGATTACTCGTAGACTGGCTCGGGGCGGTTCGTCCTCTCGGCGTGAGTTCTAACCGCCAAGCGAGCATCGCTAAGCGAGTATTATATTTGATAGCTCTTGTCGCTCAGCGACCAACTTGTAGAGCGAGTCCTCAGCGACAGTTAATAATAATATATAATAAATTCGATTATTTTCTCCCTTAAAACATATTAACAATTAGAATTAGTACAAAATTGGAAGAGAGATAGGAGCCCAAACTATGCAAAGCTTGTGCCTCGGGTCTCTTGGCCCCAACCGGAGATCTTAAACGCTACTTATTTAATACTTCGAAGGGATGTATATGGGAGTGAACTGGACGACGTATATGTATATATTAGTGTATGTGTGTGTGTGTATGCGTAGGTGTGTGTGTTTGTGTTTATGTGAGAGAGGGAGAGTTTGTGTGTATTTGAGTAAGCAATCTCTCGCTAACATATTGTTTTGTGGTGGCCCCACAGTGTGAACAGTCAGCGATCAACTATTAATATATGCATCTCTTTTGTTTACTCGGAATGTATATCTATTGTACGTTTCTTGAGCTTCAATATAGCCGATAGTTAGTTAGTCGCCGACGGTGGGTCAACTGGCTAACTCAGGAGATTTTTTCTGTACGCGAATTCAGCCCGCTCCACAAAGAGCGGGAGAAGTCATTGGATGATTTCCCACACCACAACAAAGGGGTTCGATAGGGTATTCTCAGTTTTTTCATTTGTTATCGTCGTCTCCAACTTGTATAGATTGAAATAAGGACCGGAGGATGATGATACATTGATAATTCAAAAATTACTAAGTGCCTGCGACTATCAACTAGTTTTTGCATAAAAATTACACTAATCACGCTAATATAAAGGCAAGAGTCTGTGTGTCTGTATGTTTGTTACTTCTTCACGCTCAAACGGCTGGACCAATTTGGATTAAATTTCGTATGTAGATAGCTTCATCATCATCATCATCATTCTCCTGCCCTTATCCCAATTTATTTGGGATCTGTGCAACATATCTTTTTCTTCCATACTCCTCTATTAGTCATCATCTCTGTAGTCACCCCCTTTTTACCCATATCCTCTTTCACAAAGTCCAACCATCGGTATGTAGATGGCTTATACCCTGGATTATCACATAGGCTACTTTTATCCCGGTCTACGCAGAAACCGCGGGGCACAGCTATTCTTAGCGTAAAGCGACTGTAATTATCCAAATTTGATGGTAAGCTTGATCAAACCTTTTGTTAAATTTCAGTATAAATGAGTTTATATTGCCTTTAAGCCTTTAGGTATTTACCAAAATCTTGTGTTCTTGAATTATTAAAGCCACATCGTAGTTTAAATCCTGCTGGCGTTAACCTGGGGGTCTACTCCGAAGTGTTTTTACGAAGTATCGGCCGAATGTTCGGACATATTTGTGTGAAGTGTTAAAGTGAATGTGACATACCTAAAATTGTAGCTCTTCTCTGAGAGCTTCTTCCACCAAAAACATACGTAATGCTATTTCGCTACAATTTTTAGGTATGGCAAATTCACTTTAACACTTCACACACAGATTTTCGATAGTTCGACCGATACTTCGTGAAAACACTTCGGGAGACCCCCTGGCTCATAGAGTATTCAACTTGTTTGATCGCTAGACCGCTGACGGGCCATCGATGTCTGTTAAATAATATTATGTATAATAAATGTAAATAATAAATGTTTATTCGATAACAAAAAATTGGTTTAACAATACTGAGGTTGACTTCTCCGTTTAAGTGTGAGGAGAGTATATTAACTGTGTTTATTTATTGTATGTTTTTGGTTTCAGGTAAGCATTGAAAATTGTTTCCTTTGGGGGTAAGCGTAAATGGAGTGCATGCGTTGCTTGGGTTTAAATTGCTGGGACAAGGCATGACGGAAACAGCGACAAAGTTGCGGCGTCTATTTTTTACAGAAGTTATTTTATGCAAAATATTTCTCGCATCGTTGTCGCATTGTGACAACGTGACAACTTTTGCAGAACGCCGAGTAAAATAATGCATGTCGGCAGAATATATCATGACGTTGGTAAAATTTTGCTGTGTTGTGATTGTAACTCACCGAAAGGGTTTGGGCAAGTTAACAGTTAACAGATGATGAAAAGGCATTAAACAAGTCAAGAAAATTACCCCTTAAAGGCTCCAAATACAAGCAGAAAGGTAATTCAACGAATAGAACGGACCAATCACAAGTTGCAACTATAGTTCCAATATTAATGTTTGGTTTAGTTTGTAAAGTTATGATTTATTTGAAGAAATGGAGCGAAAATCGGTTAAGGCGCAGTTATACGACTTTTAATGGTTTTAATTGAACATCACGTCTAAACGACTAGTCTTATTTCTTTGAAAAAAATATGTGTTACTCTTGACAACTTCCGTCGTAATTTGATCTGAGAATATTACAAATTATATTTTTATAACATTGTGAAATTAATTTGTAAAGTTAGGTCTAAGGCGGATAAAAATATATAGCGCCTTAAGGCGCTGGTATATGCCAACAGCCTTGGGTGGTTAGCTTGCGTGTTCTGTGCTGAGCCCACGCAATGCCTTGTACGTCCACCCAGTAATAGGACTCGGCCATCAAGGATCGCTGTCCCAAATTCGACGTATTTATTATACTAAAATACGTATACTAAAAGATAAATAAATGAATTATCTTTGAAATGGTGAAGGTTCTATAAAAATACGCTTTATAGTTTTTGCGTGATTCTCAATTTTTTATCCGCGTTAGACACAAATTAATTACACTATGCTATAAAAATATAATTTCAAATATTTACATATCAAATTATGAAGAAAATTGTCTAGAGTAGCAGCTTTTAGCTTTTTTAGCTTCTTTTTTTTTAGCCTACTGGCTGTGGGTGAGTGGGAGTCGGGCCTTTGGCTACAGGCACTACCGTCACCCAACATTGGTACCATGCTGAGTGACGCTACTTTCCGGATCGCTACATGTTTGCGTCTGGGTGCTCCGAGTGGAGCTCCACATCGTTGTCAATGCGGTGAAGCAGTCGACCGCCTCGGACACCACGGCCTATCCTGCGGTAGGAGTGCTGGTCGGATAGCACGGCACGCCAGCATTAATGACATCATCCGTCGGGCTCTTGTCACCGCCGGGGTGCCAGCTGTTTTAGAACCCAATGGCTTAGCACGTGACGATGGGAAGAGGCCAGACGGAATGACCATAATGCCTTGGAAGTTGGGTAGGCCTTTGGTGTGGGATGCAACATGTGTCGACACCCTTGCGCCATCCCATCTTCTTAGCACGGCAGGCTGTGCTGGGGCGGCTGCTGCAGGTGCAGAAAACCTCAAACGGCGCAAATATAACAACCTTATAGGGAGTTACATGTTTGAGCCGTTTGGGGTTGAAACACTAGGGCCATGGGGTCCGAGTGCTCATCGAGTTTTCCGGCATATCAGCAAGCTGTTAGTCGACTCTTCACGTGACCAGAGGGCTGGGCTTTTCTTTGGCCAACGAATCAGCATTGCTATTCAACGTGGCAATGCTGCTAGCGTTCTGGGCACTTTTTCCATTGACAGCGATGTGGATGAATTTTTTGATGCCCAGTGAGTTGTTTTTTCATACGCATTTGTACATGTTAGGTATTATTGTTAGTTTGTATATATATCTTTTACGTTATTTCTATAAATAAAACTAATTAAAAGTCGTATATCTGCGCCTTAAGTTCTGTGAAATGTGTCGAGCGAAGTGAGCAGAGGCCATTAATGTCAGGCCGTGGTTAATATTGACCGAATGCTTCATGAATACTATTATGCATTCAACCTTTTAAAAATTATAGCAAATTGTTAAAAGGCTATCGATAAATTAAAAATAAATGCCCGCTTTAAATTTATCTGAAATAAAGTCTGTGAATCCAGTGAGGCTATTCGTGTTTTAATGGATCTAGTGTTATTTTATTTTAACCTAGTCAAGTGCAAAAATTTTGACGGTATCATGACGTCATCTGCTTTAACCGCAGTCCAAATCCAAAGCGATTTTAATACCACAAAAAATGGCAACACAAATTAACAATTTAAAAAAAAAATGCGATTTATGCATTTATTAATATTCAATAAGAACGCGAGAATATAGGTCACCTCTTTTTTCAAATCGGTAAGCCGTCGAGAATAACACCTACCATGAAGCTTGCAACCCGATCGTATTAATTATTTCACTAAAAACATTCTGGCTGGAACACAACGGCATCCAATCTATTTTGTATCTTGTATTTATGAGCACACGGTTGAAGTTCACGTGTTTCGAGTTTGACAAATAATAGTGAATACAAGAATGCATTTTTAAAAAGTTGGCATAGTGTTGGGCTGACCTTGTCGGTTCGTCATGCAGTTTTGATAGTAGGTACGGTATAATATGACTAACGGATGACCATGAAACACTTGTCTTGTTTTAACTTACGTCTGTCTGTTACAAATGCAATAAACATTGTTATGTAGTTTTTAGTTAGGATCTGCTGAAATTGTCTAGTAATTAAACCATATATTTTTAGGTTACCTTATTGAAAACGTTGTAGAATTAGATAAATGATGTAATAATAATATGGAGTGTCTCATAACATCAAAATTATCAAACGGCTAATTAACGTTAATACCTACATATACGATTACAAAAACAAATAATTTAGATTTCACAAATTATGTAGACGACTAAAAACATCTAGTAAGTCTTCTCTTAAGTCCGTTAGTTAAATTACCCAAAAATATTTAAGGGGCTTTTTTTTCTTTCGTCACGTGAACAAAAAATGAAGACTATAATAGTGTGTTAAAATTTTGCATGACTTCATACACCCCTGTCTTAAAATTGTACCACTTTTTACTCCAAAGTGACGTAACAAGACCCCACTCCACCTCACCTTGATGCGTTTTTCTTTGAAATTTTTCATTGATTTTGACGGATCTGCCAGATACCAGCTTGATGCCCTTGAGTCAATTGAGAAACGAGCCAAGAGGATCATCGGCAATGATAAGCTCGTCGAGGCGAAGCTCCAAAGTCTTGAGTATCGACGCCGTGTTGCTAGCCTGTCGGTTTTCTATCGATTACATTTTTGGGAGTGTGCGTTGGAATTACGCCAAGCCCGTTCCATCATCGGACCACAAGACGTACGGCGAAATGCCACCGGTTCATGGTGGACATCCCATCCATACGCACAAAGCGTTTTGAGAAAACATTCATTCTGCGTACAGCTAGGGAGTGGAATTCCCTACCCGGCGTCTGTGTTTCCTGATAGCTACAACCTGGGAGTGTTTAAGTCAAGAGTAAATAGGTTACTTCTAGGCAAGCGTGCTCCATCGCTTACCATCAGGTGAGATAGTGGTCAAACGCGTGCCCATAAACAATAAAAAAAAATGCAAAAATACGCGTCCAATATTTTTACCATCTAACTTACGGACTAAATGGATTTTTTTTACTCTGGAATCATCTCTATTAGCATCGCTTTCGAGCCCGCACACGTTCACTAAACGTTCATACTACTTTAAAATTTGTGTTAAGAAAATCTATATTCAGTTCACGTTTGCGCCAATCTTAAAGATAACACTCGATGTGTGTTGTACGTATATATATTTACAAAGACGCGCCGAGTAAGATACGCGTGGGATCACTGCGGTGTGAGGATATCCCGTTCCACCCAACTTCCTATTTCTCGACCGTAGTCTCAGAACTGACATTCATTTCAGATGAAAAAGCACAAAAAAACGCAAAGATAAATAAATTTATTACAACAACACGAGCTCAAAATCATAAATATTCTAAAACACTATAGTGACCGGCATCGCAGTATCCAGAAAACAGAAGATGTTTGACATTTCGTCCTCTGCCGTAGTCTATGGTTCTAGAGCAAGAGTCCCTGTGGATTTTGAAGGTGTACTGTGGGTAGAGTTCGCTTACGCAGTGCAGTTCCACATGTCCAGCGTACTCTCCATCAGCTGACATCAATCTCCTGTAGTCCTGCGCACTATGCATATGGAACCCATAAGATTGATCACCAACTATAAAATTCTTATACCGACTCCAATTATTCACTATTCTCTCTACGACACTGAGCCGGATTTCTCGATGCCGTTCTTGAGTCCCGTAGATACTGTAGGAAATAGACCGGAACAAACAGTTACCATCCCCCCGAATCGGTACCACTCTTCGTGCCATCCTCTTCCTCCTTCGTCTTTTAGGTGAATTTCTTGTCGACTTCTTTCGGTCGATCCTTCGGCATCGATACAGACTCATTGGAGTTCTTGCACATCACTAGTTGGGGTTGACAAAATAGGCGGTTGACAAATTTTCTCTGAAAGTAGCTTCTTTTGAACAATAGTAATTTATTGAATAGCGAATAACGAGATAAAAATTATAACGAGACAATTTTTAAAATTTGAGTACGTTTTAAAATTTATCGGCCATATTGAAAACGTTTACGTGCGATTTTCTTATTTTTATAATGACGTTATTTACGGACAGTCTTCCGTAATGATTAATTATGACAGCGAAATGACACTGATTCATAGAGTCCGTCATAGTTTAAAAATGTCAACGGAAATCACGCCAACCTTATAGACGAAAGAGGAAAATGTCACAAAGAATTATTGAGGCAAGCATAAAAGTATATTTTGAACAAATTTACGTTTCCTGTTTTATGATAAATAATTACCAATTAGCTGTGTAAACTATAATAAATAATAATAATAATTGTTTATTGAGCTTTAGCATTGGTACAATTAAAACACTTACGTACAACATTCCAAAGATTAAATACAGTAAAAATAAAAGTCGTGTCGGCAGTATTTATATTGAGTTCTGGTACCCAAAGAAAGATTTAACTTGTGGTATGGGTACCAGTATTCTCACAGCAATTCTTCATACCAACTGCCACATCAAAAGTTCGACAATACAGAACAGCCCTTACATACGTGTGTGAGTGTAGTGAGTGTGAAGTTATGATGTGACTTTGTGAAGTGGTGTATTTGTCTGTGAATAGAGGAGTTTATGTGTAATGGATAAGTAAAATACCTATATCAAAAGATCAAGAGGTACGAGTTACTCTTCACCTGATGCTAGATATTCCATCTAGCCAAAAAACAATGGATACACGTCCCAGAACCATGAAATGGGCAATTTTTTATAATTACGCTTTCAAGGTAAATTAGTGACCTGTTTGTTGTTTACCCAGACAGGAGAACAGTGCTAGCCATTGTACTGATGTTTCCCCCTTAGTAGCCCGCTAGCACACCCGAGGGAATGAATAGGGTTGTCTATTCTGTTGACCACATATTTTACTATTATTTCATCACCACTGCTCTCGAAACGGTGAAGGAAAACATGGTGAGAAAACCGGCATTTCCTAGAAACAAATATTCAAAGACGTGACATGGTCAGACCTGCTGTCTTCTATGGTTAAGAATGTTAGGCCACAGAAGAGATGAATGAAAAGCAATTGCATGCAGCTGAGATGAGAATGCTAAGAGCGATGTGTGGTGTTACGCTCATGGATAGAATTAGGAATGAGTATATAAGAGGAAGTCTGAAAGTGGCACAGCTGTCTGAAAAGTTGTGTGGAAATCAGTTGTCGTGGTATGTGATGCGGAGGAATGAAGAAAATGTCGTGAGGAAAGTCTTGTGTATGGATGTGGATGGCTATAAGAGTAGAGGAAGGCCAAAGAAACGATGGTTGGACTGTGTGAAAGAGGATATGGGTAAAAAGGGGGTGACTACAGAGATGACGACTAATAGAGGAGTGTGGAAGAAAAAGACATGTTGCGCCGACCCCAAATAAATTGGGATAAGGGCAGGAGAATGACGATGAATGATGATGTGACATCCACCCGCACTGGGCCCGCGTGGTGGATTACGGCCCACACTCTCTCACAGAGAGGAGGCCTGTGCCCCAGCTGTGGGGACAATAAAAGGCTGATGATGATGATGAGTTGAAGACATTTTACTTTCCCTTCATCTGTTACGTCGTTTGAAGTTTCATGTTCCAAGCGGCCTGTGACTTAACCCCAAGGAAAAGTAGCCTCATCCGTCCAGAGTATAATCCTTTAATGACAACTTCGGCGAGTTTCGGCAATGTTCGTTGATAATCGGCTTTACAAAACATATTACACCATTAACAAAGGGTATTTTGGTCGAACAAAATGGAATATTCAAATTAGTTGTATTGATTTTACTGACGCAGGCGATATAAAAACAGAGCGTGCTCCGATGTATTGAGTCTAGAACTTTAGAGTCGTAAAAAATTAAGAACTTGTCTTCGAATTAAAGAACTAAATCAATAAAATATTTTCTCTCGTAGTCAACTCTCGTCAGTATCGGAAAGGTTGACCTTCAGACGTGAATTTACATAGAAATAACTTATTGTTACTCTTATAATAATCGTGATGCTTATTATTACGTATTACTCTCCATATTCAAATCTAGATAAAGAAAAAATATGGGACCATGTTTTATTAGACTGTCGTCCATTGTGCGCGTCCGCTTGTATAATGTAATGGGATATTACGCCATAAAAGTGTCTAAACTATTTGAAACAGGCGGTGCGTGTGAATGAACTGAGCTACTCAATGTCATTCGCGAAACTGGTCGTGGTCGATACGGATTGACAGTGACCTACCGAATAGTGATAGTGTCTTCGGTAGACCTCGGTAACGTTCGGGGCGCGAACGGGCCGAACTCGTACTGAAGTACGTTTGAAGCAACTTTGGACGTTCGGGCCGCGTTCGGGGAGGATCGGCCCGTCGAAGATTACGTATTTATTTAGTTCGTAAAGTAGTAAATTTGAGTTAGTGTGTGTGAGTTGTATTGGATTTTATAGCGTAATGCGAGAATGTAGGGTGATAGTAGACTGATGTGAAAATATTGGATTTGAGGCAGCCAGTGTGCTACATAGCGAACACGTTCAGTTCTAAGTGGGTCCAACAGTGGCTGATGACTGAGTTACAGATATTTATTTATCTAGTTCAGGCACAGATGGCTTGCTGTTTTATTCTAGACTAAGCTTAAAGTGATCATGTAATTGTATTTGTTTGGTATGTAATTTATGGAAAAATAAATGATTATTATTATAATAGCGATAGGTATATGTATGACACCATGGCATATGAGCTCTATGAAAATGTAATGGACTCGGAAGACTTAATTTTTGCTGACGCAGCGACTTTTGCACTGGCCAAATCAGTTGCATTTATGTTTTGTACGCGATACAGCCGCTTAAAAATATCAGAAAAGCTTGCAAGGAGAAATCCCGCACGAAAAATATTCTGGGATATTTTTAAAGCGGAAACCACAGTCGTCTGAATTGCACAATCTACAATTTCAATGCAGTATTTATTTAGTTCGTAAAGTAGTAAATTGGAGTTAGTGTGAGTAAAATGTATTGGAATTTGTAGCGTAATGCAAGAATGTGGCTGATAGTAGACTGATGAGAAAATATTGGGTTTGAGGCAGCCAGTGTGCTACGTAGCGCAACACGTTCAGTGCCAAGTGAGTCCACTAGCAATATGTATGACACCATGGCATGTGAGCTCTATGAAAATGTAATGGAAGACTTCATTTTTGTCGACGTTTGCTCTGGCCAAATCAGTTGCTTTTCTGTTCTTGACTGTAAGCGGGAAAAATCCCCGTATTTTTTATACGGGGATAATGGAAAGCGAAGTCCCCAGTCGTCAGAATTGCACAGTTACAATTTCAATGCAGAGTTTTCAACAATCCATAAACCGCAACGAAACTGCTAGCTTGCGGTTCGTATGCGGGCCGTCTGATTCCGTCGGTAAAGTTCGATGGTAAAGATCAGAGGAAAACGATGTGAGATATTCGACCTAGGAGGTTAAATTAAAATGGCTAGCGAAACTCCAAAGACGTGATGGGTGTTGATCGATAAAATCTCTTAACTGCAGCTGATGGCAGTGCCTACCATGGCTGGAAGCTTGAAATAATGAGTTTAGAAAAACAAAAAAAAAAAACAATTTTTTTTTGGAAATACTGCTTTTCAATTTAATTGTTCTGTTGTTATTCTGCCCGCGCCTTTTCCCAACTATCTTGGGGTCGGCTTCCAGTCTAACCGGATGCAGCTGAATACCAGTATTTACATGGAGCGACTGCCTATCTGACCTCCACAACCCAGTAACTGGGTAATACGATACCCCTTGGTAAGACTGGTTGTCAGACTTTCGGGTCGTCACCCGTAACGACTGTCAAAGATCTACGATTGACAGCCGGGATCAACGGCTTAACGTCCTTTCCGAGGCACGGAGGAGTCACGGTATGTAAAGATGGCTACCCATCCACGGACCAACCTCGGCAAGCGTAGCTTAACCTAATGGATCGACCCGTGCGGCTGTTATTACTATAGCCACGGGCTCCTCAAATTAATTATGGTTGATTAATTAAAATTTCATAATTTGTAAATGGAATTTATTAGCATTTGTCTTTGGTACCTACTCCAAGCAATAATTATATATTAGGTGGGGACCTATGAAATCAGCGTTTTGTATGGAGAATTTTAAAGAAGTTGCATTTTTCATACTAACATTTTCTTAATTTATTTAACAACTATGAACACTAATGTTTTAAAACTTTTATGCAATAATGTTTAAAAACTAAGATAACGTATGCCACTTAGATTAAGCAACAAAAATAAGTTTTGGCTAAGTTAAAACAAATAGTGGTTTCATTTCTGCTAACAAAAAGAGGAGTAATTTAGTAGTAGTAAGGTTTTTATTTTACTATTAGCTGTTGTCTATGACGGTCATTATTCGAAACAATATCAAGCAATTGATGAATGTTTTAATTCATAGAAGTGACGAGGTTCTCTATTTGAGAGAAAAAAACGCCAATTTCATAGGTGGGGACCCAATACTTAAATACCTAAATATATAATGCGGTTATATTAATACGTTCACCACAACATTCCAGGTGTCAATAATGGCGATGGAAGAGTCCCGGGTGCTGGTGTGGCACCGCGACAAGCTGAAGCTCTCCATCATGTCACCATAGGTGGGAACCTAATACATTTTCATATAGTTTCACACGTGGCTGGGCGTCGCCAGTCTGACGCAACACATTATTAGCATGTCGGTAACGGGAATCCATAAGTTTTACCCTACCAAAAATCGCTCAACGCGACTAAAGAATTTTTCACAAGATAAAAAAAAATACACTGTATTGCATTTTAATCCAATGTCACATCGACTTGTGACTGTGACTAAGTACATGTAGACAGAAATCTTAAATAAAAATAATATAAAAATAAAAAAATGTTTTTTTTTGTAAATGAAACCTAGCTAGATCAATTTAAGGCCCTTGAAACCCCCTGCATACGAAATGTCATGAAAATCGTTGGAGCCGTTTCCGAGATTCAGATTATACACAAGAATAATTGTTCGTTTAAAGGTATTAGATACATTCGTTTAAATCAATCTTCATAAACCTAGCTACCAAAAAGCCTATTAGGTACCTATATCCATCTTCGACCACATCATCGCTTACCATCAGGTGAGATAGTGGTCAAACGCGTGCCCACCAAAAGTTAAAAAAAAAACTCATAGATTCTCTTTATATCCACGAAAAAAAGCTCGTACAGCGCGCCTACCTAACAAATTACCTCAGATATACACGCTATACCAAAAATAATGAGTATAGTCTGTAGTTCCCAAACCGGTACGATCTCCATCTCTCTCCGTCCTACTCGAACAGAGAGGGATGGAGCTATCGACCAGTCCTACGCTTCGGGTGAACGATGAGGTAATGCCTGGTAATGGTAATATTTACCATTCGCTCCCAGATGGCTTGTGGTCTTTACAGAGTATATAAAGTGGGTAAGCAGAATTCTAGGTCAATTATGACAGTAATGGCTGAAGGAAAATTGATTTATAAATGTTTTATTAGGAAGCGGCATGATTTTTAAGGCATGGCTGAATGGTTAAGCTTTGGTTGATACAGTTGTGACTATGGATGACTTTTCAATTTTTAACCGCCTCGAAAAAGGAGGAGGTTCTATGTTCGACTGTATGTATGTTTTTTTTTATGTATGTCCGCCGATTTCTCCCTCAGTTGTGGAATGATTTTTAAAATTCTTTTTTTATCCGAAAGAATTAACTCCCGATGTGGTCCTATATAAATTTTATCGAAATTGCTTTAGCGCTTTTTGAGAAACTGAACAAAGACGAAAAATACGTATACCTAGTTGACGTTTTTGTTTTCTCCAATTACGAGTATGTTTAAATCCCACATTCCATGTTATTGGGGTTTTTAGTTCTAGGGTATAATAACAACTAAAAAGTGAAAAATAAAAAACTTTTTCACGAAAAAAAACAACCGACTTCCAAAAAAGAAAATACACTAAACATTTAAAAATAACTTTAATTTCGGAAGTCGGTGTCAAATAACGAAGAAATAAAATACAAACACCGACTTCCGAAATTATTTATATCGAAGGTCTTTATTCCCTCGACGTGAAGTCATTTTCTTTACGGTGGTTCGCCATCTGTCCCTATATGTGGCATTGTGAAACGCTTGATGGAATGTTACGCCCAGGATTGAGCGAATTTGCTCCGACCATCTAAGGGTCGATTTCACCAATGAAACTAAACGCGATTACCTTAAACTAAACTCAGTAGAGCGTCATTTGCGTTTCACCGAAAACTGGGCGTTTAGAATTTAAACTAAGTTAAGCTTAAACTAGTTTTGTTTGTAGTGGTGAAACGCAAAATGAAGCTCTAATCTCGATTAAGCGCATAAACTCAGTTTAATTTAACTAATCGCGATTAGTTTCATTGGTGAAATCGGCCTTAAGTGGACTGCGACCCTCGCACGCTAACCATCAAGATTGCCAGTAACCATTAGATTTTCTAGGTCATGTCCATCTTTCCTCGCAATGTGACCGAAAAACTTCAGGATTCTTGGGTCGAGTCTTACTTTTGTTTTATATTCATAAATAAGAGATGCCTCAGGCTTAATTTTTCAAATGAGAAAACGTGATCCTTGACAAATACTTGCAAAGAACATCAAAAAATATTTTGTTTCAGACACGCCAAAATTTTGTTTAAAAAAAAAATAGAAAATTACATTCCTGGCAATTCCCGCATCCATAGTCTTTAAACGATGACAGTAGTTTAACTCCATACAAGTCTAACTGATGACCACACGATCGGTGTAAAGGCATTCCACACGGCATGACTCATCGCTGCTAAATATTTATGTATTTCGACCATTGGCGTGTCTTTGAATCATGTGGGAAAAAAACACAGGTTATTATCCGTTGAGTTTTAAAATGAAACTTTACGCTTTTTTGCCTCATATTGGTCAGCAGAGAATTATTGTTATTATACATTTAATTTTACCTCAAAATATGGTGACAATTTCAAATTGCTTTTGATAACTAGTGCAATAGTATTATAAAACTGCCTCGCAACTATCTTTGCAAAATCAATACTGACTTTATTAAACGACTTCAAATAAAAAGTGGCCAAGTGCTTGTCGGATTTAGCACATTAAGGGTTCCGTACTAAATATTGGTATTTGTTAGTAAAGGTGGGAAGTTTAAAAATTCTTTGTAACAAAATTTTGGGAAAGACGGCGGATGGACAGACAGACGGACACGTGAGTGACAATAATAGGGCTCCATTTGGACCCTTCGGGTACGGAACTCTATAAAGGAGGTTCTGTATTCGACCCGTGGGTATGTACGTATGTATGTATCTTGTTTGTCCGCGATTTTCTCGAAAACTACTGACTCGATTTGGATGGGTTTCTCGTTATTCTTATAATACATTAGGATCTGATGAAGATCTCCGGAGATAGACAGTGGAACTCTTCACTATCGAACAGCAAATGACTCACGATTGCTGCGATCGATGTCTATGTATTGTTAACAAAATTAATTGGGGAACAACAATTAAAAAATGAAAAATATTTTACAAAAAATAGAACCGACTTCCAAAAAAAAAAATCCAAAAAAAAAGCAAAATAACTTTAATTTCGGAAGTCAGTGTCAAAAAACGAAGAAACGAAACCAGAAACACCGACTGCCGAAATTAAAGTTATTTTGTTTTTGTTTTGTTTTGGAAGTCGGTCCTATTTTTTTGTAAAAAAGTTTTATACAGCTAAGACCTGATTAAAAGTAAGAAGCAGGACTTAAATCTAGGACCTATCTCCCAAGTCCCAGTGCACGTGTCTCGTGTGCCACGTAACGTAATCAGGCTATATGGGGATCGTAAAGGCGTTCCAATTTCCAATTTCACTGAGTCTAGAGCTTGAAGTCCTATTTGTCCCGGTAAATAAGTACCGCGCTTCGTAAGTCCGGCCCGATTCCCACGGCGAACAAATGTTTGTGTAGCCTAAATATACGGCTATACAGCTAGATATTGCTGGAGATGAAACATGCAACTGACCTAAATCCTACATTTAATCTTCTTGCTGATTGAAATGAGCTTTAAACTGGTACAACGAACTCACTTGGTTTGCTTTCATTGATAAAATTAAATTATTAAAAAAATACTGATGTTCATGAAGGGTACTTTTACCGCACTCGGTACCTAAAACATATTTTGATGGATTTGTTACAAGGCCTTACTTTAAAACCTTTTCTTACTGTATACTGAAGGTCGTTTAAGTCGAGTAACTAGGTTGCTTCTAGACAAGCGTGCACCATCGTCGACCACATGATCGCTTACCATCGCGTGAGATAGTGGTCAAACGGGTGAGATAGTGGTCAAACGGGTGAGATAATGGTCAAACGGCGTGAGATAGTGGTCAAACGGGTGAGATTGTGGTCAAACGGGTAAGATATAGTGGTCAAACGGGTGAGATTGTGGTCAAACGGGTGAGATAGTGGTCAAACGGGTGAGATAGTGGTCAAACGCAAGCCTATCAATAGTAATAAAAATACGTTTGCTCGCTATGTAACCAGCCCGTTACTGTCCCACTGTAAATCATTGATTTCAGGCTTTTATTGAAAACATCCTAACGATTTTTAACAGACATCGAAAAAAGGAGGTTCTATGTTCGACTGTATGTATTTTTTTAATCTATGTCCCCCGATTTCTCTGTTAATTGTGGACCGATTTACAAAAATTCTTTTTTTTTCGAAAGAGCATACTCCTGAGGTGATCTCATATAAATTTTATCGATTTAGCGCTTTTTGAAAAAATCAACAAAGACAAAAAATATGTGTACACAAAATTCGTTTTGGTTTCTTCCTATTCAAATACCGTGTTATTGGGGTTATCAATGCGGGCATAACTTAAATATTTAGTTTTAGTTCTGGGGTCAACAAATAAAAAGTAAAAATAAAAAAAAAACCTTTTTACAAAAAAATACAAATGACTTCCAAAAAAAAAAGTGCAAAATAACTTTAATTTCGGAAGTCCAAAACAAAGAACGAAGAAAAAAACCAGAAACACCGACTTCCGAAATTAAAATTATTTTCCAATTTTTTGTTTTTTTTTGGAAGTCGGTTCTATTTGTGTAAAAAAAATTCTTTCTATAAATTAATAAGTCATTAATTAATTTGTGCCTATAACAACATAAATCTTTTTGCTTCGTATCGCACCCACAGTTCTGCTGTCCCCGCATCCGCTCGCGCATCTCATCAAAGTGAAAGTGTACTTACCTAAACAGCCGGTAGCACCCGCCATAATATTCTATTTGTCTGAAGGTCATTGGCATTACGCAATACTGTCATGTATCTCGTTATCTATACTTTGGTGCGAGACAGCCTCTTTAAGGCTCCCCCACACAGGCGCGTTATTATCGGTCGATAATATCGCATGCGGTATTGCGATAACTTCCTATACTTCCATTGCGGCGTTATTATCGCAGCAGTGTGTAACTGCATGACCATTCTAATACAAAATGTACTGAAAACAGATATCGCAATAACGCATGCGATATTATCGACCGATTTATTATTCTCTGTGTTGTCTGGCATTGAAGTGATACTGTTATTGCAACTCCTATATTCGGTTTGTTTCTCTTGGAGTGTAATTAGTCTGCATGGGAGATTGATTGGTCTGAGGGCCTGGTTTTCTGAAACCCTATTTGACTGTTATTCAATTTAGTTTTTCGATTAATAATGATTGACAGTGGAGAATGAATTAACCAGGTAACTTGAGATACGAGCTGGACGATATGAGGGCTACGCACACCGGAACGCAATGGCAGAGGATTTAAATTTTTACCAAAGGACATTCAAACTTTTCTAGTAGGAATACGACATGAATGCCAATGTTTTCAATTGATTCCGTGGCATCGAAAGGATTTCTTCACACGGCATTGGAGAAAGCGCTAAGGGATCCGAAGGCGGGATGTCGCAGCGCACTGCGGTATGCAACGGCACGCCGAAGGACGCCGTGACATGCCGCGGGGTGAGGCAGTACAAGCGGGAGTACATTATACACACCATATTTGCGCCCGCACCGCTACCCACTCCACACGTATTTATTTTGAGGCATACTTCGGCGTGACACGGCATGCCGCGACACGTCGCCGTCGCGGGATGTCTTGTATCTAAGCGGCTATTTTTCGCTGACCGGTGGCAAACTCCTCAGCCATTCCGTCCCGGTGTGCGTAGGCCTAAATAAACTCGAACAGCACGAGATTTCACAGCAAAATTAAGTAAATAAATAAAATAAAAAAGCCTTTATTTCCCAAAATAAAATACATTTTGATTTGTGTTTAATATTATTAAAAAAAAGTGAAAGTTATGGGTTCATCCATTCTTGGATGAAGGCCTCCTCCATCTGTTGCTATTGGTTCCTTTCATTTACCATCCTGGTCCAAATATTCCCAGCTATTGCAGTGATGTCATCTCGCCATCTTTATATGTATAGGTCTACCGCGCTGTCTCTTTCAACACATATAGAAAGACCCTTAGAGACAGCGCGACAGCGCAAAATTAAGTCAATCTGCCTAGCCTTTTCCCAACTATCTTGGGGTCGGCTTCCAGTCTAACCGCATGCAGCTGAATACCAGTATTTTTCTTGGAGCGACTGCCTATCTGACTTCCACAACCCAGTTACTGGGTAATACGATACCCCTTGGTAAGACTTTCGGGCTTCTGACGACCCGTAACAACTTTCAAAGATCCACGATTGACAGCCGGAACGAACGGCTTAACGTGCTTTCCTAGGCACGGAGAAGTCTCGGTATGTAAAGATGGTCCCCCATCCATGGACCAATGTAAGCGTAACTTAACCTGATGGATCGACCCGTGCGGCTGTTATTACTTAAATTAAGAACTAAATGTTGATTCTATTAGTTCTGAAGTGTTTCCATTGAAGCATTAACAGCAGATCCTGATATCGCTTTGACCATTTCAATTTGCAGACCTCAAAACCAAACTGTTCCTATTTGTCCATCGACATAGGCTCTATCTATCAATCTATCTATCTGCCCCGAAACCAGCAACTGAAATCGTCGTATTTGGTTGGTTACTCGTCCCAATAGCCAGTGTCATATTCCATTGGAAATGTACATTTTAGGTAACAATAGTAGGATACAACTCGATTCATGTGGCTACAGGAAACTGCTCTTGATATAAGAGCTTAAGGTGGCTTATACGACTTCCAATGATTTTTAATTGAACATCACGTCTAAACGACTTGTTTTATTTCTTTGAAAAAAAACATATGTTACTCTAAACAATTTTCTTCGTAATTTAATATGTGAATATTTGAAATTATATTTTTATAAAATATTGTAATTAATTTGTAAAGTTATGTCTAACGCGGCACAAAAATATGAGAATCACAAAAAAACTATAAAGCGTATTTCTATGAAACCTTCACTATTTTAAAGATCATTTAATTATTTATATTTTAGTATACGGGTTTTAATATGATATCTCTCGTTTTATGTGTATTAAATTAATAATGCGTCTAACGAACAGCGCTCCTTGATGGGCGAGTCCTATTATCCTATTACTGGGTACGCCGCGCGCAAGCTCAAGGTCGTTGGCAGTTAATAGCGCATACCATTTTACTTATGATATGTAATGTATCGTACCTTAAAGACTTTAATTCACTAGTGGTCGCCAATAAAATTGCATTTCGCGATTTTAATTGGTTTTATTATTTAATGCTCTCAATTATCTACAAGTTCTTAAAAACTTTTTTACAAAAAAATAGAACCGACTTCCAAAAAAAGTGCAAAGTAACTTTAATTTCGGAAGTCGGTGTTTCTGGTGTTGTCTTCATTTTTTGACACCGACTGCCGAAATTAAAGTTACTTTGCACTTTTTTTGGAAGTCGGTTCTATTTTTTAGTAAAAAAGTTTTTTATTTTTCACTTTTTAGCTGTGGTTACCCATTAAACTGTGTTAACAATTCATAGAAATACGATCGCAGCAATCGCGGTTGATGTGCTGTCAATTTTTGAAGAGTTCCGTTGTCTGTCTACGAAACCCATCATCAGATTTATATGAAAATTAAATGGGACCGTTTCGGAACAAAACCCTTTCGAACAAAAAAAAAAATTGCAAATCCGTCAATATATGACGGAGTTATGCCTGAACATACATAAAAAATAATAAAAAAAATTAATACAAACATCCGAATTGATAACATCCTTCTTTTTGAAGTCGTTTAAAAATAGGTGTATGATGTTTCTAAGTACCAGATATTTATTTTTTATTTAATTTATTTTATGTTTTTTCTCTCAAATCTCAAAATTTTCAGAATTTCAACCTCAAATGTCTGACATAAAAATGTGTCAGTTTTTGAATATTTTTTAAATCTTTATAATCCATAGACTATTTTAGACTATTTTTTGGACATTCTTGGACGCCCACAAATATTAATTATTTATTTATATCGTATCACATTTGCGAAGTTTTACTAGCAAATCTAATTTGATCCTGTATGAATCTTAACGTAATAAAATGGCCTTTTTAGGGTTCCGTACTCGATGGGTAACTAACAGGACCCTATTACTAAACCTCCGCTGTCCGTCCTATAGCGCGTCCTTCCGTCCGTCCGTTGTGTCTGTCAGCGGGCTGTGTCTCATGATTCGTAATAGACAGGTAAAATTTTCACGAAAGGGGTATTTCTGTTGCCGCTCTATCAACAAATAATAAAAATAAATTACAAATTAAAGAGCTCTCTTAGAAAGGTGTTTTTTTTTTGCTTGTTTTGCTCCATCTTAATAATGGCAAGGCAAGGCAAGTGGACGCGTATAATCATGTACGATGGTACGCAACCATTCTTGCGCCAGTCAGACTCGCACAAATATTTAGTTTCATGCCAGGCACGTTGAAAAAGTTAACTTTAACCTGTAAGGACCGTTTTATGAGAACAGGTTACTAAGCTCCGGGCAATAACGACACTAATGACATCGCACGCGAGCGTACCCTAGTAATCTAGGCTAAGTAGGTGGACGACCTGTCATAACATGGATTTTGATCCGACTTTCATGACTTGCTAGGTTTTATATTTTATAGGAAAGGTGTCGTCTAAAAATCTTTAAAGGTAGGCATGCTGTTTTTAGGGTTCTGTACCCGAAAGGTCCAAACGGAGCCCTATTGTTGTCACTCACGTGTCCGTCTGTCTACCCGAGCCTGCGGACGGCGAGTAATGGGTAGCTCGCTGTCCGATCAGCACCAGGCCCGAGATTCGACAGTGAGTAGTGTTCCACGCGTGCCTCAAAGAGTTGTCAGCAATAATGACGGGGCTCGTCATGGCCGATGCCTGCCCAAGATTTGTGGTTTACTAAAACAATACCAATATTTGGTACGGAACCCTTGATGTGCGAAATCCGATACGCACTTGGCTATTTTTTTGTTTTCTTTCTGACTCAAAATCATTTCAAGTATTCGCTTACTATGGGTCGTACAACAAACACAAAACTCGAACCGTAAAAACATAAAAATTGAAGGTTACTTAAACCTTATAAATTATTGATACAATAATATAGTATCGCCATATCTTACACGTGTAAAAAACCTGCATTTCCAAGACCCATTGATAAAATCAGCAAACAATATTAGGTACTCCGACCGATTTGTAAGTAATCCTTACAGCCGCAGTATATTTTGTATTTTTCTGAACAATAAAGATTATTATTATTATTTGCTAACGACCTTCAGTGGTTTGCTTGCGTGTTCTCTGACGAGCTCACGCAACGTGTCGTACGTCCACCCAGTAATACGAGTAGGACTCGGCCATCAAGGAGCGCTGTCGCAAATTAGACGCATTATTCACTTATTATACATAAAATAACAGGTATTATACTAAAAAACGTACTTATACTAAAATATAAATAAATAAATCATCTTCAAAATGGTGAAAGTATCATAAAAATACGCTTTATAGTTTTTACGTGATTCTCAACTTTTTTTACAAAATTAATTACACTATGTTACAAAAACATAATTTCAAATATTCACATATCAAATTACAAAGAAAATAGTCTAGAGTAAGAAATATTTTTTTCAAAGGAATAAGACTCGTGGTTTAGACGTGATGTTCAATTCATTAGAAGTAGTATAATTGCGCCTTAAAGCGGGACCCTCGTACCATTTGTTCCTGGCACACGGAACACATCCGATCCGGGGCTTAATGCTTCCAGAACTTAAAAATTAACTGCTGTTTGTCTTCCCATGACATGTGTGTTTCTTTCGTCTTCTTACTCATTCGATTAATCTGGGCCTGTCATAGAAATATGTGCCTTTTTTTATTGGATAGTGAGAAATCGTCCTGTAACTTCTTAGCAGCGTGTCAGACTCTTACTGACTCACTCTTTCGAATTTATCCGCAACCCAGTCAGGCATCGGTCCTAGCGAACCCCGTCAGTTGTTGCTGAAATCTCTTTGAGGCGTGGGTGGAACACTACGCGCCATCTACTCGGGCCTGGTTTTTATCGGAAGGCAAGCTACCCATTACTCACCGTTCGCAGCCCGCGCCAACGGTGGCCGGGAGTCGACTTGCATATCCCGCCACCCGGGGCGTCTCCGTTGTATCTCCCTCACGCGTTCCGCCTCCTCCTTTGCGAGCATTACTGCTTCGTAGAAGGACGTGACAGCTCCCCATTCCCTTCCACTGTGTACCATGGCCTGGACCAGGGCCGGACACGAGAGGTCACTGCCGCCGGGGAATATGGACCCGCGACTTTAATTAAAATATAGCTCGTGGTTAAAGAGGAGCTCGTGGCTAAAGTAATAACAGCCGCATGGGTCGATCTATCAGGTTAAGCTACGCTTGCTGGGGTTGGTCCATGGATGAGTGACCACCTTTATATACCGAGACTCCTCCGTGCCTCGGAAAGCACGTTAAGCCATTGGTCCCGGCTGTCAGTCGTGGATCTTTGACAGTCGTTACGGGTCGTCAGAAGACCAAAAGTCTGACAACCAGTCTTATCAAGGGGTATCGTAATACCCACTTGCTAGGTTGTTGAGGTCAGATAGGCAGTCGCTCCGTTTAAAATACTGGTATTCAGCTGCATACAGTTAGACGGGAAGCCGACCCCATAGTTGGGAAAAGGCTAGGCAGATTGACTTGAATGAAAATATAGGATATTCTTATTTCCCCAGGAAATACCTTATTTAAACAGCGGGCGGAATGCAATAATATAGTATACCTACCTATCTAGGTATGATTTCTCCATTGTTATGTCAGTGAGGTGTTAAATTTGATGGCTCGGGTGACTTAATTAGTCGATACTATAATTGACACCTCAAGTGTAATAATTGATCGAATTATTGTTGATTACCTTGTCCTCTGCAATATGAGTTGTCTTGTCGTGCGGTCCAACCTAATTACTTATACAGAATAGAAAAGGTTTACATAAAGTGTACATTTAGTCTACAGTAGTAAGATTTCCTATACAATTTATCATCATCACGGATCTCGGTAAAATAAAGCTGAGAATTTTGTTGTAGTATTGACTAGCTCAGCGAAGCTTGCCGAGAAGGCCGACTCGACTCATTTGCTGCCAAATACTGCAAAAACATTAGAATGTGTTACATCTGCATTCTAATGGAAAAAAGTGACAGTATTCTCTATCTAAAACTAAATACTTTCTTAACTTAAAACTGGCTTAATGCACAAACCGTGCGAAGCCAAAATTAAAAAAAAAAAACACTATAGATCTGGGTACCTTGCGTCTACGTACCAAGTTTAATTACAATTGGTTCATTAATTTTCAAGTACAAAGACTTGAAAGTTTGTATAAAATACCGTGAGGAGTAAACGGTTATTAAATTTTAAGCTAGGTATAAAACTAAAGTAAAATATATGTGAAAACCAAGTTCCAATGTCTACCGTAATTTAAAAAATGATAAAACACTACACTACCATTCTCAAAGTTCCTTGAAAAAGTTCACAGACTAAATTAGTTGGTGTAACACGATTTCGTCGGAAGAGAATGTTTTATATAAATAATCTGTGGTAGTACCGCACTCTGTGGGCGTACGATGCAGCTAGAGCGCGGGGACGCGCCGACCGTCTGTCGTATTACTAGCACTTTCATTAATGAAAATAGTGAATGAACGACACAGATCATTTATGTACAGAGTCTTTATTATTTTAATGTTTTGTTACACTTTTTGAGTTTTGTTGAGTATTCGATGTCGATAGTTTAGGGCTTTCTCTAATTTTGTAGGGGTAATTAATCAATACAAATAAACAACATTTAAGTGTCTGTGTCTATTGTCAAAATAATGTTTTTTTAAGCTCATACGTATGCCAAAAATCAGTTATTCAAATTTTGTCTGTCTGTCTGTTAGTTCCGGCTAATCTTCGAAACGGTTGGATCGATTCTTATAAGATTTTACCGGCAGGTAGCTGACTATATAAGGAGTAACTTTGGCTTTAATAAAATGCCACGCAGGCGAAGCTATGAAGCGTGGGTTTCGAAAACTTATAGCCTTTACCATCCAAAAATATGTAATGTGGCAGCTACTGGTAGTAGTAAGTATTTTCAAAATTGGTTCGGTAGTTCCAGAAATTACTTCCTACATACAAACTAACAAACTTCAAACTTTACCTCTTTCTAATATTAGTACATATAGATTAGACTAAAAATACGGTAAGTTATTCAAAGTAAATTATGGAATCCTTAGAATACTGCCTTGATCATCTGAAGGCTTGTAAAACTAGTGAAGAGTGAAAACATTCAAGTGTTTATTATATTTAGATGCGTCAGTCACCGCTTATATGTATTTAAACGCAAGGTTGTGTCAAAGGAGGAGCTCGTGGCTAAAGTAATCACACGACAAACAATCAATAGTTGTAATAACACCCTAAAACCCCTTTAAATTCCCCACCCAACAAGTCAACAAACCAAAAAATTTAGACAGGCCAAGAGCGAGTTGGACTCACACGCAAAGGGTTCCGAACAAACCATTTTATTTTATCAGGTATTTTTTTTAAATATATGGGGTGACTGGTAATTAGTGACCGATACTTAAACACGTGATTGTACTCATGATAACAAACAACTTTCCCAAAGAAACATATAGTGAGACAGGACGGCGTCACGCGGCTAACAGCTGACAGGTAGGCGCGCGCGCGTGAATTTCATACGACTTTTGTGTTATTGTGTTAAAAGTGAATGAGTATAAAACATTGTTTATTTGGGAAAGTTGTTTGTTATCATGAGTAAAATTTACGTGTTTAAGTATCGGTCACTAATTACCAGTCACCCTATGTAGGTACTTCTTATAGGTTTTCCTGTAATCTATAAGTAAAGAAGTACCTCCTGTTTTTTTTTTATTTTAGGCCCGTTGGTTTCGGAGATTAGAAAGGTTGAGGGTGTTCGGACAGACGAACAGACACACGAGTAATCCTATAAAGGTTCCGTTTTTCATTCGGACTTTCGCAACCCAAAAAATAAAAAACCAGCCTTTTCCTACAGGTTTTTTACGTCAATCAACAATTACAATTAAAATCTGCGCTCTATGAGGATACCGCATCTACACTGCTATCAGTTTTGACTGATTGACCCGGAGAACAGGGTATTGAACCAGCGGTGAATGACCGGACAGTTAGGATTCATGCTGGAAACTAGACTGCTCCCGTAATTGCTCTATTGTTAACCAAAACGTGGTCCTATATTCAGTCTAGTTTCGACTCTAACTTCGTCAGGGGTAGTATTGAAATTATCGTGGGTTTTTCTAGCTAAAATGCTCGAAATGGTGAAAGGTAACGTTTTGGGTTACACCGTCTTTTGATCTCAAAATCAAAAGTCATTTATTCAAATTAAGCCGGCGATTTCCAAAAACGGTCATAAAGTAATTTTGCAAATAAAAAAAAATAAAAATTTCAATTCCTATTTGCTATACAGCGATGGAACTCAAAATGTAATTTAACATACTTAAAAGCATCAAAAAAATCTTCTAACATACCTCTTAATTATCTTTAAAAGCAGTTTATCCCTTTTTTTTTGGGGTGGTGGTAAATCATCCAATGACTTCTCCCGCTCTGGGTGGAGCGGGAGGGCGTGTCAGACTCTTACTGAGTAAAACCCACCCCTGTTCCTTCCCTGCCTGAGTGCCCAGGGGTGCGGTAACTCATTTTCAGAATTTATCTGCTACCCCTGGGCATGCAGGCAGCGGCCACGATGGGCCCCGTCAGTGGTGGCTGACACTAATCTCTATGAGGCGCGCGTCGAACTACTACGCGCCGTCGACTCACGGGCCTGGTGCTGATCGGACGGCGAGCTACCCACTGCTCGCCGTCCGCAGGCCCGGGTAGCAGTTTATCCCTTCATTAACAATTATAATCAATTATTAAAAATATACCATAAAATTTCAAATGCTAAACCGCATCCAGTGATGGATTATGTTTTATAAATATAATTAGTAAATTGCGAGCATTTGTCGTAGCGCATCTCTTTCTTTTCTATGCAGTCTAAGAGTGACCGCGCTTTAGGTGATGTATTGGCCTTAAGCTGAAAGCCAGCGACAAAGACAATGTTCTATAAAAAGACAGTCCTCCAAATGCCCGCCTTTCATCACTTCCAGACAGACACTACTTTTAGGTATCCAGATTTATCTCCTAACAAAAGATTGGAACCATACCTAAATGATAAATTTGCCCAAATAATTTTGCGTGACCGAAATATCTGTTTGTAGTCACGTAAAAGCGAATACAAATATATACACATTCTATCAACGTTAATGGGTGATCGAAGTTCCGTTGAACCCAGCTAAACCAACACCCAATTACCAAAATACAAACGTTGCAATTTATTACAGGCTTGGAAAATCAGATCGTAGTTCAAATTCAGGTGAAATTCTACTATATTATTTGCTAAATGTAAACAACGATCGAAACAAAATGTAATTCATTGGAAATTGTATATTAAGGCCCTACTAACGGCCGAGTGGCGCCCTCATTGAACAAAAAATCGTAGCATAGCATAGAAAATAAATATTAAAGAATCCAACGTCACGTTTGTTACAAAGAGGATGAAATATTTTTACGTTGTTAATACAGGTCTCAGAATGTTTCGTATCCAAAGTAGTAGGCAAAAGTACCCAAAACAGCCGTTTCTGACACTTGTGCCTACACACCCTTAAAGCTCGAAAAGGCATTTTGGTTCCGGGATTACGATAGATGCGAGACGCGCTAGACCGATCGTAGAAAATGATGGTGATGATGGAGTATTTTGGTGATGAATGTTTTACCTAGATTAACAATATAATTATGCAGCTGCGTAACTGTGAACCTCGCTTGTGCAAACTTCTACCCGTTGAAACATAAAAAGATATGTTTTGCATTTTTTTAAACATAAAAAGATGTGAAATTTATTAATGATTTTCGGATATTGTGTTTTTTTTTATTATCAAGGCAAACATTTCTGAAATTTCGAAATGAAGAGCTTGTACGAATAAATTAAACACGAAAATATGAGAACTTTTATTGCAAGTCCGTGCAATGTCTACTAAAAATTAAATATTGTCAATTTCTGTGTTTGTCAGTTGTTCCGAAAAATAAAGGTTAATTCAATTACTGGAAAACGAATTGGAAACACATAAAATTTTCGATTTCAATTAAAAACTCGTTGTATGCTACAAAATTCGTTGTATGCGACAAAATTCGTTGTATCCGATATGTTCAATGAGAAATTCTTTTTTAGAAGCCTGTTAAAATTTTCTATCCTACCTGAAAAGCACGCGTAGGTGAACTTTCTTATTTTTGTTCCTGAAAAGAAGTTAAAAGCTTACGCCAATTGGATTTTTGCTTTGAGTTTCGGAAACTGTTTCAGTACGTAACTCATTTGTTACTTTGAGTTCGTGTAATGGTTCTATGGCTTCTGCAGCTGAAGCTCAAAATATTGTTTCGTAATATTTCGTGTTAATTTTTTAAAGCGACTAACAATCTTAGCTTAACTTGGTTGGTCAATTTTTGCAGGAGGTATTTACATAATCGGCTATATAATTTTTTGGGTTCCGTACCCGAAGGGTCCAAACTGAGCCCTATTGCTGCCATTCCCGTGTCCGTCTGTCCATCACCGTCGTCTGTCACAAAATTTTGTTCCGAAGATTTGACTTAAGAACTTGTTTGGTGATAATGTTTATTATTACGTATATTTCCTCATATGGTACGGAACCCTAAATGTGCAAACTCCGACTCGCACTTTGCCGGTTTTTTAATTGAATGAGCGTAAATTAAAAACAACGACCGAAAGCTCTCCCTAGGTTTCAGCCCGTGAATTTTGGTTAAAAACGAAGGACTTTAGTGTAGAAACATGTTTTTTACAACAAAAGATGATATATGTGGGTGTGTGAACCCTTTTTATTTATTAACTCCCAACGCAAAAAAAACTTTTTAGCAAAAAATTCAACCGACGAAAAAGAACTAAAAAGCAAAAAATAAATAAACCTTTTAAGTCTTGAGTATTGAGCTTATTTACCTACATAAAATATCAAATTTTATGTAAACTAATTTTGAGTCGGCGGATTAAAATTTGATATTTTATGTAGGTAAATAAGCTCAATACTCAAGACTTAAAAGGTTTATTTATTTTTTGCTTTTTAGTTCTTTTTCGTCGGTTGAATTTTTTGCTAAAAAGTTTTTTATTTTATGATTTAGGCTAATTTCTAATCCTTCATCATTCCTCTTGGCACTGAGGTTCCCAGGATATTGACCAGTTGAGGTTACCTCCAATATTCTAAAGACGTCTTTTCTCAAAGCATATTAAGTGGTATCTGTCACTAAAACCAGTTTTTTATATCTAACTTCTATTGTTTAGGAAAGGTATGGTTTCCATCATCAGCTCAGTTTCATGATGTGATGATTTCTAAATGCAAATATCTGATTAAGTTATGAAAAGTAAATAGAAACAATATTTGTGCCCAATTTTCGAGGTTTTCTCTAAATTTTATCAGGATTCTATGATCAGATCCTGATGTCCTTGACATGAGACCACCCTTGAGGTATACCCTATCTAATAAAAAAAGAATCATCAAAACCGGTTCATAAACAACGGAGTGAGAGCCGAACATACGTACAGAAACGCTAAACGTGCCCACAATTTTCGAGGTTTTCTCTCAATTTTATCGGGATCCCATTATCAGATCCTGATTTCCTTGACATGGAACCACTCTTGAAGTATGCCCTATCTAACAAAGAAATAATAATTAAGATCGGTTCATAAATGACGGAGTGAGGGCTGAACATACACAAAAAAAAAAAAATATATGTATATACGGTCGAATTGAGAACCTCCTCCTTTTTTTTTCGTCGGTTAAAAACGGGGGTGTTATAAGTTTGCTTGCAGTGTGTGTGTCTGTCTGTGGCACGGATGAATCAATTTGAATGCGTTTTTTTTTATTTGAAAGCATGTTTTGTAGCGATGGTTCCTACTTTGTTTTTAGATGGGTTTGCTCTTGTTTCTAGTCTAGGTCAAAGGTGACAGAGACAAAGTCGACGATGGAGCGAGCTTACCCAGAAGAAGCCAGTTCACTCTAACTTTGAAGAGATTAGGGTTGTACGCGTTCGGAAACACAGACACATGAGACATGTTTTATAAAAATCATAGTCATCAGTTCTTTTGTGTTATTTAAATGTTTGCTTTTCTTTTAAACGTTGGGGTTTTATAAATTTTTAATTTAATTGGTGTGTTGTTACTGATAAATGATTCGATATATATACGAATAAATTGCCCTATGATGTTCAAATATTAGTATATGTAATAGTATATATGTATTTTAGTCCAAGTATCTATCTCACAAATTCTTCAAACGAAATACATTCTTTTCCTTTTCAAGGAGCTCTCAAAAACCGGAGGAAAATTATTATTAAACACATAAATGGTTAAGCCTGTTAAAATAACTTACTAGTGTGTGTAGAGCTTATTGAATGTTTTAAGAAACTGACAAAGAATTTCCTATTTGACATTTTCTTTGAATGGGAATAAACAGTTTGGTTTGAGGAAAATAAACAATGCGGACGGAGTTTGTATCTTTTATTTATTTTAATAGATTAAGAACCTACTGGACTGGAACGTTTATTTATTGATATTATTTAAGGTTTACATTTGACCACTATCTTATCTGATGGTAAGCGATGATGTGGTCGAAGATGGAGCACGCTTGCCTAGAAGTAACCTATTCACTCTTGACTTAAAGACTCCCAGGTTGTAGCTATCAGGAAACACAGACTCTGGCAGGGAATTCCACTCCTTAGCTGTACGCACAATGAATGTGTTCGCAAAACGTTTTGTGCGTGTTTGTAGGATGTCCACCATGTACCGGTGGCGCATCACCGTACGTCTTGTGGTCCGATGATGGAAAGGGCTTGACGGTATTAAACTATGCAATTCCTACGTACACTTCCGAAAATGTAATCGATAGAACACCGATAGGCTAGCAACTCGGCGTCGATGCTCAAGACTTTGGAGCTTCGAATCGACGAGCTTATCATTGCCGATGATCCTCTTGGTACACTTCTTTTAAATTTTCTGAAAACTATTCTTATGTTGAACTTAACTTTATTAGTGATCGATGAACTTAACCAACACAATCGACTGGTAGAAAATGCCTAAGGCATTAAGTCCGCCATTGTACAGTAATTCTTACTTGTGCATTAAGTTTAATAAATAAATCGCGTTTGTGAAATTGGCATTTAGGAAGTAAATATTTTTGATAGTTGAGTTTACCAGAAACATATTCTCCACCACAACAATAAATTTCAATTTTTAAGGTTCCGTACTCGAAGGGTCAACACGGAGCCCTATTGCTGTCACTCACGTGTCCGTCTGTCTGTCTGTCCGTCGTTTGTCACAATATGTTGTTTCGATGATTTTTTTAACTTCCCATTGACCTATGAACTTGATTTGGTAGTAATGTTTATTATTACGTATTATTTTACTAACACACCAACATATTAATAAATCAGTTTTTTACTTTGATAATTTCCTCATTTGGTACAGAACCCTATGTGTGAAGTCCGAAACGCACTTGGCCGGTATTCTAAACTAAGGGCGCATCGAAAATCCTCTAAAAGCATAAACGCAGGGTTTTTATATTTTTTTTTTCAGTTCACAAAAACTATTGCTTTTGCGAGGCAGCCGAACTGGAAAAATCCGAACGATTGACATGATAACCCAGTAAAAGTCCTTTTCGAACGCTCAGGAAAAAAAAGGTTGTGGCACGTTATTGGTAACTACGAATAAAAAAACAAGAAGACTGCAATGTGCCAGCGAAATGAACGTACATTTTCGATTTCAAAATTTTAAATAAATGCTGTTTGCTGTATGATATTCTGAAATATTGCTAGTGAATCGTCCCATTTTCGCACGGGTAAAATTTACACACTTATACCTTCCTCATGAATCAGTCTGTCTGCTGGTGAAAACCGCATGAAAATCCGTTCAGTAGTTTTTGAGTTTACCGCGAATAGACAGACAGACAGACGCGGCGGGGATTTTGTTTTATTATGTCTAGTGATTGTCCCCACTGTTGGGGCACAGGCCTCCTCTCTGTGAGAGGGTGAGGGCCGTAATCCACCACACGGGCCCATTGCAGACATGCCTTAGAATTTTTGTTTCTAGGACATGCCGGTTTCCTCACGATGTTTTCCTTCACCTTTTTTGAGAGCAGTGGTGATGCAATAATTTACACAAAGTAAAGTCTGCCTGGGTTTGAACTCACGACCTACAACCTGTAAGTCGCGACCGTTACCACTGGGCCACCACTGCTCTTTAGTGATAGCTGTGGTGATAGTGATGATGTAAAATATACTACTTAACAGTATTCAGCCTACGTCTGGAGTTGTCTATTACACAGACCTTGTGGAAACTAGTACGAATTTCCGTGCGTTCAAGCGTTTTTGGCATAACTATTATTGGAGGCAAGTGTAACAAACAGGTCACAATTTTCGTATACATTAATATTAGTGTTTTTAACCAGTGGTGCTTGGCAACTGGGCCTACCCCAGTTGTAAGGGATACCCCCTTTGTGCCTAATGGCCTAGTTTTGTTCTGTCTCCCGCTTGATTAGGAGGGAAGTGGAAATTATGTTTTTCTTACTCCTCCGCTGTCTTTTCTGATTAATTTCGTTGCGGGACCCAAGACAGTCTAATCGTTTCTCTGGGACTCGTCGAGCTTCATTGCCTCGACGTTTTTCTGGTGGTCGCCACTGTTGATTCTGGCTTACAGAAGTTACAGTGGTTTGGGAATAGGGCGGCGGGCTTGTCCTGTAAAAAAAAAAAACTTTTCCCAAGTTGTGAACAGTTTTGTGTAAACAAAACAAAATTGTGAACTCTTAATTTTAAATTTTTTGTGAAAATATTTATTATTACGTATATTATACTAACAAATACCAATATTTGGTACGGAACCCTTAATGTGTGAAATTCGACACGCACTTGGCCAGTTTTTGAAGTGAACACTTCTTTAGGCGCGTTGGGCAGTTTTCATTGGAAAAAACAATTGTACTTGCGCGCCACCGCCACGTGTTTCGCTACGAGGGCACTCGTAGCGGGTCGCGAGGCGCGTTGGGTATTTTTTTGTTTACATTTCCGACGGTAATCCATTTTCTAGTTGCTTAACGCTAGCTCACTTACCACCGTACCAGCGTAATTGCTCTTACCTTATTAATGAGTAGAGAGTATATATTCCCAAAATAATTTTGTTAATTAAATGTCAGTAACAAGATAATGTTATTTATTCGTTTTCTTTATAAAATCATATTTTTTTATTTTATTATAAAAAGTAAGCGGTGGTGGGTATAACTTTAATTTAAAAATGTGGGTCTGCAAACCCTACTTAATAAAAATTTGTTTTAATGTTTCGTTAATTTTTTATATACTCGTATTACAAGTAAATTGTTCATTATATTTTAAGTATATGTTAAAAGAAGTGATTTAGCCTACTTAACATGACTTGGATTATGTTTGTTTACATTTAGAATAAGATCTTTCTGTTAACTTTTTATACATTTCTATAATAAAGTCCTTTCAAAAAACTTTTTTCCAAAAAAATAGTACCGACTTCCAAAAAAAACAAAAAGTGCAAAATAACTTTAATTTCGGAAGTCGGTGTTTCTGGTTTTGTTTCTTCGTTTTTAGTTGTGTTTCTCCATTAAATTGTGTTAACAATGGATATCTAGGCGATAGCAGCAATCGCGGTTGATTTGTTGTGATTTTTTGAAGAGTTCCGTTGTCTGTCTCCGAAACACATCATCAGATCTTTATGAAATTTAAATAGAACCATTTCGGAACAAACTCCTTTCGAACAAAATAAGAATTTTGGAAATCCGTCTATAAATGACGAAGTTATGCCCGAACATACATAAACAAAAAAAAAATACAAACATCCGAATTGATAACCTCCTCCTTTTGGAAGTCGGTTAAAAATCAAAATCAATCAATCCCGGAATGCCAGGTTTTTTTTTTTAAATTAACGTTGCCACACTCTAGGAGTTACTCCTGTATCGTGGGTGCGTTCACAAATATTTAAACTCACATACACAAGACCCAGTTGTGTTCCATGGGCTCGTGTAAGGGGGCAGTATGGAAAAGGGGGGGATATCTCATTCCATCCCACCTCCCAACTATCATCCCACATATTAAAGGTTCCACGTTCCAAGTTAATTGCATTAATTAATCCGTTCATTGATGAGCGCTTGTACCGGTAATTGGTATGGAGCAATCGTTCACACTCGATTACGTTGGAAAACGTTATGTTTTATAAAGCTTTTCAGTTAAGCTTTTTGATTTATTATGAAATACGTGGCTGACAATGGGTATCAGAGGTGTTTGATGCCCAGTAACAGCCACAAATAAAAAATATAAGTGTAACTTTTTTGTTTATTAATTCATTGATCAAAATTGGTTGCCTGTAAAGTCGGTATACGGGCGAAAGTTTTACGTGACAACGACTTTGAGTGGTAAAATAATTTTAATGTGAATATTCATTCGTATAGTAGGAAGAAGGATGAAATAATAGTAACAATTTAAAACATTTATTTATACAAAGAATTATATTTAAAATGTCTGTCTCTCTCGCTCTTAGGCGAACTAACCATGCCCGAGTGGAAGGGACGCGTGCCTCTCACTCGCTCTCATTGTGAGCGCATAACGTGAGCGGAGCGTAACGCAGTTTCTTGAAGTGTCACCCGGCAAACCAATTTATAAGACGTTGTCACGTCAAAAATTGAAGACACGACACACAATTCCGTGCGTTTCCTAATAGTGTCGCGGAAGTGTTGAGTCCCGCGGCCCGCGCAAAGGCAAGACTAAAGGAACACGCTTGGGTTTTAGTCAGTAAGAGTCTGACATGCCCAGCTCCACCCAGACTGGGAGAAGTTATATGATGAACTCAAACCTTAAAAAAAACCGTGTGTATAACTGTCGTTTACGGCTCGAAAACAAAGCTTTTTTAAAAATCAAAGTTAAACTAGTACTATAATAAAACATCAAATGAAGAATAAGACTTATCTTAAAGACCTTTTTGTGAATTGATCGTGTTGACTGAGACTTATTGGTAAGTATTTTTTGTGAATTGATCGTGTTGACTTATTAGTAAGTCTTTTTTGAGAATTGATCGTGTTGAGTCTTTTTTGTGAATTGATCATGTTTACTTATTAGTAAGTCTTTTTGAGAATTGATTGTGTTGAGTCTTTTTTGTGAATTGATCATGTTTACTTATCAGTAAGTTGTTTTTGGGAATTGATCGTGTGGACTTATTAGTATTTTTAAGACACTTATATTAGCTTCATTTGTAACTTGTAAATGTAAACAAATCTTAGAAGGGAAATTAAAAATTAATAAGGGCTTGGGAGGCCCTAGGGAGCCCCCTCTAATTTTCTTAAACTGTCTACCTATGCGGATCCTGAGATACAGCAAAAAAAAAAAACTAGAAACACGTTTCTAGAAACGTTTTTTTTTTTTTTTTTTAGTCCGACTCGCACTTGGTCGGTTTTTTAATCTACAGAAAATTTTTCTCTGTCAAATATTTATCTGCGTAGCCTTTTGACAAGCATGTTGAGGTCGGCTGAACACCAATATTTTACATGAAGCGATTGCCTACCTGAACTCCGTCACCCAGTTACTGGGTGACTCGGGCCGACACCTTGATAAGGTAGGTTGTTTTACATTCTGGTGTTTCTCCCCGCACTTAATACTTTTTGCACGTAAAACCACAGCGCGAAGCAAAATAATTTGTGTCATAATATTGACCCGCCAGGCGTAAATTAAATTGGCTCACGAAAAATAAATAAATAATTTATTTCATTACAGCACTTAACTACCAACATATATTATGTATGTGTTTTATGTAGATACAGTTTGCAACTGCGAGATAGTTTGAGGTAATCTCATTACCGGTGTTGGTTTTGATGCAGTTTTTACGTAAATTGGAACGCTTTTCGATGTATGCTATTAATTATTGTTTTTTTTTTAAATAAGCATCCTTCATTTTTTTCGATAGATGCTTTTGTGTTTTAATTTGCGGACCGTTTATGCCGTATATTTTTAATTTATTTTGATACTGGTAGATACTATTCAGAGGTCCAGAGGTATCTTTATATATCTTGCACGGAAGAGTGTGAGATTTGTCATTACAGTTTATGGAGAACGAGAACAGAAAGGTATCATTTTTTTTTTAATTTCGGCCACTTGGCGACCTACTAGTATCAATATTTGACGGCACGGTTGGCGCAGTGGTTGAGTGTTCGGCTGCTGCGCTGCGTGTCGCGGGTTCGATCCCCGCACGGAACAAATATTTGTATGACCTACAGATAGTTGTTCCGGGTCTGGGTGTCTTGTGTATGTGAATTTAAAAGTTTGTAAACGCACCCACGATACAGGAGTAATTCCTAGTGCGGGGCAAGTTTTTATTTAAAAAAAATAAATAAAAAGAGGATGCCTGCTTATTGGATACAAAAAGTTGACTTTTATATTTCCCACGAGGTTTGGCTTTGTCACCTACTATTTTTCAATCTCAATGTTAAAAGATAAATAAATGAATCCTTTAAGGTGGATGCTCCAGGGTAGCCCGCGAAATTCAAATTTTCTTACGTTTTTTGCAATTTGCAGGTCAGTGTCAGGTTGTACTCGTATCTTGGTCAAAATTTGATTCGCGGCCGTAGCAAGTATGTATTTATAGAATTATAATCACTAAAATCATTAATACAACTCTTTCAGTTAGAATTGATGACAAATGTAAGAATTTCATGAAATCATGACATTTGGCATCAATTCTAACTGAACTGACCTGCAACTTGCAAAAAATATAAGGAAATTTGAATTTCGCGGGCTAGGGTGAAGCTTTCACCTATTTTTTTTTTTTGTGGGGTGGGAAATCATCCAATGACTTCTCCCGCTCTGGGTGGAGCGGGAGGGCGTGTCAGACTCTTACTGACTAAAACCCACCCCTGTTCCTCCAAGAGGATACATTATTTTGCCAATTCCCTATTAAAAAAAAAACATTATAATATTGAAACATTGTCTGAATCATTAACATAAAAACCTGTAATTCGACTCTCATCAAAATGATTTTATCTTTATTACAGTAATTTCTGGGAATCCCCCAAATTAAGTCGCCAATCCTAATCAACATCATCAGCCTTTTAATGTCCCCACTGCTGGGGCACAAGCCTCCTCTCTGTGAGAGGGTGTGGGCCGTAATCCACCACACGGGCCCAATGCGGGTTGGTAGATGTCACATGTCTTCGAATTTTTGGTTCTAGGACATGTCGGTTTCCTCACGATGTTTTCCTTCTCCGTTTAGAGAGCAGTGGTGATGAAATAATTTACACAAATTAAAGCGCCTGCCTGGGTTTGAACTCACGACCTACAACTTGTAAGTCGCGGCCGTTACCACTGGGCCACCACTCCTCTCAAGTCTCCAATATTTTCCAATATTCAATTTTCACCCAAAATTCAAACGACTTATAATAAGCTGTAACAGATAATATTTGCGCTCGATTTGAAAAATAAATTGCACGTCAAAGTTACTAATGCACAGTGAGCAGTGTTGCCAATAAGAAATAAAAACTTTTGATTATTTGATTTGTGTTAATGACTAAAAAAAATTCAAAAGTCCGTCAATTATATTACCAAAAAATATTGAACACGTATTTCGCATGACGTCGCATTTGAGTTAAAATTGTACCACTTTTTACTCAATAGTGTAGTTACAAGCCCGATGCGTTTTATCTTTGTAATTTTTTTTGATAATCTGTCTTACGGACTAAATAGTTTTTTTTTGCATTATCCCTATTGATGCTCAATGAGCAGTGTTGCCAATGTGGAATGAAATCCTTTGTTGGAGATCTATGCCTTGGAATGTGCAATTAGCTTCATCTTTCTGTATGACCGACTTATTGACAGTTCAAAAGTGGCTGTAAATGGTTTATTTGAAATAAATGCTTCGAATTTTGAATTTCAATTTAGAAATGTTATGCGAATTTAACAGACGTGCGGCAAATTTGATGCCTGTTTTATGTTACTAGAGTGGAAGCTTAATAGTTGATGTAATATCAAAATAGGAACGATTTAAATAACCGGGTAAAGAAATATCGGTTTCCATTTAAGTTGAGTGAATTAAGTTGAACACCATTCGGATTTTCGAATACAACGCAAACTATGGGAATTATTCGTGTTTTCTTCTAGAGATTTTTATTTTGGAAAACATGAGTAGACAATGTCTTCTCAAAACAATCTTTATACTTATTTAACACCTTAAATGTTCTTAAATGGAAATATGGTTTTGAAGGCAAATAAGGAGGGAGCCGGAGAAATACTTATTATATGGTATATTGTGAAAGTCAAGTCTTAACGGATTTGGATAAACTTGGGGCATGCCCTGGAATAGGATATGTCCAGGTGGGAGTATTCACATATTTTCCTGGGAGTAGGCACATAATGTTCCTGGAAGTAGACTCATAATATGTTCCTGGGAGTACATATTTTCCTCGGAGTACATATGTTCCTGGGAGTACATATTATGTTCCTGAGAGTATCCTTGGGATAATTTTAGCTTTCACGTGATGCTAGTACCTTATGATATTCTAGATCTGCCAGCGGCATCGCCCGCGTGGATTTTTGAGTTAAAATTTCCAAAAACCCGTTCTTGGTACTCCCCTTTATAAATGGAAGCCGTGTACAAAATTTCACGTTCCTAGTCCCAGAAGTTTCCGCTGTGTCAGTCAGTCAGTCATTCAGATCCTCCTTTTGTGTAATTGGAAGATGTACCAAAAAAATCCTGCTGGATATATGAAGATTCAATTCTCAATTCTCAATTCTTTATTGCGTACCATAATGTTTATAGTTGGTAGGGAAATTATTATATTAGTCACAATTATGGACTCTGTCGGGCACAGCATAGATCAAGTAGGAGAGAGGAGGAAGACAATTACTGTTTTATTAATACAATTAATAGAATTCAATTAAACAATTATATAGTTTTTTATTATTATTATTTTTTTTTTTAATTATGTACTAATAAGTTAGTATAGGATAGTACCTAACATTGTGTAAAACCATATTTGTTATTTATATGTAAAACACAGATTGTTCCAATCGCACATCGCTTCTTTCAATCCTAGGCACTTTATTAAAAATTCGGCTGAAAGTTAGCAACGCAGCCATTCCATAAATCAGACATGGAGATAAAAACAACCCTTGCTACAGAATATTCTTTAGAAGAACTAGAGGCAATTAATTATGTCATTTTGAACTAGAGAGCGTGGTCCCGAAAAGCCTTTGCGAAAAAAGGGAAGCAAATTTCCACGTCTATTTTTGCAGCAGCATAACGATTTTGCCTTCACGGTGTCAAGGGGGTAAACCGCCCTCAAAAGACCACATCCTAGTAATTCGTTTGCAATTTCTAACTTTAGTCTTCGTACATCTGTGAAATTGATTTTTCAGATGACGCATTTCTGTAACCTCACGTGCGTTTGTTGAGTTAATATTGCGTGATTTGGTATATTTCCTGTTTTATACGATAGTAAATAATGATGCTTCGCATGAACTATTTGATAAAAAAAAGTACTTATTATTATTAATAATAATAATAATAATAACCTTTATTCACAAAAATAATTGTACATTTTTTTTTTTGTTTACCACTAGAGTGCTTAGTCTACAGTTTGTGTACACAGCGGCATTAGCATTTGGGGCCGAACTAGGCATAACCTGTATTTCAGCCCTCAACGCCGATTCCCCTGAGTTACAAATAAGTATTTAAGAA
Source organism: Polia nebulosa (assembly GCA_951329385.1). Classification (NCBI taxonomy): domain Eukaryota; kingdom Metazoa; phylum Arthropoda; class Insecta; order Lepidoptera; family Noctuidae; genus Polia; species Polia nebulosa. The sequence continues at coordinate 2,653,643 of OX589587.1, read as the reverse complement.
TGTTAATGGTTCCATGTTAGAATGTACAAGCATAATACAAAACAGAAAAACTAAAGAAAACAAAAAGTAAACAAGGAAAAAGAGAAAGTGTGTGTGTGTGTACTTATGTACGCACATAAAAAGCTATACCTCTTTGGCGTAATAAGATAAAAAACCAAACTGTCACAAAGTTTACAAAAAGTGAAAAATGAAAAAAAAAATTACAAAAAAAACAACCGACTTCCAAAAAAAAAATACTAAAAATTAAAAAAATACTTTAAATTCGGAAGTCGAGGTTTGTATTTTATTTCTTCGTTATTTGACATCGACTTCCGAATTTAAAGTATTTTTTTTAATTTTTAGTGTATTTTTTTTTTAATTCATTTGTATTTTTTGTAAAAAAGTTTTTTTATTTCTCACTTTTTAGTTGTCGAGAACTAAAAACCCCAATAACATGGAACGTGGAATTTAAACATAGTCGTAATTGGAGAACACCAAAACGTCATCTAGGCATACGTATTTTTCGTTTTTGTTCAGTTTTTCAAAAAGCGCTGAAGCAATTTCGATAACATTTATATGGGACCACCTTGGGAGTATATTCTATCGGATAAAAAAAGAATTTTGAAAATCGGTCCTCAATTGACAGAGCAATGGTCGGACATACATAAAAAAAAAAACACATGACAGCCGAACATGGATCCTACTCCTTTTTGGAAGTCGGTTAAAAAGGAAAACAATCATTCTTCATGAACTTCAGGGTATCGCTTCTAGCTAACTTCAACCTGTGAATTTTCTGTGACAGTGATGCGCGCGCATCTTAAAATTTCACTCTCATCATTTTTTCATAACGCGGCTAAAGAAGTATAACTTCAACAATAGTATTTTTTCTAAAAAACCCATAACAACATAATTATTATTCCTACCCTTATTAAACCAACCCTTTTATCACTATAAACCCTTCATAGGATCTCATTCCAAAACAGTATTACGAGTACTATAAAGTATAAACTTTAGGAACATAAAAAGGATAATAAACAAGATTTTATGAAAGTACCTGCCCTCTCTAGCACGCCACTTGCACGGAGAGTAAGGGCAGCTCTACGTATAACGGGGAACACATGAGGGCGCCATTACAATGCCTATGAATACATAAGGGCCCTTTCTGACTAAGCTTTGTAAGGCCGTGATTAATCAGCGTGTTGTTCTGAAGCCTACAACTATTAACAGACGCTTCAGAATAATCCTTTAACTGCCGGGAAGATCAATTTTAACCAACGTGAAACGGGTTTTCGTAGAAATTGTTCTATATGAGGAGAGGAGCTCCATCTTTACATACCGAGACTCCTCCGTGCCTCGGAAAGCACGTTAAGCCGTTGGTCCCGGCTGTCAATCGTGGATCTTTGACAGTCGCTGCGGGTCGCCAGAAGCCCGAAAATTCTGACAACCAGTCTTACCAAGGGGTATCGTATTACCCAGTAACTGGGTTGGTTGTGGAGGTCATATAGGCAGTCGCTCCATGTAAAATATTGGTTTTCAGCTGCATCCGGTTAGGCTGGAAGTCGACCCCAAGATAGTTGGGAAAAGGCTAGGCGAACTGATTGTTCTATTTGTCGAACAGTTTTAAAACGATGCTTTAACGAGGTTTACATAGAAATTGTTCTATGTGTAGAACAATTTTAGAATAATGCAAAACGGATTTTTAACTGACGAAAAAAAAAGAAGGAGGTTCTCAATTCGACCGTATATATATTTTTTTTTATAGAAATAAATGCATCGTCACGTGACCTTTATTTTCCTCCTTCATCCTTAGGGCTCTAAATTTCCTCTTCACATTCACTTCAAACAGAGAAAAACACTCTTTATTTCCTGGAAACAATGCAGTCAAGTTTCGTATCTCGCTAACCAGTACGACATGTGAACAAGGAAAACACGTGCCTCTTCACCTGGTAGCAGTGAAAAGACAAGGGGTGGTCACTGGTCAGAAGGGGGCACTGTGGGGTGTAGGGGTGTGGGGTAGAGGTATGCCAGCTTTATAGACACTGCAGTGACTTTGTGCCTTGACTTTGAAAAATAACCTAGGAAATATTACGAAGGTAGTCAGCGATATCAGGAGTACTAATTTTTATAATTTTTTTTTTTACCTACTCTATTATTTAATGCTATGTTTCTAATAATTTCTATATTTAAAAGGGCTATTTCATTCTTGTGCAATATGCAAACTTGTTGGTTAGTTTATTTTTTATTTTTTTCTCTTCTTGTTTCAAAGTTCATAATTTGAAAGACAATTACGTCAGGGCGTTATGTCAGATTTTTGGAACAAAGTTCCTTATCGCGCGTTGTGAAAGGGGGCTAGACGGAAAAAATTCTTACGAAAAAAGTTGTCACGACACTTTTTGCTATAGTAAGCTATTGTAAGCTGTGCGGCGTCGCATGTTTCTCTGTCTGTCTCTCTCTCTCTTATAGAAAGCAAGCCAGATATTGCTAAAGAGTTGAGTTGAGTTGAGCTGAGCTGAGCTGCGATGAGATGAGATGATGAAGTATAACTTCTTACGTGCGTGCGTGTGTGCGTAGTTAATAATAAAAAAAATATTATAAATTAAAAAAAAATAAAATTATATTACAATTCCTTCACTAATTAATCGAAAGGAACTTCGTTCCATCCGGGTGTCCCTTGACACCTCTCAAGTTTTTTTTTTTTTGAAGGATATCAAGAAGGTTGATTAGGAAGTTTATGGCCGGATTTTTTCGAGTGAAGTTGTGAATTAATGTCCACTCAGGGACAATATCTGTTAATTAGAACTTCGACGGACAGACGGCATAAGAGAAGTTTAGTATGCATTTACAATGGGCTATACTGAGGTACGTTCACGTAGTATTAGTTGCTCGTCTTATTGATTTATAGCTTTATTACTTACACAACTACATATAAAATGATATTTTATATGTAGTTGTACTGTACGCAAAATACGCGCCTTGGGCGTGGAGTAGCGGAAACCAGCGCGACATACATACATACATACATACAAAATGATATTTTAAAATAAAAGTTATTATTTTACTATGTGGGATCCCTTGTGGATAAAAACCTGTTAAGGCGCAATTATACGACTTTTAATGGTTTTTAATTGAACATCACGTCTAAACGACAAGTCATAATTCTTTGAAAAAAAAATAACGCTTGGTAAGACTGGTTGTCAGACTTTCGGGCTTCTGACGATCCGTAACGACTGTCAAAGATCCACGATTGACAGCCGGGACCAACGGCTTAACGTGCTTTCCGAGGCACGGAGGAGTCTCGGTATGTAAAGTTAGTCACCCATCCATATACCAACCCTGGCAAGCCTCCTGATGGATCGACACGTGTGGCTGTTAATATTTTAGCCACGAGCGCCTCCTTTTTTCTCTTTTCTCCAAATTTTCTTATATTCCTGTATTTCTAAAAGTATCGACTTCAGTTGCGCTGTCTGGTACACTACCTTTCATTTGTGTGGACGAGTGGTACAAAGATTAAGATGTCAATCTCACGCGCACGAATATGCAGTTAATCAAATACAATTGCCAGGTCTCGTTGCCTTTTCATATCCAATTCCAACCAATTATGCTCTACTAAATCATTCAATTGACTCAACAAAACTTTGTTATGAACTCAAAAGGCGAGGTGCTGTTATCGTCTAGTTTAACTTTAGGTAAGCCAACGACGTGCTCCGGACAGGCAATTTTAAAACTAATCTCGAACTTCTGCAAATAATTGACGAATTTCTAAAGAAAAAGAAAGGAAAAAATCGTAAATTTGCCACAGTTATAGGCACACACTATACACATGGAGCAGTGGTGGCCCAGCGGTATTTGCCGCGACTTACAAGTTGTAGGTCGTGAGTTCAAACCCAGGCAGGCGCTTTACTTTGTGTAAATTATTTCATCACCACTGCTCTCAAAACGATAAAGGAAAACATCGTGAGGAAACCGGCATGTCCTAGGACCAAAAAATCGAAGACGTGTGACATCCACCGATCCGCATTGGGCCCGCGTGGTGGATTATGGCCCACACCCTCTCATAGAGAGGAGGCCTGTGCCAAGCAGTGGGGACATTAAAAGGCTAATGATGATTGGCACACACAACGGTAAATAAAAACTAATTCATTAAATAAAAAAGTTGTTTTTGTTTGTTGTTTTCTAAAACAGGCCAAGTGCAAGTCGGACTCGCGCACGAAAGGTTCCGTACCATTATCTACAAAAACGGCAAATAAATCATGTCTGTTGTATGGGATCCCCACTTAAATATTTTTTTATTCTCTTTTTTAGTATTTTTTGTTACAGTGGCAACAGAAATATATCATCTGTGAAAATTTCAACTGTCTAACTATCACGGTTCATGAGATACAGCCTGGTGACAGACGGACATACAGACGGACGGACAGCGGAGTTTTAGTAATAGGGTCCCGAATTACCTTTTGTGTACGGAACCCTAAAAAGAATAGAAAAAAGTGTGCACCCCACGGCTGCGCCAAATAGGTCCAGTTCAGCATATATGTATAAGTCAGACAGCTAGTGCCTGTCACTGCGACAAGTTACGAACGTAAATCAGTTTTTTTTTCTATTTTCGAGTCTTCAGGCAATACAGGGATTTTGTAGACTATTTGCTGTATTGCCTACATACCTGTAGAAACAAGCTTGGCAAATGGGACAGTTTATTGAAGATAAGCAACTTTGAGCCAGGGTATTACTTGGGCCCTCGTGCCGATCGGCGTCAGCGACCTCCCGCGCCCGGCGCTGTTCCAGGCCATGGTACGGAGAGAGAGGGAATGGGAAGCTGTCACCTCCTTCTGCGAAGAAGTAATGCTAGCGAAGGAGGAGGCGGAACGCGTGAGGGAGACGCCCTCATGCCTCTAGCAGCCGCCGCAGGAAGTGCCCTGGGCGTCGGTAGACGCAGCCCGACTCCCGGCCAACGTAGGCGCGGGCACGCGGACGGCGAGTAATGGGCAGCTTGCCGTCCGACAAGAACCAGGCTTGAGTCGACGGCGCCTAGTGTTCCACGCGCGCCTCAAAGAGATGTCAGCAACAACTGACGGAGTCCGCTAGGACCGATGCCTGTCTGGGTCGCGGATAAATTTGAAAGAGAGTTACCGCCGCCCTTGGCTTAAGAAATTGAAGGAATAAGGGTGGGTTTTAGTCAGTAAGAGTCTGACACGCCCAGCTCCACCCAGAGCGGGCGAAGTCATTGGTTGATTTCCCAAACTCTAAAAAAATCATCTTATTTTAAAGTCTTACTGAAAATATACATTTTAAAATTTTAACTTGCGGTGTGCAAAATTATTCGGTGACATAGGCTTTGTAACTCGTATCAAAGCAGCAGTACAAAAGGCCGTCATCCATTTTTCCCACGCCCGAAGCCAATTTCAACTTCCACTGAAAAGTCGGGATGGTTATGCATTGGTTTTAAATCCTGGTTTACACGCATCAGGCAAAGTGGCCTGTCCGAAAAATCGGTAGTATTTTTTACCAAGTCATGTCCTGAAAGAATAATGGCTAAAGTACAAAATAGGTTTTTCCAGAATTGGGCAGGCAGCAAATACTCGTAAATAATAATAATAATATTCCACAACTATCACACAACGCCATCTAGTCCCAAGCTAAGCAGAGCTTGTGTTATGGGTACTAGACAACTGATAAACATACTTATATATATACCCAGACACAGAACAAATGATCGTGCTCATTACACAAACATTTGTCCTGGGTGGGAATCGAACCCACGACCTCCGGCATAGCAGTCAGGGTCACTAACCACTAGACCAACAGGACAGTCAAATCTGGAGTAAAAGGGTAAATGTTTTGCACATAATAACGTATTAAAATATTATCCGTCAGTCCGTTTATGTAGACCATAAATTAAATGCCATTTTGCACAGTTTCCAATTTAATTACCGAATACTTTGTATTACTCACGTTTATTCCAATAGCAATATTAATTCTTAATTACATTAATATGTACAAACTGTATTTTTACATTTTTAGTCGAGGTTTTATATCTGGTACGTGGCTTTTTTTTGGCTAAAGCAATAATAGCCGCACGGAACGAACCATCAGGTTACGCTACGCTTGCCGGGGTTGTTCCATGGATGGGTGACCATCTTTACATACCGTTTAAGCCGTTGGTCCCGGCTGTCAATCGTGGATCTTTGACAGTCGTTACGAGTCGTCAGAAGCCCGAAAGTCTGACAACCAGTCTTACCTAGGGGTATCGTACTACCCAGTAACTGGGTTGTGGAGGTCAGATAGGCAGTCGCTCCATGTAAAATACTGGTAGTCAGCTGCAACCGGTTAGACTGGAAGCCGACCTCAAGATAGTTGGGAAAAGGCTAGTCAGGTTGGTTGATTTTCAAATGGACTAATTACATTTTGATTTGTGAGTTTGTACTCGTATTACGGGTTTAGAAAAAAAATGGCGCTCAAAGCATTGCCTCGTTTCTGCAGCGCGTCGGGGATGTTTGCCGAGGAGCGTGTGGACTGTTTCCACACAATCATACGCAAGCGGTGCACATCCCTGGTGAGTAGGGTGCGGGCCAGCCGCAACAGTATCCTGAACGTTTTTGCTGGACATTTCGACTGTCAGTACGTGAACCACTGCTGCATGGCTCACTTACTGACTTATGTTAAGATATTATTTTGATTTTATTATTCTGTTCTTATTTTATTTTATTGTACTCACTGACATTTAAGGGTCTACCACCGCTTTAGTGGCGCCCTCATTAAATAAAAATCGTAACTTATCATAGAAAATAAAGATTCAAAATGTTTCGTAATCAAAGTACTAAGCAAAAGTGTCAAAAACGGCCGTTTTTGGTAACAAACGCAACATGGGATTCTTTAATCTTTATTTTCTATGCTTTGCTAGGATTTTTGGCGCCACTTGCTGGCTATTTATTTACGCCTTAATCAGATTTTTATGTTTTTTTTTTTAAAATGTAGTTTTCAATTTCATAATTTTATGTTATGGCGATGGGTTTTAAATTATCTGAATAAACAAATGAATTATTGTTATTATTTTCAATATACGGCTTCTGTAAATCCTGAATTAATAAAGAAGGACGGGTTCCGTTTGTAAACTATCTTAGGAACTGGAACGTGCATTCGACGTGACTTGAAGACTCAAAGTATGCTATTGATTTGCGATATGAAAACTGAAGGCAGAAAATGGAAGATTTCAGAGCTACCGTTTTCAAAGGATTTGGAAAATATTTCTCCTGAAAATAAGTATAATTTTCCCTTAAATCCTGTCTTAAAAAGATCTCGTTTGAATACTATTTCAAAGAAAGCGGTGGTGCTGTCAACGTTTTAAAATTCACTAAAGACTTGAAGACTCAAAGCAAAGCGATCTGATCCAAGATCTTAACTTCCATTACTTTTAGAATTCACCTTTGAGTAGACGTAGACATACCTAATCTTCTCATAGTTTAGTTTATTTTAACAGTCAAATCTCAGTATAATTTAATGAAAATTAATGCTAAATTGTAGTCTTACTTGTACACCGATCATAAAGCAAACCACTCATTCAACCTTTATAGTCCCGATGACAACCCGGGCTGTCACCGGGCTTCTTCGACAACCCAAGGTTAACGTTTGCTTGGAAAAAAAATTAACCTCTTAGGATCCGAAACTCAACTGAGTTTGAAAACAAAAAAAAACCAGCCTCCTACCTCTTAAGATCCGCGGACAAACCCGGGTTGTCGAAGAAGCCCGATGACAACCCGGGTTGTCATCGGGACTATAAGGGTTAAAAAGATATTGGAGCCGATTCTCTTGTTCAATAACTAAACTTAAATTAGAGAATCGCTTTCTCTTACTAAAGGCAGTGCGAGAAAAGGACGGCTCTAGCTATGAACTAAGTTGGAGATGTCAAACTAGTTTACGCCTTGCGCGTTACCGTGTTTTAGTCGACATGTTTTTACGTGTAACCTAAAGGAGTAGACAAATAGTTATATTTCGAAAGAGCCCTATTACTGTCACTCACGTGTCTGTCTGTCCGTCACCTTTCAAGTTCGTCAAACGGAAATTAAAAAATTACAGACACACAGGTAAAAAATACACAGGTAAAACTATGACAGACGACGGATAGGGCTCTTTTTAAACCCTTCCAGTACGTAACCCTAAAAAATACAATCGAGTTCGTTTATGTTAACTTTGAGTATAAATCATAAAATATATGACAAAAATATGTATTTTAGCGCAGCAGAGCTCTTTATTTCTTGCTTTTATTGCGACAGAGTGCTTTCTTATTATACAAGCAAAAATAGAACTGAAGTCCTGCAGCAGAAATTTAACTATTTGTGTACTTACTCCTTTAGATACAAGGTGTTTCTTCCCACAAGTGGTATTGAAAAGGAACCCACGCTAAATAATTTGCGTCGAGAAACTCGAGAAGACCCAAAAATTTCAATCAATAAATCAATATCTTTATTGTGACCATATGTAGGTACGTAATATCGTACGTAAATCGTGAGGAACGTCTTGTGTATGGATGTGGATGGCTATAAGAGTAGGGGAAGGCCAAAGAAACGGAAATGGTTGGACTGTGTGAAAGAGGATAATGGGTAAAAAGGGGGTGACTACAGAGATGACGACTAATAGAGGAGTATGGAAGAAAAAGACATGTTGCGCCGACCCCAAATAAATTGGGATAAGGGCAGGAGAATGATGATGTAGGTACGTAATACAGGTCTTAAATAATTAAATTTGGATCAGTTATGTCTCGCCCATTGGGCATACAATAGTTACATATTTATATGGTTATTACAAATTATTAAAATTTCATATAATATATAATAGAGAGAATAATTATTTATCACAAAGAATTTAGGTAGGTACACACCAGTGGGCCACTGAACGCATCATGACTGAGGGAGACTGTATTGGAGCAGTGATTTGTCTAATAGGAATTCTGTTATAGAGTAGTAGCATATTTTGTTTACTAACAGATCATGGAGATAGGCCCCGGAATATTATTAAAGATGCGTGAAGCTGTACAAAATTTTTTTTCATACATTAAATGAAAAAATCGTAAAAATATATTAAATCGGTTGCCGTGGTATGGGCATGTGATGCGGAGGAATGAAGAAAATGTCTTGAGGAAAGTCTTGTGTATGGATGTGGATGGCTATAAGAGTAGAGGAAGACCAAAGAAACGATCGTTGGACTGTGTGGAAGAGAATATGGGTAAAAAGGGGGTGACTACAGACGACTAATAGAGGAGCATGGAAGAAAAAGAAATGTTGCGCCTACCCCAAATCAATTGGGATAAGGGCAGGAGAATGATGATACATTAAGGCGCAGTTATACGACTTCTTATGGTTTTTAATTGAATATCACGTCTGAACGACTAGTTTTATTTCTTTGAAAAAAAAAATGTTTCTTTAGACTATTTCCGTCGTAATTTGATCTCAGAATGTTTGAAATTATATTTTTATAACATTGTGTAATTAATTTGTAAATTTATGTCTAACGCGGATAAAAAATTGAGAATCACGCAAAAACTATAAAGCGTATTTTTATGAAACCTTAACCATTTTAAAGATCATTTAATTATTTATAATTTAGTCTCAGTGTTTTAGTTTAATACTTGTTGTTTTATGTGTAATAAATTAATAATGCGTCTAATTTCGGACGGCGCTCCTTGATGGGCGAGTCCTATTACTGGGTGGACGTACGACGCGTTACGTGAGCTCAGCGCAGAACAAGCAAGCTAACCACTCAAGGTCGTTGGCAGTTAATAGCGCTTTAAATGAGTATTGCTAGCTACTGTACGCAATTTGTTCTTACGCCGTATACGAGTGTGGTAATCATACAACCCAATATTATTTTTGATAAATACATGGAAGTGTTAATAGGTTCACCTTTTTAAAAATGGCTCACAGGAATCAGTTTCATGTAAGTTGCATATTGGTTGCTTCAAAGAAGCACATTGTTTTCTATGATATTCAACCATCATAAAAGTTCCAACTAGGACTACACATATTTGAAAACAAGAGTGAACAGGTATCTTCATGGTTCACTAGTTCACATCATAGACCTCATCCATCACGCGAGATCGAGGTCAGAAATTCATCTCGAAATAAACAAAGCTGGACGGTGTCAAAAAAAAAACGGTTCGATTTGTTCTGAAAGCTATTCTGTGATCAACGAGCACTTTACAGAAGTGTGGTTTAAAAGCCTGACGATGGAATTGTTGATTGTCAGTGTTTTTTATTTTTATCACACATTTACTATATATATACCTACCTACAATATTTTAAAGGTAAAAGTGTGTGAGTGCGTGTTTGTATGTTTGTTACTTCTTCACGCTCAAACGGCTGGATCGATTTGAATGCAATTTGGTATGTACTTAAATAACTTATACCATTTTTTTTTGGGGGGTGGGAAATCATCCTATGACATCGTCCGCTCTGGGTGGAGCGGGAGGGCCAGACTCTTACTGACTAAAATCCACCCCTGTTCCTTCCCTGCCCTGAATGCCCAGGGGCACGGTGACTTTGTTTCGAATTTATCCACAACCCCTGAGCAGGCATCGTCCATAACGGGCCCCGTCATGTTTTGCTGACAACTCTTTGAGGCGCGCCGTCGACTCTCGGGCCTGGTGCTGATCGGACGGCGAGTTTCAGATAGCTTATACCCTGAATTAAAACATGCTACTATTTATTCCGGTTTACGCTGGTAAAGCCTATAAAATATTTCCATTACAGTCCAACATTTTAGACGACAATCAAAAAAATGAAAAGCAGTGAAAAGGAAGACTGTATATTTGAGAGAAACCCTAACAGTTAAGCTTTAAAATGCACGACAATCGTGGACATTATAATTTTTGTAAAAAACTCAACGTTGTTCACATTATTTTAATGCCTACAGCTTTCCAAGGAACTTTTAATAATTCCAGCAGCAAGACCGAAGCGCTAAAAGCAACATAATTTTGTAACGCAGTCAGCGTTTAAATGGACACTAAATAAACATGAAGCCGCTGCCATATTGAGCAGAAAATACACTAACAGACTAAGACCGAGGTTTGCCTGCTCCGGGAGACTCGCCCGCAATTAACTTGGTCCAACACGTCCGTTCGTCCATTCGTACTGGAAACTATCATCGTAATCGGAAAATCAGTTAATTGTATGCTGAATAAAGTCAATAAATAATTTTCAATATTTAAATTAAAAAACAAAATACATGCTTTATTTTTTAACCGACTTCAAAAAAGAGGAGGTTCTCAATTCGTCTGTATGTTTTTTTTTTGTATGTTTGTTACGCGATATCTCCGCCATTTGTGAATCGATTTTGATGATTATTATTTTATTTGGTAGGTCGTACTTCAGAGGTGGTCCCATATTTTTATCGAAATCGATTCACAACTTTTTGAAAAATTCAACATAAACAAAAAATATGTAGGTATACATACACAGATGACGTTTTGGTTTTCTCGAAATGTCTAAATTCCATGTTATTGGGGTCATCCATTCGGGCATAACTTTAATATTTAGTTTTAGTTCTGGTGTACAACAACAAAAAAGTGGATATTTTTTTTTTCAAAATTACTACCGACTTCTAAAAACTAAAGTCGGTTGTAATTTTTGTAAAAAAAAAATATTTTATTTATCGTGTTATACTCAGCCCTTTAATTTGATACCGATATCACGGCAATGCATAAAAAATAACTAGTCCGCCATCTTTGATTTAGAATGTCGTCACTTAGCTAACCATGCATTGTCATCGGTCCTTGATAAGTGTGCGAAGTTTCAATTCAATCTAACTTTTTAAAGTCAAAATCACGTTCAAAGATTCTGTTACATATCGGGTGTAAAAAGATAGTTTCCAAAGCCGAAAGCCACATATTCTACCCATTATTTGGATCATTTTTTTTTTGCCACTAGACCATACCTGGGAATCCACTGGTTCTGGAGATATTGAAGGTCAAAGTCGCAATTTTTTTTTTAAACTTTTTTACGAAAATGAATTCCAAGTGTTATTACTAAACTTTTTTCCGAACAAACGTTACCTGAATTTTCGAATTATTTTTCGAAATTTCGAAATTACGCGTTTGTAGTTACAAAAACGCAATGAATATCAAACGTATCTGGCAAGTACCTAATACGTGGCTTAGAGCTAGAGCGAAGGAGCATGGTTTAACTCCACTTGCCTGGGTTTGTGTTACATTGCGCGCAATAAAAATTTATATATTTTTTTCATACTTAAAAATAAAAGTCGGTTCTCAGCAATATTTTTTTGAGCAAAACTACTTTGTTAGACGTACAGTATGCGTAGTTAACGGCTCTGTTATGTGTCTTTTTACACCATGTATATACACGCTTTTATTAGCTTGGACATACCAAACTGGCTTGACACTGTGATGTAATTGTCGAGATTAGGTAGCTATCTAAAGTGCCAAATTTTTCCTGACATTGTGCTACGCAAAGACCTCTTCGCATATAGAAAGAGAATGAGCAATAATGAGTGAGAGATAGAATCACCATGTTCAAAGTAGTTTGACAATTTTCAGACTTTATTTCAAGAATAAGAATAACTAATGTCTACTTTCTGAATCGAGAATCAGTAGTTTACAATATATGATACATAGATATATAATAATATATGTAAAAACCTTACTTTTAAGCCAAAGTTTGAAAAGTTTCCATCGGTCGCCATAATCAGCGAACTATTACGAGATTAACGAGCTGTCTACTGCAGCTATATCAACTTCTTTTTCTTCTTTTCGTGTCGTGGTACATTTAAAATTTAGTTATACTGTATGGGCCCAGTAAGTGGGCACGTTTATAGTGGCATCGGAGGCCCTGTTCAGATCATCGAGGGTGCAGGTGAAAGCACATTTGGGACACTCCAGTAGATGGGACATAGTTTTAACAGGAGCACCGCACTCACACTGTGTATTAGATGGATCGATGATCCCCCACTTCTATGTCAACTAACGTTACCCCTTTGATAACGCAATCTTGTCCCGTCGACCCTAGGTCATAGACACCTGAGCTCAGACATCGGGTAGCACAAAGGCCAATCAACCCGATAAGCGATTGGATACTGTCTGAGCCTACGGAGGTGTTTATATTGCGTTCTGATTGTCTGCTAATTGCCTCTGTTGTGTTTGGAGTTGGCTCTAGCAAGACTTTACATGAATAATGGATAGTAGTGGAAGTGGAAGTGCCTGATCCTTTGTAGCGTGAGCGTCAGGAAGATGTATTCTGTTATGTTGTCAAGTAATCAATAGGGAATATGCATGACATTTTTTTATTTGTTCAATTGAAGACTTATTAACTATAGTGAACAAATATGAAGAAATTTTCAAAATATCATCATCAACGACGAAGTTATAAAGCTTTAAAGTTGATAATTAGAAAGTGCAAGATCATGTTGCGCCGATCCCAAATAAATTGGGATAAGGACAGGAGAATTATGATGATGAATTAGAAAGAGAAGTCCGACGTGTTCTTTGACGTCAAAGGACATGAAGCCCATACAACTGTCATAGAAAAATGCATTTTGATAAATGATTTCAAACATTAAACACCTACCAACAAATTCACAAACTTACCTTTCATTAATGTTAATGCCTTAATTTAATTCTATTTAATTTATTTTTAAATGTTATATTCTAAATTTTATCATTAATGAGCTATGAGCGCTCCCTACTACAGTAATTTATATCTTTATTATGAATCTTTACATGCATTCGAGATAAGGAGACCAGGTGACCCCATAGCACAGGTTTTATTTAGTATGGACTCCTGTCTCCCATCTTTAAATTGTTTCCTTCATGAATTGTATATCATTTCTTACTTGTGGAAGAAAATAAATAAATAAATGTTATTAAATGTTATAAATTTTATTTTTGTAAGTAGGTTTTAACAACACTTTTACACGTCAACATTCTTTTTTTTTGCAAGAGAGAGAGGAATAGATATATTTGTTTAAAATTTTTATATCCTTTTAATTTTCGATCAATTTTGATTTTGCTTTCACTGTTCGTATTCTATTTTAGTATATTCCTCGATAAACCGGTTAGATTAGAAGGATTGTCTCATTTCTTTATTCAAGGAAACACGTCTTTCTTTAACACTTTTCACTAGGTATAATAGGCTAGTTAATGTACTAAAAAAATCTAGTTAGTCCGTCAGTTAGAATACCAAAAAATATTGGACACGTATTTTTAGGGTTCCGTACACGAAGGGTAACCAACGGGACTCTGTTACTAAGCCTCCGCTGTCCGACCGTCCGTCCATCTGTCAATATCTCATGATCCGTAATAGGTAGACAGTTGAAATTTTCACAGAATGTGTTTCTGTTGCCCCTCTATCAACTAATAATAAAAATAAATTAAGGTGGATGCTCCAGGGTAGCCCGCGAAATTCAAATTTTCTTACGTTTTTTGCAATTTGCAGGTCAGTGTCAGGTTGTACTCGTATCTTGGTCAAAATTTGATTCGCGGCCGTAGCAAGTATGTATTTATAGAACTGAAAGAGTTGTATTGATGATTTTAATGATTATAATTGTAGAAATACATACTTGCTACGGCCGCGTATCAAATTTTGACCAAGATACAACCTGACACTGACCTGCAAATTGCAAAAAACGTAAGGAAATTTGAATTTCGCGGGCGAGGGTGGAGCTTTCACACAGCAAACAATGAGGAAAACTAAATATTAGACAGCGTAATAAATATTAATATTTAAGTGGCTATAATCTATCTCACAGACTAAATAGAATTATTGTTCTTATACCCAGTACACATCCAGGAGGAGCTCCTGGCTAAAGTAATAAGAGCCGCACGGGTCGATCCATCAGGACGCTACGCTTGCCGAGGTTGGTCCATGGATGGGTGACCATCTTTACATACCGAGACTCCTCCGTGCCTCGGAAAGCTCGTTAAGCCGTTGGTCCCGGCTGTCAATCTTTGATTTTTGACAGTCGTTACGGGTCGTCAGAAGCCCGAAAGTCTGACAACCAGTCTTACCAAGGGGTATCGTATTACCCAGTAACTGGATTGTGGAAGTCAGATAGGCAGTCGCTCCATGTAAAATACTGGTATTCAGCTGCATTCGGTTAGACTGGAAGCCGACCTCAAGATAGTAGGGAAAAGGCGCGGGCAGATTGATACTCATTAAACATCCTTTTCAATAAAGTGCTATTGGCAGCGGCATAGCCACAACCGCATGTCGACTTTACTTAAGGCGCTATTGACTGCCAATGACGTTGAGTGGTTAGCTTGCGTGTTCTGTGCTAAGCTCACGTAACGCGTCGTACGCCCACCCAGTAATAGGACTCGCCTATCAAGGAGCGCTGTCCGAAATTAGACGCATTATTAATATATCAAACAACAGAAAATAAAATAACATTGAGAAAAATTATAAATAATTAAACGATCTTTTTTTTTTATGTATGATAGGCTCGCGTTTGACCATTATCTCACCTGATGGTAAGCGGTGATGTGGTCGAAGATGGAGCACGCTTGCCTAGAAGTAACCTATTCACTCTTGACTTAAAGACTCCCAGGTTGTAGCTTACAGGAAACAGACTCCGGTAGAGTATTCCACTCTCTAGCTGTACGCGCAATGAATGTTTTCTCAAAACGCTTTGTGCGTATGGATGGGATGTCCACCATGAACCGGTGGCACTTCGCCGTACGTCTTGTGGTCCTTTGATGAAACGGGCTTGGCGGAATCAAATCATGCAATTCCGTCGCACTTTCCTCAAAATGTTATCGATAGAAAACCGACCGATCTTTAAAATGGTGAAGGTTTCATCAAAATACGCTTTATGGTTTCTGCGTGATTCTCAATTTTTTATCCGCGTCAGACATAACTTTACAAATTAATTACACTATGTTATAAAAATATAATTTTAAATATTCTGAGATCAAATTACGACGGAAATTGTCTAGAGTAACATATATTTTTTCAAAGAAATAAGACTAGTCGTTTAGACGTGATGTTCAATTAAAAACCATTAAAAGTCGTAAAACTGCGCCTTAACTTTACCCAGATTGCTCCAATTAAATCTGTCAGCTTGGTACGAGTTTTCTGGTACAACTAAAAGCTTTTGCTTCGTGATAGAGACAATAAATAATAAAGTTATGAATTTTGCAAAGTGCTGTTTGATCGATTTGGCAATTGAGGTCGGGTCAAATGATGCGTGACCCTCCCTGGCTAAGTAGACTAGCATTTTTAGGTTGATTGGCATGTGGATCTTTATTAATAATAATAATAATATTCCACAACTATCACACAACGCCATCTAGTCCCAAGCTAAGCAGAGCTTGTGTTATGGGTACTAGACAACTGATAAACATACTTATATATTTCTAAATACATACATATTATAGATAAATTACACCCAGACACAGTACAAATGATCGTGCTCATTACACAAACTTTTGTCCTGGGTGAGAATCAAACCCACGACCTCCGGCATAGCAGGCCGGCATTACTGCTGACTATCTGCCCCGCGGTTTTCCCCGCGTGTTTGTTTACTGTTTTAAATTAAAATTAAATTAATGTATTAATTCAGGTTATTACACGCCCATTGCCAGTTCATCAATCAAATAAATAATTAAAATTGCATCTTAAATTAAAATAAAATAAAATTAATATAATTAAATCATTCAAAACAAAATAAAATGTCACTACAATAAACTAAAAATTAATTAAATAAAAATCATCATCATTCTCCAGCCCATAACCCAATTATACAAAAATAAAAATCAAATTAAATTAAATCATACAAATTAATTGTCAGACCATTATAATAAATTAATTAAATAAAATCATTCAAATACAAATTGTTGCTGTGAATCGCAACGTAATGCTGAATAGCCTTCGTCATGAATGCTGGCTATCTTAGACAAAACTTTTTTTCAAATCCGACTGGTAGTTCCTGAGATTAGTGCGTTCAAACAAACAAATAAACTCTTCAGTTTTATTACATATTACTAGTATAGGTAATTTAGGTTTCTTGATAATGGTGATATCTTTGAAAAAGGTCATGTGAGCACTACTGGCAAGAGGGAGGATTCCTGGGTAGGTATAACAAAATATTTTTTATTGAATTTTCTTTGACAATTATTTTTGTTATTAATTATTCTTAAATTGTTAAGTTACTGTTATTTTAATCTTTGCGTTTTTTTTTCTCTTTTCGATTGTAATGTTTTATGTAATTGTTTTATTTTAATGCTCATATAAGCAATGTATGTTGCTCTGAAATAAATTCCTTATGTCTTATTAACGCTCCGTACGGGCACAAATTATACACACTAACCTTACTCGTTTGTCGCTTGTTCTATAAGTAAAAACTACATTAAAATCGGTTTCATGATTTAAGGTTGCACTAGTCGTTATTTTATCCATACAAATTTCGGGAGCGTATTACTCGACTGTTTCACATGTACATATCGTTTTGTCTCATTATTAATTTTGTCTGTGCGGAAACAGAATAGTAAAATAAAAAACCATTAAAAAGTTATAAGCCCACAAAGATTCGTTTTTCTTGCTAACTTTAACGCAGTTTTGGGCGTACTTATGTAATATAAGATGTGCAAAATATCCAAAACAAAGTCGGCACCGACAAACCTCAATTATAGAAGAATTCAATAAAGTTTACTAGTAATTGATTTAAGCAGTGGTTTTTTTCGTAAAACTCAATTTTCCAAAAGACTTTTCGTAATTTTTTGCGCTGTCGTTTTAGTCCCGAACGGTGCAGCGGTGTTTGTGTGTGTGCAAACTAGACATTGGTGCGGATTCTCTTGTTCAATAACTAAACTAAAATTAGAGAATTGCTATCTTTTACTAAAAGGCAGTGCGAGAAAAGGACGGCTATAGCTATGCACTAAGTTAGAGATGTCAAACTAGTTAACGCCTTGCGCTTCGCCGTGTTTTTAGACGGCATGTTTTTACGTGTACCCTTAAGTTGTATGGAAATATTATTTCAAACTAAATTTAACAGCTCTAATTTACGTCCGTCTCTTTCTTGTTTTATTAGAGAGAAAAAGATAGCAATAGCCTAAATTAAGTTTAGTTTGTGCACAACAGAATCAACACCATTGTACACGTAGACTAGCGTCTAACTGCTCATCACTGATATTTCCTCTGTCGGACATGATGGCAGATGAGACAGCGTGCTTTTTGGCCAAGCCCGCGACTAGTTCAACCTTAAGGCGCAGTTGTACAACTTTTAATGGTTTTTATTTTAACTTGACGTCTACACGACTAGTCTTATTTCTTTGAAAAAAATATGTCTTACTTTAGACAATTTTCGTCGTAATTTCATCTGAGAATATTTGAAATTATATTTTATAGCATAGTGTAATTAAGGCCGTACTACCGGCCAAGTGGCGCCCTCACTGAATAAAAAATCGTAGCATAGCATAGAAAATAAAAATTAAAGAATCCAACGTCAGAAACAGCCGTGTTTGGTACTTTTGCCTACTACTTTGGATAAGAAACATTCTGAGACCTGTTTTAGCAACGTAAAAATACTTTATCCTCTTTGTAACAAATGTGACGTTGGGTTCTTTAATATTTAATTTCTAGGCTATGCTACGATTTTTTTATCAATGAGGGCGCCACTTGGCCGGTAGTAGACCCTTAATTTGTAAAGTTATGTCTAACACGGATAAAAAATTTTGAATCACGCAATAACTGTTAAGCGTGTTTTTATTAAACCTTCACCATTTTAAAGATCATTTAATTATTTATATTTTTATCTAAGTATTTTAATCTAATACCTGTTGTTTTATGAGTAATAAATTAATAGGCGAGTCCTATTAATGGGTGGACGTATAACGCGTTACGTGAGCTCAGCACAAAACACGCCACTCAAGATCATTGGCAGTTAATAACGCCTTTAGAAGAGTTAGCGGAGAAACACACAGACGCGGAAAGCAACTTTAATTTATACTATTTTATATTTTTTTTATGATCGATCCTATAATAATTTTGGTCTTGGCAATCATTAATGGCAATAGAATGTCGTTGTTAGTCGCTACCTGTTTCCCAGCCACTATCCCCATAGTCAATGGGTTTAATTAAATCCCAGCTAGGACACATAATAGTCATCTCATTATTTTAGACGTTAGTGAAGCGGACATCGACTAATTGGATTTAGCGCCAGTAATTATGGATCTGAATAGGCGGCTACTAATTATAAACTTAACAGGCAGGCATATAGATTGACGCAGGATAGACATATTAATTGCTTGCGTTGTTAGTAAATCGACTAAACGAGACAGCATTATTATCGGCCTTTTAATGTCCCCACTGCTGGGGCACAGGCCTCCTCTCTGTTAGAGGGCGTGGGCCGTCCACACATCCACCACGCAGGCACAGTGCGGGTTGGTGGATGTCACATGTCTTCGATTTTTTGGTTCTAGGACATGCCGGCTTCCTCACGATGTTTTCCTTCACCGTTTTGAAAGCAGTGGTGATGAAACAATTTACACAAAGTTAAGCGCCTGCCTGGGTTTGAACTCACGACCTACAACTTGTAAGTCGCGGTCGTTATCACTAGGCCACCACTGCTCTTTACCACCAACGAGACAGCAAAACAGGGAAAATAGGTATATACTTGAAAAATTCAGACGGAAAAATCCATGCAATTGCAGCAAAACTCTTGGAAATAAAAGTAGAAAAGTTTCACCTAGAGATATCGAAGTTATGAATAGGTATTTTGTTCAATAACAACTTCGCATAACTGCTCCAGTTCGATGCTTCCGTGAACCACTTTTCTTCTTTAAATTTCACTTTGCTCGTAGTTTTTTTTTTTTTTTGGTGTGGGATATCTTCTAATGACATCTCCCGCTCTGGGTGGAGTAGGAGAGCGTGTCAGACTCTTACTGACTAAAACCCACCCCTGTTCCTTCCTTGCCTGAGTGCCCAGGGGAGCGGTAACTCTGTTACGAATTTATCCGCTAGCCCTGGGCATACGTTGCTTATAGCCTGCGGTACGTTTTGAACAGAAGAGAGGTAGAGGACGACCTTCTGCTACGTGGTGGACCAGCATGACGAAACTCCAAACTCCCTATCAGAGGAAGAACTGCTCAACCCAGCAACCCAGGACAGATTGTCCTGGCGCCGTAAAATTAGTAGAGCCGACCCCTTATAAAGTGGGAAAGAACAAGGAAAAAAGAGTTAATCGAATATCGTTAGCCCGATATTTTATATTATACGGTTTTATTCGGTTGTTAAATTAATATAACCGAGAAGCCAATATATTCCATTCTATTAGTACTGACGTTGTAACTTCGCCGTAATTGAGTTAGTCACAGAGCTCCCGTTAGGAACGGTTAAGGGTGGAAGGGTAGATAATTGCGAGGAAACAGACGGGTTGGCGAGTGCCACTGTAAAGGAGTTAACTAAAAGCCCTTTGATGTGATTTTCTTGTTAATATGGAGATTGAGTCACATCCCATGACGGTACGAGTATTATTCGCCGAACATTAGGGATTTATGTACACGGTAAAAAATTGCATACTGTTTAAAAAAATACTTAATTCATAATTTAACTAACTTAGGTTTAACAGTTTATGGAATGTAAATTTATTAAAATGGTTAATATTAATAAATTATAATAATTAATTAATACGTTGGTTGGATCAAGGCCCTGATACAGAAGGCAGTACTCCTCGATACGGCTCGCATTGCGAGGAGGTTCCTGTCTCTGGAGCTCTAACCACCGGTAGCTTGGACCCTGCTCTCGACACGGGCGAATTACAATTTTTTTTTTTATATTTCTAAATGTTTTTATATATGTTTCCTTTTAAAAATATTTAAAATATAAATGATATTAAAAAAAAAAAAAAAACGAAATAATAATAAATGATCTTGAGTGTACGAGTACATAAGTCATTTGTAACTTTTAGCAGTTTCATACCATCGCTTTTTTGTAGCACTGAAATAAGCTGCTGTATAATTTCAAGCGATGGAGCGCTGTTTTTCAGCGGAGAGTCGTTTCGGTGATTGGCATATCCTACTAGGGTCCATTTTTTAGCAGACGGTGCCACGGTGCGATGAACCTTTTGACCTGGCTTAAATCCTTGGAGCTAGACTACCTACAGACTATCTCATCTAAACTAATATTGCATACAGGCTATAACCACAAACTTTCCAGAGCACGTCACTCATACTAACGTTGTATTAAGGCGCAGTTATACGACTTCTAATGGTTTTTTATTGAACATCACGTTTAAACGACTAGTTTTATTTCTTTGAAAAAAAAAAAATTTAATCTCGACAATTTCCATCGTTATTTTCTGTGAATATTTGAAATTATATTTTTATAAAATATTGTAATTAATTATTAAAGTTATGTCTAACGCGGATAAAAAATTAGGAATCACGCAAAAACTATAAAGCGTATTTTTATGAAATCTTAACCATTTTAAAGACCATTTAATTATTTATATTTTAGTTTAAAGTATAATACCTGTTCTTTTATGTACAATAAATTAATAATGCGTCTAATTTCAGATAGCGCTCCTTGATGGGCGAGTCCTATTACTGGGTGGACATACGATGCATTACGTGAGCTCAGCACAGAACAGGCAAGCTTACCACTCAAGGTCATTGGGCAGTTAATAGCGCCTTATGTTAGGTACCTAGCTCATAAACTTGGAGTTTTATAAGATGTCACTTTACACACATATTACCACTAGAGATTTTAATATAAGCTACTAACTTTGAAGTGCTTGAGATGAGAATATGTATTTACCATGTTACTCATAGATGCTACATACTGTTATACTTATGTCTATTAACTTTGTGCTAGAAAATACCCGAAGGTCTGTATATAACTGAAATGGCAAATATTTCTCAGCGAAACTTCGGCAAAGTCGTGTTTGTATGTTGTTTGAAATTATTCGAAACTTATGTTTCAGAGACGGATTGTTTGGCTCTCGGGATAATAACATTGTGTCCCAAGTTCGACGTAGTCCGGGAATGTATCTTGACTTGTTCTAGTTTTCTTCAAAAGTGATAGATACTGTTTGATTCTGGAAAATGGAGTGAGCAGTGAAGATATGTTGTGTTGTAGAATACAAGCTACTTTTTAGAGTTCCGTTCCCGAAAGGTAACTAACGGAACCCTACTACTAAGCCACCGTCCATACGTCCGCCTGTCTGTCAGCTGTATCTCATGATCCGTAATATTCATAGTCATATTCGTTTATTGCATTCCGTTTTTGTTGTTTGTTGTTGTTGTTTTGTAATGCCTAGGGGTAGCGGATAAATTCTCAACATGAGTTATCGCACCCCTGGGCACTCATGCTGGGAAGGAAAACAGGTGGGTTTTAGTCAGTAAGAGTATGACACGCCCTCCCGCTCCACCCAGAGTGGGAGAAGTCATTGGATGATTTCCCACCCCACAAAAAAAAAGAAAAAGGATTTACTAGATGTCACATAAAGATTGAGCAGTGGTGGCCCAGTGGTATCGGCCGCGACTTACAAGTTGTAGGTCGTGAGTTCAAACCCAGGCAGGCGCTTTACTTTGTGTAAGTTATTTCATCACCACTGCTCTCAAAACGATGAAGGAAAACATCGTGAGGAAACTGGCATGTCCTAGATCCAAAAATTCGAAGACATGTGACATCCACCAATCCACATTGGGCCCGCGTGGTGGATTATGGCCCACACCCTCTCACAGAGAAGAGTCCTGTGCCCCAGCAGTGGGGACATTAAAAAGGCTGATGATGATGATGAACGTAAAGCTTATAGTAAATACAATTATGAACCCCAAAAGGCACAGCACAATATGTTACAAAAAAAAAATATATCGGTAGACAGTCGGATCACAGAATGTGTGTTTCTGTTGCTGCTATAATAACAAATAAAAAAACTAAAAACAAATTAAAAATTAAAAGGGGCTCCGTCCGGTCAAATAACGAAGAAATAAAATACAAATACCGACTTCCGAAATCAAAGTTATTTTTAAATTTTTAGTGTATTTTATTTTTTGGAAGTCGGTTGTTTTTTTTTTGTAAAAAAGTTTTTTTATCTTTTCTTTCTTTCTTTCTAACCGCATATATCATAGAACAGTGCAACCGAACGATATGAATGTCAAGTGTCGGTTTCATTCAAGTCATGACTCACTGAGCAATGGTTATCTCAGGAGCAAAGATCAGCGGAACATGTAAGTGAGTAATACCATAATTACGGTTCATTAGAAATGGAGATGAATTAAATTAACTATTATTTGATCGTATGCGGAGGTTATACGGTGGTACAAGGTGCATTAAGTTTGTCTTGTCTTGTGTTAGTGTGTAGCTTTGTAATAATATGATACAGCCAGATGTTGTCAGAAGAGGTTTCACTCCTTGAGTGAGATCCGTGAGCCGCCAGACGTAGCTTTTTAGGGTTCCGAAAATCCGAATGAAAAACGGAACCCTTATAGAATCACTCGTGTGTCTGTCTGTCTGTCCGTCTGTCACAGTCCATTTCTTCCGAATCTACTGGACTGATTTAGCTGAAACTTTTTACTCACATGTATAACTGTGAGCCAAACACGAAAATGTAACGTAAATAAATGAATTTGGATTATGGACTCACTTTTGGGGTGCAATCGTAAAATTAAAAAAAAAAAACTAAACTTTACCGTGCTGCATATCAAATGAAAGGGATGTACCTACTGTAAGGGTTTCAAATTTTTTTTTTTCATAATTTTAAAGTTTTAAAGGACAATAGTTGCTATCTCCGAAACTACTGAGCCTAAAATTTTGATAAAATACAAAAGGTAGTTCTTTACTTAAATATTACAGGAAACCTATAAGAAGTATATAGTTTTAAAAAAAACCTGAAAAAAAAACATGATTTGTTCGGAACCCTTTGCGTGTGGGTCCGACTCGCTCTTGATCGGCTTTTTTTTCAATTTTGGCTTCACACGGTTTGTGCATTTAGCCAATGAAGCCACGGCGCTACTTTTTTTGTTTCAGACCGTAGCCTAAAATGGACGTACGAAATACAGAACACATTCAGGTTGCCTCCGGGTACCTTTTGAATATAACTGAAAATACGACATATCGTCATTTACCCGAAATTCGTAGATTTTCTGAAAATGTATGAAAGAAAATTTAATAAATTGTCGGAAAGTCAGATATCTGCCTCCTTCGTGAGGGTCCGTTTTATTTAATATACATTTTAATTTAATCTGAGGGGCAATTCCCGTCTTTCTATGGTTGGTTGGTGTGTTTGAAAGATACCTTGGTTCTGGTACGGGCAACTGAAGGAACGCGGATGGCTTTCAGTCAGTAAGAGTCTGACACGCCCTCTCGCTCCACCCAGAGCGGGAGAAGTTATTTGCTGATTTCTCACCCAGAAAACAAAGTGGCGATTCCCGTAGTTTTAACCGACTTCAAAAGGAGGAGTTTATCAATTCGGATGTTTGTATTTTTTTTTTATGTATGTTCGGGCATAACTCTGTCATATATTGACGGATTTGCAAAATTCTTTTTTGTCCAAAAGGGGTTTGTTCCGAAATGGTCCCATTTAAATTTCATATAGATCTGATGATAGGTTTCGGAGACAGACAAAGGAACTCTGCAAAAATTGACAGCAAATCAACCGCGATTGCTACGATCGTATGTCTATACAACTAAAAAGTGAAAAATTAAAAACTTTTTTCAGAAAAATAGAACCGAATTTTCAAAAAAAGTGCAAAATAACTTTAATGTCGGAAGTCGGTGTCAAAAATCGAAGACACAAAACCAGAAACACCGACTTCCGACATTAAAGTTGTTATGCACTTTTTTTGAAAGTCGGTCGGTTCTATTTTTTGAAAAAAGTTTTTTATTAGCCACGTCCACATGAATTCGCATCTCAGGCGCTGTCAAAAACATTTCTAACCTAACTTTTTGACAAGTTTGTTACCAAGATGGTATTGCGACTTGAATTTTAACGTTTTTCGTGTACACTAGAAGAATTATTCTGAATATCACAGATAAACGCCAATGCGATAAGGCCGCCAATTGTATGTTTTTTAGTATAAGTTTTTTTTTTGGTGTACAATAAAGTATATAATAAATAAATAAATAATAAACAAAAATAAAAAAAATATCAGAATAAACTAAAAACTCTAGCCAGAAAACATAAATAAACATAATCGCAAATATATAATATACAGGAAATTTGGGATCGTTTGATATGCGTTTGATCATTCATATTATATGTTACTCGTATGATTAGACTTACCTACCTGATTCAACATTTCGTTGGAACTTGGCCGCAATTACTAATAAAAAAACCGGCTTAACCCTTTCCCAACTATCTAGAGGTCGGCTTCCAGTCTAACCGAATGTAGCTGAATACCAGTATTTTACATGGAGCGACTGTCTATCTGACCTCCACAACCCAGTTACTGGATAATACGATACCCCTTTGTAAGACTGGTTGTCAGACTTTCGGACTTCTGACGACCCGTTTTTTTTTTTTTTTTTTTTGGGGGGTGGGAAATCATCTAATGACTCTTTCCGCTCTGGGGTGGAGCGGAAGGGCGTGTCAGACTCTTACTGACTAAAACCCACCCCTGTTCCTCCCTGCCCTACGCGCCCGGGGGCGAGGTAACTCTTTCGAATTTATCCTCCACCCCCGGGCAGGCACTGGCCGTGGCAGGCCCCGTCCTTTGCTGACAACTCTTTGAGGCGCGCGTGGAACACTACGCGCCGTCGACTCTCGGGCCTGGTGCTGATCGGACGGCGAGTTACCCGCTACTCGCCGTCCGCAGGCCCGGGTCTACGGTGGCCGGAGATCGTCTCGCAGCCCCTGGCGTCTCCTGCGACGGCTGCTGCTGGGGGCGCTAGGGCGACTCGGTCTCTGTTGAGTCTCCCTAACGTGTGCCGCCTCCCTCTTCGCGAGCATTACTGCTTCGCAGAAGGAGGAGACGGCCCCCCATTCCCTCGACCCGTAACGATTGTCAAAGATCCACGATTAACAGCTGCGACCAATCGAGGCACGGCGGAGTCTCGGTATGTAAACATAGTCACCCATCTATGGACCAACCCCGGCAAGCGTACCTTAACCTGATGGATCAACCCGTGCGGCTGTTATTACTTTAGCCAGTATAACTTATAGGCAATCATCTATAACGAGGGGAAGTACTAATTAAACACGGGTGAAGCTGCCAGTAAAACCTAGTCAATCATTATTACTGCCGTCGCTACTCCAGGAGCTCTCTTCGAAAATAACATGATGATTAACCCCAAGATTTGCTCCCAATTTCGTGGGGGTACCAATTAGCGGGGCTGGGAGCGAGTTAGCGACAATCTTGCCGGGTCGCGACCTCTCACTGACTCACAGATACCAAGCAACGACTCAAGGAAAGTTCTTGAATAATAAGTGTCTCTGTTCGTGCATTAAACATTCCAACGACGCGAGATAGCGAGTGTTATTAAACAATACGAATGTTTACCTAGATACGAAAATGACAACCGAATAATATTATGGAAATGATTTCGTAAAATGTGCACGTAGAACAAGATTATAGACTTTACCACCTTCATCTGCCATTGTCGCGATGGTAGGCTCTGGCACAGACTGAAGGAAAAGGGGTGGGTTTTAGTCAGTAAGAGTCTGACACGCCCTCCCGCTCCACCCAGAGCGGGGTAAGTTATTTGATGATTCCCCACCCCATTATAAAAAAACCGACCAAGTGCTTGTTGGACTTCGCATATTTAGGGTTCCGTACCAAATGAGGATATTTTAAAGAAAAAATCAAAATGTGATAATTTGTCAGTAAAATATACGTTAAACATTATCACCAAATTTCAAGTTCTTATGTCAATGGGAAGTTAAAAAATTCTTCGGAACAAAATTTTGTGACAGACGACGGACAGACGGACACGTGAGTGACAGCAATAGGGCTTATCGGTGAGAAGTTCCCCGGGCCTGCGGACGGCGAGTAGTGGGTAACTCGCCGTCCGATCAACACCAGACCCGAGAGTCGACGGCGCGTAGTGTTCCACGCGCGCCTCAAAGAGTTGTCAGCAATAGGGACGGGGCCCGTCATGGCCGATGCCTACCCGGGGGTTGAGGATAAATTCGAAAGAGTTACCTCGCCCCTGGGCATTCAGGGCAGGGAGGAACAGGGGTGGGTTTTAGTCAGTAAGAGTCTGACACGCCCTTCCGCTCCATCCTAGAGCAGTAGAAGTCATTGGAAGATTTCCCACCCCCAAAAAAAAAATCGGTGAGAAGTTATTTGATGATTTCCCACCCCTTTAAAAAAAAAGCCGGTCAAGTGCGTGTCGGGCTTCGCACATTTAGGGTTCCGTACCAAATGTATTTTTGACTATTTGTATGGCTTTGGGTCAACAAGATGCTTATACTGTGAAAATTTGAAAACTGCAACTCCAACCGTTTAGCTGTAAAACCTGTGTGACAGACGACGAACAGACGGACAGATGGACGGACGGACAGACGGACACGTGAGTGACAGCAATAGGGCTCCGTTAATTTCTATCTATATCTAACCAAAACATTATAATTTATATACAATGCAATTAAACTAATAAATAATATAGGTATACCAACTGATAATACGAGTAATGAATGTGTATGAAAACAACTCAAAATTAAGATACACGTTACATCAAAAAAAAAATCCACTAAACTACATAATTATCTATCTACCTTCTTAGAGACAGATGTGTTGCTAGGGAGTTTGTTGCACCAGTTCTTCGTAGGTAAAACACTAGGAAGTGGTGACGGGCGGGCGTTTTTGTGGGACCTTCTTTATGTAGAACTTTGATTTTCAAAAAGTGCTGACTTATAGCCTTAATTTTCTTGATATACAACATCATACCGTATTTGTCATCAAATATACAGCCAATTCCGGCAACAAATTCGGCCTGTTTCCCTATTGAGGCGCTATTAACTGCCAATGACCTTGAGTGGTTAGCTTGCGTGTTCTGTGCTGAGCTCACGTAATGCGTCGTACGTCCACCCAGTACCTAACCTAATAGGAATCGCCCATCAAGGAGCGCTGTCCGAAACCAGACGCATTATTAATTTATTACACATAAAACAACAGGCATTTAAGTAAAACACTAAGACTAAATTGTAATCATTAAATAATATTTAAAATTGTGAAGGTTTCATAAAAATACGCTTTATAGTTTTTGCGTCTGCATGATTCTCAATTTTTAAAAATATAATTTCAAATATTCTCAAATCAAATTACGACAGAAATTGTCTAGAGTAACATTTTTTTTTTCACAGAAACAGACTAGTCGTTTTAGACGTGATGTTCAATTAAAAACCAAAACTGCGCCCTAACTTCCCCACAGCTGTCTAAAACATTGCGGCTATAATTAGGGACAAGGGACCACACGTCTACCGTGCCAACACCGGTCAAGTGCAAGGGGTCAGAGCCTCCGATAATACTGCTGTTACATAAAAATAAACGTTATCATTAGGTAGAGACGGTTGTGTTTGTTATGGTTGGAATTTTAATGAGGTTATCGGGCTAATTAAATAACCGTGTTGTGAGTTATTTTGGCCATATCACACGAAGAGGGGCCAACAATTTGGAAAGACTGGAAGTGACGGGAAAGGTCTAAAGTAAAACACCCAGAGGTTGAAACCCGAAGAGATTTTTGGACTAGATCTCCGAAGTATCTGTCGGTGCCGCCATCCACCGGGCGACGGACCGGATCATTTGGAGGCAGACAATTTGTGGTCGAAAATTGAGTCACGATGCTCAGTATTGAAGGAACGTTTAAGAAGAGAGAAGAGATGGGGCTAATTTAAACTATAAAGCCAACTCAATCTGCCTAGCATTTTCCTAACTATCTTGGGGTCGGCTTCTAGTCTAACCGGATGCAGCTGAATACTAGTATTTTACATGGAGCGACTGCCTATCTTGTCTCTGCCTTTTTTTTACCCCGTTATGTATACTGACAACTCTTTGAGGCGCGCGTGGAACACTACGCGACTCTCGGGTCTGGTGCTGATCGGACGGCGAGCTTCCCATTACTCGCCGTCCAATGTTTCGTATCCAAAGTAGTAAGCAAAAGTGTCATAAACGACCGTTTTTGGTACTTTGCTTACTACTTTGGATAGAAAACACTGAGTCCTGTTTCAACAACGTAAAAATACTTTATCCTCTTTGTAACAAACGCAACATAGGATTCTTTCATCTTTATTTTCTACGCTTTGCTAAGATTTTTTATTCAATGAGGGCGCCACTTGGCGGCTATATACACCTTAATACAAATAGGTAAGTATATAGGTGGGATAAAGAACGGTAATATTCTTCAATTGAATACATTACACTTATTTCTCGTTCACGAGGAAAGGTATGAATTCACAATTAATATTTTTAAAGAACGAACTCAGCATACACAAGAATCGCCTTCCAGCTCAATCTGCGTCGAAAAACAGTGTTTTTGCTGTGATACTTTGCCAAATGTGGAGATCGTGGCTAAAGTAATAACAGCCGCACGGGTGGATTCATCAGGTTAAATTTCGCTTGCCGGGATTGGTTCATAGATGGGTGACCATCTTTACATACCGAGACTCCTTCGTGACTCGGAAAGCACGTTAAGCCGTTGGTCCCGGCTGTCAATCGTGAATCTTTGACAGTGGTTACGGGTCGTCAGAAGCCCGAAAGTCTGAGAACCAATCTTACCATGTTGTATCGTATTACCCAGTAACTGGGTTGTGGAGGTCAGATAGGCAGTCGTTCCATGTAAAATACTGGTATTCAGCTGCATCCAGTTAGACTAGAAGCCAAACCCAAGATAGTTGGGAAAAGGCGAGGCAGATTGATTTTGACTTTGCCAAATGAGGTAAATACTCCTCAATTCTGCCTTCGAAGATTGGTTGGGGCTCAAAAGGGGTTTTTTTATAGGGGAGAGAAATCATAAAGTAACTTCTCTCGCTCTGGTTGGAGCGGGCGAGCGTGACTCTTTAGATCTTTCTCGCTACCCTAGCAGGTTAAAAAGGGGTAGCGTTTCTCCCTAATATCTTCAGTCAACAAAAATGTTTTTTTTTTAATCTATGGTTCTCCAAGAAATTAAAACTAGCACTCACCTAAAAATCTTGTCCGTTGAGCGTTGCGTGATTGTCGATGATTGTGATAATGATGATGATGATAAGATGCTCTAGATGAACTGCTGTGAACGATGACTGGTACGTAGATTAACGCTTCCTGTTCCGACGCTTGGTCGTGTATTCGGCGTACTTGTACATAATCTCGCGTACCGCTTCGTTCTCGTCTTTCGGTATTAAGGGCTCTCGTTCCGGGTCCGGTCCGCGTCGGAGCCGACGCCACATTTCGCGGACGGAGTCCATGAGTCTTCGGAAACCTCTGCGGTTGGGAGAGTCGCCCATTTTGTTTCTTGATTCACGGGCAGTAAAGTTTATTTTTTAGTTTAAAGTCTGTGGACAAAAGAAATGGTGTGGTTAATTATATGGAAGTATATGCATATGTTACCGTCATACGGGGTGAATAGGAACGCCAGGGTGAATAGAAACAAAACGTTGAAGAGGTTTTAAACGTTTATTATAAATTAAAATAAATCGATGCTTTACTAGAAAACTTTTTTACAAAAAAATAGAACCGACTTCCAAAAAAAGTGCAAAATAACTTTAATTTCGGAAGTCGGTGTTCCTGTTTTGTGTCTTCGTTTTTTGACACCGACTTCCGAAATTAAAGTTATTTGGCACTTTTTTTGGAAGTCGGTTCTATTTTTTTGTAAAAAAGTTTTTTATTTTTCACTTTTTAGTTGTGGTTCCCCATTAAACTGTTTTAACAATATTCATAGACATATGATAGCAGCAATCGCGGTTGATTTGCTGTCAATTTTTGAAGATTTCCGTTGTCTGTCTCCGAAACCCATCATCAGATCTTTTTTAAATTTAAATGGGACCATTTCGGAATAAACCCCTTTCGAACAAAAAAAGAATTTTGCAAATCCGTCAATATATGACGGAGTTATGCCCGAACATACATAAAAAAAAAAAAAAAATACAAACATCCGAATTGATAACCTCCTCCTTTTTCGAAGTCGGTTAAAAACAATATTAGGGTATCGTAGTGAAAATCCTAATTATAGTTTTTTTTTTCTATTCGTTCCTCTTCTCCCCGTTCGTAGGTAAGTACGCACAAAGATTGAAATCGCTCAGTGAGCGACAAATAGCTCACAACGTATTGTGGCTTCTATTGAGCAGCTAAATTTCTCATCGTGGCAGTTACGGGTCACAACGCATTGTGAAAATGAGCAAAGCCATGACGTGATCTCAGTTCTAACTGATGCAACCACAACGCGAAATAAATGTATTGTAAATTATTATTTATTAGTAGGGAAATGAGGACAGATCATTCTGCAGTGGTGCTAAATTGTGATGAAAGGTATTCCCATAATCTATATATTAGGTCCCACCTATGAAATCAGGGTTTTGTATGGAGAATTTTAAAGAAGTTGCCTTTTTCATACTAACATTTTCTTAATTTATTTAACAACTATGAACACTAATGTTTAAAAACTTTTATGCAATAATGTTTAAAAACTAAGATAACGTATGCCACTTAGATTAAGCAACAAAAATAAGTTTTGGCTAAGTTAATACAAATATAGTGGTCATTTCTGCTAACAAAAAGAGGAGTAATTTTTAAGATATATTTTTTGTTTATAAAACTATAAGTAGGTAATAAGGTTTTTTTTACTATTGGCAGTTGTCTATGACGGTCATTATTCGATAGAATATCAAGCAATTGATGAATATTTTAATTCATAGAAGTGACGAGGTTTTCTATTTGTGAGAAAAAAACGCCAATTTCATAAGTAAGGACCCAATATACTCGTATAAAAATGAATCCCTATTTCCTTGCTCACGGCATCACGCGTGAACGGCCGGACGACCGGAGAAATGGCTTCATGACTCTCCTTTCATTCTTCTAAAGCATTACTATAACATGTTTCTTCATCCATCTGTAGAGCACGAGCTTTAACGTGTTCCAGCCTTTCTTAAAAAATACTTGAACGAAAGTTCAAGTAACTACCACAGTAAATATTTAAGGCGTAGTTATATGCCAACGGCCTTGAGTGGTTAACTTGCGTGTTCTGTGCTGAGCTCACGCAACGCGTCGTACGTACGGGTGGACGTATTAGAGTGTCCGGGTGGAGTAATAGGACCCGCCCATCAAGGAGCGCTGTCCCAAATTAGACGTATTATTAATTTATCTGTTTATATAAAAATGAATCCCTATTTCCCTTGGTCACGGCATCACGCATGAACGGTTGGACCGCTTTTGCTAATTCTTTTTTTGTTGTGTGTGTTATTGTAAGGAGAAGGTCTTTATGAATTAAAAAAATAGGAAAGTTGCTCAGAAAATTGGAAAATTTCAGAAAACCAATCTTCGCGAGTTTGACAATTCTCGCGTCAGGACAACGTCTGTCGGGTCAGCTAGTTATACATAAAATAACAGGTGTTATACTAAAATACGTATACTTACTAAAAGAAAAATAATTAAATTATCATTAAAATTGTGAAGGTTTTCTAAAAATACGCTTAGTAGTTTTGCGTGATTCTCAATTTTTTATCCACTTATTAGACATAACTTTACAAAATAATTACACGGTGTTATTAAAATATAATTTTAAATATTCACATATCAAATGACAAAGAAATTGTAAATTGTGTAGAGTTACATATAGGTACTCGTATATTTTTTTTCAAACAAAATAAAACTGTTCAATTAGAAGTGATGTTTAATGTAAAATCATTAAAAGTCGTATATCTGCGCCTTAAAGACTATTGTGAATTTAACGAGCATAAATATTCGAAACAGCAGACCCAGCATCCGACGACGCCGTCCCAAATTTTGGATAAACCCCATAAAATGTGAATAGACACTAAAGTGCCATAGAAATAGATTTTTAGTGCCACTAAAAACAACATGTGACGCCGTGGCACTTGAATTGAGACTACCAAAGTGCCAATAAAATCGTATTAGTGATGAAATGTCGTATTGTAAATTCCGACCATGTTTTTGGGTGTTTTTAACCGACTTCAAAAAGATGGCGGTTATCAATTCGGATGTTCATATTTTTTTTTTCTGTACAATCGGGCATAACTCCGCCATATATTGACGGATTTGCAAAATTCTTTTTTGTTCGAAAGGGGTTTATTCCGAAATGGTCCCATTTAAATTTCATATAGATCTGATTATGGGTTCCGGAGACAGACAACGGAACTCTTTAAAAATTTACAGCAAATCAACCATGATTGCTGCGATCGTATTGTCTATGAAATGTTAACACAATTTAATGGGGAACCACAACTAAAAAGTGAATAAAAAAAACTTTTTTTTTTTAAATAGAACAGACTTCCAAAAGAAGTGCAAAATATCTTGGTGTCAAAAAACGAAGACACAAAACCAGAAACACCGACTTCCGAAATTTAAGTTATTTTGTACTTTCTAAACAATAAAATGTCAACTGTCAACTGATCAGCGTATCTATGCTTTGTACTTTTATTTACATAGCCAACTGACGTCATGACCACAGAGCAGTATGGCGTCCACTGCGTCCAGCGTTTTCGTCAAATTACGCGCGAAATTTGAAAATTTAAATGCATTTTTAGGGCACATATTGATTGAATAAAAATTTTGTGTTTTTTTTATTTGGTTTATTATCACTATTGAATCTAGTTGAGACACTTTTCAAAAATGGGTGTATTACCCTGTTATCACAATGCTTAAACTGTAGTGTTTTAGACGTTTCTAAGCAAGCATTCTGCCATTCTACCGTCGAATGTCCAAAGAGGCTTAGGTCCTATAAGCACTTGTCCCACCGCAAACGATGAGCGAGCAGCGAGTAGAGCTTAAAACTAAAAATCGAGTTGGCGAGCAACGAGTGTGTAGTTCCGAAAGTTTTGCTGCTGGGCTTTAAGGGTCTAATACCGGCCAAGTGGCGCCCTCATTGAATAGAAAATCGTAGCATAGCCTGTGTCAGAAACGGCCGTTTTTGGTATTTTTTGCCTACTACTTTGAATACGAAACATTCTGAGACCTGTTTTAACAATGTAAAAATACTTTATCCTCTTTGTAACAAACGTGACGTTGGATTCTTTCATATTTATTTTCTATGCTATGCTACGATTTTTTATTCAATGCCACTTGACCGTTAGAACGGCCTTAAGTGAGTGTGCGAGTGTGACGGGCGATTATACGCACCAAACACTCGGGGCGGTTAGTATTCTCAGCGTGAGTTCATACCGCCAAGCGAGCATCGCTGAGCGAGTATCAAATATTATCTTTGTTAACTGATGTCGCTTAGCGACAAACTATTAATATTTGCATTTGTCTTGTTTACTCGGAATACATATCTATTGTACGTTTCTTATGCGTCAAAATAGCCGATAGTAAGTCGCTTCTTCGCCGGCGTTGGGATAACTGCCATAATCCAGACACGATCAATCAACACATCTGCGTCCAACATGGTTATTAATGGCCCAGCATGGCTATATACTGCATTATTAATGGCCACGTGTAATAGATAGGTAGGTACAGGCTGTGCTTCTGTGTCCGAGGTACATTGTACCGTCGAATTTGAGTATTGATCTCTAGTGGTCGCCTATAGGTCGAAATTCGACATATTTTAAGTTTGAAGGTTTTTAAGGTTTTATTGTTTTATGATCCATCAGGTTAAGCTACGCTTGCCGGGGTTGGTCCATGGATAGGTGATATTTACATACCGTGACTCCTCCGTGCCTCGGAAAGCACGTTAAGCCGTTGGTCCCGGCTATCAATCGTGGATTTTTGACAGTCGTTACGGGTCGTCAGAAGATCTAAAGTCTGACAGCCAGTCTTACCAAGGGGTATCTTATTACCCGGGCCTGCGGACGGCGAGTAATGGGTAGCTCGCCGTCCGATCAGCACCAGACCCGAGAGTCGACGGCGCGTAGTGTTCCACGCGCCTCAAAGAGTTGTCAGCATACATGACGGGGCCCGTCATGGCCGATGCCTGCCTAGGGGTTCAGGATAAATTCGAAAGAGTTATCTCGCCCCTGGGCATACAGGGCAGAGAGGAACAGGGGTTAGTTCAAGTCAGTAACGTCTGACAGTCTGACACGCCCTCCCGCTCCACCCAGAGCGGGAGAAGTCATTGGATGATTTCCCAGCCCCCAAATTTCATACCAACCAAACGCGTGGGACCAAACGCCTGAGTCGATTTTGATAATTGTATCGTAACATCAATTGATTCGTCTTAATCTGGCGATTGCTACCAAAGATGTGAAAGTATAATTAAAATACAAAATAGGAGGAGGAGAGAGAAAAGAGAGAGAGGGAGGAGCTCGTGGCTAAAGTAATAACAGCCGCACGGGTCGATCCATCTGGTTAAGTTACGCTTGCCGGGGTTGGTTGACAGTCGTTACGGGTCGTCAGAAGCCCGAAAGTCTGACAACTAGTCTTTCCAAGGGGTATCGTATTACCCAGTGACTGGGTTGTGGAGGTCAGATAGGCAGTCGCTCCATGTAAAATACTGGTATTCAGCTGCATCCGGTTAGACTGGAAGTCGACCCCAAGATAGTTGGGAAAAGGCGCGGGCAGATGATGATGATGATGATGATGATATACACAGTCGCTCCATACTCCATATATAACTAATATATAAACTAGAAAATTATTTAAAAACTAGACTCATAGTTATTTTGTGAGCAGTCACTGTTCGTGAACATGCATTCATTTAATTCTGGAAGGAAATAGTGTGGAACCAGCGAGTTTTACATTTCCCAACGTGAGCTGTTGAATGGCCACCCACCTACAGTGTGCGGTGTGTGGCAGAGAGATAAGTACTGTTGTGAGGTTTATTGTACCAACAAAATGACAAAAATATGAGTGATTCTTCTGTGAAATGAATCCTAAAAGTCTCATTACATTTATCTAATTATACAGCAGCATTGGGCAGGCATTTTTAGGGTCCAAACGGAGCCCTATTGTTGTCACTCACGTGTCCGTCTGTCTGTTCGTCAGTCGTCTGTCACAAAACTTTGTGACGAAGAATTTTTTAACTTCCTAATTGAGCTATGAACTTGAAATTTGGTGATAGTGTTTATTATTACGTATACTTTACCAACAAATATCAATATTTGGTACGGAACCCTTAATGTGCAAAATCCGACACGGACTTGGCCAGTTTTTAGGGCTCCGTACCTGAAGGGTCCAAACAGTCTGTCCAAAATGTCATGATTTCATGAAATACAACATTTAATATCAATTCTAACTGAAATTGATGATTTTAATGATTATCTCTACTAATATTATAAATGTGAAAGTAAGTTTGTTTCTTACGCTTTCACGCGAAAACTCCTTAACCGATCAACATGAAACTTTGTACACATATTCTTGGAGGTATTAGAAGTAACATAGGATACTTTTTATTAATAAAAAAAAATACCAAAGATATATACATAAACGCCGCGAATCAAATCTTGACCAAGATAAAACCTGATACTGACCTGCAAATTGTAAAAAACGTAAGAAAATTTTAATTTCGCGGGCTACCCTGGCGCTTCCACCTTAAGGTTCAAGATTCTAAGAGATCAGACGGTATTCAGAATTCTTCGAAATGCTTATGTAAAAAAAATTCAACTATACCAGAAAAGGTTGGGATTTCTTCAACATTTGCGATAGACATGGGTACACATTATTATCCCAGCAACAGCAGTATAGCTTCTTCATCTTGTCGATATTTTCGAATGGCAACTCAAGTCACATTTTTTTAAAAATGGGTTTTGGATTTAGCTCCTGGTCTTTTAGGGCCGATTTCACCACTGAAACAAATCGCGATTAGTTTAAACTAAACTTAGTTCATGCGTTTAATCGAGATTATAGCTTCATTTTGAGTTTCATCATCAACATCAAACATTAACAAAAAATATCTTCACTATGAAAAATAACTATTAATACAGCAAAAACCTAATAATAACAGGGACAAGGAAAAATCAGTAATTAACAATGTTAGCGGATGATGTCAAGCATCCAATTATGTCGGTACATAGGTACAATATTATATTATATTATAGTGTATGAGACCGTGTAACATCCTCCCGGGAACCGTAAATCCGGTTTACGTGAAGCGTACATCCTTATATTAGTAGTAAAAATACAATATTATTAAAAATATTATTTATTAGCCTGTAACTACGTCATTGAAGAACAAAGGATATCACATAGTAAATGGAACCAGAATTGTTCAGCATGCTTGCTTGACGTGTAACGATAAATTTAGAACGTGTAAAAGAATTTCAAAATCTGTATTTTTTATTTAAATAAAACAAAGTTGGGTTAGTTACCTACACAATTTATAACTCATGAACGGCTGGAACGATAATTATAATCTTAGATCTGTTGGATTTGTCTCCACCCCGAATAGCAGAATATAAAACATCGGAAAAAAATCACAAAAAGCAACATTTGAGGAGCTCGTGGCTAAAGTTATAACAGCCGCACGGGTCGATCCCTCAGGTTAAGCTACGCTTGCCGGGGTTGGTCCATGGATGAGTGATCTTTACATACCGAGACTCCTCCGTGACTCGGAAAGCACGTTAAGCCGTTGGTCCCGGCTTTCAATCGTGGATTTTTGACAGTCGTTACGGGTCATCAAAAGCCTGAAAGTCTGACAACCGGTCTTACCAAGGGGTATCTTATTAGCCAGTAACTGGGTTGTGGAGGTCAGACAGGCAGTCGCTCCATGTAAAATACTGGTATTCAGCAGCATCCGGTTAGACTGGAAGCCGACCCCAAGATAGTTGGGAAAAGGCTAGGTAGATGATGAGGTAGCTACATTTTGTGTGGTACGACTTTTTTGATGATATCTCGAGAACGAAATCATTTATTGATTCTGAGGCGGGACGAAGTTCACCGGGTCAGCTAGAAATTGAATAATAATAAAAGCATTGCCATTCAACGTGGCAATGCTGCCAGCGTTCTGGGCACTTTTCCCATTGACAGCGATGTGGACCAATTTTTTCGATGCCAAATGAGCTGTACTCCTCCCGGATCTTTTATGCCGCTTGTACATATTTTATTTATTAGTATAGTTATGTGTATTGTAATCAAATAATAAAAATAAAATTTTTGACACCGACTGCTGAAATTAAAGTTATTTGTCAATTTTTTGTGTAGTTTTATGGAAAACGGTTATATTTTTCTGTAAAAAAAGTTTTAATTTTCACTTTTTAGTTGTTGTACCCCATAAGTAACCCGAATCAACGTAGTTAAATTCAATTAAATACGCATTATTAAGGATAACTCCTGGTCTGATTGTGATCAAATTTAAATAAAACCACATTAGAATCACCAGCTTTCATATAAAAAAAGAATTATCAAAATAGGTTTACTTAGAAAAAAGTTCTGAGGGAAAACATTTAAAACAAAATACAGTCGCCTCTTTTTTTTTGAAGCCGGTTGAATAACTTAGATTTCTGCTGAATACCTCGGTAAATCTCTAAGATGCACAGTGAACGGTAGTTAAAATTACTTGAATACCTCGGTAGTAGATCGACAAAGGCCGCGCGAGTATGATAAGCCGAGGTATTTGGCGGCAACTAAGGGCCGATTTCACCAATTCTAAACGCCCAGTTTTCGACGTTTAAGCTCGCTTAAACGCGTTTAGCCACTGTCATAAAGCTTTAAGTTTGTTTATTTGTTTGGTTGAACGTGCTCATCTCAGGAACTACTGGATCGATTTGAAAAAATATTTTTATGTTGAATAGTCCATTTATCGAGGAAGGCTATAGGCTATATTACATCACGCTGCGACCAACAGGAGCGGAGCATCAATGAAAAATGTGGCAAAAACGGGAAAAAAAATCTTGTTTAGAGCTTCAGTTGCGTGCGCTGCGTAAACGGTTAGAGTTGCGCAAAAATTATGTATGACGGAATTGTTCTCCTTTTAAGTTCAAAAATAAAGTCCGCGACAGCATAATAATATGTCTATCTTTTAGGGTTAAAAATTATAGTGATTTTTTTTAATGTTAATTGTATGGTAAAATAAGATTACGCTAAGCTTAGTTCAGTAAAACTTAACTTAGTTTTTATAGCGAATGGTGTAATCGGCCCTAAGTACTCAGCTGAGCAGCTTTACAGTGTCATTAAACCGTACACTATTTGTGAGAAGGGTGACAGTGATACTAAACTTTGTTTTTAAAACGCTTTTGTTATCTTCATATGTAACTATATTAAAAAATCTTAGAAGTTAAATATAACCCACTTTCTGGTTTCCGATTATAATAATAATAATATTCCACAACGTTCACACAACGCCTTCTAGTCCCAAGCTAAGCAGAGCTTGTGTTATGGGTACTAGACAACTGATAAACATACTTATATATTCCTAAATACATAAATATTATAGATAAATTACACCCAGACACAGACCAAATGATCGTGCTCATTACACAAACATTTGTCCTGGGTGGGAATCGAACCCACGACCTCCGGCATAGCAGTCAGGGTCACTAACCACTAGACCAACAGGCCTGTCATTGAAGTTTTGCATAAATGTTTAGTTTAGATGACAATGCATGGCTAGCTAATTGACGTTATCCGGAATCCAAAATTGCGAACTCCCAAAACAAGTCGGACTGGTTATTCTTTATACATTCTAATATGGGTATCAAATTAAAGGATTTGCTAAGAAAAATAAAAACAATCACACAAAGTCACTCAAAATATTATGTATACAATTATAGTATACAATATGTAACAAAATCCCTGCTGTTCCTTTTAAGAATGTGTACAGCACAACATAGATGAAATTTTAATTTAAAAAAAAAAAGTTTTGGCTAGTCGAGTCGTACCTACGTGGCTTAAAGCAAAGGGGCGGGGTTTAACTCCATTTGCGTGGGTTCGCGTTATACCTACAAATAAAAGTCGTTTCCCAGCAATAATTTTTCTGCAAAGCTACTTTGCTAGACGTACAGTATACGTAGTTAACGGCTTTGTGATGTGTCTTTATAATAACCCACTCTCCCTCGCAAAGAGGTTTTTATGTGTCAGCAGTATGAACTTATAGATTGATTACGTATGCAGGTATCCGTAAAAAATAAGCTCTCATAGTAAGTTATGCAAATTATGACCGCAGTACCCAACACACTCAAAGGATAGTGAGTTCAACATCATTTTGCATACTTGAGTCGGCTAGGAATCTGCTCAACTATCGCCCGACAACGCTCGAACACGCCCGACAGCGCTCGACAGCGGACGACAACGCTCAACAGCATACCGCAGTACTACGATAGCGTTGGATTCTAGTCTTTGTGGCAGAGATATCAGCAATGCCACTGGTTGAAGAGAATTTGGTCGATTTGAATAGAGCGTTTGTGGCACTGTTTTTAAACAAAAGGTTTTTGTCTAGTTTTAGGGGTACAAATGTTTGGGATGTTTGGATTTCAGAGATTTTTTGACGACGATTGAAATAACAAGGGGGAAGCGCCAGGATAACCCGCAAAATTCAAATTTTCTTACCTTTTTTGCAATTTACATGTTACTATAAGGTTGTATGTTGATCAAATTATGATTCGCGGCAGTAGCAAGTAGGTACGAATTTATGGAACTGTAATCATTAAATCATCAATGCGACCTTCTAAGTTCATATTACAGTATGGAATGACTATTTCATGAAATCATGACATTCAACAACAATTCTAACTTACAGAGTTGTATTCATGCATTATTATAATTATTCTAACGCCGCGAATTAAATTTAGACCAACATACAACCTGACACTGACCCGCAACCCGGGCCTGCGGACGGCGAGAAGTGGGAAACTCGCCGTCCGATCAGCACCAGGCCCGAGAGTCGACGGCGCGTAGTGTTCCACGCGCGCCTCAAAGAGTTGTCAGCAAAAGGACGGGGCCTGCCACGGCCGATGCCTGCCCGGGGGTGGAGGATAAATTCGAAAGAGTTACCTCGCCCCTGGGCACTTAAGGCAGGGAGGAACAGGGGTGGGTTTTAGCCAGTAAGAGTCTGACACGCCCTTCCGCTGCACCCTAGAGCGGAACAAGTCATAGGATGATTTCCCACGCCCCAAAAAAAAAAAAATAGCTACACAGTTGAAATTTTCACAGAATGTGTATTTCTGTTTCCGCCATAACACCAATTAATAAAATTAAAAATTAATAAGGGCTAGGGAGGCCCTAGGCAGCCCCCTTTAATTTTCTGAAACTATTAATTGTTACCTATTGCGGATCCTGAGATACAGCCAAAAAAAAAAACATCGCGTTTTTTTTTTTTTTTTTTTTAGTATACGGTACGGAACCCTTGTGTGCGAGTCCGACTCGCACTTGGCCGGTTTTTTAAACTACAGAAAATTTTTCTCTGTCAAATATCAATCTGCGTAGCCTTTTGACAAGCATATTGAGGACGGCTGAACACCAAATTTTACATGAAGTGATTGCCTACCTGAACTCGCTCCACCCTAAAGGGGAAGAAGTCATAGGATGATTTCCCACTCCCCCAAAAAAAAAAAAAAACACTGACCCGCAAATTGCAAAAAAACGTGAGTAAATTTGAAGTTCGTGGGGCCTGTACATTTCAACTTACGTAAAATTCAATCACAAGCGCAAAAAGATGCGACGCGTAAACATAAAAAATAATTTCTTTTCTCCACGTTTACAAAAAAAAAACTATGAAGAGCATTGTCGCAACGCGCTTGTTGAGATGTGAATAACAAAAAGAACGGGGAAAATACAGAGTCACCATTATTGCGATACAATTTTAACGTGGAAAAATTACCATAGCTTAAGTTATTCTAATTTCTATAGTCAAGTAGGTCAAAAGTAAGGTTGCAACCAGTGCAGCCCCAACTATGTATTCATAATATAGGGTGTCCATCCATTGGCAGCCATATGGAAGTAATGAATAATGCAAACGATCTCAAGTGCTATCTAGCTTGCGTGTTCTGTGCTGAGCTCACGAAATTGGTCGCAATATTTATTTATTATACATAAAGCGACAAGTGTTATACAAAAACACGTATACCAAAAGATAAATGATTAAATTATCTTTAAATTGGTGAAGGTTTTATAGAAACACGCTTCATAGTTTTTGCGTAATTCTCAATTTTGTATCCGCGTTAGACACAACTTTACAAATTAATTACACTATGTTGTAAAAATATAATTTCAAATATTCACATATCAAATTACGAAAAAAAATTGTTTAAAGTAACATATATTTTTTTCAAAGTCATAAAACTAGTGGTTTAAACGTGATGTTCAATTTTAAATCAGTAAAAGTAAATTGTGCCTTAACAACTTTTTCTATGTGATCAACTTTGAAACATGAAATGAAAATCACCTGTCCGGCGGCACATTTAGCATTTTACAGTATAATCAGTCTATATTGTTCCCTCGGATATTGTGCGTGGAGGTGAAATAAAGGTTATCCACTACGCGGGCCCAATGCGGATAGGTGGATGTCGTTTGTTTATAACTGACTTCAAAAAAGGAGGTTTTGTATTCGACCCTTATGTCATGAATGTATGTATCTTGTTTGTCTGCGATTCTCTCCAAAACCACTGACCCGATTTGAATAGGGCTTTCGTTATTCAAATGCATATTTTTCATGATGAAGATCTTCACTATCTAACAGCAAATGACTCACGATGGCTGCGATCGTATGTCTATGTATTGTTAACACAATTTAATGGGGAACCACAACTAAAAAGTGAAAAATAAAAAACTTTTTTACAAAAAAATAGAACCGACTTCCAAAAAAGTGCAAAATAACTTTAATTTCGGCAGTCGGTGTTTCTGGTTTTGTGTCTTCGTTTTTTGACACCGACCTCGACGACGTCAATTTTTGAAGAGTTCCGTTGTTTGTCTCCGAAACTGATCATCAGATCTACATATATAAAATTTAAATGGGTCCATTTCGGAATAAACCCCTTTCGAACAAAAAAGAATTTTACAAATCTGTCAATATATGATTGAGTTAACAAGCCGAACATACAAAAAAAAAAAAACAAACATCCGAATTGATAACCTCCTTCTTTTTGAAGTAGGTTTAAAAAAAAATACAACAAAAAATAGAATAGACTTCCAACAAAAAAAAAAACAAATTAAGTTCAAAATAACTTCATTTCGGAAGTCGGTGTTTCTGGATTTGGGTCTTCGTTTTTTGATACCGATTATTTTTTGCAAAAAAATTTTTTCGCATTTTCAATGATGGTGATGATTTCTTCACCATTTTGAGAGCACATTTATGTTAGGATCATACGAGATAATGTAGCTACCTACTCTGTTTAAACACTTAAGCAATATTTCCCTTTTCCTTCGTGCCGAGGAATTTGAA
Organism: Polia nebulosa; assembly: GCA_951329385.1. Classification (NCBI taxonomy): domain Eukaryota; kingdom Metazoa; phylum Arthropoda; class Insecta; order Lepidoptera; family Noctuidae; genus Polia; species Polia nebulosa. The sequence goes on along the minus strand of OX589587.1, from coordinate 2,610,336 downwards.
GTCTTGTACACACACAGTCTGATGGTAGTTACAGGGACGTTACAGCAATAACCCGTGGTGTTTCCAAACCTCATTAATACCTAGTACACTACGACAGATCAATATAATGCACACGCCATAAGCTGCACTATTTTGTAGGTCAGTAGTTTAATATGCTTGTCTTTATTTTTACTATACCAAGCCCCATTTTTAAAACTACACTAATTACCTACATTGGACATTTGAAAAAAAAAAGCGTGAATCGGTGAAAAAAAAAAGCGTGAATCGGCTGAAAACCCGGGTTGTCGTCGGGCTTTTGACGTATTTTCAATTCGACAACCCAGGTTGTCCGCGGTGCTTAAGAGGTAGAAAAAAAACATTAAAATGCTATATCAATTCATTAAATTAAAATGTCAATTCATCTAAAATACAATATTAATTGGCATTAAAATTCATCAATAGTCAATAAATAAATATTTTTTTCTCCTGCCATTATCCCAATTTATTTGGGGTCGGCGCAACATATTTTTCCTTCCATACTCCTCTATTAGTCGTCATCTCTGTAGTCACCCCCTTTTTACTCATATCCTCTTTCACACAGTCCAACCATCGTTTCTTGGGTATTCCCCTACTCTTATAGCCAACCACATCCATACACAAGACTTTCCTCACGACATTTTCTTCATTCCTCCGCATCACATGCCCATACCACGACAACCGATTTCCACACAACTTTTCAGTCAGACTTCCTCTTAGTAAATCAATCTGCCTCGCCTTTTCCGAACCGTCTTGGGGTCGGCTTCCAGTCTAACCGGATGCAGCTGAACACCAGTATTTTACATAGAGTGACTGCCTATCTGACCTTTACAACCCAGTTACTGGGTAATACGATACCCCTTAGTATGACTTCCTTACTTCCTCTTAGTAAGAAAACAAAATCGGGTTAGTTACACAACTTATAACTCGAGAACGGCGGGACCAATTTTAATGATCGTTGAGTTAATGGATTGGTCTCCACCCCGAATAACAGAATAACCATTTAAACATGGGAAAATTCACGAAAAAATAATTACATTGAAAATTCATTTTCTCATATAATATTGTATGGATTTTTTATTTATTGATTCTAATGGCACAATTACACTTGGTCGTTAGCTCGTATTCGATTGCCTAAGGAATTCGGTTAAACGACTAAGTGTAAATGAACGAAGTCGAGTACCATCGAGCCTTATTCGAGTTTTATTGAAACAGAGAGACAACTTCGGCGCCTCCTTGACGCTATGCAATTTAATTAATGCATCGGATGCGAGTAACGTCTTTAGTGCATCCGAATACGGGCTAACGACCAAGTGTAATTGCGCCATAAGGCGGTTTGAAGTTCGGGTCAGCTTTTAAATAATTAAAAATACCAATAAAATTCACAACCTTATTAAACTTGACAATGCTCGTTTCATTTAGGTACTTATCATCCAGAAATGCTGTCATCTGTTGAAACTACAGCATTTCTGGATTACGCCATGGAGGTTACCCCATGGCGTTTAAGGCGCAGTTGGTTATACGACTTTTAAAGGTTTTTAACTGAACATCACGTCTACACACGTCACGTCACGTCTGAACAACTAGTCTTATTTCGTTGAAAATTATCTATATTACTCTGGACAATTTCCTTCGTAATTTGATCTCAGAATATTTGAAATTATATTTTTATAACATAGTGTAATTAATTTGTAAATTTATGTCTAACGCGAATAAATTTGCGTGATGAATTGAGAATCACGCAAAGACTATAAAGCGTATTTTTTATGAAACCTTCACCATTTTAAAGATCATTTAATTATTTATATTTTGATCAAAGTGTTTTAGTTTAATACCTGTTGTTTTATGTGTAATAAATTAATAATGCATCTAATTTCGGACAGCGCTCCTTGATAAGCGAGTCCTATTACTGGGTGGACATACGAAGCGTTACATGGGCACAGAACACGCAAGCTGACCACTCAAGGTCATTGGCAGTGCCTTAATGTTAATAGTGCCTTAATGTGTTGATACTGCGAAGAGTGGGACTTCAACCCAATCAGAAACAAGTCACAAAAAACTCAAAAGAACACCGAGACACTTTCCTCTCATTCAACATTATGTTCGCGATTGTTTACACGAGTTAAAACAAACAAGCCGAGCACACAGTCATAACTGTTATACAATTGATAAGGACTCCTGTCAGAGATAACGTATCGGTCTGACGTCACGCTCGGGACGCGACTCGAGTGTGAAACCAGTTCGAAACTTGCTTCGCCTGGATGTTCCCGTTCACATGAAGGCTCCTTGGGGGAGAATTCGAAATACGGGTGGGTTTGAGTCAGTAAGAGTCTGACACGCCCTTCCGCTCCACCCAGAGTGGGAAGAGTTATTTAATGATTCATCACCATCTGCCTAGCATTTGCCCAACTAGCTTGGGGTTGGCTTCCAGTCTAACCGGATGCAGCTGAATATCAGTATTTTACATGGAGCGACTGCCTCTCTGACCGCCTTGGTAAGACTGGTTCTCAGATTTTCGGGCTTCTGACGACCCGTAACAACTGTTAAAAATCTACGATTGACGGCCGGGACCAACATTTTTTTTGCGTTGGGTAATGATCCAATGACATCGCCCGCACTGGGTGGAGCGGGAGGGCGTGTCAGACTCTTACTGACTAAAACCCACCTTCCTTCCCTGCCCTGAGTGCCCAGGGGCGCGGTAACTCTGTTTCGAATTGGGACCAACAGCCATCTCAGTGTCTAGCGGCACACATGTCCGCCACCGAGGAAATTCCGTTTGCTTTACCAAAAACCCGATTCACGCGTTTTAAACCGCTATTATTACTATTACCCAATCTTTAGACCTGTGGCAAGGTTTAAACACCCGGAACATGACAGAGTCTGTAGTTACACGATGGCCGACTGTCAACGGGGCTTGACAGATGTTGACATTTGACGCGCGCAGGGCCTGAGGGACGGAGGAGTCTCGGTATGTAAAGATGGTCACTCATCCATGGACCAACCCGTGCGGCTGTTATTACTTTAGCCACGAGCTCCTATGCCTAGGGGTAGCGGATAAATTCTGAAAATGAGTTACCGCACCCCTGGACACAGTAAGAGTCTGACACGCCCTCCCGCTCCACCCAGAGCGGGAGAAGTCATTGGATGATTTCCCACCCCCACAAAAAAAAGACACGATACTCATCAGTAAACGCTCGCATAATTAAGATATTAAAATTTGCTTTCTTTATTCAATATTTCAATATTTTTGCTACTAGGTAACCTTCGTTGAATATCTAGAACCTACCACAGTCGTTTAAGAGTCGGATTGTTTGCTGGAGTCGACTATTATCGCAACAAGGCATTCTTATACTTTGCTCACATTCCTGAGAAATCAATGTTGTTTTCTTAAGAACTGACGTATCACACTCACACTCACATTTACGTATCACATAGGCACTGAAGACGAATAATTTAAAGATATCTCATTTGTTAAAATCTTTAAAAGAAAAAAATAGTACCGACTTCCAAACAAAGTGCCAAATAACTTTAATTTCGGAAGTCGGTGTTCCTTTTTTTTGTGTTCCTGGTTTTGTGTCTTCGTTTTTGACACCGGCTTCCGAAATTAAAGTTATTTTGCAACATTTTTGGAAGTCGGTTCTATTTTTTGTTAAAAAATGTTTTTATTTTGCACTTTTTAGTTGTGGTTGCCCATTAAACTGTGTTAATAATTCATAGACATACGACAGCAGCAATCACAGTTGATTTGCTGTCAATTTTTGAAGAAGTCCGTTGTCTGTCTCCGAAACCCATCATCACATCTATATGAAATTTAAATGGGACCATTTCGGAACAAACCCCTTTCGAACAAAAGAAGAATTTTGCAAATCCGTCAATAAATTATGACGGAGTTGCCCGAACATACATTAAAAAAAATCAAACATCCGAATTGATAACCTCTTTCTTTTTGAAGTCGGTTAAAAATCTGTGCAGCCATTCAGGCTATACAGGGCGTGCCAACTCAACTTTATTGAGGTTGGTTTCCAGATTTTGACCTATGAGTTGGTTTCGGTGCTTCTTCTCAGGGTAGTCAGCTAGGAAAAACCCTCCTCACCTAGCTAAACCTGACCAAAAAAAAATTTTGACGTGTTGTTAAAACTTATTTACATAAATAAAATCATTTATCATTTAGCCTAGTCGAATGCAGCCAAGTATGTACTTACCAGCATTTTGCTCGACGTCAATGTAATGTTGTCTTACTACATTTTATCTTTTTTTCTGAAAAATATTATTGTAGGTATGCGTAATAATTATGATGCCAACCAAACCAAACCGCATTGGGCCCGCGTGGTGGATTACGGTCCACACCCTCTAACAGAGAGGAGGTCTGTGCCCCAGCAGTGGGGACATTAAAAGGCTGATGATGATGGATATGATGCCAGGCCTCTCATATAGGTTTTAAAAATGATAGTATCCTACATATAAAATTTATGCGAGCTCTGCATTTGAGATAAACAAAGATTTAGGTACCTAGGTAGCTATAACTTACTGGCGATTCCAGATAGACAGATCCTTAGAAATTGGCTCCATTGTTATTTTTATTCACCCTGAATGGAGTATCCAAAAAAAAAAGGAAAACGAATGCAGTATTTATAGAACACTGTGTATGAAGACCGGAGATTGTCTACATCAAATGGGAACACTGTCTGGTTGGTTTCCGGTAAAAGTTTAGTTATTCCCTATCCTCCAACATAGTAGGCGTGGGTTCGGATATATTAGGTCCCTACCTAACCTACCTACCTATGAAATCAGCGTTTTGTACGGAGAATTTTATAGAAGATGCATTTTTCATACTAACATTTTCTTAATTTATTTAACAACTTTAAACACTAATGTTTTAAAACTTTTATGCAATAATGTTTAAAAACTAAGATAACGTATGCCACTAAGCTTAAGCAACAAAAATAAGTTTTGGCTAAGTTTTAAAACAAATAGGTAGTAGTTTCATTTCTGCTAACAAAAAGAGGAGTAATGTTTTTTGTTTAAAACTATTAGTAATAAGGTTTTTTTTTACTATTGGCAGTTGTCTATGACGGTCATTATTCGATAGAATATCAAGCAATTGATGAATATTTTAATTCATAGAAGTGACGAGTTTCTCTATTTGTGAGAAAAAAACGCCAATTTCATATCTGGGAACCCAAAATATAACACAGTGACAATGATTGCGATTGGCTAAAAAGTTATAGCGCGAGATTCGTTCATCAACGTGTGGCTGGGGCCTACTCACTTTATTTATATAAATATGCCGTTTTCTGGAGAGATGCTCCCAAAAAACAATATCGGTTGAAATAGATTTGCAAAGTTCTAGAAAATTATGAATAAAAAAGCATATATTTACACGGTTTTTCTCGTATGAGAAGTACGTACCTTTCTTATTATTATTGATAAGCTCACGCTTGACCACTATCTCACCTGATGGTTAGCGATTATGTGGTCGTCGATAGAGCAGGCTTGCCTAGAAGTAACCCAAAACCCCCTAACGCCTTAAGGCCCTACTAACGGTCCAGTGGCGTCCTTATTGAATAAAAAATCGTAGCATAGCACAGATAATAAATATTAAAAAATCCAACGTCACGTTTGTTACAAAGAGAATAAAGCATTTTTACGTTGTTAAAACAGGTCTCAAAATATTTCGTATCCCAAGTGGTAGGCAAAAGTACCAAAAACGGCCGTTTCTGACACTTTTGCCTACTAATTTTTATATTTTTATTTTATTTAATGAGGGCGCCACTGGACCTTTAGTAGGGCCTTAAACCTCTTGACTCAAATATCCTCAGGTTGTCTTATGAGGAAACACAGACTCCAGCAGGAAATTTCACTCCTTAGCTGTAATGATAAATTCGTAACAGAGTTACCGCTCCCCTGGGCACTCAGGCAGGGAAGGAACAGGGGTGGGTTTAGTCAGTAAGAGTCTGAGTCCCTCCTGGTCCACCCAGTGCGGGAGATGTTATTGGATGATTTCACACCAAAAAAAAAACTTTTTTACAAAAAAATAGAACCGACTTCCAAAAAAGTGCAAAATAACTTTAATTTCGGAAGTCGGTGTTCCTGTTTTGTGTCTTCGTTTTTTGACACCGACTTCCGAAATTAAAGTTATTTTGCACTTTTTTGGAAGTCGGTTCTATTTTTTTGTAAAAAAGTTTTTTTATTTTTAACTTTTTAGTTGTGGTTCCCCATTAAACTGTGTTAACAATTCATACGAGTAGACATACGATAGCAGCAATCGCGGTTGATTTGCTGTCAATTTTTGAAGAGTTCCGTTGTCTGTCTCCGAAACCCATCATCAGATCTTTTAGAAATTTAAATGGGACCATTTCGAAATAAACCCCTTTCGAACAAAAAAATAATTTTGCAAATCCGTCACTATATGACGGAGTTATGCCCGAACATACATAAAAAAAAAAAAAAAAAAAAATAAAAAAAAAAAAAAAAATACAAACATCCGAATTGATAACCTCCTCCTTTTTCGAAGTCGGTTAAAAAAAAAAAGCTGTAATGTGTGGGTGGGGGTATGTCCACCATGTACCTACTGGTGACGCATCGCCGTACTTCAAGTGGTCTGATGATTTAAAAGGGGTTTTATGAAATCGAAAAATGCTATTCCGAGGCACTCGCCAGGGAGAGTGCGTCGGAACCAAAAGAAAATAGACTAGCAAGTCGTCGGAGTTTGATTCGATGAGTGCATTATTGCCAATGATCCTCTTGGCGCATTTCTCAATTGACTCAAGGCCATCAAGCTGCTATCTAGCAGATCTGTCCCAGAGATGAGAGCAGTACTCCATTCACGATCGAATTTGCGCTTGATAATAAAGTTTGGGCAGCAGTCCGGCGTGCAGTACCGATAAACGGGGTTAATAGGAACGCCGAGGTGAATAGAAACAACACTTTGAAGGGGTTTTCACGTTATTTGGAAATTGTTTGTAGCATTTAAGTACTGCGATTTATTTATGAATTGTTATAAAAACTAATTCGATGCTTCACTAACAACCAATATTAGGGTATCATAATGAAAATCCTAATCAAAGTTTTGTTTATATTCACCTCTTCGTTCGTTCTTCGTTGTTCTGGCCTGTTGGTCTAGTGGTTAGTGACCCTGACTGCTATCCCGGAGGTCGTGGGTTCGATTCCCACCCAGGACAAATGTTTGTGTAATGAGCACGATCATTTGTTCTGTGTCTGGGTGTAATTTATCTATAATATGTATGTATTTAGAAATATATAAGTATGTTTATCAGTTGTCTAGTACCCATAACACAAGCTCTGCTTAGCTTGGGACTAGATGGCGTTGTGTGATAGTTGTGGAATATTATTATTATTATTATTATTCACCCCGATCATTGGTACCTAGAGGAAGACCAAAGATATGAAACGATGAACGTATTGTGTTTGAGACGACATGGCAAAGGACAAAGGAGGCATTTATTAAGATGAGGTCACATAGAAGACATCCTGCGCTGTTATTCAAGCAATTGGAAAAGAAAGGGAACGGGGAGAATGATAAGACTTGCCTGTTTTAACCGAAATTAAAAAGGAGGAGGTTATCAATTCGGATGCTTATATTTTATTTTTGTTCTTTTTTATGTATGTTCGGGCATAAATCCGTCTTCTATGGACGGATTTACAAAATGATTTTTTTGTTCGAAAGGAGTTTATCTCTCCCTATTTAGGAATCTACGCTTTTGTAGTTTCTTAATGAATTTGCTGTCAAACTTCTTGGCAAATCTTTAGTTCATATATTAAGAGCTTCAATTAGCTCATATTATAATAAAGATTTTGTACTTTAGGAATGTCGGAATAAACTACTAATCACCAGTAGTTCCTAGTTAAATAGTTCTGCTGTATTTTTCAAATTCCGAACTAAAACCCTGAAACCTCGTAGAAATGCGGCAGCAAAATTCCCGGTACGGTACGGCATAGTTTAGGTTGCACGCTATTGCCGGGCCAATGGGTAGGAAATTGTCAGCTGAGCCGGGAACGCCGTATTTGTGCCGTAGCCGTGGCGCATCCGACCCGTCACGGATCCGTGTTCGTTCATGTGTGAACTGAATATTATTTCCTATTGGCCCGTTTGGAATATTATTAATATTAAGAATGTGGAATCGAAATCTGGTTAAACCTACTTGAGTGAAATGTAGTTTTGAAACTTTAATAAAATAATTTTCACTCCGAAATGAACTCGTCTCCCAACCTGTTACGGCTGGGATTATTTTTCTAAGTCTTTTTAAGTCAAAATTGTTTATGCAGCTCGGAGCTGAGTCCTTGGTTTGGTTAAAAGCAGAACACATGATATGTTTGGTAGATTTCTGAAAAATGTCTTCTCTATATACGATATGACGTTGTAACACCTAAAAATAGAATAAATTTAGTTTCGTGGAATGAAGCGTTGTTTTGCGAGTTGACAGATGACAGATTGTCGTCTGACGTAGCTTTTTCCAAGTTGATCTGGAGCGAGTCTGCCACGTTAAACTTTATTTATTGGATAAGTTCTTAAAAAGCACCTATGATGTCTCGAAAGGTAGCTGGAACCAGAGTTAAGTTCAAATGCATTAAGCATTCGGATGTTGGACGCTGTGAGTATCTTTTTTGGGTTTTTTTCTGTGCTGATGCTAAGTCTTAAGCGCGTGGCATTCAGGAGTCTCATCAAATCTTTCTATTTGTTGGCAGGGTTCCTACGTTAGATTTATTTTAAGGATAAAAAAAACTTTATAAATGGTCGGATCATAGAACGGTTTCGAACACAAGCATCCACGTGTCCAGAAATGCCCAGGTTTAGATGACCACGGCATAGATGCCGTTTGAGGACCTCTGAACTGGACCCATAATCATCGAACGATGTGGTAAAAGTGTTTCGACATAAATTGTAAGTTGAACATACAATTTTCTGAGAACGGAGTGCTATATAGTGTATTGAAGTGCAATAAATAAACGTGATATATGTGAAGACCAAATCTAAGGACTCTTATTTACTGCCTACATACCTCATGTACAAAACCCAAAGATAGGTAACAGGGTCTCAGGCCAAAAGTATCTCTGACGCTAGCCGGTGGAAGAAATATTTTCTTTACAATGGCGCCCAACGTGGGGCATGAGGTTTGTTTGAGGTAATTTATCTATTAGCTAATTCTTATTTACTTATTGTCTTTAAGGTCAAACATTTTGACACTATTCTGGTTAAAAGGCACATTGTTGAAAATTTATATTATAGTTTCCAATTTTAAGCCTTTGTTTATTAGTTAAAACTTAAGTAGTGTTTAACTTAATTTGTAAACATGTTAAATGTTAGTTAAATTGCTGTGACAATTTTTTCACTGATTTGATAAGCACATGGCAAAATTTTAGGTTGCCTGTCTTATGCCTTATTAATTAAGGGTTAAACTTAAAATAGTGATTAACTTAATTATTGGAGTTGTTCAATACCTAATATTATTGTGAAGGTACTTAATTTGAGGTTATCAGCACATGGTCTGTTGAGCCTCATCCCTTGATATGTATTCTTGAATTTATGATTGTAACAACTCATTTATATTAGATGCACCTATGAGTGTCTAATATTAGCTTCTTATGTTCACTTAGTGAAACTTAAACTATAATTTGTATTGATCACTATTGTTTCAACTTATGGTAAATTTTTTTTTACACTTACTATTATGTAATATTAACTTGTTTATTGACTTATATAATATTAACTTGTTAATTTAACTTAAGAATAGAAACTTAAGATAGATTTCTTTTGTTCAGGGTGTATAAATTGTGGATTGATTACCTTCTTAGGTAGGAATTAGTACATGAATTGAATTATTTTAATGTTTCAGTCAATCCAAATGTATCCTGGGATGAGATCTGCAAGCGGTATCTGGGTCTGTGTGGCAGTTTTAAGTAAGAGGACTATCTGGCACCTATGGTGGCCGATGAGGTACGCTTGTGTTCGGAACCAATTGCTAACCAATTGCTGACCAATTGCTGACTTGTACCGTTTACTTGGATAGTTGACTGTGGATTGATAGTGAAATAGTCAAACGAATTTTAACTTGGTCTCAATATTTAATGAGAATTTCTCGGATGACTATAATACTTCACCGGAGTTATTCAAACTTTAAAATTTAAACTCACTTTACTTAATTACTTTATTAGTATAAAAAACCTCTCAATTCTCTTAGTCACTAGTGATACCAACTTTTATAAATGTGGGATATTTACTCAAATTTATTTATTGATGATCCCACAGGCGCCCAACTTAATTAAATAAAACTCAATTTAACTTTTACTTATTTAATCCTTTTAATTGGATTCACTTATGGAATTTTATGTTTAATTCACATATTGAATTGGTTATAGGACATCTCATGGTTTGTTCACCGAAAGATACATGATAAATGTATCTGGTATATTGAATATCCAAATTTGTTTAGATGGACAGTTGAACCCCAATTTGTTTATTTTATTAACAATTGGCTAGGATGCTCGTAAGTCTGTCCATTAAAAGATACACGATAAGTGTGTCTGGTATATAGAATACCCAAATTTGTTCAGGTGGGCAAATAGTCCTCAATTCACTCTTAGATAACTAAATTTAACTTTTATTTATTATATTTATAATTAACTTTTGGAATTGATTATAGGACATCTTAAGATTTGTTCACTAAAAGATACATGATAAATGTATCTGGTATATTGAATATCCGAATTTGTTTAGATGGATAGTTGAACCCCAATTCGTTTATTTTGTTAACGGTTGGCTAGGATGCTCGTAAGTCTGTCCATTAAAGGATACACGGTAAGTGTGTCTGGTATTGCATACCCAAATTTGTTTAGATGGGCAAATAGTCCTCAATTCACTTTTAGTTTTTGGCTTGGGGTTCATGCTTGAATTGCTCCCAAGCCAATACTTATGAAATTTGATTGAGCAGTTTCTGATAATCCTGTTTAATTAAATTATCCTTAATGCTTTTGAATTTCAAATATATAGAATATGACTTTTGTAAATTACTTAACTACAAAGTTAAACTCAATACATTGATAAATCACAATCACTTACGATTTGTGATGTGATATTACTTTCTTTAGGAACTTGTTGTTATGGTATTACTGTTACTTACTAGGATAGGAGATTGAGGGTAATAAAATAAAACTTAATACTTACTCATTGAATCTCAATTACTTGAATAAGAGATTAATGTTGTCAAAACTAAATATTTATTTTTTATTAGTTTTGAAATAATTACTTGTGAATACTTGATACATCTAGTATCATAGTTATTTAGATATAAAATTTATAGATCCTTTGGAATAACAATACTCTGTGTTAAGGAGTATTGATTATTTAATTATACTAAACTTATTAGTAATTGTATATCACAAATACTTAGATTTAAAATAAGTAATTGTGTGATACATTAAACTTAAAACTTTATTTAAATGTGTGCATACCTACATACAGACTTTTGTTAAGGAGTATTGGGGGTTATGCATACCTTCTCATCCTGTTTCTTGATTTTTATTTGGTACTTAATACTTAATTGAAAACTTAAATTGAATTGGTACTTACTTATATAGTAGTAATTTAATCTTTGTGTCTGAGGGGAATCTTGATTCGGATTTGGTTCGAGATGCCTCAGCTTCTGCCGAGGGTTTTGGTGAGATTCTAAATGTACATGGCATTGTAGTCTTTAAAAAAAAAAAAAATTTTTTTTTTAGTAAAAAAAAATTTTTTTAACCGGGGTAAGGTGTATTGTAACACCTAAAAATAGAATAAATTTAGTTTCGTGGAATGAAGCGTTGTTTTGCGAGTTGACAGATGACAGATTGTCGTCTGACGTAGCTTTTTCCAAGTTGATCTGGAGCGAGTCTGCCACGTTAAACTTTATTTATTGGATAAGTTCTTAAAAAGCACCTATGATGTCTCGAAAGGTAGCTGGAACCAGAGTTAAGTTCAAATGCATTAAGCATTCGGATGTTGGACGCTGTGAGTATCTTTTTTGGGTTTTCTTCTGTGCTGATGCTAAGTCTTAAGCGCGTGGCATTCAGGAGTCTCATCAAATCTTTCTATTTGTTGGCAGGGTTCCTACGTTAGATTTATTTTAAGGATAAAAAAAACTTTATAAATGGTCGGATCATAGAACGGTTTCGAACACAAGCATCCACGTGTCCAGAAATGCCCAGGTTTAGATGACCACGGCATAGATGCCGTTTGAGGACCTCTGAACTGGACCCATAATCATCGAACGATGTGGTAAAAGTGTTTCGACATAAATTGTAAGTTGAACATACAATTTTCTGAGAACGGAGTGCTATATAGTGTATTGAAGTGCAATAAATAAACGTGATATATGTGAAGACCAAATCTAAGGACTCTTATTTACTGCCTACATACCTCATGTACAAAACCCAAAGATAGGTAACAGGGTCTCAGGCCAAAAGTATCTCTGACGCTAGCCGGTGGAAGAAATATTTTCTTTACAACGTTCTATAAACAGGTAACTTTGAACGATGACAACTTCGAATTGACTTGAAATTCTAAGTTCTGTCAAACATTTTCCTTTCTAAAAATTTGCTATTTATTTGTTTCTTTTGGCTTTGTATTTCCTGTAATATTGCACGTATGCAATATTTTTTTTTCGATTTCTTAAAATTGTCTTACTTATAAACCTTGTCCTGACAATTGCGAACACAACAAAAAATAATCAGCCGTATAGGTGCAGCTGTTCCGAAGTGATGCGCTTACATACATTTAACAATTAATTTTAATGTATATAGATTTTGCATGAAATAAAAAAAAAAATCTTTTGAATTTGAATATTAATGTAATACTCAATCATGTTGTTTCTTTGTTTCAGGTAAAGTGAAATACTAAATAGTTTACTTTTGAGATATAAGTGCTTGTTTATATAACCATGGAAAAACATCTGCATAGACCGGAACACCAGGAAAGTTCGGGAGAATCCTGGGAGGAATCGAAGACGGAAACGGAAGAGTCCGGTGAATCCTGCAAAGTATTACAAAAACGACAGAAAAGAATCCGTAGTTATTCATCCGAGTCTTGGAATGATGTAAACAATACATCTGTGTCCTCTAATGAATCGATACCTCGAACTGTGAAATCACAATTTTCGGCTGACGCTTTAATAAGGGAAACGCAACAACTCAAAGAAACATGGGGATTCTGGGGTGAACCTTCGAAACGAGACCGAAAACTGAGATACACGCCAGAATCCTGTGATGAAAAACTATCAAGAAAAAAGCGATTACGTAGAGGTTCTTCGGAATCATGGGATGGTCACAGAAATCGTCATACGTCAGAGTCCTCGGATGAATCACTTGAAATAAAAACCCAAAGGAAAGGAAAGAAAGGGAAATCCTCAGGCGGATCCCTCAAACAAAACCGTCCACAACCATCTCCACAACCATCTTCACTACCATCTCCACAAACATCTCCAGTACCATCTCCACTACCATCTCCACAACCATCTCCAGTACCATCTCCACTACCATCTACACAACCATCGTCATCCTCCAACCCTCACAATACTATAATACCAGTAATCGAGATATCTGATGAATCTCTGACAAATGAACATCCACCACCATCACCACCATCCCCACTACCATTTCCACAACCATCTCAACAACCATCTCCACAACCATCATCATCCTCCAACCCTCACAATACTATACCACCATCCCCTCACGGTTCCTTAATTATGATATCCTCATCTTCGGATGAAGAACCGGAACCGCAACACGACCAGCCAGACTGGAGTGTTAACAATGAGGGAATGGAACAATACGACCTCACTAAGATGGACCTGCCTAAGAACTGTATAATTGTAGGTTCGAAATTTTCTAAGGTTAGTTGAGTGTTCCATTAAGTTTGCTTATTTTCGGTTCACCCAAAAAAAGTGCTAAGAACATCGGAGCTTGTTGTTGGGTAAGTAGCCTCATTTTATATTTTTTGTATGTGTTGTATAAACATAAACTGTATGCGTGTTTGGCTAAGCCGCCCCGGGCGTCGGGAGACGCAAGCCGATTCCCGGCCACCTTAGGCGCGGGCTTCAGACAGCGAGTAATGGGTAGCTCTCCGAACGATATGGAGCAGGCCCGAGTGGACGGCGGGTAGTGTTCCACGCGCGCCTCAAAGAGATGTCAGCAGTAACTGACGGGGTCCGCTAGGGCTGATGCCTGTCTGGGGTCGCGGGTAATTTCAAAAGAGAGAAAGAGAGAGAGTTACCGCGGCTCTCGGCACGGGCATTGAAGGAACAAGGGTGGGTTTAGTCAGTAAAAGTCGTACAAGCCCTCCCGCTCCACCCAGATCGGGAGAAGTCATTGAATGATATCCCACCCGCCAAAAAACAAGGTATGACCAAACTTTGCTATACCAGCACCACCGCCATATACGCCATAACACGGATAAAAGATTTAGAATAAAAAACTTTTTTACAAAAAAATAGAACCGACTTCCAAAAAAAATGCAAAATAACTAACTGGTGTTCCTGTTTTGTGTCTTCGTTTTTTGACACCGACTTCCGAAATTAAAGTTATTTTGCACTTTTTTTGGAAGTCGGTTCTATTTTTTTGTAAAAAAGTTTTTTATTTTTCACTTTTTAGTTGTGGTTCCCCATTAAACTGTGTTAACAATTCATAGACATACGATAGCAGCAATCGCGGTTGATTTGCTGTCAATTTTTTAAGAGTGCCAATGTCTGTCTCCGAAGCCCTTCATTAGATCTTTTTGAAATTTAAATGGGACCATTTGGGGATAAACCCCTTTCGAACAAAAAAAGAATTTTGCAAATCCGTCAGTATATGACGGAGTTATGCCCGAACATACATAAAAAAAAAATAAAAAAATAAATACAAACATCCGAATTGATAACCTCCTCCTTTTTCGAAGTCGGTTAGAAATGATTCTTCTTCTCTTAGCGTGTCTATGGCAAATTTAATGTCGGGCCCAGTATTCAGCGACAAAAATCGCAGAAGAAAAATTGTTCTAAAATAATCAGTCTGGAATAGCATATAGGATATTTTTTAACCGATTTTCGAAAAAGGAGGAGGTTCTATGTTCGACTGTATGGATGTTTTTTTTTATGTATGTTCGCCGATTTCTCCGTCAGTTGTAGACCGATTTTCAAAATTCTTTTTTCATCCGAAAGCACATACTTCCGAGGTGGTCCCATATACATTTTATTGAAATTGCTTTAGCGCTTTTTAAGAAACTGAACAAATATGAAAAATACGTATACCTAGATGACGTTTTTGTTTTCTTCAATTACGAGTATGTTTAAATTCCACGTTCCATGTTATTGGAGTTTTTAGTACTGGGGTATAACAACTAAAAATTGAAAAATAAAAAACATTTTTACAAAAAAAACAACCGACTTTCCAAAAGAAAATACACTAAAAATTAAAAAAATAACTTTTTTCTCGGATGTCGGTGTCAAATAACGAAGAAATAAAATACAAACACAGACTTCCGAAATTAAAATTATTTTTTAATTTTAGTGTATTTTCTTTTTGGAAGTCGGTTGTTTTTTTATTCCAGGAGCTTGTTGGAAAGATTTTCGATTCCTTATTTTGTATACATGCCCATGATATGTATACAAAACAAGGTGTGTTTTTTATCTGTTTTAAGCTACATAAAATTATTATTTCAATAAGCGTCGACAGTAAATTGTAAAATTTAATGTTGATATAAATCGAATTGAAATTGTTTTTCAGGCCTTGAACGTGAATAGTAACCATGTTTTACATGCAGAAAATTGTCGTGTTGCTTACGTTCTCTTTAAGTGAGTTTCTATTATATTTTCTTTAATGTTTTTTTTATGATAACGGTTGGGTACTGAGCAGCATTTTAGATGAGTTAAATTAGAATCGGTTCATCGAAAATAATTTTGTATAATTCAGTGAAAATTGGGGAGGAACTAGGCTCAAGAATGTACGACAGTGGGCGATCTTATGTTTAGGGAAGAACTATGTGATGATGTAATGCTCATGATTCAGTGTTATTCCGTGAGAGTACAAGTTTTCTATCTATGCATAATTTTTTTGTTTACCTTACTTTTTTTTTAATTCTTCATATTTGGCGCAAATAATCTCAATTTCTTTTTTAGAGTTCCGTACCCAAAGGGTTAAAATGGAGCCCTATTGCTGACACTCACGTGTCCGTCTGTCCGTCGTCTGTCACACAGCTTTTACAGCCAAACGGTTGGAGCTACAGTCTTCAAATTTTCGCAGTATAAGCATCTTGTTGACCCAAAGCTACACAAATAGTCAAAAATACATTTGGTACGGAACCCTAAAAGTGCGAAGTCCGACACGCACTTGGCCGGTTTTTGTAATTTCATCCTTATGTTGGACCAAATCTTGTTATTCTACCTCTAAATGTCTCACTTAACAAAACCAAACTTAAATTGCTGAGTAATAGAAAAAAAACCACTCAAATAAAAATTCAGATTCTATATTCAAATCTTCCAAATTAATGTTATTTGTTTCACAACAAAAAACATAAGAGCAGATCGTGGTGGAATAGGTCAGAAACAGCATTTAAAAAAGTCATTTACCCCGAAAAATTTTGTGCTTTTTTTATTAAAAAAATAACAACCGACTTCCAAAAAAAAATACACTAAAAATTTAAAAATAACTTTAATTTCGGAAGTCGGTGTTTGTATTTTATTTCTTCGATATTTGACACCGACTTCCGAAATTAAAGTTATTTTTAAATTTTTAGTGTATTTTTTTTTGGAAGTCGGTTGTTATTTTTGTAAAAAAGTTTTTATTTTTCGCTTTTTAGTTGTTATACCCCAGAACTAAAACCCCCAATAATATGGGACGTGGAATTTAAACATTTAGAGTACACTAAAACGTCATCAAGATCTGCGTATTTTTCGTTTTTGTTCAGTTTCTCAAAAAGCGCTAAAGCAATTTGAATAAAATTTATATGGGACCACCTCGGGAGTATACTCGTATTCTTTCGGATAAAAATGAATTTTGAATATCGGTCCACAACTGAAGGAGAAATGCGCGGACATACATAAAATAAAAAACATACATACAGTCGAACATAGAACCTCCTCCTTTTTCGAAAGCCGGTTAAAAACGGTACTTAATTGGTTTCGTTACCTGACTTGTTCCATCATTCGTTACTACTAAGGGCTAAGGAGCTGTAAGCGGGAGATTTACTTACAACTATTACCTTTACTGTTTCAAGCAAAATAACCTTACAGATATTGTAGATTACGCAAAGATGTAATAATCTTACTTGAAAATAATGAATTAGTGCGATTTACCGTATTACTTAGACTTATGAAGACCATTGTCTGTCCTTTTTTTTATTTTGCTTGTGTGGTATTTTTTTTTTTGGCACAATGATTTTCTGTCCCAGCTTAAGTCTTGTTACCGTATTACAGACACAATTTTCTGCGCTATGAAAACTCGAACAGCAGACTCCGTTTACTTCAAAATTCTACCTCATCAAATGCAAGATACACGAAATTTAAATAACTATGAACCAGAAGACATTGTAGCAGCGAGCAACGACTCTGTTCTATTTGACACATTCGTCAGCGTTCTACTAGAAGTGTCCACCGAACAACTGAAGAATATAAAGTCGAATGTTATGAATAATTATGATTTGTATCAAGCTGATATCGCAGACATCAAAAAAGCATTCAATAACATTGAAAACAAGTATACAGAGATAGTTAACACTAAACTAAGAGCCATGTTAGAAGGGAAACGAATCAACATTACTGATCATTTTATGATTGATTTTATGGATGTATCAAATTATATACTAGAAAAGGTATTAAGGTACCATATAAAAAATGTGAAGGGAAAATTAATGATGCAGACAACATGGTATCAACAGACATTGAGGGAGAAAATTTTAAGACAACAGATGAAAATTTCTTCCAATTTTATCGAAAACAACATCTGCGACACTCTACAGATTTGTAGAGACAGATATTACTACAGCGACTATTTGGTAGATTGGCTGCGGATCTTAATGAACGTAGCTGCGCGAGACTTCAAGCGGTTCTTCGTGCCGGTCACAGAGGTTTTAGAAAAACACAAGTTTTTTATACCGTCTAGTGTAAAATTTCGACAGACTATTAAATATTTAATAAATGCTAATCAAATGATTAAAAGGGATACTCTGGATTTCTTAGACGAGATTTTGACGAATCCTGACAAGGTTTTGGAATTTGCTCCAGATCCTTTGAAACCAACTGTGTCACTCCTGCGTGAATTGTTTAATGTTATTGACGGAGTATATGACGTCAATAACGAGAACGTAGAATATCTAGAAAACATAACAGAAATGTTAAGAGATTGGACCGAAGGTAAAACTTTCGATATTCATAAGGTATTACAAGCAATAGTGGAAAATATGAAATATAATTTAAAAATATGGCCTTTAGACATTCAAAATAAAATATTTTACGTGTGGTCTGAAATTATAACGTAATAAATCAGTATTGAAGTAGGTTTTTTATATGATTTGTATAGTTTTTCACAATAAAAAAAAGTGAAACCTAAATCGTTTTTCCAGTCATTTGCCGATAGCATAAGAAGAAGAAATTTATATATAAAGTTTTTTACTGAATATTCTTGATGAGAAAGATAGTCGTATTATTTTGGCTGAGAATAGTGGTTTTTAATCCTTCAATAGTGGAAAAAGTGGCCCCTGTTAATGTTAACAGTTAGAAGGTAATAATTTGGTAAATTATTCCTCACATACTTCTGTGTGTCAAGCACGTTTATAGCAGCTTTATCATTATGAAGCAGCTTGTAATGATCTTTGATAATAAGGTTTAATTTATGTACTATTAACACCACTGTGCTCCAAGGTTTAAGACTATATCCACTTCATGTACAAGCACTGAAGAAACGAGACCTGTGCCAACGTGAAAAAATTCTCTCGATTTTGTCACCGACAGTCAACCATATGGAGGTAAAAAACCCGAATACAGTTTTGGTAGCAAAGAACCTTATGAAACACTGACATTTTTAATACCTAACCATCATTAAATGAATCACGTGTTGCGTCTTGGGATATTGTGCCAGGTTGTGAGTCACCTCAACAGCCGGTACTGTTACTCACGTCGTCTCATCTTGACCCTTGTTCTTGTGAGAAGTTATAAAGGGCTCAGAATTTAGGATAATAGTGGCATTCGCTTCACAAGATTTATTGTACAGGCAGGGGCCATAGTCTTTACATAGTCCTTGGTAACCAGCCTCCCAAAACCATAGCCCGAAATCTTTGTTTTCCTTATCTAGCAATAGTTTCACACAAACCGGGGTTTGTCTTTGGGTATACTTGTCACGTCTAAAGGGGCCTCTGCGAGTTGGTTTCGGCTCCTCGTAGTCCAAAGGTCCGGGACCTGAGGGTCCCGAGAAATCTAAACGAAAAAAAAAACTGAGTTTAAGGTACATTTTACTGTGTTAATGATATGGTCGAAGATGAAGCACGCTTGCCTAGAAGTAACCTATTCACTCTTGACTTAAATACGAGTACTTCCAGGTTGTAGCTATCAGGAAACACAGACTCCGGCAGGGAATTCCTATAGAGGTATGCGGAACAGGGTGTAAAATCCCGCAAACCTCCGTTGAAACGGGAGGACCCTCCGACCAGACGGGTGTTGTGTCTGGTCCGGGCAACTGCCCGATAGTTGATTTCGGACTGTTGTATATGTTCAAATCGCGCGGAGAACTCTGCTTGCGCGATGTAGGAATTTTGCTGTTCTAGTTCGTATGTAGTGTCATAGATGTCGCTATATTCCACTCCCTAGCTATACGCACAATGAATGTGTTCTCAAAACGTTTTGAAGATCTTAATATTAAACAGTTTCACATATAGGTACTACCGTTGCTGGTGTAAAAATATTAAAATTAACTTACTGAGTCAAAGTAGCCAAGTTCTAGACCGCATTAATATTAGCGATAAAAATACGTTCTCCTAAACGGACATACTTCTCTAATTACTAATCTTTTTTCTCTTGTTCGTGTCGCTGTCAACACAGTATTTAATATTTGGCCCAAAAGGTTACCACCTCTACGGCATCGTCAGTGGCAGTGCAGAGGTCACTTGTGCTGTATGTTTGGAGGGCAGGAGAGCAATTGCAGCCTAGTTTTCAACTCCGAAGAAAAACCTCGGTTACACCAATTATTCCTAGTGCTTTACCTCAGAAGAAGAACTAGCTCTACAAACTCAACAGCAACATGCCTGCTTGTCAGTTTATTAAAAAAAAAAGTGTGTGTGTAAGAAGTTATACTTCTTTGGCGTAACAAGATAAAAAACCAAACTAAGTTTACAAAAGGAAAACAATCATTCTTCATGAACCACAGACCATAGCTAACTTCAGGGTGGATCGGTTCTAGCTAACTTCAACCTGTGAATTTTGTGTGACTGTGATGCGCGCGCATCTTAAAATTTCACTCTCATCATTTTTTCATAACGCGCCTAAAGTAGTCATCATCATTCTCCTACCCTTATCCCAAATTATTTGGGTTCCATACTCCTCTATTAGTCGTCATCTCTGTAGTCACCCCCTTTTTACCCATATCCTCTTTCACGCAGTCCAACCATCGTTTCTTTGGCCTTCCCCTACTCTTATAGCCATCCACATCCATACACAAGACTTTCCTCACGACATTTTCTTCATTCCTCCGCATCAGATGCCCATACCACGACAACCAATTTCCACACAACTAAAGAAACGAAAAAAAGTAAACAAAAACCTAAAGAAGTATAACTTCAAAAATCTATATCGTATCCAGGAACTGCAGATATTTCAAACAAAGCTCCAACATGAATGCCTTAAGGTACAAACACGTGTACGTATTCTCTACACGTTTAATAGAATCATATTCCCATAATAATAGGGGAAAACAATGGGTGATCTCACCGCAGTTTCAGTGTTATACAACTTCCTAGGAGTTACGATATAACATACAACATGGAACTAAAACATAGTACCTATGTTGTTTCGTATGCTTATGTAAGTTACGCTTCTTTTAATGGTGCCTTAAAGTTGTAAACTTGGTAAATGTTTTTAAAAACATGAAAAAGGTTTTTCAAAAAAATATCAACATCATCATTCTCCTGCCCTTATCCCAATTTATTTGGGGTCGGCGCAACATGTCTTTTTCTTCCATACTCCTCTATTAGTCGTCATCTCTGTAGTCACCCCTTTTTTACCCATATCCTCTTTCACACAGTCCAACCATCGTTTCTTTGGCCTTCCCCTACTCTTATAGCCATCCACATCCATACACAAGACTTTCCTCACGACATTTTCTTCATTCCTCCGCATCACATGCCCATACCACGACAACCGATTTCCACACAACTTTTCAGTCAGCGGTGCCACTTTCAGACTTCCTCTTATATACTCATTCCTAATTCTATCCATGCGCGTAACACCACACATCGCTCTTAGCATTCTCATCTCAGCTACATGCAATTGCTTATCAACAGATTTCCATATAAAATAACTAAAAAGTACAAAATAACTTTAATTTCGGAAGTCTGTGTTTCTGGATTTGTTTTTTTTTATTTAATATCGACTTCCTATAATAAAGTTATTTTGTACTTTTTAGTTTGTTTTTTTTTTATGGAAGTCGTTGTATTTTTTTTTACTTGCTAAATAATACAACCGCATTGAGAAGCTCCTCCTTTTATTAAAGTAGGTTAAAAATAGATAACATTACGGAACGTTTCAACTACTCCAAGAATAGTTTAATTATTTGGGCACACTCATCGACTATTTAGGCCATATACAACAGGCGATCGATTTCCATCATCTCTTATGACAGAGATGTTATATTTAATACCACATTAGACAAATCACAATAGGGTAAACTCCTGGTTACAAAATAGTAATTCTATTTAGTCCTTATGTTAGATTATCAAAAAATATTGGACACGTATGTTTTGCTTTACCAAACCAATAAAAATGATAAAGATAAAAGTTCAAGAGGATTATAAATCAGCACAAAAAAAAAGACGTGTGGCACTCGGAGACTGCCGCGGTAAAGCTATTGCATAGCATTTTTTATCAACTTATGCAATTATAATTATTTATTTATTTTATTTATGCAGTTTTTTTTCCTTTGTTTTTTTTTTCTTTGATATTAATTCAAGTTACACTTTTTACACGCACGTAAGAAGTTACACTTCTTTGGCGTAACAAGATAAATATCATCGTCATCGTCATCGTCATCGTCATCGTCATCGACATCGTCATCGTCATCCTCATCGTCATCGTCATCGTCATCTTCATCATCATCGTCATCATCATCATCATCATCATCATCACTATTCATCGATAGATCATCATTCTCCTGCCCTTATCCCAATTTATTTGGGGTCGGCGCAACATGTCTTTTTCTTCCATACTCCTCTATTAGTCGTCATCTCTGTAGTCACCCCTTTTTTACCCATATCCTCTTTCACACAGTCCAACCATCGTTTCTTTGGCCTTCCCCTACTCTTATAGCCATCCACATCCATACACAAGACTTTCCTCACGACATTTTCTTCATTCCTCCGCATCACATGCCCATACCACGACAACCGATTACCACACAACTTTTCAGTCAGCGGTGCCACTTTCAGACTTCCTCTTATATACTCATTCCTAATTCTATCCATGCGCGTAACACCACACATCGCTCTTAGCATTCTCATCTCAGCTACATGCAATTGCTTTTCATTCATCCCTTTTTTTTTAACACTATTCATCGATAGATGGCAAAACTAAAAAGTATCACCGCTGTGGCGGTCGGAGTGAGGGGTGTTAGGTTTCATTTTCGTTACGAAATTTCTGGATTCGGTCTCCACGCTCAAGGCCCGCGATAGAAGCTATGCAAAAGCTTAAAAAATACCTAACTAAAACTAAAAGTAATCTAAAATATGGCGTCGAAAAAATCCTCCACATTGCTGTCGGCTGGTAATGTGCCCAAAAGGCTGGCGGCATTGCCACGTTGTATGGCAATGCTTATTCTCTGTCCAAGGAAAAAGCTAGCCGCGTGTTAACACTTCGCGTGACACAAGGTCACGCGAAGGTGTTAGAGGATTCTTGTTACGTCACTTTTTTTTTCTTTTTTTTGGTACATTTTTGATGGAGGTGTTACGCGAAATTTCAACGCTCTGTGTCCTACTTATTTTTTTTTACGTAACGAAAAAAAAAATATATGTCCGATACTTTTTGGTTATATTATGAACAATGACTTCATATATTCTCATAAATTATGACTCTCTTATACAAAGGTTAGTTTAAGACCGCCCTGATAATCTCTTAATATTCAATGGTCGAAACCCGGTCTTGGTACGTTCCTGTTCGTGCACCTTGAGCCTTGTGGCTCTTGACGTTATCTGTTGTTTATGTCTCGGGATACCGCAGCGCAAGCACTCCAACCTCGCCATAGATCACCATCATGTAGGTCCAGTGACATCACCCTTAATAGGGAACAGGGCCTGCGAGGAATTTATAAAATAGGTATTTGAAGAAACTATTGCCATCGTGCTCCCTCAAGCCTGCCCCTGTAGAGTGCGATAGGGACGGCTGCAACTCAGACCGATTTTATCACAAAATTTTCGACAAGATCGACGTTTCCTATTCCCCTTTTTTCTCCTCGAAAACTGAGCCGATTCAATTATTTTTGGCACCAAATTTTTAAGATAGAGTAAGTCTAGGTCCCTATTAAATATTTTATGTTAAAACTTTTCTAATTTGTCTGGTAGTCTTCTAGGTAAACATAGGGCAATTTTTTGTCATTTTTGGAGGGTCATATTTTCTTTACTTATTAGTTGCTGAAGAAATGGAAATGACAGGGACGTGTCAACAGCAGACCTTGACTTTATGAAAAAAATGATTGCTCTAGAGGCATTATTTAGAAAGAAAACAGGGGAATACATTTTTATGGAGAATCGCAGCCCTTGTTCCCTCTTAACGACGCAGTTATACGACTTCTAATGATTTTGAATTGAACATCACGTCTAAACGACTAGTTTTATTTCTTTGAAAAAAATATATGTTACTCTAGACAATTTCCTTCGTCAATTTTTATTTGAATATTTGAAATTATATTGTTGTAACATAGTGTAATTAATTTATAAAGTTAAATTTAACGCGTATGAAAAATTGAGAATCACGCTAAAACTATAATACGCATTTTTATGGAACCTTCACCATTTTAAAGATCATTTTTTTATTTATATTTTAGTATATGTGTTTTTGTATAATACCTGTTGTTTAATGTATAATAAATTAATAATTCGTCTAATTTCGGACAGCGCTCCTTGATGGGTGAGTCCTATTACTGGGTACGACGCGTTACGGGAATTCATCACAGAACACGCAAGCTAGCCACTCAAGATAGCCTTTACTTTGTTAAGAGAGCATAGCGATCCACCACCTTCGCGCCAAAGAATTAAATCTTTACATTTGCCCTCATCGTACTTATGTATTTCGCGCTGATGACTGTTCATACAGTCATGAGTGAGGTTACGTATCCATGAAGTGACACTGGGTATCAGAGATGTCAAAACGAAAGAGAAACGCGACCATCCTTTGATGCAGTAGGGGAAATCTAACGATGGAATGATATCCTCGCTTCGCCCAATCAAAAAATCTTTTTTACAAAAGATAAAAGTAACTTTAAAAAAAAAGTGCAAAATGAATAACTTTAATTTCGGAAGTCAGTGTTTCTGGTTTTGTTTCTTCGTTTTTAGACACCGACTTTCGAAATAAGTACTACTTTGGGTTTTTTTTTGGAAGTTGGTTCTATTTCTTGTAAAAAAGTTTATTATTTTTCACTTTGTATTTGTGGTTTCCCATTAAATTGTGTTAACAAGACATACTCGTAGGTAAACAAACGATCGCACTAATCGCGAGTCATTTGCTGTTAATTGTAGAAGAGTTCCACTATCTCCGAAGATCTTCATCAGATCCTAATGTATTATATATTAAAACTTTCCTTGAAAAACATGCATTTCAATAAAGAAAACCCCATCCAAATCGGATTAGTAGTTTTCGAGAAAATCGCAGACAAACAAGCATCCGAACCCTATGAAGTCGGTGAAAAAGTATTTTCCTATACCCGTTACATTATGCAAACTCCCAAACACTTGCCTTCCTGACTTACCAATAAACTTCGTCATTGAAAACTAAAATAGACACCATTCAAACAGAGTTATGGCTAGTCCTTCGACTTCTCGAAGAATTCCAACTTTACACTTATCATTTTAAAGTTCACTTTTGCTAGTTACGTCATCGTCAGTCAAATCACGTTCGGAGCATACAATAGCTTCCATTTGTATGTACCTGTATGGAATGTGATACATACATCCACACATCCATTGTATAAAATGATTCAGGCTACTCGTAACTTGTTGCTGTGATAATTATGATTATTATCATTGGAACGAGTCATTGCCCTTTGGTCAAAGATGTGATGTGATTTGATAACGGCTGGCCTTGCTAAAGGCGCTGTTATATTACTTTTAATGGTTTTTAATTGAACATCACATCTAAACGACTGGTCTTACTTATTTGAAAAAAATATATGTTACTCTAGACAATTTCCGTCATAATTTGATCTCAGAATATTTGAAATTATATTTATATAACATTGTGTAATTAATTTGTAAAGCTATGTCTAACGCGGATAAAAAATTGAGAATCACGCAAAAACTATAAAGCGTATTTTTATGAAATCATCACCATTTTAAAGATGATTTCATTATTTGTAATTTAGTCTCAGTGTTTTAATTTAATGCTTGTTGTTTTATGTGTAATAAATTAATAATGCGTTTAATTTCGGACAGTGCTCCTTGATGGGCGAGTCCTATTACTGGGCGGACATACGACGCGTTACGTGAGCTCAGCGCTGAACACGCAAGCTAACCACTCAAGGTCGTTGGCAGCTAATAGCGCCTTAATAAATGTTTATAATAAATAATAATAATTTTGCCGCAACATGCCTAGGATGACTGGCTTAAGTGAAATACAATCCGCCGGGCAGTTTTGTGGTGAACTGTTGGTCAGTAACAACCCCGCGGACCCGATCTCCCGGGAGAATTTTTGTTCCTTGTCTTCGGCTTGCCTATATTGGCCGGCCGTAGTGAACACTGACGAGGAACAGTGCTCCCACCTCTCTCTTGCCTTTATTGGTTGGCTTTAGTGGTGATTCGCAAGGAGAAGGATGTATAATCCAGTAAGATAGTAGGCATCTTGATAGTTCTTCCGGGATTAACCTGATAGCGATGCTGGTAAAACTAACATTCTACCTGCGAAAACGATTGTCTAAACGCCATAATCTAAGAGGTTGACCACGAGACTTTCAATAGCGCATATCGCTTCTGCTTTGCACTTTTCGCCAGTCATAAAGGTCCACTTAACT
This sequence comes from Polia nebulosa, assembly GCA_951329385.1. Lineage (NCBI taxonomy): Eukaryota > Metazoa > Arthropoda > Insecta > Lepidoptera > Noctuidae > Polia > Polia nebulosa. The sequence goes on along the minus strand of OX589587.1, from coordinate 2,583,879 downwards.
GGCGTCGTCCGAACGACAGTTTACAACCATTATGTTGTTAGCATCAACTGGAAAAGCAGTTCTATGTTTAGAACTGTACGGCGAAGTTCTATTGTTGTCATCATTGTTAATTTATTATATAAACGGCCCAAGAGGACCTATTGTGTATTCAAATTCTAGTTTTCAACTAAACGAAGTCGCTTTTAGTACTAGTTGTGTCAAGCATCTAAGGTTCTCACTGGATTTAATTCTCTTTAGGACTTGTTTTCTATCCTATCTTCCACAAACGCCTCTACGCTAAAATTTCCTCGGCCTTCCTTGAACGTCGGCCTCTATCTTCTCTCTCTCACGTGATGAAGGCACACATTGAGAAAAACGGAAAGTTATGCCCAGCAGCGAGACAAAACAGGTTGATAAAATATAGTATGACCAATAGGTAGGTAATTGCGTTCGGAACAGGATAGAATTTCGCATCAAAAACACAGATTTTATCGGAATAATAATCGGAATATTAATAACAATTTATTCAATTCCAATCATTTAATTCAGACCAGTAATAAATTGTATGTCCAAATTATATTAGTAGCAATAAACTTAAATATAAAAATAATAATAATACTTAATTCAATTTACAATCATGTCAAAATTAAAAATAATTCATATTAAGCTGCAAATCTCTCATAAAATATGCAATATGTATTTCTAGTTTCCTAAAATTTATTCGTAACATATTTTAACCATTTCATGTAAAATATATTCCTGCTAAAAGTAATTCACGTGCTATTTCAGGATACCTGAAACCCATCTGAGCATTAATATGTTCAAGTTAATTAGATCAGTTGCGAGAAATTACGTAGCTTATAATTATTCAAAATGTTTAAATGAAACTCATATTTTTGAACTACACAAAAATACTAACTTTAAAATTTACTATTATATTTTTTATCTCTAAAAGTGTATATTTGATACCTACCATGTGCATGTACAAAGGAGACTCTATGGTGTTTCCATGGTGGAAACATTAGAGAGTCTCCTCTCTTGGCGAGAGGAAGAGGACTGTAATCCACTCCTCATTCACGCTCATAGCGAATAGATAAATATAGACGCATATCATAGAATTTCTGTATCTCCTCTTCCGTCGTTCCCTCATTACTGAGGATCGTGACTCCTCCGACGAAGCTTCTTGATGGCTTTTCTCCATTGGGTTATGTCCTCTGCCTCGTGGAGGGCCGTGCTGACTGACATCTCCAGGCTTGATGCCACTTGGTCTGTCCAACGTTTGGGTCTCCGGCCACGAGGCCTTTTTCCTTCCACTTTCATAGATTGTCGGAGCTTCATGTAGCCAAAATACTGAAGAATATGGTGCAGACACGTCGCAGAGAGCCCTCGAGAGAGTGTAAAGTTGAGCTCCTCTATGATGGATGCGTTCGTAACACGAGCTGTCCATGGTATTCGTAGTAGACCGTGCCAACACCACATCTCGAAGGCATCTATCCATTGTCTATCCGCTGCTTTTAAGGTCCAGCTTTCTGATCCATTGAGAAAAATGGTCTGTGTCTAGGACATTTTATTTCCCAGGATTGTAGACCCTTATGGTATAGCGAGGTGTCGAGAGATCATTTTACGTGTACATCATGTTAAAATTTAACTGCAGGGCAAGTAATACCCGTGTTTCTCATTGTAATAGCCAATCGAATCGTACATTCTAGCACGACTTACAATCCGTCTGCCGTGTTAACAAAAAACTTCATTATAAAAAAAAATATAAAACTAAACATTCGCCATTCATATTTTTTCGTCAAATAACGAACATCTGTTGCCACCAAAAAAAAAATGATCAAAACTTGCTAGAAATAAAGCGCTATGGTTATTGAATAATATCATTCCTATATAATAATAATATAATATTCAGTTTTTGCATTCAAACTTGACGCGCGACATTCCTATATAACGTGGTTACGTCACCGAACATTTACCGGTAAAGCGGCTTACACACGGGCGACTAAACGTAATTTGGCACGACAACCGATTATCGGAATCTTGTCATGAAATGGAGCAGGAATGGTTTGGTATGCCAACATTTAAATTGATCGTGATGTTGATTTTGTTATTATTGGCATCATGGGATACGCTTCGACATTTTCCACTAACGCTAAGTTTCTTAATGTCATTATCTCTTCGTCCTCAGACTCAATTAATCAACAATTTAGGGGTTTCAATAATCATGTACTGACAAAAAAAATCAAGCTGGAAGTTTATTTCAAAATACCTAATAGGTAAAACTAATTGCCACAATCATTATTTTAGCCGAAAGTCGTCCATTCCGTCATAGGCCTCCTCTTAGCGTCGCCATAACGACCGGCCCTGTGCGTCTCGCATCCATCAGATTGCCGCGACCTGCCCACCACACACCTGCCTTCCAATGCTACGTGCCTTGCACACTGCCACTTCAGTTGAGCGATTCTTCGAGTCGGTAACCTTGCTTTCCTGCGGATACCTTCAATGCTGATTGGATCAGGCAAAGCGCATGCATGCCCCATGCGCGAGCATAGCCCTGTCCATTGCCCTTTTATCTGACTTCTGATTAGGCCCATTGAGAGCGTCCACGCTTCAGTGCCATAATGTCATCGCTGGCAACACGCACTGGTTATAGAATTTCGTCTTGAGACACAGTTTTAGACGAAAAGATTCCGCGCAGCTTCCCGAACGCTGCCTAGCCGAGTTGGATTCAACGGTTGACCTCTCTTTTGAAGTTAGACCTACCTAATTGGGCTTTTTGTCCCAGGTCGATTTGAGTGGGTTCTACATCGATATTTACCATGAACTTGGTTTTGTCCACGTTCATTTTAAGAACTGCTCATTCTACTGAAATTGCTTCAATTAATGAGAGTTAATAAATAAGTTCAGCCTTTTTATGTACAAAATTTTAGACAAAGTGGTTCAGCTTTTATGTTACGAATTTCAGTAAGAAAAAATTAGAGGTGTGTAATGAGCCTATTATAAACCATGCTTACGAGTAATTAATTAGTTAATTGAAAGGCCAGTTATGTACAGCATACGGTTAATAGATAGTGTGTCAACAGCCTTATGTCCACAGTATAAAATATTCGTAGTTGAATTCAAACGACTTTGTTCTTTGTCTAATAAATTGCAACAATCTAGTATAATGGCTGAATTCCTGAAATTCCATGTTGCTAGTTCTAGTTGGTAGCAATGGTGTGTAATATAATAATACTATATGTGTCTGCAATTCTGGCGTTTAAATATATCGGGTGTAAAAAGAGTTTCCGAAACCGAAACCGAAACCCACATATTCTACCCATTATTTGGATATTTTTTAACTGACTTCAAAAAAGAGGAGGTTTTCAATTCGTCTGTATGTTTTTTAAGCTATTGCATAGCTTCTACCGCGGGCCTTGAGCGTGGAGACCGAATCCAGAAATTTCGTAACGAAATTAAACCTAACACCCCTCACTCCGACCGGCACAGCGGTGATACTTTTCAGTTTTGCCATCTATCGATGAATAGTGATGATGATGATGATGATGATGATGATGATGAAGATGACGATGACGATGACGATGACGATGACGATGACGATGTCGATGACGATGACGATGACGATGATATTTATCTTGTTACGCCAAAGAAGTGTAACTTCTTACGTGCGTGTAAAAAGTGTAACTTGAATTAATATCAAAGAAAAAAAAACAAAGGAAAAAAAATATTGCATAAATAAAATAAATAAATATTTATAATTGCATAAGTTGATAAAAAATGCTATGCAATAGCTTTACCGCGGCAGTCTCTGAGTGCCACACGTCTTTTTTTTTGTATGTTTGTTACGTGAAATCTCCGCCATTTGTGAATAGATTTTGATGATTGTTTTTTTGTATGATAGGTCATACTTCAGAGGTGGTCCCATATAAATTTTATTGAAATTGATTCAGCACTTTTGAAAAAATCAACATAAATAAAGAATAAGTATACACAGATGTCGTTTTGGCTGTCTCCAAATGTTCAAATTTCATGTTATTGGTGTTATCTATTCGGGCATAACTTTAGTATTTAGTTTTACTTCTGGTGTATAACAACAATAAAAAAAAACTAAAATGTGAAAAATAAAAAACTTTTTCAAAAAGTACAACCGACTTCTAAAATTACAAAATAACTATAATTTCGGAAGTCGGTGTCAAATAACGAAGAAACAAAAAAAATATGTACACAAAAACACTTAAATCTGGAAAAAAGTTTTTTTTTACTACACCATACCTCGGAATCCACTGGTTCTAGAGTTATGGAAGGTCAAAGTCGCAATTTATTCCGAGTATTATTATTCAACTTTTTTCCAAACAAACCATACTTAATTTTCAATTTTTCTTAACTATTTGTTAAGAAAAATTGAAGACAAACAGAAGAAGAATTTGAAGTTACAAAAACGCAATGAATATCAAACGTATCCGGCAAGTACCTACGTGGCTTAGAGCAAAGGGGCGGGCTTAACTCCACTTGTCTGGGTTTGTGTTACATTGCGCGTAATAAAAAATAGTTTTGTTTTTCATACCTAAAAATAAAAGTCGTTTCCCAGCAGTTATTTTTGCGCAAAGCTACTTAGTATGTTGTACAGTATGCGTAGTTGACGGCTATGTGATGTGTCTTTTACACCCTGTATAAGCTAAGCTAGTATGTATATATAAAACATTAAAAAAAATATTTATTTTGATAATTAAAGATTAGATAAGATTTTAAAGTTATTTTATATTTTTAAAGTTTAGATTTTTAAGTATTAGCCGTAAGTGGATTTTGCAATTTATTGTTTGGGTGTTTGGAAACCATTATTGTATTGAGGTCATCCTGTAAAGATAGTGTTTGTAAATTTAATAAATAAAAAAAAAATATATATATAATAATAATATAATATATACCTAATTATGATCTAACATCGACTTTCAAAATAAGTTAGGATAGGGGCTAGAAAATGAGTGATGAAAAGTTATAAATTCCCATAGTTGGTAATCGCTCACGATTACCAAATCAGTGCTGGCAGTATATATATATATATTTTTATAACATTGATATATCTTTTTTTTCTTTTATTGTTTATAGGCACGCGTTTATTAATACGTTCATCTTACCTAATATCTCACCTGATGGCAAGCGACGATGGAGCAACCTTGCTTAGAAGTAACTTATTCACTCTTGTCTTAAAGAGCCCTAGAATGTAGATTTCCAGAAACACAGACTCCGGCAGGGAATTTCACTCCTTAGCTGCACGCACACTAAATGTGTTCCCAAAACGTTTTGTCCGTGTGCGTGGGATGTCACCATGTATCGGTGGCATCGCCGTACGTCTAGTGGAATATTAGCAGATTTATTTTTAGATAAATATACCTAATAATACTTAGCTAGTCGCAGGCTCTCTAGCCTTGACCAAACCCCGCGATAGGCAAAGATTGTTAACCTTATGACTAAGAATATTTGAATGCTAGTGGATTCTTAACTAAAGACTATAAGGAAGAATAGATTACACCTAAATAAGTTAAATATGAAGTTTTAGCGATCAAAAGACGGTTTAAAAGTTCATTTTGTATTACTAAGAGTCATAAATAATACAATTAAACAGTATTTCTCTACTAACAAACATGCGAAAGGGAGTTTGTTTTTAATAAAAACGTGATACACTATTGAAATGTGTACATCTCCGAAAGAAGAAGTTTTCTTTCGTACCTACTGTAAACCTTGTTCACATCACTTAGGCCTAGCGCGCACCAACGATTTTACTTTTTGCGACGAGATTTTAAAGTCATGCCATACAATATCGCAAAAACTACAGCGCGCGCACTGCGGTAAAAATATCGGTGAGGGTTGTTCATTCTCAGCATGGATTTCGTACAAGTTGTTTGTCTCTATATGCAACTTCAGAGAAGAAGGAAAAGATAAAAACCTTTTTTACAAAAAAAAGTGCAAAATAACTTTAATTTAGGAAGTCGGTGTCAAAAAACAAAGACACGAAACCAGGAACACCGACTTCCAAAATTAAAGTTATTTTGCACTTTTTTTGGAAGTCGTTTCTATGTTTTTGTAAAAAAGTTTTTTATTTTTCACTTTTTAGTTGTGGTTCTCCATTAACGCGTCAAGTCCCTCATTAGCAGATACAATTAAAAACCTATTGTTATGTCGACGCGTGGGGCCTGACGTGTTAAACTATGTTAACAATTCATAGACATACGATAGCCAGCAATCGCGATTGATTTGCTGTCAACTTTTGAAGAGTTCCGTTGTCTGTCTCCGACCCATCATCAGATATAAATATGAAATTTAAATGGGACTATTTCGGAACAAACTCCTTTCGAAGAAAAAAAAAAGAATTTTGCAAATCCGTCAATATATGACAGAGTTATGCCCGAACATACATAAAAAAATTGAAGTCGATTAATAAAATCGAATTCGTCAATACCTACTGGAATGGACTCATCATTTAACAGCAGAGAGATTTATCAAAGATTTCTTTTATCTGAAACGCTGTTCGTTTTTCAACTGCGATTATTAAATGTTCAACATCTAGCCTCGTGGACTCTAATGGTTGTACTCGTATGTTGTTGTTTACTCTTACAAGATCGGAATGCGAAGGGTTGGTGGGCTTTATTATCGCGCTCTGCGCAAATTCCATACGCTGCAGTTGTTTACTTTCGCGACAATCGCGTTGCGAGCAGTAGCGGCAAGTCGTGACAAATTACGATTTTAAAATCACTGCGACTTTTAACTTACATGTGCGCGCACTGCCTATAATTCCCATACGTTGCATTTCTGCGACAATAAAATCATTTTAAAAGAGTTACCCAACACTAGTGCGAGAACACGCTCGAATGGGCATACATCTCTTCTAACACAAGAACCGTGACGACATGGTTTGTTTGTATAAACAGAAACAACAGCGATACGTCGACTAATTTATGCTCTGCAGTCAAGCATACAGTCAGCCACACGTGTATGTTAAAATTTAATTTCTCCAGCGTCTTCATTTCGAAGCAAAACGCCAGTTTTCGTATTTCAAAGTGTTACTAATGACTTAAGTTGAAGAGGAGCTTTTGGCTAAAGTAATAACAGCCGCACGGGTCAATCCATCAGGTTAAGCTACGCTGGCCGGGGTTGATTCATGAAAATGAATAATGGGTGACCATCTTTACATACCGCGACTCCTCCGTGCCTTGGAAAGCACGTTAAGCCGTTGGTCCCGGCTGTCAATCGTGGATCTTTGACAGTCGTTACGGGTCGTCAGAAGCCCGAAAGTCTGACAACCAGTCTTACCAAGGGATATCGTATTACCCAGTTACTGGGTTGTGGAGCTCAGATAGGCAGTCGCTCCATGTAAAATATTGGTATTCAGCTGCATCCGGTTAGACTGGAAGCCGACCCCAAGATAGTTGGGAAAAGGCTAGGCAGAACACACTAATGACTTAAGTTGACTGTACATCTGTGCGCGCCATATGCAAAGCCCGATGTGACTCAATGTAGGTTATACGTCCATGGCCGTTGCAATTTTGTATTTTTTACACATTACTCCTCACAATATTTTTTATATGGCAACTCTTGAGTCAAATATCACCTTATGGTAAAACGTGTGCAAATGTCACTTGCAGCCCACTTTTTGTCAAGTTTATGATGTTTTGTTGTTGTGTGGCGCTGAACACATGGTTGTATTTAATTCTTGCACATGTACTAATTAAATTAAAAAATAACAATACAGCTGACTACCATAAAAACGCGACAAAATGCAAACTAACTTTAATTTCGGAAGTCGGTGTCTGTGTGCCGGGTGAATTAATAGCCCTAAAAATATGGAATTTAAACATAATTGGTGAAATTATTGTGTATCAGGGCGAACTGAACAAATCTGTGTACCCCTTCAGAGCGTATCAGCGTGATGTTATGTTGTGAAGTGGTGTAAACAATAAACAGACATGCAATTGCAGCAATTCTGGAAGGTTTGCTATTTATTGAATCTATTGTGTATTTTCGAAGTTCTACATCAGATCTTCACCAAATTTAAATGGAAATACATGAAAACTTTTCAAATAAAAGGTCAGTGGGTCGACTTAAGAAAAATGAATCATCAAAATCGGTACCTATACCTGGAAAAGAATACGGAGGTCATCATTCTCCTGCCCTTATTGCAACTTATTTGGGGTCGGCGCAACATGTCTTTTTCTTCCATATTCCTCTATTAGTCGTCATCTCTGTAGCCACCCCCTTTTTACCCATATTCTCTTTCACACATTCTAACCATCGTTACTTTGGCCTTCCTCTACTCTTATAGCCATCCACATCCATACACAAGACTTTCCTCACGACATTTTCTTCATTCCTCCGCATCACTCGCCCATGCCACGACAACCGATTTTCACACAACTTTACAGTCTGCGGTGCCAGTTTCAGACTTCCTCTTATATAATTAATTAATAAATAATAAATTCGGAGGTAACTCACAAAAAAAGCAGTCGAATTGAGAAGGTAGGTTTAAAATCTCTATATATAAAACAAAGTCGAGTTATTTACTCCATTTATAACTCAAGAATAGCTGGACAAGTTTGTATGATCTTTGATTTGTTAGATTTGTCTCTGCCCCGAATAGCAGAATAACTAATAAAATATCGGAAAAAAATCCCAAAAAAAAAATGCTGCAAATTAATTTCTTACATTTTGTATATAAATTAATTTATTGATTCTGAGGCGGTACGATGTTCGCCAGGCCAGCTAGTATCTCATAAATAATAGTTACTCTTTTAACAGTCACAGCAAAGAATACTATCGTAACATTTTTTACAACAAAAACCAATCCTCTCAATTTCGACACACGAGCTTCTCATTTCCATTCAATAAAGTCCGAATAAAAACTCGTTGTACGAAACTCCCACAGCTCGCTGAAAGGTCCTCCTGATAAAGCAGCTCTTAGTAATCAACCCCATACAGAATTAGGCTTTCAATTCAAAGTGCTTCAAAGCAGGTTGTTTGTTCAACTTCGAACGCATCACTTCGTTAAGGCGCAGTTACACGACTTTTCATGGTTTTCAATTGAACATCACGTCTAAACGACTCTTCTTATTTCTTTGAAAAAAATATAATTATGTTATACTAGAAAATTTCCGTCGTAATTTGATTTGAGAATATTTGAAATTATTTTTTTATAACATAGTGTAATTAATTTGTAAAGTTATGTCTAACGCGGATAAAAAATTAAGAATCACGCAAAAACTACAAAGCGCATTTTTATGAAACCTTCACCATTTTAAAGATCATTACATTATTTATAATTTAGTCTAAGTGTTTTAGTTTAATACCTGTTGTTTTGTGTGTAATAAATTAATAACGCGTCTAATTTCGGACAGCTCTCCTTGATGGGCGAGTCCTATTACTGGGTGGACGTACGACGCGTTACGTGAGCTCAGCACAGAACACGCAAGCTAACCACTCAAGTCATTGGCCGTTAATAGTGCCTTAAAGTTCTGTTTCGAGATAAAATGCAGCTTCATTTGTAACATGTCTATAGAGTCTTCAGTTTCTGCACTTTTTTGTGACTTGAAGCTGAGTGGTTGAATTGAAACGGGATAGTTTGCAGCTGTTGGGCACATAGTGGCTTCCATTGATTGCTTTGATTGACACTTGGCCTATTAGCTGATTGAAATGCAGACTATTTGAGCTTTGCAATTGCTGGCTGTAGACGCTCAGGATGTCAACAAAACCTTTCTGATTAAATTCATCATCATTCATTGATAAATATGATTCTTGTATTTTTAGTGAGACTACCAATAATAGAATAGAATGGAATACTCTTTTTTATGTACACCATACAAAATATAAAAAAAATATGAAGAAAACTTTACATAGGGTGACACAATAGGCGACCTTATCGCTAAAAGCGATCTTTTCAAGACAACCTTTGGATGGATTTTAAAGAGAAAAGGAAATACAGTACTGTAGGTAGTCTTAGGTGTACTATTTATAATAATATATACAATAAATACATTATAGATAAATATATACATTTATAATTATGAAAGAACCGATTTAAAAAAAAAACCGGTCAAGTGCGAGTCAGACTCGCGCACAAAGGGTTCCGTACCATTATCTATAAAAACGGCAAAAAATCACGTTTGTTGTATGGGAGCCCCCTTAAATATTTGTTTTATTCTGTTTTTTTAGTGTTTGTTGTTATAGCGGCAACAGAAATACATTATTTGTGAAAATTGTCTAACTATCATGGTTCATGAGATATAGTCTGGTGACAGACGGTCAGACAGGCAGACGCACGGACAGTGGAGTCTTAGTAATAGGGCCCCGTTTTATCCTTTGGGTACGGAACCCTAAAAAGGAGGAGGTTCTCAATTCGACTGTTTTATTTTTTATGTTTGTTACCTCAGAACTAGTTTCTAGGTAAACTGATTTAGATGATTCTTATTTAATTTCAAGCTGGTGCTTCTCATATGATCTCAGTCAAATTTAATCAAGATCAGACTAGTCGTTTTTGAGATATGCTTAATAATACGTATTTAATTGACTTCGACTTAATTGATGATGTTCTTAATTTATTTATTGAGACTATCAATTCGGGCATAACTTTACTATTCAGCTTTAGTTATACAACAACTAAAAAGTAAAATATTAAAACTTTTTACGAAAAAAAAATACAACCGACATCCGTAGAAAAACTTAAAAATTGCAAAGTAATTTTAATTTCGGCAGTCGGTGTCAAATAACGAAGAAACAAAACCAGAAACACCGACTTCCGAAATTAAAGTTATTTTGCAATTTTTAGGTTTGTATGCAGGCAGTATTTTAACAATTTGTAAAAGTGCAGTCAATTTTAATAAAAGTCTGCTCGTTAAAAGATTTATCATTTCATAACGAGCAGTACGGAGCGCCAGTAAAAAAAATGTTGTTAGTTGGAAAAATATCTCATGCCTCGATAAAAATCCTAGACTACAATGGGATAATGGTTGTAAGTTGGTTTACGTTAACAACGCTTGGCTTTTTTCAGATAAAAACGGTTTTTGTTCGCAATAATGAATTATACTCGTGTTAATCTAACGGTAACTCAAAACAGCATATCAATCATACTTTATACTGAAAGTAATTTTATTATTCATTTCCCGTTTATATGAATGATTTTTAATATTTGAACGAGATTTTTACCCACTTTAAAACGTCGGATTGAATTGAAACTTCGCAAACATGTCAAGAATCGATGTAAGTGACGTCATTCTAAATTCAATATGGCGGACTGCCAAAGATGGCGGACTAGTTATTTTTTATGCATTTCCTTGATATGGATATCAATTATAAGGGTTTGCTGAGAAGCATGCAATATCAATCAATCTGTATTTTACGAGCGACTGCCTATCTGACCTCCACAACCCAGTTACTTGGTTATACGATACACCTTGGTAAGACTGGTTGTCAGACTTTCTGGCTTCTGACAACCCGCAACGACTGTCAAAGATCTACGATTGACAGCCGGGACCAACGGCTTCACGTGCTTTCCGAGGCACGGAGGAGTCTCGGTATGTAAAGATGGTCACCCATCCATGGACTAATCCCGGCAAGTGTAGCTTAACCTGGGGGATCGACCCGTGCGGCTGTTATTACTTTAGCCACGAGCTCCTGTCTCGTTCACTTATGAATGATAATTATTCCAAGTGATGTTCTGTTCTGCCTAGAGAGTCACCACGGCCCTTGGCACAGACAACTGAAGGAACAAATGTGGGTTTTAGTCAGTAAAGGTCTCTGCACACAGCCGGCGTGGCGTGGCGGGGCGCGGCGTGGCGGGGCGGCGACGCTGCGCTGGCGCTGCGGCATCGGTCACACTGCGGGCGCGATCACGTGTCGTCCCGCCGCGCCCATTCACGCCGACCGTATCGCGACGCTATTCATTCATCAAAAAGATGTTGAGCGCCGCTTCTGACCTTGTATTCCCGCTCGGCGCGGCGGCGGCGTGGCGCGACGGTTACCGTCGCGTCGAGCGGGACGGCTCTGTGTGGCGTCGTCCGTAATATCTAGTACATTACAACTGCTCAGTGTCGCGTCGCCGTCCCGTCCCGCCGCGCCGCGCCCGCTGTGTGCAGTAGGCGTGGGCAAAGAGTATCGTTTTTGCGATTGGAACATTTGCATCTGGATCACTGAAATGATCCGAATCACTGATATGTTTCATTTGGATCATTTGGATCATCGGCTCAAATGATATAAAATACAGAACATTATACTTTATAGTTGCCCTACGCGCAACTTTGCAGCGCGCTTTGAAGCTGTGTCTATATGAGTTAAAGGACAGTTTGTACCACTTTATTGCACCGAGGTGTAATCGAGTGGAATTATGAGAAACTCTTGTTGGACGACCATGGTTATAAGCTCTGGTGGTTTTGCACTTTTATAGGATTAAATTCCAGTGTAACCATACCTAGATTTATAAGGACTTACGCACACAATCGAATTGGTATTCTCAGGTCACATTTCTGCATGAGAACTTCTGCGATAGATATCTGTGTCTATAGGTACTAAGCAAAACATTTAAATTTAAGTCGCTATCTCATTTTGGCGACAATCAATGTTTAAAATATATGACTGATTCACATTAGAATACGAACGTTCAATAATAATATGGGAATTACTCTCTGTTAGCAAAACGACAGTGGCTAACAAGAAAAAAGTCAGATTACTTTTTGCAAGTTATTATTGTACAGGTCGCTGTCAGGTATTTCTTGTGAAGTTTTCTTGCTTGTGGTAATACGTCTAAGGATTTATCTATGAAATATTAATTCATACAAGAAATGCATATTTTTAACCGACTTCAAAAAAAGGAGGTTATCAGTTTGGTTTTTTATGTTTGTTCGGGCATAACTTCGTTAATTAAAGACGGATTTGCAAAATTCTACTTTTATTAGAAAGGAGTTTATTCCGAAATGGTCCAATTTAAATTTCATATAATAGATCTGATGATGAGTTTCGGAGGCAGACAACGGAACTCTTCAAAAAATGACAGCAAATCAACCGCGATTGCTGCTATGGCATAAATATGCATTGTTAACACAATATAATGGGGAATCTAAAAAGTGAAAAAAAACTTTTTTACAAAAAAAACAACCGACTTCCAAAAAAAAAATACACTAAAAATTTAAAAATAACTTTAATTTCGGTAGTCGGTGTCAAATATCGAGGAAATAAAATACAAACACCGACTTCCGGTTGTTTTTTTTGTAAAAAAGTTTTTTATTTTTCACTTTTTAGTTGTTATACCCCAGAACTAAAAACCCCAATAACATGGAACGTGGAATTTAAACATTTGGAGAACAAAAAAACGTCATCAAGATATGCGTAATTTTCGTTTTTGTTCAGTTTCTCAAAAAGCACTAAAGCAATTTCAATAAAATTTATATGGGACCACCTCGGGAGTATATTCTTTCGGCTAAAAAAAGAATTTTGAAAATCGGTTCACAACTGACGGAGAAATGCGCGGACATACATAAAAAAAAAAAAACATACATACAGTCGAACATAGAACCTCCTCCTTTTTCGAAAGTCGGTTAAAAATAAAAACTTTTTTACAAAAAAAAAAGGAACCGACTTCAAAAACAAAACAAAAAACTTGTAAAACAACTTTAATTTTTTAAGTCGGTGTCAAAAAACGCAGAAACAAAACCAGAAACACCGACTTCCGAAATTAAAGTTATTTTGCAATTTTTAAAAAAATATGCACGCGTGGAGCATTACGACCAAATTCCCTCTCCTGCTTGAGTCCCAGCTGTGGGAATTAACAATGCTGATGACACCATGATATAATGTTACTATAGATTTATTATTAATTTAAATAAATATTGTCCCTACATTTCCAACTCTTAAACAACATTTTTCGAGAACATTTTCACGAGAAAAGTTTAGTTCGTTCTATTAATATTTATTTCTCTTTGACCCTCGATATATTTAATTTACTGTATATTTACTGGAAATGTGGCAATATTTTGAATGTAAATATTTACTTTTACATGCCACTTTGAAGAGTTATAAAAGTAATCGTTTGCGTACGTGGATATATTTATCCACAGTATTAATTTGGATCTTATAACATAGAGGCAAAGGCTCAAGTGGCAGCTAAAATATATAAAATTAAGGACCCGTTGGTGAGACGGTACTTCACGCCAGAACAGCTGCTCAAACTTTATCAAGCGCAAGTTCGATCGTGTATGGAGTACTGCTCTCATCTTTGGGAAGGATCTGTCAGATACCAGTTTGACGCCCTTGAGACAATTGAGAAACGAGCCAAGAGGATCATCGACAATGATAGGCTCGTCGAGTCGAAGCTCCAAAGTCTTGAGCATAGACGCCGAGTTGCTAGCCTGTCAGTTTTCTATCGGTTGCATTTTGGGGAGTGTTCGACGGAATTGCATAATTTCATTCCGCCAAGCCCGTTCCATCTTCGGATCATAAGACGTACGGCGATTCGCCACCGGTACATGGTAGACATCCCACCCACACGCATTACTAAAATATCATACATCATCATAATTCTGCTGCCCTTATTCCAATTTATTTGGGGTCGGCGCAACATGTCGTTTTCTTCCATACTTCTCTATTAGTCGTCGTTGTTTTCGTTGTTGTCTTTTTACCCATATCCTCTTTCACACAGTCCAACCATCGTTTCTTTGGCCTTCGTCTACTCCTATAGCCATCCACATCTATATACAAGACTTTCCTCACGACATTTTCTTCATTCCTCCGCAACACATGCCCCATACCACCACAACCGATTTCCACACAACTTTTCAGTCGGTATATACTCATTCCTAATTCTATCTCTGCGCGTAACACCACACATCGCTCTTAGCATTCTCATCTCAGCTGCATGCAATTGCTTTACTTTCATCCCTTTTGTGGCCCAATATTTTTTATCATACAAGACAGCAGGTCTAACCATTGTTTAATAAATCTTCGCTAAAAAATCATACTTCTATCAAAACATCACACAGTGTTGACAAAATTATCCTGAAAATAATAATAAGTACCTTATTTTCCTTAACAATAAATTAAATACCTAACATCCGTGTTTCACTGAGTTTAGTAACATGATTTTATTTTGATTGGTATTAATTTCAGTACGGACGATAGGTGTCAACTAGAAGGAAAACAGAAAATGATTTAACTTAATATCGTCATCAAATAATTTAATAAACCATGACACACACCTTAAGGCGCTATTAACTGCCAATGACCTTGAGTGGTTAGCTTGCGTGTTCTGTGCTGAGCTCACGTAACGCGTTGTACGTCCACCCAGTAATAGGACTCGCCTATCAAGAAGCGCTGTCCGAAATGAGACGCATTATTGATTTATTACACATAAAACAACAGGTATAAAATTAAAACACGATCTTTATAATGGTGAAGGTTTCATAAAAATATGGCTTATTCGGTTTGACGTGATGTTCAATTAAAAACCATTAAAGCGCCTTAAAAAAGACGGTAAACAGTGAGAAAAATAAAATTGTTATTAAAATTCGTGCGACATGGATTTGTAAACATAGAGTTTGGTTTTTCCTAGAGTTGTTTGACGTTATTAGATTATGTTTATTTATTTATTTATTTATGCACACACAAAAACAATTACAAGAGTAAAATGAACAAACACAGATAAAAGAGCACAAAGGTGCTGCTTATTTCAAAAGAAATTTCTTCCAGCAGACCTGCGACTGGAAAGTTGGTTGAGAAATGTAGACACAGTGTGTATAAATAGATATAGAAACATAAAATACACTAGAATACATAAATAATTCATACATAAAATATACCTAACTTTACAATAAACCAAAGTACATAATTAAATATAAAATAAATATCAATAATAAATATAATCACGGAATGGTGGAGAGGTAATGCTCTTTGACTAGTTTCTTGAATTGGTAGACAGTTTTATAATCACGGATATTAGGCGGATGTTTCGTCTTTCATATTAATAATTATAAGCCAATTTAGTTTGACTTGAGTAATTTACCTTTAGATACCAGGAAAAATTACGATGAAAACTGTACAGACTACAAAATCTTTAAAAGATTCAATGATTTTACGAATTATCACTATGTTTATTTGAACGTTTGCCAAATGACGCTGATCTTGGAGGATCATTAATAGAAATAATTACAAATCATTTTCTTGTACTTTTTCCGTTGATGTGTGTTTATTTTGAACCGGGCCGAGAGGCCAGATATTGGGAAACCTCGAGTTGAATGGTCTGAAATCGCAAACACATATTGCGGTTCTCAACACTAGTTTCCTGATATTATTCAATGTAGTACATTAACCAATTAGAGGTTCTATTCGATATAATACTCTATAACTGATTTGATTACACCTTCAAATTGCTTAGCCTCTAATTACAGCTTCGGTTTACACGTTTGTGATTGATGCATTATGATTCTGATGAATGATTCCCTCGACGCTCATGTACTCCTGGTACCGAAGTATTTAGCACGAATTAATTATGCTCCTTATCAAGCTACACCTTTGAACGACAGTCTTGTTAGCAATGCGAATTGATAGTTGAATGCGGATTGTTAGCGTAATTTCAATTCAAAATTTCATCGGGGAAAATAAATCCATAAAAAACTTAAAGGTTAAATTGTTCGTGCGGGCTTGTGGACGGCAAGTAATGGGTAGCTCGCCGTTAGGCCCGAGTCGCATAGTCTTCCACGCGCGCTTCAAAGAGATGTCAGCAACATCTGACGAGGTCCGCTAGCACCGACGCCTGTCTGGGTTGCGGATAAATTCGAAAGAGAGTTACCGTGGCCTGGCACAAGTAACTGAAGGTACAGGTGTAGATTTTAGTCACTATAAGTCTGGTGGAGCTACCCAGAGCGGGAGAAGTCATTGGATGACTTCCCACCCCAAAAAAAGGGTACTGCTTTACTAAAATACTGACCAATCTGTGTTCCGTTCCCAAACAAACGAAAAACGTCAAAGCGAACGTTGGATTCGTTAGCGGAGGCAAACGCTCTCCAATTATTAAAAAAATTTCTGCTACATTTCATTTTACCCCAATTTTAGGAGATTTTTTAATAACACCTTTTTATTACATATTACCTTGGTATGTATCTATGTAATGGTTTCTTTGAACTTGATTTTCACCCACTTCAAAACGTCAGATTGAATTGAAACTTCGCACACTTATAAGCTAACTGACGTCATTCCAAATCAAATACTTATGGCGGACTGCCAAAACTGGTGGATTAGTTATTATATATTAGCTTGGTGTGTATCTATGTAATGAAATCTTTGAACGTGACTTTCACTCACTTCAAAACGTCGGATTGAATTGAAACTTCGCACACTTATCGGACCGATGAAAATGCGTGGTAAGCTAACTGATCATCCCAAATCAAGTATGGCGAACTCCCAAAGATGGTGGTCTATTTTTTATGCATTTCTATGAAATGGATATCAAATGTTTTCTAAGAAAAATACGAAAATTTAAAAATTAAGCGTGTTTTTAGTTTTTTTTTTTTTAACTATAGAAATTTATTATACAGTAAAAGGTGATTAAAATTTTCACATTAATCTTATAAAAGAATTTTCAATAAGTAAGTAGTGTTTTATTAGCTCTAAAAGAACTTGTTTATTTATTTATAATTTTCGTGAATATCAAAAAGACTCAAAGTAGTAAAAAATATGCGAAGAGTACTATATATTTACCCACTATATAAAAAATCGGACAAAAGAGAGGAACATTAAAAATACGCCACAAATTTCGCTTCAATTTAACGAACAAACATCAACGCTACATCAAATTATAATTAACATTCCTCCTTTGGAATTCCTTTTAAGGCGCAGTTACATGCCAACGGCCTTGAGGGGGTAGCTTGCGTGTTCTGTGCTGAGCTAACGCAACGCGTCGTACGTCCACCCAGTAATAGGACTCGCCCATCAAGGAGCGCTGTCCCAAATTAGACGCATTATTAATTTATTATACATAAAAAAAACAGGTATTATACTAAAACACGTATAATAAAAGATAAAAAACTAAATTATCTTTAAAATAGTGAAGGTTTCATAAAAATACACTTTATAGTTTTTGCGTGATTCTCAATTTTTTATCTGCGTTAGACATAACTTTACAAATTAATTACGCCATGTAATAATGAAGAAGGAAAATATTGTGAGGAAACCGGCATGTCCAAGAACCAAAAATTCGAAGACATGTGACATCTACCAACCCGCATTGGGCACGCGTGATGGATTACGGCCGACACCCTCTCACAGAGAGGAGGCCTGTGCCCCAGCAGTGGGGACTGGGGGGGGGGGGGGGGTATTATTTAAATTTTTAATTTTTTTTTTTAATTAACTGACATTTAATTATAATGATTTTTTTTTGACATTATTGTATATTCTAACTCAATTTAATCGATTTGTTACTGTTTTTAAACTTCGTGCATTAATGGAATAGTTTTTTTTTGTACTGTTTTCTAGAAATAAGCAATAAAGTTTTATTATTATTAAAAGGCTGATAATGAGATGATTTTAAAAATATTATTTAAATATTCACATATCAAATTACTGAGAAAATTGTCTAGAGTAACATTGTATTTTTTTCAAAGAAATAAGACTAGTTGCTTAGACGTGATGTTCGATTAAAAATCATTACAAGTCGAAATTCTGCGCTTTAAAAAAGTACCTACACAGGTACCTGATGATTAGCGTATCACCCTAAGCATAATACTGACCTATTTTCCGCTCCCCTGAATTTAAAACCCCTTGCCGACCGCGATCAATACAAAACAAAAATAAAGTATGCCAACAGTGTATTAGTACGACAACGTTTTATTCCCATTATGAATTTTAATGACTGAGTTTGAATCGGGAAACGCTTGTTATTATGGTTCCGTACCCGAAGGGTCCAAACGGAGCCGCTATTACTAAGACTCCGCTGTCCGTCCGTCTGTCAGCGGGCTGTATCTCATGCGTGGTAGACAGTTGAAATTTTCACAGAATCTGTAGGTATTTCTGTTGCCGCTATAACAACAAATGGTGAAAGTAATAATAAATAAGCCTGACATAGTGGTGATAGATCGACAAGAGCGTTGCACAATGATTGTTGATATAGCTGTTCCTCATGACGAGAACCTCGTGAAGGCTGAGAAAGATAAAAAAAAAACAAAGTATCTTGATCTGGCTCGCGAGGTTGTCGACATGTGGGAGGTGGCTACAGCAGTCATTGTGCCGATAGTCGTGACGGCAAATGGCTTAATAGCCAAGAGCCTCGACGAACACTTAAGGAGGCTCTCGTTGGGCAGCTGGGTCAAGGGCTTAATCCAGAAGGCAGTACTCCTGGACACGGCGCGCATAGTTAGGAGGTTCCTCTCTCAGCCCTGACCACCGGTAGCTTGGACCCTATCCCGATACCGGTGGGATACTATTTTTTATATTTTTAAATGTTCTTATATTTTAATATTTAAAAATGTAAATTGTATGTATATATTACAAAATAAATGGAATAATAAATAAAAAATTAAAAGGGCTTCCATACAAGAAACGTGATTTTTTCAGATTATGGTAGGGAACCCTTCGTGTGCGAGCCCGACTCGCACTTGGCCGATTTTTTTTTTAACCGACCGCCCCTTTTTTCTCCTTTTTTCTTTCTTTCTGCCACTGATGGACGTATATGTTTTTATTTATGTGGCACGCGTTTTTGATTTTTTGTAGTCTAAACGGCTGCATGGATTTCAATAATTGTGCTATTACTAGTTTTTTTTTTACATTATAAACATTGTGAGGTTCTATTTTAGTTTTTAGACTATAACTGCAATACATATTATACTAAACTAATAAATAACTTAATAAATAAAATATGTACAAGAGGCATAAAAAATCCGGTAGGAGTAAACCTCATTGAGCATCAAAAAATTCGTCCACCTCGCTGTCAATGGGAAAAGTGCCCAGAACGCTGGCAGCATTGCCACGTTGAATGGCAATGCTGATTCGTTGGCCGAAAAAAAGATTATTATTAGATTGGGTTTGATTTCCGAAGTGACTTATGCTAGGTATATGAATATAACAAAACAAAAAAACAACCGACTTCCAAAAAAGAAAATACGTGTTTGGGGTATAACAACAAAAAGTGAAAAATAAAAAATTAAAATTACATAAAAAAAAACAACCGACTTCCAAAAAAGGAAATACACTAAAAATTTAAAAATAACTTTAATTTCGGAAGTTTGTGTTTGTATTTTATATCTTCGTTATTTGACACCGACTGCCGAAATTAAAGTTATTTTTAAATTTTTAGTGTTTCGTTTTTGGAAGTCGGTTGTTTTTTATGTTTTTTTTTTCACTTTTTAGTTGTTATTCCCCAAACTTAAAAACCCCTATAACATGGAACGTGGAATTTAAACATACTCGTAATTGAAGGAAACCAAAACGTCACTATGTATACATATTTTTCGTTTTTGTTCAGTTTGTCAAAAAGCGCAAGTAATTTCGATAAAATTTATATGGGCCCACCTGGGAAGTATACCCTTTCAAACAAAAATAAAAAAAAATACCAAATCGGTCGAACCATCTTCGAGTAATCGGGGAACATACATAAAAAAGGTTCCGACGAATTGAGAACCGCCTGGTCGTATTTATTGTGACATGATCTTGTGAGGCATCAAAATAAAGAGCTCGAGGTGGTTATTAAAAAATACAACTGAGTAAAATGTAATAATGAAATAATTTTCTATTGCAAAACACTTAAGTTCCAAACAAGTCTCTTTTCAATCTGTCTGATGCAGTTGTCACGAAATCTATAACTGAACTAAAGTAACTGCCACCAACTGAATGAATGACTGAATTTAACATTCCTAAAGCACATACAACGTCGAAATCAAGCACGTTTAAATATTTAGCTACTAGATACGATATTAATTACTCAATTCGCCGACGAATAGAGCGAGCGTGTGATGTGATGCATGGCTGGAATTCCATCGGTCTGGTGATTGGTTCCATCGAGCTCTATTACAGTGTGACTGCTTTTAATTTTCGGCATTTAATTTCGTTCAATTTTGTGGAATAAAAGTAGTACAAAGAGAAAAATATATCAAGATTTTGAACTGATTATATCATAAAATTTAATAATCATATAAGTATATAGAGAGTTCACACGAGGACACACTCGCATACACACACACACACACCATCACCACACACATACACCCACACTCTTTACTACCCAAATACGTAAACCCTGCAAACCATACAAATAGTTGCCCTTTCCCACTACTACTCGCCACACTGTGCCCTTGTTGTACTCAGGCTCACTTGAACTATCTAGAGGAATCACTGACTCTGAAGATACAGGCATTGCCTAGTTTCAGAGCCAGAGTTTTCAACTTCTGTATTTGCCCCATAATTACTGTAAACCCAACCTCATTTATTTTATAATGTATATCTACCAGTAATGTGACCTCCATATCTACTGTATACTTGTTCTCAAATCTGTTATTAGTGTCTAAGGGTTTTTTTTTCTTTAAATAAATTATTATTATTATTATGCTCCAGGGTACATTGCTCGCAGAACAGACGGTCGATTGGGCCGAAAAATTCTTGAGTCAACTGCGTCCCGGGTGACGCAGTATTGGAAGTCGATGACTAGATAAGGGTCGCGGGTAGCCCATTTGATGCGAGACGCATTTTTTTTTTTTTTTTTTTTTTGGGGGGTGGGAAATCATCTAATGACTCTTTCCGCTCTGGGGTGGAGCGGAAGGGCGTGTCAGACTCTTACTGACTAAAACCCACCCCTGTTCCTCCCTGCCCTACGCGCCCGGGGGCGAGGACTCTTTCGAATTTATCCTCCACCCCCGGGCAGTTATAATGTATATCTACCAGTAATGTGACCTCCATATCTACTGTATACTTGTTCTCAAATCTGTTATTAGTGTCTAAGGGTTTTTTTTCTTTAAATAAATTATTATTATTATTATGCTCCAGGGTACATTGCTCGCAGAACAGACGGTCGATTGGGCCGAAAAATTCTTGAGTCAACTGCGTCCCGGGTGACGCAGTATTGGAAGTCGATGACTAGATAAGGGTCGCGGGTAGCCCATTTGATGCGAGACGCATAGGACCAGTCATAATGGTGACACTTAGGTGAAGCCTATGTTCAGCAGTTGACGTCTTTCGGCAACCTACCAGTCATTTGGTGACATATTACAGTGTATTAGTTAAGATTATGATGTCATATGATTTCTTTAAATACCTAAAAGATAATGCTTTCGTCTTATTGTCTGGTTGAGCTTATCTGACGCATTTGTTTATCAAAATGGGTTTAGTAATTACAGAGGTCTAACGAATGTTAACAATTTGTCAGAATATGTTTTCTCGGTACTCAGACTGGATGGGTGATACGTTGCCAGTTGTAACATGGTTCTACTTGCTGTGAATAAAATGATTTAATTGAATATTTAATAATGTTGAGGAAACATACACACAGATATTTTTGTGGGATATATAAAGCTGTTAGGTTGTCTGATAGTCCACAAAGACACATTGAATGTTTAAAATATTAAATGGTAAAAAAAATATTGAATTGACTAAAACCCTGCGAAAAATCAGTTATAAAATTTATCATTACAGTTTAGCCCGCGTTTTTTTTATAATTTATTGTCATAAATTTCTTTGAACTAAAATTCCGTACGCAGAACCTATCTACTCAATTTTTATTTTCTTAAAACCATATTCCATACGCAGAAAATACTAAAATATAATTTTTCACTTCGGTTCAAAATTTATTGTGAAGTGCCTAACAAGGTTTCAATAAAATCAGGCCATAGAGTAGTCCTCCATAACCCTCGGCTGGAGATAATCCAACTACCGAGCTTTTCCGATACGGAAAATCGTATTACACTTTTAACCGGTAGTCCATTCCAGTATCATAATTTATTTATAGGTGAACAATGTTTTTACAGGCATAAAATAAAAGAATTTTCGCTTTGTATTAAGTGTTCAAACGGGAAACAGTCTGCTTTTCCCAATTACGAGTATATGTCGAGGTTGGCTTAAAATTTCATCAGATTTAATTATTTTATAACACTGCACTTACAGTTTAAAATCAACACTTGCAGACAGTCAACAATTTTATTACATTATGAAATGAGTTTTTATATGTACTTACCTATTAAGTTATTTAGTTAAGTTGTGTTATTTAATTGTATTGTAATTAATAAACCCATACATACCGTGAAATTGAAATTAAACAGCTCTGAAAACGGTGAAGGAAAACATCGTGAGGAAACCGACATGTCATAGAACCAAAAATTCGAAGATATGGGACATCCCGCACTGGGCTCGCGTGGTGGATTACAGCCCACGCTCTCTCACAGACAGGAAACCTGTGCCCCAGCATTGTGAAAATTATGAGGCAAATAATTTAAAATAGCATTAACAATAATTAAATAAACAACATGTTATTCTAAATATAAAAAATAATAATTTTATTAATCGTTTTGTTAATATCATTAGCAATAATTAAATAAACAACTTATTTATAATTTATAAAAAATAATAATTTTAATAATCGATTTGTCAAAGTGCTGAAACATTCCTAACAATATTTTTTAAAGTAGCATTTACTGGCATTACCAGTAGATCGCTTTTATGTAGAACGAAAACAATGAACTTTTCAAAAATATCTGGTTTCCAGAAACAGAGGTTGAAAAAAGAAGCAAAAATATCGTGAAAGTTATTCCGACATTCTGCCTTTGTACAGATGAAATCGACCATTTTTTTTACCTTCACCATCCTCTGTGAAGTTTGAACAATGACACAGACAGTTTCTATATTGCACAGAATAGCTGTCATGTCCGGCAACACTTTGCAGTTTTCAGCAAAGTAAATTTGATTACGCTTTTTCATGCTACACGGCCTCTGGTGGACAGATTTTTTATCTCCACTTTGATGGCAATCAAAATAGTCGGAAGCAACCCTTTTGACACGCCGATTTTACAAATAATCTCGTCGGAGCGTCCGTTATCGAGACTATAACTTAGGGCCGATTTTACCAATGAAACTCATCGCGATTAGTTAAACTAAACTCAGTTTTTGCGTATAATCGAGATTAGAGCTTCATTTTGCATTTTTGCCGCTGTCATAGAGCTGAAGAGTTTGTTTGTTTGGTTGAACGCGCTAATCTGAGGAACTACTATATCGAATTGGAAAATTATGTTTGTCTTTGATAGTTCATTTATCGAAGAAGGCTGTAGGCTATATAACATCACGCTACGACCAACAGGAGCGATATGTCTATCTTTTAAGGTTAATTCACTATAATCTTTTTTATGGTTTTTATTTTTTACGCTAAGCTTAGTTCAGTAAAACTTAGTTTATGGTGCAAAACGGATTCTCAAAGAAGTCAGATAAATTTCATCAGATAAAATCTATGGCACACGAAGCAAAGAAAATGCAACATTTTTAACCGACTTCCAAAAAGACGAGGTTCTCAATTCGTCTGTGTTTTTTATTTTTTTTGTATGTATGTTACCCGATTTCTCCGTCAGTTGTGAACCAATTTTCAAAATTCTTTTTTCATCTGAAAGAATATACTCCCGAGGTGGTCCCATATAAATTTTATCGAAATAGCTTCGGCACTTTTTGAGAAACTGAACAAAAACGGAAAATACGTGTACCTCGTTCATTATATTGGGGTTTTTAGTTCTGGGGTATAACAACTAAAAAGTGAAAAATAAAAAACTTTTTTACAAAAAAAACAACCGACTTCAAAAAAAAATACACTAAAAATTTCTAAATAACTTTAATTTCGGAAGTCGGTGTCAAATAACGAAGAAGTAAAAATACAAACACCGACTTCCGAAATTAAAGTTATTTAGAAATTTTTAGTGTATTTTTTTTTGAAGTCGGTTGTTTTTTTTTTGTAAAAAAGTTTTTTTCTACTAAACGTTTGACTCAGTGCAGTGGTCTGATGGCTATATATAATCGATTGCTGGTAGACAACTTTAAGATGGAAAAACCTCGCTCAGACTAGGGGAGCTCAGCTTGTCTGATAGGGGTACCGCAGTGGGTGGATCAAGAAATGTGTTCCTAACGGGTTTCTTTTTTTAGAGGTGTAAACCTTTAAATTGAAATAAGACACATGTAAATGTTTTTAATATCAATAACATTAATTTTATTTGAGGGATCAGTTTATGGCATTTATGTTTAAATATGATATCGGGCAAATGGCCACCGCGACTAGCGCGTACATGGCGTAATCTGGAAATTCAATGCGAATGTCTGAGACACATACACACACACACATACACACGAGACATGAGTTGTAACTTTTTCGTGCCTCGATTGAAAAGCATTAATGTTGGTGACATGTGGTTTCAGCAGGACAGCTCTACAAGTAATTTACTGTAAGAAACTTTAGACTAACGATTATTTTAAGAAATGGACCTTTTAACTGGCCTCCCTGTTCGTGTGATTGGACGCTTTAGATTATCTTCTTCGGGGGTATTGATAGTCGCATGTCTACGACAGTAAACCAGAAACCATTGATCACTTGGGCGCCAACATTCGATGCGTTACTGCCGACATTCAGCCTGATTTACTGCGAAGAGTGTGTGCGAATTGGATCTCCAGATTATTCCCTGTATGCGCTTTTCGCGGTGGCATTTGCCCGAAATCTTATTTAAACACAAATACCATAAAGCTATCTTTCAAATAAATTCAATTACATTGATAATAAAAACATTTTCATGTGTTTTTCCAATTTAAAGTTCTATACCTCTAAAAAAAACATCCGTTATAAGCGAACGAGGGTGGTTTGTGAATGAAAACATATTAAACAGGGAGTTACCGACTTGCGCAAGTCTGAAGTGTGGTTAATATTGTGGCTGGGAATTCTCGTCTTTAGACTCAGTTACCAAGCTCCCGGTACGGTAAGTCACCTCAAGTTGAACAATTTATGATTCCTTCAATTCAGTTTTCAGTTTAGATTACAGATCGAGGGTTTATTAGATCGAATCAAAATGCTCAGTCAAGAAAATTGTAGAGATGGAAGGCGATGAACAATAATTTGCGTGTTACGCGAAGTAATTCAGAAGATAGAATTTTGGACAAAAGCCAACTCAATCTCGACCGAGAATGTTTTAGGGTAAGAGGCGATGCAACTATCTATAATTCTATATCACTATCACTACATAATAGAAAACTTTTACAAATAATTGGTCCGACTTCCAAAAAAAGTGCAAAATAACTTTAATTTCGGAAGTCGGTGTTTCTGGTTTTTAACCGACTTCCTGAAGGAGAAGGTTATCAATTCGGATGTTTGTATTTTTTTTTAATGTATTTTCTGGCATAACTCCGTCATTTATAGACGGATTTGCAAATTCTTTTTTTGTTCGAAAGGGCTTTATTTCGAAATGGTCCGATTTAAATTTTATATAGATCTGATGATGAGTTTCGGAGACAGACAATGGTGTTGATTCTGTTGTGCACAAACTAAACTTAATTTAGGCTATTGCTATCTTTTTCTCTCTAATAAAATAAGAAAGAGACGGACGTAAATTAGACCTGTCAAATTTAGTTTGAACTAATATTTCCATACAAATTAAGGGTACACGTAAAAACATGTCGTCTAAAAACACGGCGAAGCGCAAGTCGTAAACTAGTTTGACATCTCTAACTTAGTGCATAGCTATAGCCGTCCTTTTCTCGCACTGCCTTTTAGTAAAAGATAGCAATTCTCTAATTTTAGTTAAGATATTTAACAAGAGAATCCGTACCAATGGAACTCTTAAAAAAATGACAGCAAATCACCTGCGATTGCCCCAATCGTATGTCTATATAGTGTTAACACAATTTAATGGGAAACCACAACTAAAAAGTGAAAAACATTTTTTTTTTCCAAAAAAGTAGAGCCGACTTCCAAAAAATGTGCAAAATAACTTCAATTTCGGAAGTCCCACTCAATAGAATCGAAGACACAAAACCAAAATTTTTTGGAAGTCGGTTCTATTTTTTTGTAAAAAGTTTTTATTTTCTTTAAGTTTTCACTTTTTAGTTGTTTGTTGCCCCATTAAATTGTGTTAACACTACATAGACATACGATCGCAGCAATCGCAGTTGTTTTGCTGTCATTTTTTGAAGAGTTCCGTTGTCTGTCTCCGAACTCATCATCAGATCTATATGAAATGTAAATGGGACCATTTCGAAAAGCCCTTTCAATCAAAAAAATAATTTTGCAAATCCGTCTATATTTTATATAAGACGGAGTAATGCCCGAACATAAATAAAAAAATAAATACTAACATCCGAATATTGATAACCTCCACCATTTTGTCGGTTTCAAACACTTTTCCCGCACCGTCTCTGTACGCTATAAACTCAAAAACTACTGAACAAATTTTCATGCGGTTTTCACCAATAGACACAGTGATCCATGTGGAAAGTTTAGGTTATTTTAAATTGTTAATATTTTAGAACGGACAAAGTATTAAGGGATACTTGCATCCATTTTGCGTAACTCAATTTATAATCTCTTTCTACTTTGTCAAAATACGAGTACTTGCTAAAATCGATAGTATCCGTGAGTTTTCCACATACGAATCAGTTGTCAGGATTAAGAAAAATACCCGTATTTTTTTTTTTATATTTCATAGTTTTTTTTTATCAAAATTGACATCAATAGTAAAGCAGTGGAGTCGGGTTAGTTACACAATTTATAGCTCAGAAACAGCTGGAACGATTTAAATGATTTTTGATTTGTCTCTGCCCCGAATAACAGAATAACTATTAAAACATCAAAAAATTTACAAAAAAAAATGCGCATACACTGTTTGTGGCACGGCTTCTTGATGATATCTCGAGAACGCATTCATTAATTGATTCTGGGACGGTACGAAGTTCGCTGATTCAGTTAGTATATTTATAAAATTCAAAGTCCTGACTGACTGATATATCAACGCACAGCCTAAACCGCTGGTCCTAGAGACATGCAATTTGAAGGGTGTGTTCTTTGTGAAGAGTAGGTATCCACTAAGAAAGGGTTATTCAACCCTTAAGGGGTGAAAAAGGGGTTGAAAGTTTATAACGGCGGAAGTAAGGTAAACGCTAGCAGAATCTAGTTATATATTTATAAAACAAATTCAGTTTAGTTACGCCATTTATAAATCAAGAACGGCTGTACCGATTTTAATGATCTTTATTTTGTTGGATTTGTCTCCGCCCCGAATAGTAGAACAACTTATAAAACATTAGAAAATTTCACGATGAAAAAAATATGGAAAAAAATAATATTCTCATACATTTATATGGAATGCCTTTTCTAATGATGTCTCGAGATCGGATTCATGTGTGTGATAATGTCTGAGGTGGTACAAAGTTTATCAGGTTAGGTAGTTTAAGTAATAAATAAAACCGGTATGTCCTAGAACCAAACATTCGATGACATGTACGAAGTGAAAAGTTTTGCATCGGGTGTACCGGCCAAGTGGCGGGGCTCATTGAATAAAAAATCGTAGCATGGCATAGAAAATAAATATTAAAGAATCTAACGTCACGTTTGTCACAAAGAGGATAAAATATTTTTACATTGTTAAAACAGGTCTCAGAATGTTTCGTATCCAAAGTAGTAGGCAAAAGTGTCAGAAACGGCCGTTTTTGGTTTATCCTCTTTGTAACAAACGTGACGTTGGATTCTTTAATATTTATTTTCTTCTATAATAATATAGACTACTCCTCTCGCCTCCTCTTATTTGCTAAAATACAGTTACTTATTTTCCCTTCATCAGCTTCAATTTTCCACCCTAACTAATTTAGTCGAGAGTGCCAATATTGGAAACGAGTTTTCTGGAAAATATCTCAAGCTCTTTGCGGTAGCAGTAATTAACCATATTTGAAAATGGAAAATTATTGAAGAATTTCCAGCACAGCGCCCGCCGTTATACTGAACTCTTTATTGCGTTAAGGGTCTACTAACGGCCAAGTGGCGCGCTCATTGAATAAAAAATCGTAGCATAAATAAAAATAAATATTAAAGAATCCAACGTCACGTTTGTTACAAAAAGGATAAAGTATTTTTACGTTGTTAAAACAGGTCTCAGAATGTTTCGTATTCAAAGTAGTAGGCAAAAGTGTCAGAAACGGCCGTTTTTGGTACTTTTGCCTACTACAGCCATGAAACATTGAAAAAAATCAAACTTCTAAGGGCCGATTTCACCAATTCTAAGCGCCCAGTTTAACGCGTTTAGCCGCTGTCATAAAGCTGAAGAGTTTGTTTGTTTGTTTGGTTGAACGCGCTTATCTCAGGAACTACTGGATCGAATTGAAAAGATATTTTTGAGTTGAATAGTCCATTTATCGAGGAAGGCTATTCTAGCGCTCGGAAGCGCTGTAGAAGTTCCAAGTAATAGGCTGGGCATGGCGCTAATACTGCATGTCCTAGAGCCAAAAAAAAATGGTACAGTCTACTTGCAGAGAAGATATCAGCGACCCAACAGTGGTGACATTATAACGACCACCACACGCTGATGTAATTTGTTTTAAACTGGGACCATCACCACCACATAAATAATTCCGGCCAAGTGCGAGTCGGACTCGGGCACGAAGAGTTCCGTACCATTATCTATAAAAACTGCAAAAAAATCACGTTTGTTGTTTGGGAGCTCCCTAAATATTTATTTTGTTCCGTTTTTTAGTGTTTGTTGTTATAGCGGCAATGGAAATACATAATCTGTGAAAATTTCAACTGTCTACTATCTGCCCGGGGGTTGAGGATAAATTCGAAAGAGTTAACTCGCCCCTGGGCGTTCAGGGCAGGGAGGAACAGGGGTGGGTTTTAGTCAGTAAGAGTCTGACACGCCCTTCCGCTCCACCCTAGAGCGGGAGATGTCACTGGATGAATTCCCACCCACATAAAAAAAAATTGTCAAACTTTCACGGTGCATGAGATACAACATGGTGACAGACGGACGGACAGCGGAGTCTTATAATAATAGGTTCCCGTTTTACCCTTTGGGTACGGAACCCTAAAAAGCCCTGGTTCCGTTGTCCAAAACCGTGTAATAGGCCAAAATAGGCGATCCGCTTCACGTGCCACTGTGGCACCGTAACCAAAACGCCATTGTGACCCATCAGAGGTTGACGTCATGCCTCTTTGAAACCCCACATTGTTTGAGCGCATACCGAGGGCTTTACCGTAATAACACCATAATTCTTATTATTATTAAATAAATCTTTGTTATTATTTATTGTTATTATTATATTAATTATCACTGTGTAGATACTGAGACCTTTTGTGAAGAGTATGCCTATCAAAGGTAATTGAGCGTTCGCCGGAGGATGCGTGCATGCTAATAATGCTGTAATACAGAGATTGTGATGATATTTTTGACGTTAGTACAGGAATTCAGCGTTAAGGCGCAGTTATACGACTTTTAAAGGTTTTCAATTGAACATCACGTCTAAACGACTAATGTTATTTCATTGAAAAAAATATATGTTACTCTAGACTATTTTCATCGTATTTCGATCTGAGAATAATTGAAATAATATTTTTATAACTTATTGTAATTAATTTGTAAAGTTTTGTCTAACGCGGATAAAAAATCGAGAATCACCGCAAAAACCATAAAGCGTATTTTTATGAAACTTTCACCATTTTAAAGAATATTTAATTATTTATAATTTAGTCTCGATGTTTTAGTTTTATACTTGTTATTTTATGTGTAATAAATTAATAATGCGTCTAATTTCGGACAGCGCTCCTTGATGGGCGAGTCCTATTACTGGGAAGACATACGACGCGTTACGAGAGCTCAGCGCAGAACACGCAAGCTAACCACTCAAGGTCGTTGGCAGCAAATAGCGCCTTAAGATGTATTGCTGAAAAGACTAACCCTGCTCAGATAAACGAGACTGTTCTAGGGAATTTTCTATTGTAATCAAATCTTTTAGCAATTTTTTTTTTTTGATAAAGCTGTAAGTCGCGACAACCTGTCTACCCATTGGGAAATAAAGAAGTCACGGCACGTAATGATTTGAAACCAAGGATATCAATCAGTTCAAATCCGAATCATAAAATTGCTCTAATTGCTCCAAGATGCGAGAATAACATGACAAACTAAAATGTCCATATTTGCTCTTCTGTGCGTTCTACGTGTAACATCCACCAACCCGCCTTGGGCCCGCGTGGTGGATTACGGCCCACACCCTCTCATAGAGAGGAGGCATGTGCCCCAGCAGTGGGGACATTAAAAGGCTGATAATGTGATGTGTGTGATGTGAATGACCCAACACACGCGCCACCATCATCGAGACATTTGAATGAGCATGACAAACACAACTGCCAAGCTCGTTCATGTCAAAAAAGCAATTACATTCATCATCATCTGCCTAGCCTATTCCCAACTATCTTGGGGTCGGCTTCCAGTCTAACCGGATGCAGCTGAATACCAGTATTTTACATGGAGCGACTGCCTATCTGACCTCCACAACCCAGTTACTGGGTATTACGATACTCCTTGATAAGACTGGTTGTCAGACTTTCGGGCTTCTGATGACCCGTAACGACTGTCAAAGATCCACGATTGACGGCCGGGACCAACGGCTTAACGTGCTTTCTGAGGCACGGAGGAGTCTCGGTATGTAAAGATGGTCACCCATCTAACCCCGGCAAGCGTAGCTTAACTTGATGGATCGATCCGTGCGACTGTTATTACTTTAGCCACGAGCTCCTCCTCCTCAAAAAAGCAATTACATTATATGCCACATAATATATATACATACATACTCTCGAAAAGCATTATCCTCCTTCTGGAGCGGTTGGGTAAAAAGGAAACGTATTGCTAACCAACAGGTCACCTATTAAAAGAAGTTGTTCTTTAGAGGAAACGCTTTATTTTTTGTGGTGTCTGAAATCGTCCAATGACTACGCCCGCGCTGGGTGGAGCGGGAGGGCGTGTCAGACTTGCATGCATGCATCGGCCATGACGGGACCCGTCCTGATTTGCTGACATCTCTTTGAGGCGCGCGTGGAACAATACACGCCGTCGACTCTCTTAGGCCTGGTGCTGATCGGACGGCGAGCTACCCATTAGGCCGGGACTCCACCAAAGCGGAGACGAGACGAGCGGAGAGGAGATGTTTTTTAAACAACCAATAGAATTGTGTTATTGACACATCTCCTTTCCGCTCAGCTTCAGTGGAGATCGCTGTGCGGAGATGTGTAATACGAGATGCGACGATGCGTATTTGTATGGCGCGATGGAAGCGAAGACGTGAGCTGTGCGCGGACGACGCGCAGTGGAGACGAGGTCACCCTCCCTCTCTCGCTTGCTATATATCGTCTACCTTTCGTGTCAGAATGCGTACTGAGCACTCAACGCCTCGCACTCACCCGGGCCTGCGGACGGTGAGTAGTGGGTAACTCGCCGTCCGATCAGCACCAGGCCCGAGAGTTGACGGCGCGTAGTGTTCCACGCGCGCCTCAAAGAGTTGTCAGCCAAGGGAAGGGGCCTGCCACGGCCGATGCCTGCCCGGGGGTAGAGGATAATTTCGAAAGAGTTACCTCGCCCCCGGGCACTCGAGGCAGGGAGGAACAGGGGTGGGTTTTAGTCAGTAAGAGTCTGAC
This sequence comes from Polia nebulosa, assembly GCA_951329385.1. Lineage (NCBI taxonomy): Eukaryota > Metazoa > Arthropoda > Insecta > Lepidoptera > Noctuidae > Polia > Polia nebulosa. The sequence continues at coordinate 2,551,262 of OX589587.1, read as the reverse complement.
ACGCCCTTCCGCTCCACCCTAGAGCGGAAGAAGTCATAGGATGATGTCCCACCCCCCAAAAAAAAAAAAAAAACGCCTCGCACCCGACCAGAAAATCATCTCTTCTCGCACAGCACACAGCACACCGCACACATCTCCGCTTTGGTGGAGTCCCCGAGCTGAAAAACATTCCATCTCGCACAGCACACAGCACACCGCATACATCTCCGCTTTGGTGGAGTCCGGCCTCACTCGCCGTCCGCAGGCCCGTTAGTGGCAACCTTAGGTTTACACACGCGGGCATAATATACATGCCGTCTATATACGAGTAACACTATACATCGTGCATACGTTCAATGCTGATGAGTAACCGTGAGTCACTGATAGCTAGTGTAAACAATGTAATGATTTGTTTTCTTTGTTTATGCCTAATGTGCGCGGCCTCTCTGAGGGCGATGTATAGTGTATGCAGTGGATTTTGTTTGTGAACGAGTTTTTAAGAGAGTCAGTAACTGTGTTGGTGGCATATTGCTGATGGGTTAGGAATCGAATGTGAAAATTTGGATGTATGTTTGTTACTCCATCACGCCAGAACGGCTGAATGGATCGGGATGAAATTTGGCAGAGAGATAGATTGTGGTCTGGAATACCATGGCTGTAATTTATAATGAGAGAAAAATACTAATTAAATTCTGTAAATTCGTAACATAGTTACCGCTCCCCTTGGCACTCAGGCAATGACGGAACAGGGGTGGGTTTTAGTCAGTAAGAGTCTGACACGCCCTCCCTCCACCCAGAGCTCGAGAAGTCATTGGATGGTTTGACCCTCCCCTCCCCCCCCCTAAAAAAACTGCACTTCCCCTAGTAAACAAAAAACATTCTCAAACGCCCCGAAGGAGCGCGAATTTACTTTTTAATATCTAAATATTAAAATGCAATTCGCGCTCCTTTATCCTTTCCATCGGTATCAAATGAATGCAGATCAACATATTTTTATATATTTTTCTAACCGACTTCCAAAGGAACAGGTTCTCAGTTCGTCTGTATGTTTTTTTTTATTATATGTTAAGCGATTTTTTTATTTTTTACTACGTCACTTGTGAATAGATTTTGATGATTATTTTTTGTTTGGTAGGCCATACTTCAGAGGTGGTCCCATATAATTTTTTTCTAAATTGAAACAGTAATTTTTGAAAAAACCAACATAAACAAAAAATATACATAGATGACGTATTGGTTGTTTCCAATTGTGCTCAAATTCCATGGGGTTATCCATTAGGGCATAACTTTAATAATTAATTTAAAAAAGTAAAAAATAAACTTTTTTACAAAAAATACAACCGACTTCTAAAAATTGCTAACAAATTTTAATTTCGGAAGTCAGTGTCACATATCGAAAAAACAAAATGCAAACACCGACTTCCGAAATAAAAATTATTTTGCAATTTTTAGAAGTCGGTTGTATTTTTGTAAAAAAAAACTATTTTACAAAAAAAACAACCGACTTCCAAAAAAAAAAATACACTAAAAATTTAAAAATAACTTTAGTTTCGGCAGTCGGTCTCAAATATCGAAGAAATAAAATACAAACACCGACTTCCGAAATTAAAGTTATTTTTAAATTTTTAGTGTATTTTTTTTTTGGAAGTCGGTTGTTTTTTTTGTAAAATAGTTTTTTATTTTTCGCTTTTTAGTTGTTATACCCCAGAACTAAAATCCCCAATAACATGGAACGTGGAATTCAAACATCTGGAGAACACAAAAACGTCATCAAGAAATGCCTATTTTTCGTTTTTGTTCAGTTTCTCAAAAAGCGCTAAAGCAATTTCGATAAAATTTATATGGGACCACCTCGAGAGTATATTCTTTCGGATAAAAAGAATTTTGAAAATCGGTCCACAACTGACGGAGAAATGCGCGGACATACATAAAAAAAAAAACATACATACAGTAGAACATAGAACCTCCTTTTTCGAAAGTCGGTTAAAAAAGCTTTTTTTCATCCTGCCAGCTTGAATGCAGAATTAGGGACTACGCACACTTATTCAGCTCTATTCAGCTTATGTCCATAGAAAACAACGATTTTGTATGGAGACGCGTACGCATCCATTCGACTTTCCGCGTTTATTCAGCTTTCGCGGCAAACAAGCATAAAATAAGAACAAGTGTGTTTTTATCATGCGAGTGCTTTAGATAGAGTTCAGCGCTGTTCTGCCGCGTTCAGCGCTGTTCTGTTGCGTTCAGCGCTGTTCCGCCGCGTTCGACGCTGAATGCGGCGGAACAGCGCTGCACACGTATGGTTCTCAACTCCTTGTCGACAAGTTGCGACCTGCATAGTTTCTGGATAGATTTGATTTACCTATTATTACGTAATCATTAAGCACGCAAAGATCGAGAGGGTTCGGACGTGTTTAAAGTCATTCTAATTACCTACTTTATTTTTACGAAATAAAATAATGGACGAAGAGAAACTTATATTTCTAGTGCAAAAATATTCTTGTTTGTACGATATCAGTTCGTCACATTATAGCGATCAACAGAGAAAAAATAACGCTTTGATTTTTTACGGTTATTTTTTTCTATTTCTTCTGCAAGTAGCGAAACGACAAAAATATCGCACATGGAACTGTCCATGTTGAGGGCACAATACTAATTGAGTAGCTGACTGTCTTCGCAGCATATTAAGCGCCGTACGTAGTAGATAGAAGCATTTTAGCGGAGATAACACTCTTACGCCGCTGTACGCGGCTGATAGAAGTAGAGCTGTATAAGTGTGACCAAAATCGTTCAGCGAAACGCGAATAGAGCTGAATAAGTGTGCGTAGTCCCTTAGCATTATTTTGCTATGCAGATGAAAGCGTATGAGCTACGGATGACAATTAACGCTGATTTTGATCCACATTTAGATTGCACTTTGTTGGAACTATGAGAGTATTGTTACTTTTTTTTCACCACGTAGGTGTGACATTTTTGAGATTTTAATTTAGGTGGAACGCTAATGGAAGAGGCGATCATCATCAATAGTTTAGCCGAAAGATGTGGCCTCTAAACAAACAGCAATATGCTAACAGTAAATAAGTTTTATAGGTACGTGAAGCAAAAACGGTGAAGGTAAACATCGTGAGGAAACCGGCATGTCCTAGAACCAAAAATTCGAAGACATGTGACATCCACCAATCCGCATTGCCCGCGTGAGGAGGCCTGTGCCCAGCAGTGGGGACATTAAAAGGCTGTTAATGATGATGCTTACGTGAAGCAACAACTTAGTACTCCTTTTTACGCAAATTACGCAGACAGAGGATTATGAAATTCGGCACAGTCGAAGTTTTTAGAGAAGCGTTAAAAAAAAAGCTAAAAAAATATTACCTGTACTGTCATGCGTTTGACACGTACATCTCTTTTGTTTATGGTTCACAGTCATGTCAGTCATGACATGTTTATGGGTGCAGTCTTTGACAATATAACCTTAATAACGTTCAAACTTAAAATTTAAATAAACACTGGGTGAACACCAGTTTTTAACCGACTTCAGAAAGGAGGAGGTTATCAATTCGCATGTTTATTTTTTTTTAGGTACGTTCGGGCATAACTCCGTCATCGGATTTGCAAAATTATTTTTTGATGAGGTGGAAAATATGAAATTAAATGGTCCCATTTTATTTCATATTTTATAGATCTGCTGATGAGTTTCGGAGACAGAGAACGGAACTCTTCAAAAAATTACAGCAAATCAACTGCGATTGCTGCGATCGTATGTCTATGTAGTGTTAACACAATTTAACGCGTCAAGTCCCTCATTAGCAGACACAATTAAAAACCTATTGTTGGTGGCGACGCAGGGGCCTGACGCGTATGGGGAACCACAACTACAAAGTGAAAAATAAAAACTATTTTACAAAAAATAGAACCGACTTCCAGAAAAAGTGCAAAATAACTATAGTTTCGGAAGTCGGTGTCAAAAAACGAAGACACAAAGCCAGAAACACTTACTTCTACTATTTTATTGTAATAACTGAACAAAAATCAATGATCACATGTATGACGGGGTATCATTTTAGAACGACTCGCCTGATTTGACTATTTTTTTAATGTGTTCGTAATTTTATTTATTTATAGGTACATACATAACTTAAAAAAACTAACTTAATACTACCAAACTTAAAACTAAAGCAAATACCATGGGCGTTCTTATCGCTTTCCGCGATCTCTTCCAGGCAACCTAGAATGGAGAGTAATTGCCTGTAAATTATCAGGACAAGATTTATAGGAAATGTTTTTTGAGAAATCCACCAAGAATTTAAATGCACCCGTACGACGCCCAGGGGAGTCGCTAGTATCTTATAGTTTTGATCTCTGATGACCGATGTTTTTTTTTTTTTTGTAAATCATGTGTTTTGGAAATGAAACCTAGCTAGATCGATTTATCGCCCCCGAAACCCCCTGCATACTAAATTTCATGAAAATCGTTGGAGCCGTTTCCGAGATTCTGATTGTCTATATAAGTACTGTGATGATTGTAGCCAGAGCCTAATAAAATAAAATAAAACTATCTTAGCGGGTCTGAACCGGCCTTCAACTGGCTGGTAAGATTGTTGGAGAGTTATTAGAGAGCCGTTTGAATTTAGAAGGTGTAGGCATCACATTTGTTTTAGGGTTCAGTTCTGCTTGCCTGGCCGAAGAGGGCACATGTATTAATTTAACCTATTTAATATAATTACTCTCAGTGCCCTATTCCTCTTTCTTTATAACATTGTACACTTTAATCAGTCACGAGAGTGACTATACACCACACTCTCTTGTTGCCAGCGAGTGCAACATACCCCGAGCTTCGAAGAACGTCTCAGGATCCCTGCAGGCCGTACTGGTGCCTTGTGGTCCTACAGTACCTACATATAAATACAAGAATTGCTCGTTTAATGGTTTAAGATAAAATAACGTTTCTTAATTTGTTTCTCTTTTCTGTTACAGGTAATTAAAACAGCAGGTTTATCAGCAAGATGAGTGAGTTCTAGCCTTTTGCACGTCCCGGCAGCCCTATTTGCCAGAAAACAATGCTCTTAAACGTTATGGCAAACGCGGAAGCCAGCGTGGTTTGTTCACTTTAAGCTGAGCGATAAAATGATGCTACGCTGTCTTGTACACTAATCATTGCGACTAATGTTACCATGTTTTACTTGTACAGAGTGGCCAACTCGGATGTATACAACTGGGTGGATAATATGGGGTGTAAAAGACAGTTTCCGAAGCCGAAAGCCAGATATTCTAACCATTATTTGATTTTCCACTAGACCATACCTGGGAAAATACAGGTTCTGGAGATATTGAAGGTCAACGTCGCAATTTTTTTATTTACTTTTTTACGAAAATGAATTCTAAGTGTTATTACTAAACTTTTTTTACCTTATTTTTGTTTTTTTTTTTTCGAAATTTCGAATTTGCAGTTACGAAAACGCAATGAATATCAAACGTATCCGACAAGTACCTACGTGGCTTAGAGCGAAGGGGCGGAGTTTAACTGCACTTGCCTGTGTTCGCGTTACATTGCGCGGAATAAAAAATAGTTTTATTTTTCATACCTAAAAATAAAAGTCGTTTCCCAGCAATAATTTACTTTAAAAATTTATTTGTGTAGTTAACGGCTCTGTGATGTGTCTTCTTACAGCCTGTATTGTCAGATTTTTTCGTGGTTATATTATTTAGGCTTCGCGATTTTTTATGGATTACCTCCACTAAATGTTCATCTGTTTGCTGGCTACAAAGGCGCCAGATTTTGTTGTTTTTTATCTTTAATAGGCACGCGTTTGACCACTATCTCACCTGATGGTAAGCGATGATGTGGTCGAAGATTTTATTTTAAAGTATTTCTTTAATTTTCGCATAGGTAGGTACTATATTAAGTAACTCATTATCAAAGTAACAATTATTACACTTTTAGTGTTAAAGATGAACCAAGACACGTCCCTTTAGATAACGCTTCAGTAAAATTTACTCGTGGGTTTTCGTTATTCAAAGAAAATTGATTTTACTTGATAAAGGTCGTTTTTCGTTTCACGTTGGAACCTTAGAATACGTTAAGTTAATACAGTCTTTATGGTCTTAAAAACTCTCATCCGAGATATTCATTAATGTAATAATGTACCCTATATACAGAGTGTAACGGAAAGGTGTGGTCATATTTTATGAACTGGTTCTGTCCATGAAATGAACAACTTCTCAGAAAAAATAAAAATTCCCAAAAAAAAATTCAACTGTCCATACAAAGTTATCATCAGCTGATCAATATCTGTATAGGAAATAAAAAATAAATGAGAATTTCCTCAGGTTTTCTTGAAGAAAGTTGTTCATATCGATGGGCAGATGCAGTTCTTAAAATATGACTACATTTTGCCGGTACAGCCTGTATATAAAAGAAAAAAAAGAATAGAACCACATTACACAAGTTTTTTTTAAGTTAATTACAGGTAATAACTTAAATTTACTGATGATACAAAGTGCCGATATTGATACTAATTAATTGGTAGCAACATGACTAATGACCAATCGAATCTCACTGATTGCATCGGCTTTTATCTCATGATCACTATTCACTAACGCTGAACTGGCAATGAATCAATGCCATTCAATGCCAGATTAAAACCATCCTATTGGTTAGTTTCCTAAAAAATCCAATTAATATATCAGTTAGATTACCAAAAAACATGGGACACGTATTTTTTATTTTGACACTGTCATCTTCCTGCCCTTATCCCATGTTACTTGGGGTCGGCGCAACAAGTTTTTTTCTTCCATTCTGTCCTGTCAGCCGTCACGCTATCACTAACTCCCTTTTCTTTCATATCACTCCTCACACAATCCATCCATCCACATTTATATTCATTACTCTTTTAGTTACATATTGTGTTTCATCCCTCCTCTTCACATGACCATACCAAGATATATTCAATAATATTACAGTAATGGAAAAAATTCAGGAATAAAAAAAATCAAATATTTTTAACGATTTTTCAAATACGGTATGTTTGTTAAAAATTATCCAATCGGAGTTGCAAAAAAGTGATTTGTAGCTTGAAGTCTCTAGTTTTGAGATCTGAAGACGACATTTTTATTTTCAAAGAAATGTGATTGGCACAATTCATACTGTGAAAACAAAAACATTTTCTTTTGTCCTTTTTTTGCCTACGGACTTGGTTTTTTTTCGACTTAACCATTAGATTGATCGGATAACTTGTTCATACAGCTTCAATTTGCTTTAAGAAGATCTTGGTTCGACCACTTTTCGCTGAGATACCGGACTTTGAATGGGAAAGGTTACACGGACGTGAATTTGAGCGGAGAGTCTGCCCAGTACACCGTATCATACAAGACCGTGCTAGGAGCGTTCTCAAGAACGGAAAGCCAGAAATCATACCCGTGCATAACGGTTATTATACGCGATTATTACCCGTATGCTCACCGTTCCTCCACCAGCGCGCTACGGTTCGGGTAGAATGTGTATTTTTCCGGTGCCGACACGCATTGTTGCATCAAGTGACATATTATGCCTGATACGTTCCTAGCACGATCATGGTATGGTCATGGTATGTTGATGGCATAGACATAGTATGATGCGGTGAAGTTGGCAGACAGTTTAAGACGCAGTTATATGCCAACGGCCTTGAGTGGTTAGCTTGCGTGTTCTGTGCTGAGCTCACGCAACGCGTCGCACGTCCACCTACTAATAGGACTCGCCCATCAAGGAGCGCTGTCCCAAATTAAACGCATTATTAATATATTATACATAAAACAACAGGTATTACTTATACTAAAACACGTATATTAAAAGATATATAATTAAAATTATCTTTAAAATGGTGAAGGTTTCATAAAAATACTCTTAATAGTTTTTGCGTGATTCTCAATATTTTTATCCGTTTACTAATTAATTACACACGTATTGTTCTTATAAAAATATAATTTCAAATATTTACAAATTACGAAGAAAATTGTCTAGAGTAACATTGATTTTTTTTAAAGAAATAAGTCTAGTCGTCTAGACGTGATGTTCAATTTAAAATCATGAGAAGTCGTATATCTGCGCCTTAATACGTGCAAATACTGACATAATTAATTAGATAACTAACGTAATTGTAAGGACAAACTGAGCTAATACTGTACTGAACGAAGTAATTAACAAGATTCCTTTGAAGTTTCTACGAGAAACACCGCAATTTCATATTACATTTGATGATTACATTTCATCTGTAGAAGGATTTGGAATGAAAGGGTTTCCTCTATAAGTCTTAAGACGACCAGACGTGTTGAATGAGGTTTTAAGTCTTGTTTAAAAAAAAAAACTTTATGAATAGAAACCTGAGGTGGATTTCAATTCATGAAAGCTTTAAGACTGAAATAGAAAAGTTGTGTGTTACAAAGATTAAAGTGTACAAGTATGTTATTATGCTAGTTTTACTTTGGAAGCATTTTAAATTGAGGTTTTTCTGAAATTATTTAGGTGGAGTCTAATAATTATTCTTGTAAGTATCTCTTGCACTTAAAATGTTTTATGAAGTATTTTTAATATATACTTTTATGAAGAAAGTGCTCTAAAGCCGTTATAGACTGACAAAAGATTAATTAAGAACTTTGTTTTTAGGGTTCCGTATCCAAAGGGTCCAAACGGAGCCTTAATGATGTTACTCACGTGTCCGTCTGTTTGTCACAAAATTTTGTAACGAAGAATTTTTTAACTTCCTATTGACTTAAGAGCGTCAAATTTGGTGACAATGTTTATTAATACGAGTACATACCAATGTATTGATAAATCTGATTTTTTCTTTGATAATTCCCTCATTTGGTACGGAACTCTAAATGTGCTTTAGGTACTTATATGAAAGCCTGTCTTATATGGTACTTAAATGGGACTGGGCAGGACATGTCTGCCGCATGCCTGACGAGCTGTGGGCCCGTAAAACACAGGATTGTTGTCCTGACACAGTGACCCGGGCCCGCGACAGACCACGAAGGAGATGGCGGGACGACCTGGATGTCTTCCTTAAGAATTGGAAAGAAGAAGCAAAAAATCGTGACCGTTGCAAGGAATGGAGGGAGGCCTTTGCCCAGCAGTGGGACAGTACGGGCTAGTAATAATAAAACAAATAATAATACGAAATGCAAGAAGAATAACCAAGCTAAGTTATCCTGAGCCTGTCATAATCCTTTGAGTATTACTAACATACTAAATGACAGTTTAAAAAATTTAAAAAAATTTAAAAGGAAATCATTTATCTTTTGTCCTTCATATAACCTTACATATATCTTCGATATCTCTGACGGGACGATTTCTCGTAAAGCAAGCGATACCAAATGATTCATCGGCGCAATTCATAGAGTAGGTACTATAATATAATATCTGGGAAGCGCTGGCTCACAGCTGACTGGAGGAAGTATGCAATAACAATTTATTTTTATTATGAATTCTATTTGTGTTGCGAGATAAGCGGTTATGAGAGAATGATTGTAGATTTACTAGAGTAAAAAAATCGTTTGCAAAGCGAATTATTTAACTCTCATGTCGGCACAATTAAAAGACCAGTCACGTTTCTGGTTTTTTAATTGTGGCGATATGAGAGTCACACTCACTTGAGTGTCGGACTTCGCACGTTAAGGGTTCCGTACCAAATTTATTTTTGACTATTTGCATGGCTTTGGGTCGACAAGCTTATACTGTAAAAATTTGAAGAACCGTTTGGCTGTAAAACTTGTGTGACAGATAGACGGTCACATGAGTGATAGCAATAGGGCTCCGTTTGGACCCTTCGGGTACGGAATCCTAAGAACCGGCCAAGTGCGTGTCGGAGTTCGTACATTTAGGGTTCCGTACCAAATGTATTTTGACTATTTGTATGGATTTGGATCAACAAGATGCTTATACTGTGAAAATTTTAAGACTGTCCGTTTGGCTGTGAAACCTGTATGACAGACGATGGACAGACAGACAGACTGACTGACACGTGAGTGAAAACAATAGGGTTTCGTTTGGACACTTCTGGTACGGGACCCTTAAAATGGCGCTCAAGTAAAATAAACTTCGAAAACGTCAATATTTATGTAACTGCATGAAAAAAATATAACTAACTATAATTATATATACCTACAAATTAAATACATTGCACATTACCTTCCAGTATTTATTTATTATATTCTTTATTGTCCAGTCCACAGGGATGCGTAAGAATTTTTCGACACCATATTACGAGTATTTAAGATAATTTTTAGGTTTAGCTAAGCTATTTAGTTATTTTATGGTTTTTAGTAGAATATGTATTTAGTCAGAAAGCAAGATGGAAAGTGAATCTTGATCATATACTTAAATTTTTCCTTTTTTATACTAATTGATTCAAAATACCGTCAAGTTAGCATCATATTAAAATTTCATTATTAATCATCTTCTCTCAGAGGAGCGTGGCTAAAGTAATAACAGCCGCACGGGTCGCTCCATCATTGTCGGAGGATCTTTACATACCGAGACTCCTCCGTAACCGTTGGTCCCGGCTGTCAATCGTGGATCTTTGACAGTCGTTACACGTCAGAAGCCCGAAAGCGTAACTGTAGTAACTGGCTTGTGGAGGTCAGATAGGCAGTTGCGCTATGTGAAATACTGGTATTCAGCTGCATCCGGTTAGACTGGAAGCCGTCCCCAAGATAGTTGGGAAAAGCCTAGGCAGATTCATTAATTCTCTCATCTGCTCTTTTCGTTATAAAAGACACCAACAACAACAACATTTTACACTTTTTTTTTTGTGGGTTTTAATAATGCAATAACATCTCCCGCTCTAGGGTGTAGCGGGAGGGCGTGTCAGACTCTTACTGACTAAAACCCACCCCTGTTCCTTCCCTGCCCTGAATGACAATGGGCGCGGTAACTCTGTACCAACAACATCAACATTGTACACTTAGTTCGCAATAAACGTCTTGATTTTGACTTCTTTAGAACTTTTTCCTCTCTTTCCAAATTTATTTCGCTTGGTTACTATCTCTCACGGGGCTTAATATCAAATGAAAGCGTGCTAAAAACGGAATGGAAATATTACCGGTATGTTTTACGAAAGAAAAAACCATTGAATTTTTAAATTTACCTATCAAATATTATTAACGGACAGAATACTTTGAAATAGGATAAAAGGAACGCTGTGAAACAGGAAAAAAACATACCGGGAATTATTGGTGAACAATATTGCGATACAGGATATTTACTACCAAAAGGGATTAAGTAACATAGACAATACATAGCATATACTCATACATTTATAGGACCGCCTTATTGTAACCATTGATTTTAGTTTGTGTATATAGTAATGTAACTTTATTGGTGTTTTTTTTTTCAGGGTCTGGGTGTCTTGTGTATGTGAATTTAAATGTTTGTGAACGCACCCACGATACAAGAGTATTTCCTAGTGTGGCGCAACGATTAAAAAAAAAAAAAAAAAAAATAAATTAAATTTAAAAGTATACCGGGAATTATTGGTGAACAATTGCGATACAGGATACTACTAAAAAGGATTGAGTAGCATAGACAATAACATAGCATTATGCTCGTGGGTATATAAGACTGCCATTGTACCCATAGATTTTAGTTTGTGTATGAAGCAATGTAACTTTTTTGGTGTACCATTAATTTATGAATTAATAAATAAATTAAATTATTAAAAATATTAAATAAATAAATAATATTAAAATAAATTAAATTTAAAAATATACCGGGAATTATTGGTGTACATTTGCGATACAGGATACTACTAAAAAGGATTGAGTAGCATAGACAATAACATAGCAATATACTTGTGGGCATATAAGACCGCCATTGTACTCATAGACTTTAGTTCGTGTTTATAGTTATGTAACTTTTATGGTGTACCATTAGTTTATTCTATCTAATCAAAGTTAACGCTCATCAGATTTGAGAGCAGTGGTAACTGATGAGACTTACAAGGTCGTGAGTTCAAACCCAGGCAGGCGCTTTACTTTGTGTAAACGACTTTAATTTTTGGGCATGAAAAAAAAAAAAATTATTGCGCGCAATGTATCGAGAACCCAAGCAAGTGGAGTTAAGCCCCACCCCTTCGCTCTACGCCGCGTAGGTACTTGTCGGATACGTTTGATGTTCATTGCGTTTTTGTTACTGCAAATGCGTTATTTCGATAATTCGAAAAAAAATATCGAAAATTCAGGTACCTAATGTTTGTTTGGAAAAAAGTTTAGTTAGGAATTCATTTTCAAAAAAGTAAAAAACAAATGCGACTTTGACCTTCAATATCTCCAGAACCAGTGGATTCCCAGGTATGGTCTAGTAGAAAAAAATATCCAAATAATGGGTACAATATGTGGCTTTCGACTTCGGAAACTGTCTTTTTACACCCGATATGCTTGTACTAGTAATTTTTTGATTTATTAACCACTCTGAGAAGAAACTCCGAAACAAACTCAGAGAGCCTTTTTAAGTCCAACCTATGAAAACATATTTTGTTGTTTTATACCTACTTATGAGAACCATGTTGGCAATGTCTGAGGTGGTATCTTGAGGAAAGGATCACACACATTTGAGTGAACCTGTCCAGCCAGTGTTAGCTGGTGTCAGTTAACGTGTAGGATATTATTATCCAGGCCACAGATAATACAATACTAGCGTACAGATGCCTCATCCCATACAAAGAAACGGTACCACCGTAACTACGGGTTTTCGACTGGCACAAGCAACTTTTGTTCTTCGTTCGGGCCCGTCCTCCACACCTCGCTAGATGGTGTTAGCAGCGATGGCTTGCAAGTTGAATGAATTTACTTTACTTAAGTCGTACCAATGTTTTCTCACACATTGAGGAATTATGTTATAGTATTTTTAGCATTTCATAGCAGTTTTACTGTATCAAAATGTGTCACTATTCAAATTTTAAAGAGGCGAATAGATAAACTCTAAAACTTCAAACAGTGCCATCTATTGGTACAAGAATTATTGATGTCTAAGGATTCGTTCCAATAATCGTCTAAATTTAAATTACAAGCCAATTATTCCTCAATTTTTTGCTAAGGGCAGTTAATTGAATAAGAAAATACAGTTTTTACCATTTTTATTTTCAAAATAGTAATATTACTTAAATTTTACTTATCACAACTTAAGAAATCGATGCATATGCCGCCATCTATTGAGATTTATTTAAACTAAATTTTCTTTGTTTGAGATGAGACCCCGTAGTATTAACTGACGACAATAAAGACTTTTATTTATTTTTTATTTTATTTATTTATATTTGCCTCTACCTATCCACTTTAAATTTCAATTTTAAATGCAACATTAAATTAAAATTCAAAGACATATGACACCTGCACCCACACCCTCTCACAGAGAGTAGACTTACACCCCAGCAGTGGGGACATTAAAAGGCTAATAATGAAAAAGCAAACGAACGACTGTCGACTGGAAGGCTGCAGAAAAAGTGGGGTGGCTTTTAAGAGTTAGGGAGGCAGACTGATCATATTATTTACGCAGTTGTTTTGTACGTTTTGGTGGTTTTTCCTAGAGTCTTAAAAGAAACAATATTTTTAAAATTCCTCATACTTTGCTTACTTACTCAGGTAGGTACTTATTTCGAAAATATGGGTGCATAGTTAATAAATTATTAATATTAATTTGCATAGGTATTCAACACAGTTTTAGAAAACATGATTTACGTGATAAATTTGGTTTGGAAAATTAAATTCATATCATATGTATAAACATAACGTGTTACATTTCGTAAACAATAAGTTCACTGATCTGCCTAACCAAGACTAACGACTTACATAAGATTGAGTATTGCGCGTCTGTGTGGGCTCCGATATATAAAACTCATAGAGACCGTATAGTGTCTATACAGAGACGGTTGGTCAGAACTCTATGTATGAAATGTGGCTTATGGCGTAAAATATCTAAATACGAAGCTAGGCTTCGTTACGTCAACATTGTTGGATTGAATAAAAGGGTCTGTAATGGTTCCTTTAATAGCGGAGCTCGTGGCTAAAGTAATAACAGCCACACGGGTCAATCCGTCAGGTTAAGCTACGTTAAGCCGTTGGTCCCGGCTCCCAATCCTGGATCTTTGACAGTCGTTACGGGTCGTCAAAAGCCCGAAAGTCTGACAACCAGTTTTACCAAGGCGTATCGTATTGCCCAGTAACTGGGTTGTGGAGGTCAGATAGGCAGTCGCTCATGTAAAATACTGGAAGCCGACCTCAAGATAGTTGGGAAAAGGCTAGGCAGATTGAATGGTAAATTTAATAGTACTCTCCTTAGTCAGTTACACTTCAAGGTACCTACTCGATCTGTGCGTACCCCGCAGCTGTTTCAGATACCATCCAGCAATAACAATGAGTCCCAAAATAGTCCACTGTTTCGAATGTGTAGACAGTCTAATTATATTTGCATTCATGTTGATATTTTTGTGGATAGTCACGGCACTTGCGAAACTGAATACACCATAACATATTGTGTTTTGTAATTATGCTGTCTTGACTATATTCTTGTCTTGCCTTCACTTGCATCTTTGAAGCTGTATAAGTCCTGAATGCTGTGTAGAGTAGTAAATAGAGTGCAGATTAAAATACCGGCCAAGAGTGGTTTTTTTTTAAACTGCCTCCACTTTATAGGTTTTCCTGTAATCTCTAAGTTCTGTTTTTTTTTTTCAAAATTTTAGGCGAAGTGGTTTCGCAGATAAGGGGGAAGAATGGTAATTTTTTATCTATTTTCTTAAATAACTTCAAAATTATATATTTTAAAATTATTAAAAAAATATATTCGAGACCCTCACAATGTGCCCTTTCATTTGATAAGTCACACGACGCAGTTTGAAAAACTTTGATTTTTAATTTTCCGATTTTAATACCAAAAGTGACCCCCATATTCCAAATTAATTTATTTAGGGTACACGTCCGTATTTGGGTCGCAGATATTCATGTGTGTACTAAATTACAACTCTATCGGTCCAGCAGATTCGGAGCAAATTGGCTGTGACAGACGGACAGGCGGACAGAGAGACAGACAGACACACGAGTGATCCTATAAGGATTCTTTTTTTTCATTAGGACTTTCGAAACCCTAAAATTGATATCATGTAAAAGTAATCCTGATCATAACTTGGTATTCTTAACTGTACCTTTTATAAATAAATAAGAATTCATAATGAGTAGTATAGATAAAATTTCACTAACCTTTCACACCAGCTGTTCACTTTTCGTCTGATAAAAGTTCACTATTTCACTTTTCACCTATTATCCTGAAGCACTGTTAGAGTCTGTGAACAAAAAAAAAAGATAATTAATACGACAGTTTTGACAACAAAAGTTTTTCAAGGAGGAGAGACAAGACAGATATATGAGCGATCCTGTAGGGTTTTCATTTTTTTATTCGGACGTACGGAACCCTAAAAACAGTGGTGGAGAGACTGCTTTGGAGATGGTTAACTAGCTTATTCCTAAGCTGCTTCAGACACTACATTCAGCATGCTCAGCATGTCTTTCGCAGGTATGCTGGAAGAGATTTAATTAGAAATAAGCATTTTTCTGTTTGGACATTGTTGGACATAAATTGTTAAATTATTAAAAAACAAACTTGTATTTATAAAGAATCTACTTCAGTGAATGGATAATTTGAGACATTACTATTGTTTTTGGCTGAATTGGACGTTCAATTATGCCATTGTAATAATCTAATTGGTTCTAAACAATTTTTACTTTGGGCCCAGAATATAAAAATCCTAGTGCGAAATGTTCACAGGATAAAACTGCTTAGTAACAAGTCCATCTTTAATTCGTAGGAAAAATAATTTGTACCGGATTAAGGAAAAAATGGCTATGCTGCCATCTGGGATTGGCATAACGTAAGTCTGACAAAAAGGAAAGACATAAAAAGTCTGTAGACGCGAGTTTTATTGGATTTTAATCAAAACTTTGCAGTTATAGACTTTCTTCATAATTGTCTAGACACTTTTCTGACTACAGGGTGTAACAAAAAGGTGTGGTCATATTTTAAGAACCTTTTCTGCCAGGAGATTAAATATCGTAAAATAATGAATAAAAATCAAAAACAGTCGAATAAAGACAAATGGCAGTGTATAAAATGAAACGTCTTAAAAAAAGGGAATTTGAGATGCGTTCAAAACATCTTGACGTAGAATAAACATATAGAAAAATAAATTTAAAAAAACCTGCGTTTCTTTTAACATTGTGATAAGCATAATTAATATACAAATCAATTAACTAAATTTTAATATTTACTGCATTTATATATACATAGGTAAAAAATTGGCACTCTTCTTTAAAAATAAAATTACCATCTGCCTTTTAATGCCCCCACTGCTGCGGGGCCTCCTCTCTTTGAGAGGGTAAAAATAAAATACAAAAAGCCATTTTTCAGCCTTTCAGAAACCAGACCGGAGATGAGTTCCGTACCTATTTAAAATGAGCAAAGAATAAAACATATTGTAGCCAGTTTCCAAGCACCGAGATGTTCAACTGTTTTCTGTTTTTAAAAAATACAGAATCCCGACATTATTTTGTTCTCTAGTAAAACAAGCTTCTGAGGCGGAACCTGAAACATACGTACAAATACATCGTGTGCCCGTAATTTCAAGCATGATGTGAGCCAGATGATAAGCTCTTCGTTAGTGCCTCCAGCTTGCTTATTAGAACAGCTCAAGCATGGAATTTGCAAGCAAGGAGTTTCTTGCACGTTCTTCTCCATAGAGTTCTACGTCTTAACATTTAGCTTCATCTGTCTAACTGACTGACTTCTTGACAATTCAAAAGTGCCTGTAAATGTTTTATTTAAAACTTACCCGCCCCAGCTTCACTCGGGTAGTTACTAATTATACACTTAAACCTTCGTCATGGATCACTCTGTCTATTGGTGAAAACCGCATGAAAATTCGTTCAGTAGTTTTTGAATTTTTTGGAGTTTAAATATGTAGTGATAGTGTTAAATGGTTTAAGCTTGAGTTTGAATAAAGCCGGATTGTATTTTTGGTATGGCAACGGAGGAAAGTGAAAAGGTTGCTTAAAGAGTGAAGATCATAAGTAACAAAGTCAAGAAGTAGTCTTGTAAATGTTCGCTAATTCTCAATTTTATAGTTATTCTTTTTAATAAGACGCAGATAAATTCCAACGGCCTTGAGTGGTTAGCATGCGTGTTCTGTGCTGAGCACACGCAATGCGTCGTACATCCACCCAGTAATAGTACCTACTCGCCCATCAAGGAAAGCTGCCCGAAATTATACGCATTATTAATTTATTATACATAAAATGCGGGTTGGTGGATGTCCCATGTCTTGGAATTTTTGGTTCTAGGACATGCCGCTTGCTTTACGATGTTTTCCTTCACCGTTTTGAGAGCAATGCTGACGAAAATTCAGTGACAATTTATATGTTCGAAACCAGCAAGAATTCCTTTATGATAAATATATTAAACAATTAATTAATTACAATATAATAACAGCTTGGAATGGTTGAGATGTCGGATTAAAATTCTTTGTATTTTATTTTGTAGCTTTGTACAACCTTAGTTCACATTACGGAATGAAATTTTAAAGAAAGAAAAATTATTTATTTTACACAGATTACAAACGCACATTAATTTACAAAAGCAAAAATAAAATAAAACTTAACTAATTGCCTAGTGATCTCATTTCTGGCCACACCAAAGACAACCTTAGACAATATATGTCTAGGGTGTGGTGTACCACTACACGCCATAGACGAAACGTAGTTCTATGACGCCTCGATCAATGACATTAGGATAGGAGATCACGACACACAGCAAACAAAACGGAACGTATATTACCTAATACAATCGTTAAGACAAAAAATATTACATAAATAAACCTGTGTGTCGTACCCGTACAAAAATTGACATTGCTCAGCGAAATACTGTGGCTCCCGATTGACTGAAAGTCAACAGCGCTGGTATTCTGCAAAGACCAAGAGTGACATGTTGACGCTATGGCATAGTTTTTCACTGTGAGATTAGAAAACAACATTATGGTGAGTACTTCTATGAAATTTGTGAGAAATATGAAAAAATAATACAAATACTTGTGTGTGAACACGTATATGTATATGAATGTGTACGTGTATTCAATATGTTTGTGTAAATAATAAAAAATTATATGACAACATACAAAAATTAACCTAAAATTTAATTGAAAAATTAAGCAATGATGCTCAAAACCAAATTAATCCTATTCAATTTTGTAGTTACTGATCACAGAGTCGCAAGAGATTTTAACAGTGGTCAATACTTGTTATTCCATGAAGAATGGCATTTTATTGGGTAAACATTATACAATCTCTCGTGCAGGTTCTTTTATTACACCCTAAACAAAAATAACTTATGTAGGTACTAAAGGGAAAGGTTTAATACCTCTCAGAAGATTAAGTTAGAGATACGTTTTGTTATTTACTGCTTTGTAATGGAACAAAATCGTTTAACATTAAAACATGAATCACAAAAGATCGCACCATGTGACCTCGTCCCAGAGGGGGTAAGCAGATCTGTAATAGATTGTGGATCGTTCACAGGTATTTGATCTCCAGGTAAAAAAAAATAAAAAATTATAAAAGGTAAAACGGTATGCAAAGTAATGGGCTATTTATTTTACAGAGGGTTTTATGATATATGTATAATTGACCCTTATCTAGAAAATTTGCTAATCATGTGCTTAGTTTAAACACTGATAGCGGATTTTTAACAAACTTCGAAATACGAGGAGGTGCTATGGTTGACTGTATTTTTTTATTTTTTTTTATGTATGTCCACCGATTTCTCTGTCAGTTGTGGACCGATTTTCAAAATACTTTTTTTAACCGAAAGAATATACTTCCGACGCAGTCCCATATAAATTTAATAGAATTTGCTTCAGCGTTTTTTTTTTAACTAAACAAAAACGAAAAATACTTAGACATACATGACGTTTTGGTTTTCTCCAATTACGAGTATGTTTTAATTCCACGTTCCATGTTATCGGGGTTTTTAGTTCTGAAATAAAAAGTGAAAAATAAAAAACTCTTTTACATAAAAAAAACAACCGACTTCCAAAAAAGAAAATACACTAAAAATTAAAAAATAACTTTAATTTCGGATAAATTCAAATAACGAAGAAATAAAATAGAAACACCGACTTCTGAAATTATCGTTATTTTTTTTTCATTTTTAGTGTTTTTTCTTTTTTGGAAGTCGGTTGTTTTTTTTTTGTAAAAATATTTTTTTTTTGTCTTTATTTTTTTGACACCGACTTCCGAAATTAAAGTTATTTTGCACTTTTTTTGGCAGTCGGTTCTATGTTTTTTGTAAAAAAGTTTTTTTTTAATTTTATCCGTCAGGCCGTCTCCAATCGGAGCCGCGACAATAGGCGGCGTCTGACGGGTTCATTTGAATTAACAATTTGCTAATCAGTGTTGAAACTGAGTGCGTCGTTATTTTTTTAACTTACTTAAATTAGCTTCACTTGTAATTAACTAAGTAAACAAATCTTAGAAGTTAAATTTGACCCACTTCCCGGTTTCCGATTAAGCTAAAATTTTGCGTAGGTACATGTTCAGTTTGAATGACAATGCATGTTTATTTAATACTATGCAGGTATTGAAAAAATAGAACCGACTTCCAAAAAAAGTGCAAAATAACTTTAATTTCGGAAGTCGGTGTCAAAAAACGAAGACACAAAACAGGAACACCGACTTCCGAAATTATAGTTATTTTGCACTTTTTTTGGAAGTCGGTTCTATTTTTTTGTAAAAAAGTTTTTTATTATTTGTTGTTATAGCGGCAACAGAAATACATATTCTGTGAAAATTTCAATTGACTACCTATTACGGATCAGTCCTATATCATAAAATTCTCCTAGTCCTATACATATAACATTCTATCCTTAGAAATAAAATTGAAACGTTTAGTTCCGATTTCGATCGCACGCAGACTTATCGTGCGTGTGATCTACCATCTGACGGCCAACTCTACCACCGCGCGCGTTCAGTGTTCAAAGCTTCCCCGGCTTCCTGTTACACACTTCCGTCCTTTTCCGCGAAATTACTCCCACAGATTGCAGGAAACCGAGAGGAAAGATGTTACACATGCAAAATAATCTTTCCGTACAAAGTTCTCAGTATCTGAAATTAGTCATCATCATCATCAGCCTTTTAATGTCCCCATTGCTGGGGAACAGGCCTCCTCTCTGTGAGAGAGTGTGGGCCGTAATCCACCACGCGGGCCCAATTCAGGTTGGTGGATGTCAAATGTCAATGTGGTGTGTGTGTGTGTGTGTGTGTGGTGTGTGTGTTGTGTGTGTGTGTGTGTGTGGAATTTTTGGTTCTAGGACATGCCGGTTTCCTCACGATGTTTCCCTTCACCGTTTTGAGAGCAGTGGTGATGAAATAATTTACACGAAGTAAAGCACCTGCCAAGGGATTGAACTCATGACCTACAACTTGTAAGTCGCAGCCGTTACCACTGGGCCACCACTGCTCATCTCAAATTAGTATGAAAGATTCAATTTTTTTTCAGGGCTTACTATGAACTATTTGGAGAAAGTTTTTCGTTTCTGTCGGAAGAAACAGTTTAAAGATACCTTATTAAAAAAAAAATCCCCAACGCTTAAAAGAAAAGCGTTTCAGTTGTTTCAAGGTATTTAGTGTATTTTAAATGAATTAAAATACACTAAATACCTTGAAACAACTGAACCGATTTCGATAAAACATACACAACCATACAAGCACACAAAAAAAAACGCATAGAAATCGGATCACCCGTTTAAGAGCTGCGGTGCCACACACAGACACACACACTGACTGAGCTGGCTGACTGAGATGGTAACCCTTTCGGTATGGCCACGCTCAGCACAATTTTATTGTATCTTTGTGTACTTCTCTTTTCCTTTTGTTTGTTGCTGTTGTGTTGTGTCTGTGTCGAATAAATGATTCCAATTCTATTCTACATAGCGGTAGCAAACTTATAACACCCATCTTTATGCGTCAGGGGTTAAAAATTGACCAATTGAACAATTTCCACAGAAATGTGTATCGCAGCGTTGTTTCATTGACGCGTCTGCACGTATGCTGCAGCCTTTATACATACAACACCAATCGACTCAAACACTGCACCGGACTAATTAGCTCCCATACCAAACTCAGTAATGACTTTAAATGTTTAAACACAAAGTCTACTGTTTTAACTACTAAAACACACATTGGTAATACGGGAATGCTTTGTGCTGTGAAATACCAAAATAATTAACAGTTAGTAACTTAATGTAACTGCTAAATATGTTGGGAAAGAGTTGAACTGTTC
Organism: Polia nebulosa; assembly: GCA_951329385.1. Lineage (NCBI taxonomy): Eukaryota > Metazoa > Arthropoda > Insecta > Lepidoptera > Noctuidae > Polia > Polia nebulosa. The sequence goes on along the minus strand of OX589587.1, from coordinate 2,529,943 downwards.
TTGAAAATATGAAGGTCTAATAAGGCGCTGTTAACTGTCAATGACCTTGAGTGGCAGCTTGCGTGTTCTGTGCTGTGCTCACGTAACGCGACGTACGTCCACCCAGTAATAGGACTCGCCCATCAAGGAGCGCTGTCCGAAATTAGACGCATAATCAATTTATTATACTTATATAACAACAGGTATTTTACTAAAATATAAATAATTAAATAGTAATAATAAATTTATTGATCCATTGTTACAATTATTACCTTAAAATTATCTTAGCTTAGTGTCGGTCTGTAACTTTTAGTAATGACATTAATTATTCTTCCAGTGGTCCCCAAACTAGGCGGCGCCATGATCTTTAAAATGGTGAAAGTTTCATATAAACACGCTTTATAGTTTTTCCGTAATTCTCTTTTTTATCCGCGTTAGACATAACTTTACAAATTAATTACATTATGTTATAAAAATATATTTTCAAATATTCACATAACAAATTACTACTGAAATTGTCTAGAGTAAGTATACATATATTTTTGTCAAAGAAATAAGACTAGTCGTTTAGACGTGATGTTCAATTAAAAACCATTAAAAGTCGTATATGCGCCTTAAACAGCAGACCGCTATGAAGGTAACTCTTATTGTAAATAGGCATCTTCTAGCGAAGTACATAGTCATTAGTCGACCTTAGGTGTCGTCCTGAAAAAAAGTGATCATTGCGCGAATACGCGAGTCGCGTTAATTTTTTCGGTAAAATCGGCAAGCGTTTGTAAATCTGTAGGCGTCGAGTTTGAACGACGCTTTAGGCTCTAGACAACTGTCAGGGTCGCGGGAGTTACGGAGCGAGAGGGAATGGGCAGCAGTCTCCTCCTTCTGCGAAGCAGTAATGCTCGCGAAGGCGGAGGCGGGACGCGTGAGAGAAGCTCAACGGAGTGGCCCTCACGGCCCCGGCCTCTACCACCGCAGGAGAAGCACTGGGCGTAGGACGTTGCGAGACGATCTTTGACCACCGTAGACCCGGGCCTGTGAGCTACCCACTACTCGCCGTTCGATCAGCACCAGGCCCGTGAGTCGACGGCGCGAAGTGTTCCACGCGCGCTTCAAAGAGATGATTGTCAGCCACCACTGACGGGGCCCATCGTAGCCAGTGCCTGCATGCCTAGGGGTAGCGGATAAATTCTCATCATGAATTACCGCACCCTTAGGCACTCAGGCAGGGAATACCTATATTATTATAATAGTACTTTATTGTACACACGTAAAAACACACACAGGGAAGGAACAGGGGTGGTTTACCCAGAGCGGGAGATGTCATTGGATGATTTCCCACCCAAGTTTTTGGACTTTTCAACAATCGTTATCTCTGGTGGAATTTACTTTATCTAGATCCTTTTGTTAATAATAATTTATTAATTTTGTATACTTTTTTTTTGAATCGGCGCCAAATAATAAAATAATTAATTAGGTACCTAAGTAGAGCGTTGCTCATTTCTATGTACATGTAAAATTTAGATAACTACTCAGATTGTTGTTAGGCGCGGACTCAAACTCACCTGCATTCCCCAAAGGGTTGTGTAGAGGTATTGGTACGAGTGCTAAATAGAACCCTACATTTCGCCAATACATACGATCGCAGTAATCGCGGTTCATTTGCTGTCAATTTTTGAAGAGTTCTGTTGTTTGTCTCCGAAACCCATCATCAGTTCTATATGAAATTTAAATGGGACCATTTCGGAACAAACTCCTTTCAAACAAAAAAAGAATTTTGCAAATCTGTCAATATATGACGGAGTTTATATATAGAAAATACTTAAAAAAAAAATACAAATATCCTAATTGATAACCTCCTTCTTTTTGAAGTCGGTTAAAAAATTGGGTAAATGTTTTCTTTTAGTCAATAACTAGGTACATAATAATTATGTTGTAGTAAGAAAAACGCATTATTTTGATAGGTACAACAACTTTTAACGAAATAAAATGTAATTATAATAGTAAAATCCTTCAGACGTGACACATTTTATGCTTGACGTAAAATTATTCTTGGAGCTCTTCTTTAATAATCTTTGTCTAACATGTATTTTACCCATATTTTAAAAATATTTCCACCACACTTATTTCTTCAAGGAATCTCCTTACTGCACAAACTTCCTCACGCTGACGATACTAACGCTCCAGTTAACTAGAAACTTATATAAAAATCTTTCACAATTTCCAGCACGAACGTGTTTATCTGAGAATATTTTAGCTTAGAAAAGATTTTGCATCTTGTAAAGAAATTGAGGAGCACTTTACATCACATCATAATATCCGTAGAATATTTTAAAACATTTCGCCTAATACTTACCCTTTCTCACCTAATACTTACTCACTAAAAAGTTAAAAGTCAATTAAAGGTAAAAACATATTTTTAAAAACATACTTTTATCTGGGACAGTAAAAATAAAAATAAATACTTACCTTTATTATCCCTAAAAGCTTGAGGCACCGAAGTATAGCAAGTACCTAACCTGTAACAGTGCCTCAAGCTTTTAAGAATATTATAGGTAACCTACACGCCAAATACTTATTAAAATTTATTTTGAACTTGTTGTTACATTTTTTTATTTTTTTCATTTTCACTGTCCCAGGTAAGTTTATTTTTAAAAATATTGGCACGGATTCTCTTGTTCAATATCTAAACTAAAATTAGAGAATTGCTATCTTTTACTAAAAGGCAGTGCGAGAAAAGGACGGCTATAGCTATGCACTAAGTTAGAGATGTCAAACTAGTTTACGCCTTGCGCTTCGCCGTGTTTTTAGACGAAACATGTTTTTACGTGTACCCTTAATTTGTATGGAAATATTAGTTCAAACTAAATTTGACAGCTCTAATTTACGTCCGTCTCTTTCTTGTTTTATTAGAGAGAAAAAGATAGCAATAGCCTAAATTAAGTTTAGTTTGTGCATAACAGAATCAACACCATTGTCTTACCTTTAATTTATTGTTATGTTACATCTTTCCTCTCGATTCCCTGCTATCTGTGCGAGTGATTTCGTGAAATGGGACGGCAGTGTGTAGCAAGAAGCCGGGGAAGCGCGCGCTATTTAATTTGACCAAAGAGCGCGCGCGGTGGTAGAGTTGGTCTGACAGATGGTAGAACGCGCGCACGACAAGCTGCGCGCTATCGAAATCGGGAGTAAACGTTTTACTTTTGTTTTTCATAATAGAATGTTAATGTTGCTTATTACCAAGGTGAGATGTCAAATGTTACAACATCATAAGCGAGATTACTGTAAGGTTCGCTCGTTTTTTTTTTATAAACTAGGTTCCTTCAATTCTTTCAAAAAACTCCGTTTTTACACGTTATTTAGGTCATCAGATAAACTAGTGGAAGTGACAATGATTTCACTGTAGCTAGATGGATTTGTCCTTACGTCAATACGATGTAATTGCAGACATTTACTTCAATCCTACATACACAGACTTAAGGCCATGCAGACACAGACGCGACTTTGCAACAATGATGCGACGACCATTTGACCTCTGAGTAAATTTAATTACAAAGAATGCTTTGTTAATAATTAGTTATAAGGTTAATATGTTAATTTAATTGTGTTTTTTTATTAAATGATAATTTTTATTGATTTGGATTATTTATTTATTTGTTTTTTAGTTGTATGACATTATTTATTGGATTGGATTGTTTATTTAATTGTTCTTTAATTGATTGACATAGTTTATTGAATTCGAATATTTATTTGATGGTATTTTTAATTGAATGACATTGTTTATTCAATTGTTTTTTAATTGGATTGTTTGTTTAGTTGTATTATTGATTCGATTGTGAATTGAATAAGTAGATGTAAAAAATATTGTACTCTATCGCATTAGGCTCATTGCCCATGATGATAGTTGTTACTTAGATATTTTTTCTTTTCTTAGAAAATGCATTAAAAATCAACGCAGAGTCCAGAATTAAACCCACTAAACTTTCGGTTGTATGTCGATGTTCCGTCCACCCTTTAATATCGCTAAAATATACTTTTTTATAATATCATTGTTTAAAAAATAAACTAAATTAAGAAAACGCTTTTGAGTGACGTAATTGAAGACATAAAAAATCTCTAGTCCGCCATCTTTGGGATTCCGCCATATTGGATTTAAAATGACGTCACTTAACTAACCATGCATTGTCATTGGTGTGGCGAGTTGCCGCCACTCTGCAAGTTGGATGGGGTGTGGTATCACGACGTGTGTGTCCTGCTTTAGCATGTGATGCAAAGTGTGTAGCCGGCTTTACAGGAGCCATAGGCAATCTAAAGTGCAGCAATCGACGTCAGTGCGCTATACGCCGCGAGGCCGAACGCATCTCACCGCAGACTACATTAATGTCTTATTAACATCGTCCCCGCAAATACACTAAAATCCCGAGTAATATCCCGTAAACGTTGGGGATTTTCCGGGAATAATAAATAACCCATATTTACCGCGTCCGTGTAACTAGTGAACAAGAATAACCAGGAGTGTTGGTGTGAAGAGAATCGAGTGGCCACTCGTCGGGATCCTGCGAGGCTGCCGAAGGAAGAGTCAGGTACCGCTTAGTTTTACTCGCTTAGAGTTAGGCCACATGCGCCGTCTACTGCCAACCACTCCTAACTTGAAGTTATACAGACAAATATAGGCAATTTTGGGCCAGCATTCAATCCAAGTGTTTGGCCGTAACAATGTCCTCCATCCTGCAGAGAACCACAGCTATTTACACGCTTGGGCACCTCCAGTCATCCAAACTAAACATGTACCTAAGTTTGCAAAATGTCGGCTCAATTGGAAACCGAGAAGTGAAGCTGATCAAAACGTGCTAAATGGTCGACACGTCGCGCCTATCTTAATGTACTCAGTACTAGGCGATGAGCTGGCAAAGTCATTCATTTAAACGGAAATATTAAAAAAATGGAAACCATTTTGTGTACGTGACTTCGGTCATTTACGCTTATTGTACTGGTTATGATATTCTAGGTAGATTTTCGTAAGTATTGTAATACAAGTGGTATTGTATTGTAAGTGAACGTGTGGAAGCCAAATACAGTGGTTATTTTGGACTGATTTGAAATGTGGGTAGGCACCCATTTAGCTCGGCAACATGAGTATACATGTTTACTTAAAAAAACCGGCCAAGTGCGAGTTGGACTCGGCCATGAAGGGTTCCGTACCATCGTTCAAGATTATACGCGTCTACTTGATGCCATTATTAAGATCGAAAAAAAAACACGTGTCTTTTAAGGAAGCGCCCTTTAATTTTTAATTTATTTTTATTATTTTTGTTGTTATAGCGGCAATAGAAATACACATTCTGTGAAAATTTCAACTGTCTATCTATTAGGGATCATGACATACAGCCCGCTGACAGGCAGACGGACGGACGGATGGACGGACGGACGGATGGACGGACGGACGGACGGACAGCGGAGTCTTAGTAATAGGTCCCGTTGGTTACCCTTTGGGTACGGAACCCTAAAAAAAATTTTAAGAATTTAATCCTGCTTCTTTTGTAACACTACCTTGTCTATGACTAAATTCCAACAGCTTTACTTTATTCAGCCTTTTAATGTCTCCACTGCTGGGGCACCGGCTCTATCGGCTCCCAGTCCAACTGGTTGCAGCTGAATACCAGTATTTTACATGGAGCGACTGCCTATCTGACCTCCACAACCCAGTTACTGGGTAATACTGGTTGTCAGACTTTCTGGTTTCTGACGACCCGTAACGACTGTCAAAAATCCACGATTGATAGCCGGGACCAACGGCTTAACGTGCTTTCCGAGGCACGGAAAAGTCTCAGAATGTAAAGATGGTCATCCATGAACGAACCCAGGCAAGCGATGGCTTAAGTTGATGGATCGATCCAAGCGGCTGTTATTACTTTAGCCACGAGCTCCTCAAAATCTCAGTATACAAACTATATCAATATTCCACTGCCTACATAATTAATTACACAAAATATCTCAACAAGCCATTGTACTCTAAAAGGGTCGGTTTTCCTTAAGTATATCTATCTCGTTCTTTCTCTTGTAAATGGTTTTCTGTCCTTGTCTCTCCAACTAACGATTGGAAATATTAATTGATATTCAGGGGTCTCAAATATTCTAAACTATGTTTTCCCCGTATCTGCTTGCAAGAATGTGGCGTATTGTAATATAATTCAACTTTTCCAACCACCAACTATAAAACATGTACTCTACTGTCGAGATTTTAAAGATTTTTCACATTATCTCTTAAAAAACTGGCCAAGTGCGAGTCGGAATCGCGCAGTATAATCTTGTACGATGGCAGGTTTCTGTGCCATCGTACAAGATTATACGCGTCTACTTGTTGTCATTGTTAATGTCGAGCAAAAAAATCGAAAAATAGAACACGTTTCTAGTAGGGGAGCCCCCTTTAATTTATTTTTATTAGAAATACGAGCAGTGGTGGCCCAGTGGTAACGGCCGCGACTTACAAGTTGTAGGTCGTGAGTTCAAACCCAGGCAGGCGCTTTACTTTGTGTAAATTATTTCATCACCACTGCTCTCAAAACGGTGAAGGAAAACATCGTGAGGAAACCGACATGACCTACAAAAAAAAATTCGAAGACATGACCACCAACCCGTATTGGGCCCGCGTGGTGGTTTACGGCCCACACCCTCTCACAGAGAGGAGGCCTGTACCCCAGTAGTGGCGACATTAAAAAGCTGATGATGATGAGAAATACACATTCTGTGAAAATTTCAACTGTCTATCTATTACGGATCATGAGATACAGCCCACTGACAGACAGTCGGACGGATGGACAGCAGCGGATAACATCACGCCTGTGTCCTCGCTGGATCAGGCAGAAGTGCACTTATAGTACCTACAGACACATTTCACTAGTCATATCTAAGTCCTGATAGCGTTGCCAGGCGTCCGGATAAAGCCATATACAGTCTGGCCTGTCCGATTTCATAACGCCAAGATTTGCTTTAAAAAAAATCGTGTCGTGCTATGTAGCTACACTAAGACAACAAAAAATTAAGGGTGTCCGCCCTTTTCACCTAAATGTCCGGCAAAACTGGCTGGTCTGTCCGACTTTTCGGTTTTTAAACCTGGCAACTCTAGTCCCATATAATAGTGTGCGAGCCTATTGATATAATAAATTTAGGGCTGTATTTATATCGTGTTCCCCAGACGTGGACTGTTGAGGGTAATTTTTATTTTGTGACCGGACTTTCTGTGTATATTATTTCATAGCCACTGCTATTAAAACGGTGAAGAAAAACATCGTGAGGAAACTGGCATGCCCTCACCAAAAAATCGAAGACATCCACCAACCCACATTGGGGCCGCGTGATGGATTACGGTCCATACCCTCTCATAGAGAGGAGGCTTGTGCTAGCAGTGGGGACATTAAAAGGCTGATGATGATGAGGATGACCGGACTTTCAAGAGGGTAGAAAAAACCAATAACATTTTGCCCGACCCAGGAATTACCACTAGACCAACGAGACAGAAAAAAAAAGTGAGCTGAGTAGACATGAAAACCCCAAAAAAGGAGTTATTTTTCGTCCAATCAACGCTTTTTATTACATAACACTTTGAATTCGTCGACGAAGTTCGGCAAAACTTTCTCATAACCTACACCAGAAGGAAGGAAAAACAAAAGATGTTGTTTTTCTTTTGTATTTGTTTGCGGAGACGTTTTTTGCGTAACTTCGAGGGGTTTCCAAACTTCAACCTAAAAAAATACGCCAAATATTGGACCATTCACTTAAAGGGGTTCCCTTGATCCATTTGTCAGGATAACTTTATCCTATGTAAGAAAAAACCAATAAAGTGCGAGTTTACTGCCACACGACGGGTTCCGTACGATTTTTATTATTTGTTGTTATAACGGCAACAGAAAATTTCAACTGTCTACTTATTATGCATTATGAGATACAGCCCACTGGCAGAGAAACGAACGGATGGACGAACAGTGGAGGCTTAGCAATAGGGTCCCGTTGGTTACACTTCGGGTACGGAATCCTAAAAAACAAGTTCTAAGAAAATATGACATGAAATATTTTAAGGCGCAGTAATACGACTACTATAGATTTTTAATTGGACAGCATGTCTAAACGACTGGTCTTTTTTCTTTGAAAAAAAATATGTGTTATTTTAGACAATTTCTTTCGTAATTTGATATGTGAATATTTGATATTATATTTTTATAACATAGTGTAAATATTTTGTAAAGTTATGTCTAACGCGGATAAAAAATTTAGAATCACGCCAAAACTATAAAGCGTATTTATATGAAACCATTTTAAAGATTATTGAATTATTTATATGTTAGTATATGTGTTTTAGTATAATACTTGTTGCTTTATGTATAATAAATAAATAATGCGTCTAATTTCGGACAGCGCTCCTTGATGGGCGAGTCCTATTACTGGGTGGACGTACGACGCGTTACGTGAGCTCAGCACAGAACACGCAAGCTAACTACTCAAATTCGTTGGCAGTTAATAGCGCCTTAAGATTTTAAAAGCTTAGGTGCACTTGGACATACGCAATATACATTCACTTGAAGTATGAAATACTTACACTTTGTCAATACATTCCTTCCGAACGTCTCGGGCAGATGTCATCTTTCTAAAATCCTTAATGGTGGAAATGTAAGACATACTCGTAAGACTTGGTTGTTTCTAGAATTAGTAACCTTTTAGTGTCAAGAGTTTAAAATGGCTGCTGAAATGTGTGGTTAAACAGTTTTTAATGTTTGTGTAACATCTTTCCTCTCGCTTCTATGGGAGTGATTTCGTGAAATGGGAAGGAAGTGTGTAACAGGAAGCCGGGGAAGCGCGCGCTATTTGATTTGACCAATGAGCGCACGCGTTGGTAGATTTGCCCGTCAGATGGTAGAGCGCGTGCACGATAAGTTTGCGTGCGGTCGAAATTGGAACTCAACGTTTTAATTTTAGCCGTCTGTTCGTCTATCTGTCTGTCCGTCCGTCGTCTGTCAAAAAATTTTGACACGAAGAATTTTTTATACCAAATTTCAAGTTCATAGGTCAATGGGAAGTCATTGACTTATGAACTTGAAATTTGGTGTTATAGTTTCAAATACCAACATTTGGTAAATTGGTACGGAACACTTAATGTGCGTATTCCGACACGTACTCTTGGCCGGTTTTCTTGGAAGTCGGTTCTATTTTTTGCAAAAAAGTTTTTTATATATATAGTGGTCCCATTGCTAGGCAAAATCATAAATCTCCATATTTCCCCAAAATTTTTGTAATTCAAAGCTGATTCAACATGTATATTGTATGGATAAAATTGGATTATTCTGGGGCCATGCTATGAACTACTGATAAAGGTACTTATTTAATTTTGTAAAATTAATATGAATCAGTAAATAAAGCCCAAAAATTTAAAATTCAGAACGATGTTTTCATACCGCAAATATCATTTCTGTAACTGCATAATTAAAATTTTTCGAAAAAATTAATTATGTTATTGCTACTTACTATCAATTGTTGCTAATTATTCTTTAATTAAAAGGAATTACGTTGAGATTTGATTGCAACGTGACGTTCACCGTAATAAATTTTCCGATTTCAATTAATGATAAGAAGGAATATACCTACGCTTTTTTAATTAAAAAAAAACCAGCCAAGAGTGAGTCAGACTTGCGCGCAAAGGGTTCCGAGCAAATCATATTTTGTTGAGGTTTCTCCTTCTTATTAGTTTTCCTGTAATCTATAGGTAAAGAACTACTTTCTGAATTTTTTTATTAAATTTAGGCGCAGTGGTTTCGGAGATAAGGTGGAGAGGGGTGAATGGATTTTCTCAATTATCATTTAAAACTATATATTTTCCAATTATGAAAAAATTTCATTCGAGACCCTCACAATATGCCGTTTCATTTGATATGTCGTACGGCACAGTTTGAAAACTTTGTTTTTTAATTTGCCGACTTTCACCCCAAAAGTGACCCCCATATTCCAAATTAATTTATTTAGGGTACACGATCGTGTTTGGGTTACAGATGTGTGTACCAAATTTCAACTTTATCGGTTTAGTAGATTCGTAGCAAATTGTCTATAAGGCTGTGACAGACGGGCTGACGGACAAACAGACACACAAGTGGTCCTATAAGAGTTTCGTTTTTTTATTTGGACTTTCGAAACCCTAAAAACATTCCACATGAAGTTCTCATCAGTTTTTTGTTAAATAAAATCAAGGGCAGATTTGTGCTAAGCATGTAAAGAAAGTGAATAACTATCGGATCTCTAAACTAAAATAAACTTTTATCCCCGGTCGACAATTTTATGCCGGGATTATCCTGGGTTTACAAACACCGAGACATAAACCAATCCCGGGAGGAAAATGCAGATCGGAATTCAAAGGAGGCTTGATTGCGTAGTTTGTCTACCCCCTCGAAAAGGGGGGATAATCGAATTCACGATGTTTAACAGAATCTTTAGAATTGTTTGTAATGTAAGAGTAATTGTGTTTGCCCGATTCGCTTGTTTTATTTTTCCATTTGACGAAGTTCGTCCACTTCGCCCATAAGTACCTAGCAGATTGTGTAAAAAGAAATACTATCGTCATTTCTCAATTTTTGCTATTGTTTAGTACGTAGGTAAGTATATAATTATAATTGTCTCAATCTGCCTAGCCTCCCAACTATCATTTTTTTTTTGTGAGTTGGAAAATCATCCAATGACATCTCCCGCTCTGGGTGGAGCGGGAGGGCGTGTCAGACTCTTACTGACAAAAACCCACCCCTGTTCCTTCCCTGCCTGAGTGCCCAGGGGAGCGGTAACTCTGTTACGAATTTATCCGCTACCCCTAGGCAATCCGCTACCCCTAGGCATTTCCAACTATCTTGGGGTCGGCTGCCAGTCTAACCGGATGCATGCAACCAGTCTTACCAAGGGTTAACAAATAAGATAACCCTTGGTAAGACTGGTTGTCAGACTTTCGGGCTTCTGACGACCTGTAACGACTAAAGACTAAAAAAAATTAAATTATTATTTTTTCATTTAAAATGTCTTTGGGGTAGATACAACGATATACATGAGGTGTAACGATTTTATACAGATTAAAGTGAAAAAAAAATTTTTTTTTTTCAAAAATTAGGAAAAGGCCGACGAAAAATTCCAACGCTAGGGAGTCCAGAATCATGTACTGAATCACTAGTACACGTATGTGCGTTCATGTACCTTACACCCTGTATAAAAGCGACAGGTCACTAATTCACTCACTGACGACATCTCAAAAACTACTCGACCTACGAAGATGAAACTTGACACAGAGTGATATGAGTAGGAAGATGTCAGCTAAGAAAGGATTTTAGGAAACTCCCTCCGTAAAGGGGTGAAGTAGGGGATGGAAGTGTATGAATTGTTTCCTTGGGCCAAGCAATATTATTTATGAGATTTATGATATTATGATATTTCGCATGTAAATCAAAACCTAATAAGCGGTAGAGTGTTTCCTTTGGATAATTTCCAATATTGACGACTAGTAAAGGAATAATTTCGAAGCTGGGTAGCTAATGCATAAATACTTTTCTGTTAATTATATAAGTTAACAATATGGCTTAACGTCATTTTAATTTTATCGTCATAATTACATTGTATACTGACGTAATTATTCCAATCTCTTTAGATGTAGTTAAGAGCGTTTACTACTCGCAGTATTTAATACATACTCGCAAGTCCTTATTCTTGGAAATGAGCGAACTGATTTTAATGAAACTTGGTACACATATGCAAGGTACCAAGGTCTGAAAACTTAGTTGCGAATATTTTAGGAAAAGAGTTTAGAGCGGAAGAGACAGTGATTTTTCACATTCAATAAGCAACTTTAAATTGCTCTCAATGTCTCTCTGAAATATTTTTCGAAAAAGGACTTGACAGTTTTTAACAGACTTTCGAAAAAGGAGGAGGTTCTATTTTTTTACGAAGAAATAAAACACAAAAAGCGTCTTCCGAAACATCTTAGGCACTGAAACTCACCTGTGAGTTTGACAAAAAAAAAAAAATTATGTGAAAAAAAATAAAAACGGCTGGCAACCCGGGTTGTCGTCGGGCTTCAATTCGACAACCCGGGTTTGTCCGCGGAGCCTAAGAGACTAATTATTTTTTAATTTTTGTGTTCTTAATTTCTTTTTTGGAAGTCGGTTGTTTTTTATTTGTAAAGAAGTTTTTTTATGAAATACCGTGAGGAGTAAGCCATGAAGCACAAAAATATTCAGTAAAGCTCTTCTGTGCAGTTGACAGGTCTGTGGTAAACATACAACGTCCCCATTTGTGGCAAAGTTGATGCAAGTTCTAATTATTCATGCAAACTACCAACACATTGCCTGACAAGCACACAAGTGGCCTGAGTCGAACCTGAATTAGCTTGATTGCAAGCTGTCAAATGTTCTACATTGTGTCCAGAAAATGCCTAAAAGACTCGTCACAATTACTCACACTATTGTGTCTGATGCCCCATTTCAGGCCAGCAGTCAGATACAATAATATATGACTGCTGGCCTGAAATGAGGGCATGACGACCAGCAGGTGTACGAGTATTTGCTAACTCAGTTGACATCAATTTGATAGGTAATGGTGTCGATTCTGTTATGCACAAACTAAACTTAATTTAGGCTATTACTATCTTTTTCTCTTTAACAAAACAAGAAAGAGACGGACGTAAATTAGAGCTGTCAAATTTAGTTGAACCAATGTTACCATACAAATTTAGGGTACACGTAAAAACATGTCGACTAAAAACACGGTAATCTACAAGGCGTAAACTAATTTGACATCTCTATCTTAGTTTATAGCTATAGCCGTCCTTTTCTCGCACTGCCGTTTAGTAAAAGATAGCAATTCTCTAATTTTAGTTTAGATATTCAACAAGAGAATCGGCATCAATGTCTGTTTCTTTCTGTGGACTGTATGATGGCTGGTCTTAATTGAAACGATTTGTTTGTTAATTCCCTTTTTATTACCGATACAGAATTACACACAATCCACGTTAGAAGTTCTAGTTAGCGAGTCACACTGACATAAGATTTTATACAGACTAGAAATAATATAACTTCGTATTGCTTTGACGTTTATGAAAACAAAAATTGTGTGAACATATTATAATCGACTAGCGACCCGCCCCAGCTTCGCTCGGGTACAAATTATACATATAAACCTTCCTCTTCAATCACTCTATCTATTAAAAAAAAACCGCATCAAAATCCGTTGCGTAGTTTTTAAGATTTAAGCATACATAGGGATATAGACAGGGACAGAGAAAGCGACTTTGTTTTATACTATGTAGTGATGTCCACCGAGCAAAGCAGCAATGTACTGCATAGTGCCTATCAAATTAATGTCAACTGATTTAGCGAATATATGTGCTGGTCTTTTTTTTTTGGTCTGGGTAATTCTCAGAGATATTTGCGGACTAACTGGGACTAACTAATATTGTATATATTATTTTATATATTACAGGTATTTTGTATGCGAGTTTTTTCGCCGTACAAGTAGGTTCAAATATACGTACATAGGTACCATAGATATCTAGGAAATATTTCTATGGTACATATGTACGTAGTTAGAGATACACGAAAAAAATAACATTAGTAATAAACACAATAGTTAAGTACAGAAAGTATAAAACAACGATAAAGGCATTAGCCAATATTTGACGAATCGTTGATAACCGACTTCAAAAAACTGGTCAAGCGCGTGTCGAATTCGTACCATGTATTGGTATTTGTTAGTAAAGTATACGTAATAAAAAACATTACCAAATTTCAAGTTCATAGGTCAATAGGAAGTAAAAAAAAATTGTGACAGACGACGGACACGTGAGTGACAATAATAGAGATTCGTTTGGACCCTTCGGGTACGGAACCCTAAAAAGGAGGTTCTAATCCGGTTTGGATGGGGTTTTCGTTATTTAAACGCATATTTTTCAAGGAAGGTTTTAGTATAAAATACATTAGAATTTAAAGAAAGAATGAATCTGAAAGATCTTCGGAGATAGTCAATCAAACTCTTCAATCCTTGTTCATGTTTTAAAAAACCTTTTTTATGTTTTAAAAAACCTTTTTAAAACATGAACAAACAGTATATATAGGTAGTCCTTTTCATCCAGCTTTTACCGATACCAAGATTCAATCAAAAGGCGGTGTTTAATCAAAGCCATACAACTTTGTAATCTGCTGTTTGTAAACACGAAACCGCTCAGAACATAGCCCGAGCCACGAACCGGCTCAAATACTATTGACGTAACGAACCAAAGCGGAACGGGACGACATTGATACGATCAAGAAATGAAAGGAAGCGAGGAATTTAAAATTACGGAGAAAATGAAGGACTTATGGTCGTGGATCATTGTGGACTGAAGTCTGATTGGTTAATTCGTGGCCAGACACATGTAGCTTGAGATAGACACGTGTCTGAATTCACTAGCGGCACAAGCCAATGTCAATGCAGAAGTACATAAGTATATTGGGATTAGTAGTAGTGGATACGTTCTTCGTCAATGAAAGAACAATGCCGACTTCCCATACATTTAAAAACCTGATAATGAAGGTTTATGTATAGTTTAAGGTATAGTAGAATGACTACCTGTAAGTTTAGAAAATAATGTTAAATAGTAATTTTTACGATTCAAACGCTACGAAGACCTAAAAATATGTGTCTACTTTTTAGGTTAGGATTTGTCGATATCAAATAGGTAATATAAAAATAAATGTGCTAGAACTAATTGTTAACGCTAGAAGTTAAGTCTAAAATAGGAATAATTACCAAGCTATGGTCCAAAACGTCTTTTTTACTTTGTGAATTATTTGAAACCAACTCTACGTCACTGCGAACTCAATTTCATACTGCATGAATGTTATTTTTAATTAATCTGTATTAAACAAAGATTAATAAATTTCGTGATGAGAATAAAAAATCGTAGCAAAGTGTAGAAAATAAAGATTAAAAAATCCTATATTGCGTTTGTTACAAATAGGATACGGTATTTTTACGTTGTTAAAACAGGAATCAGTGTTTCGTATCCAAAGAAGTAAGCAAAAGTGTCATAAACGGCCGTTTTTGATACTTTTGCTTACTACTTTGGTTATGAAACACTTTGAGTCCTGTTTCAACAACATAAAAATACCTAAAGCTCTTTGTAACAAACGCAACATAGAATTTTTTAATCTTTATTTTCTACGCTTTGCTACGTTTTTTTATTCAATGAGGGCGCCACTTGGCGGCTATATACGCCTTAAGTAAACATCAAAATCTATAAACAGGAACTACAACAGTCAACCACCCATACACGTAAATGAAATACAGATATTTAGATCGATGATAATATTAGAATTTCATCTGCTACCAAGAAATATTCTTCCGCTTTTAAAAATACAAGTTACACATGGTTGGATTGGACTGCTTGTACGTTTGGCCCCGTTCCGACCCGTATTCGCGCAATAAACTGTAACCCAGTCAGTGCTGCCGTATTTATAGCCCCAACTATAGCCCGAAACCAAACCGTGTCGGTATACGGAATTGAAAAGGATGGATGAATGGATATGGCAATTTGGGGAATCAGTGTTGATGCCCTATTTATTGTACTCGCGAATAGATGTGGGTTTAAATTTCCAATCAACAAACGGGCTTAAGCCTCCTTAGACGTCGACAGACGCGTCCACGGATGTCGACAGATGCATCAGCAGATGGATCACCACGAGCCGACCACACGTTTGCAGGTCGTTTAGTCTGGCAACTCGCACGCACGCAACATTAAACACTGGCTCAATGCGTGTGGATTTCGCACATTATGGGTTCCGTACCAAATATTGGTATTTGTTAGTAAAGTATACGTAATAATAAACATTATCACCAAATTTCAAGTTCATAGGTCAAAATTTTGGCACAGACGACGGACGGACAGACAGCCGGAAAAAAAGCAGCTATTTATTTATTCAATACTTTTAACTACTACTTGAGTGTACATTTTGTGTGCATTAACAAACGAGGAGAATACGCAAGAAACACGCGTACACTCTCGTTCGCAACTCCGGTAGTACTGATGCGTTCATGTCATGCGTCGTCAGACGTGTGGACAGACGCCGGGCGCTCGCGCTGAAACCCTTTGTTGCGTCCACAAAAACCAACAGCAAACGAATTGCTAGCAGACGCATCTGTCGACGTTAAATACCTACTACCGACGACGCAATTTCCCCGTCTACACGTCGGCGGCGGATGCATTCGCAGATGACATCTGCTGATGAATCTGTTGACGTGTAGAGGAGGCATTATGTATCTAGATCCGTGATATTCTATCAGGAAAATGTAAGGGATTAACCACGTAGATTTTTCTGTAGCGCTTGTCAATAAGAAGTCAAAATACTCGTAAGGACCTGGACACATCACCACGGTGCGGCGCTGCCACCGTGAAACTGAACGATGTCGTACCGCGGTACGGTGCGCCGTGGACCGCGAAAGACATATCATTTGTTGTCTTAGCAATAACTATAGAAGAATCCGTCTGTCGTGGTCCATATCTAGTCAAAAACTGCCTTTTACGGTGGCGGCGTCGCGCCGTGGTGATGTTTCATGGGACGACGTCGTGTCGTTACACAGTACAGAGAATACAGAGATGTTTGACATAAAGTTTATTTTTGTGGAGCAACTTCCAATTTTTTTAATGGGAATACCGAACTATTTTTAACCGACTTCAAAAAAGAGGAGGTCTGTATGTTTTTTTTTTGTATGTTTGTTACGCGATATCTACGCCATTTGTGAATACATTTTGATGATTCTTTTTTTGTATCACCTCTGAAGGTGAGGTCTCGAGAGTTGATCCCATATAAATTTTATCGAAAATGATTTAGAACTTATTAAAAAACTCGACGTAAATAAAAAATATGTATACACAGATGACGTTTTTGGTTGTCTCCAAATGTTCAGATTCCATGTTATTGGTGTTATCCATTCGGGCATAACTTTAATATTTAGTTTTACTTCTGGTGTAGAAAAACAATAAAAAAAAATAAAAAGTGAAAAATAAAATTCTTTCAAAAAATACAACCCTATAAAAAAACTTCGGAAGTCGGTGTCAAATAACGAAGAAAAAAAAATAATACACCGACTTCCGAAATTAAAGTTATTTTGCAATTTTTAGAAGTCGGTTGTATTTTTTGATAAAAAGTTTTTTATTACTATTCTATTCGGCTAAAATTTTTCTTTAATCCCTGTTTTGTTCACTGTATTTTTTGCAAAGGATATTTTCATTGCATTACGTCATACTCGATTATCCAAGAAACCAATTTTTGTGACTATTGATATTAATAATAGTAATACCGTGGCTTGAGTTTAAAAAAAAGGGCTGGTGTAGATTCAGCCCTTTCCCTTTACTTCTTCATAAAAATAACCGTAAAAATGGTATTTTTGCTTTTAAAACAACACAAATATTAACAGACTTGCAAAAATTCAATACCAACAAAAACTGTTAGCATAATTTGAACTTAATTCACCATTTCGGACAGAAAAACAATAAACAATTGAATTTTTTGTGTCCCGTCTGTCAAAGAGGAAATCCTCTACTTTATAATTAACTGAATCTTAACCTTTAGAGGTCTTTTGAAGAGCGGATAGATAATGTGTCATCTTTTGCTAGTCATATAAGATCAACACATAAATCACTCATCATATATCATTTCATCTGAAAAAACGTCCACTGTTAGACCTAGGCCTCCCCCAAGTGTCTGTCTGCCTCAACGTCCGATCCTGTGCGTCTCGCATCCATAGGATACCCGCCATTCTCTGCAGATCATCGGCCCACCTTCAGGCAGGCGTGGTAGGTTACTCTTAATTTGAAGTAACTACGGTCGCTCAAACTCAAAACTTTTATTTAAATTATACATTGTACAACTGTACAACAACAACAACAACAACAACAACAACACAACTACAACTGTATGTGTAACTGGTTTGTGAGGTCAGATAGGCAGTCGCTACATGTGAAATACTGGTATCCAGCTGCATCCGATTAGACTGAAAGCCGATCCTAACATAGTTGGGAAAAGGCTAGGCAGATTGACTGAATGTACAGGCAGATTGATTGAATTTACCTACATGAAATTGTGTGTTTATCGTCATTAGCTATCAATACTAATTAAGGACCCATACACTAGCTTATTAAATTTGTTTATTCTGCACAAACAAAACGCAGATTAGAGAAAAATTTTAATATTATGAATGTACTCGTATTGTATATGTAATGAAAATATTAGAAAATTAGAATAATAATTATTATACAACGAAGCTAAAAGCCTCGTATTCAACCAATGAAAGTCTTTTGTTCATTGCCTGTTGTCAGGGTCCGCCAATACCCAAAGACAATACACATTGCGTAATACTATGTATTAATAAAAATAATGTAGTTTGTTGTCATTTACAAAGCTGGTGAAAGTGGAAAAACAACTAATCTTTTTAACAAACACGAGCAATTAGGCTGTGCGTCGCATCTGTACAAGAACTGGCCGTTGCTCAGCATAATACTGCGACTTCAAGCTAACTTATCGTCAACAGCGCTGATTTTCAGGAACTACCTCGCGAATGGCGTAACGTCATAGGAAGTTTGAGCCAATTCAAGACCAGAACAAAAGAAATTTCCTATCTAAACGCTTTGTTGACACTTCGCGTGACCAAAGGTCTGGCTTTTACCATGGACAAAGAATAAGCATTGCAATACAACGTGGCAATGCCGCCAGTCTTTTGGGCGCATTACCAGTCGACATCGAATTAATTTTCGACGTATTTTAGATTATTTTAGTTAGTTATTTGAAGTGAAAAATTCGTTAGGCGCGTTGGGCATTTTTGAGATGGGCAAAAAGTATTGAACTCTCGTAGCGGATTGTTTTCATTTGAAGTGAAAACCGACACCGTGACGGATTTTGTTCAATTTTTCACTTCTGTCGGTACTCCCAGAGTGCCAGTTTTTTTTTAAGTGTATTGTACAGTTAAAAAAAAATATTTTCAATCAACATTTGTGTCACAAACATACCTTCTCCAACTAATTCTTACTAAAAAATCTGAAGTACTCGCTTTATATAAGCACACCCTTGACAGACTTCGTACAAATACAGGGCACGATTCACAGAACTACAGATGTTTTCAACTCGAGAATTTTCTTGAAGGAATATCTTTGTGCTATATAATATAAGATACGAGGGATTCTTATTGCTTTGTAATACTTGTCTGATGTTGTAAGAGGCTTTTATTGGAATTTGTGCAGTGAATCGATCAATACGTGAACTAAATGAAATGTAATTTACTGTGAAGAAGATACTATAAGACTAATAATTTTCTATAGTTTAAAAAACTTGTTTACGAAAAAAATGCAAAATAAATTCAATTTCGGAAGTTTTGTACCTTCGTTATTTGACACCGACTTCCAAAATTGAAGTTGTTTTGCACTTTTTTTGGAAGTCAGTTCTATTTTTTTTGTAAAAAAGCTTTTTATTTTTACTTTTTAGTTGTGGTTCCCCATTAAACTGTAACAATAAACGACTGTCAAAGATCCACGATTGACAGCCGGGACCAACGGCTTAACGTGCTTTCCGAAGCACGAAGGAGTCTCGGTATGTAAAGATGGCCACCCATCCATGGACCGACCCTGGCAAGCGTAGCTTAACCTGATGTATAAACCGGTGCGGCTGTCATTACTTTAGCATATAAAGTCATTGATTAGAAAATATCTGATTAACAAACCCTGAATAACACTGCTAGTGTTCGATTTGTTTCAGCGGTTAGGGACTGGAATAGTCGATGAAAGTGATTGAATGGCTGTCAGTTCAGGGCTGCAATTGACATAATGGGCACATGGGGTCGACTATTTTGTGCGAGTAGCTTAGTGCAGGTTAGAAATACCAGTCTTTGTAACCTGAATTAAGCTACTCTCAGGTAAAACAAGAGATGTCTTTGTACAGGGTATAAAAAGAAATTATTTATATATTACACAAATATAGGTAAATTGGAGACCCTGACTGATGAGCTAAGCAAAAACCTAGGTAAGACTGGATGTGAAGTCTTACCAAGACGTTATCGTATTACCCAGTAACTTGGTTGTGGAGATCAGATAGGCAGTCGCTCCATGTAAAATACTGGCATTCTGATGCATCCGGTTACACTAGAAGCCGACCACAAGACAGTTTGGAAAACGCTAGACAAATTGATTGACCTGTACGCATAATTAATCTGTTGAGAAAGATTAATTAAAAATATTTTCAAATGCAGAAATCATTACTAAGTGCACTTTAAAACGTTAAAATCACAGTTAAATAACTCAACAAACTAACTAAAAGGTTAAAATTTAGCGACGTTAGCTGCAGTTTATCGTGAATACGAACGTCGTTAACCTATTTCGCTCCGGCTCTTGGACTAGCGGCGATTATACAAAGTGACGTTATAGTACAAGAGCTGCCCTGTTTATTATTAAAAAGGTAAGCGAGGAAAATATTTTCTATGTCTTCGTTCTCGAGAATAACTTGGATAAGCTTGTTTTTGACTTGAATTGTTTATCGTGGAGTTTATTCTGCTATAAGAAAACTTTACTAAAAATTATGTGATAACGTTTATTATTACGTATATTTTACTAACAAATACCAATAAAATGATAAATCAGATATTTCTTTGATCATTCTGGGAGTCTTTAAGTCAAGAGTGTTTAGGTAACTTCTAGACAAGCGTGCTCCATCTTCGACCACATCATCGCGTAGCTTTTCCCAACTATCTTGGGGTCGGCTTCCAGTCTAACCGGATGCAGCTGAATACCAGTATTTTTCATGGAACCACTGCCTGTCTGACCTCTACAACCCAGTTACTGGGTAATACAATACCACTTGGTAAGACTGGTTGTCAGACTTTCGGGCTTCTGACGACCTGTAACGACTGTCAAAGATCCACAATTGACAGCCGGGACCAACGGCTTAACGTGCTTTCCGATTCACGGAGGAGTCTCGGTATGTAATGATGGTCACCCATCCATTGACCAACCTCGGCAAGTGTAGCTTAACCTGATGGATCGACCCGTGCGGCTGTTATTACTTTAGCTACGAGCTCCTGTACTATTAAGGTTTATTAAACTTTATTATTTCTGACAATAAAACAGTAACCAAATTCAAATGCCTGCAAATTATTCAAAATCAATGAAAAATAACAGTTAATAAACTTAGTTTTAGTAACGAGGGTCTTAGAGCCATTTTGTCAGGCACCCCCGCCCAGTCTAATAGGCAAACTTCATAGTCTTTAATATCACAACTTTGTAACTACTTTCATATAGTTTCCGACACCAACTTCGGAAACTGTTAGAGCAACAGAGGCTGTTTTACAAAGTATGATTAATTAAGAACTTCGACTAGAAAATGGAACACAGAACTTCTAGTTTTGACAGTCCTTTTTTTTGTCAGCAAAAAACCTCTTCAGAATAAATTACAAGTAACAATTTTGTTGGTGCACATGAATCAATTTTAATTATTACTGAAATAGGGATGTTATTTTTATATTTAGTATATTTTTTTTACCATTTATATAAATATGCTCACGTTTGACCACAATCTCACCTGATGGTAAGAGATGATGTGGTCGAAGATGGGGCACGCTTGCCTAGAATTAACCTATTCACTCTCAACTTGAAGACTCTCAGGTTGCAGCTATCAGGAAACACAGACTGGCAGGGAATTCTACTCCTTAGCTGTACGCTCAATAAATGTGTTCCCAAAACGTTTTGTCCGTGTATAAGAATAACAATTCATTTTAGTGTGTAAGTAAGGTTATCCTAAAATATTGGCATCAATGTTCAGGAGTGGGGTTCTTTACGTCACTAAATGGTGCAAAGTGTATCGAGGTGTGACGACACGAAAAATTTTTAACGCACTGTATCGTCCTCATTTTTAACCGACTTTCGAAAAAGGAGGAGGTTCTATGTTCGACTGTATGTTTTTTTTATTATTTATTTTATGTATGTCCGCCTGTTTCTCCGTCAGTCCTGGACCGATTTTCAAAATTCTTCTTTTATCCGAAAGAATATACTCCCGAGGTGGTCCCACATAAATTTCATCGAAATGGCTTCAGCGCTTTTTGAGAAACTGAACAAAAACGAAAAATACGAATACCTCGATGACGTTTTGGTGTTCTCCAAATGTTTAAATTCTACGTTCCATGTTATTGGGTTTTTTAGTTCTGGGGTATAACAACTAAAAACTGAAAAATAAAAACTTTGTTACAAAAAAAAACAACCGACTTCCAAAAAAGAAAATACACTAAAAATTATAAAATAACTTTAATTTCGGAAGTCGGTGTCAAATAACGAAGAAGTAAAATACAAACACCGACTTCCGAAATTAAAGTTATTTTTTAATTTTTAATGTATTTTTTTTTTGGAAGGCAGTTGTTTTTTATATTTCTTACATAGAATGTCCTGTATAAAATCATACAGTTATCTCATTTGACCATTGCGCGATACCGGAGTAGACACGTTGCTAAGTGTCGCAAAGTTATGCTTATTATTTTAAATTATCTGTTGTATACATCCTCATAAGGGAGTTGCCATGACACCTGGTGGGTACGTAGGCGAGACAAAGATCAAGTCTTAGTAATCTCCTAATTAGCGTTAACAATGATATTATTATTCCTTTTTTGCGTTTTTTAAATGTTATTATCTTTTTGCGTTGAAATTGTTTTATTTTTATTTAATTTATTTAGTGTCTTGTAGAGTATGCGTATTCTAGCGTTAATAGGATTTGGAGGTATCGGAACAGGGTTTAAAATCCCGTAAACCTCCAAGAGAAAATAATAAACAAGAGAGGATTCTTCGACCCGGTGGGTTTTGTGTCTGATCCGGGCAACTGCCCGATGGTTGTATAATGTTCAAAACGCGCAGAGAAGTCTGCTTGCGCGATGCAGGATTTGTGGTTTAGTTCGTTTTGTGGCGTCATAGATGTCGCTACAGGACACTTTGCACTTTTAAAGATTCCCACAAAATTCTGTATGACAGAAGGTATAAGTATTTTTCGTTTATGTTCAGTTTTTCGAAAACCGCTGATGTAATTTCGATAAAATTTATATGGGACCACCGCTAGTAAGTATATTTTTTTGGATAAAAAAAGTATTTTGAAAATCGGTCCACAACTGACGGAGAAATCGGGTGACATACCTACATAATAAACAAAAAAAAAACACGAACGTAGAACCTCCTCCGTTTTCGAAGTCGGTTCAAAATGAGGATAAGACTTAAGACACCCACACGCACAAAAACCACCAGAACAGCTAAGGCATAAGGAGTGCAATTCCCTGCCAGAGTCTGTGTTTCCTGCTACAACCTGAGAGTCTTTAAGTCAAAAGTGAATAGGTTACTTCTAGGCAAGCGTGCTCCATCTTCGACCACATCATCGCTTACCATCAGGTGAGATGGTAGTCAAACACGAGCCTCCAATCAATGAAACAAAAATCTTTCAGCGATCTTTTATAACCTACTCGGTCGGTCTAGGTACTCTAAGCGTAAAACTAGGGCAAAATGTTGCCTGAGACGTGACCAATCACTTCCTTCATAATTATTATCGCCCTACATAGCAAAACAAACGTTTTCTAACAATAAGTGTAACGTTATAAAATACAATAAAAAGGTAGGTAGATAATTTCATCAAGAATTTATCACTTCTTTTTTTTGAACTATAAAAATTATATCTTGCGATGTATGGCTAAAAAATATGCATTTAGTATCACACAAGGTGTTTTTTTTTCTTTTAATTTCTGCCTAGGCTTTGCCCAACTATCTTGGGGTCGGCTACCAGTCTAAACGGATGCAGCTTAATACCAGCATACATGGAGCGCCTATCTGACCTCCACAACCCAGTTACTGATAATTCGATACCCCTTGGTAAGACTGGTTCTCAGACTTTCCGGCTTCTGACGACCCGTAAGGACTCTCAAAGCCGGGACCAACGGCTTATCGTGCTTGTCGAGGTACGGAGGAGTCTCGGTATGTAAAGATGGTTCACCCATCCATGGACCAACCCCGGCAAGCGTAGCTTAACCTGATGGATTGACCCGTGCGGCTGTTATTACTTTAGCCACGAGCTCCTCCACAGCTGTTTTTTTTTTTTAAAGACTTGTCATTCTCTTGCCCTTACCCCAATTAATTTGAGTTCGACACAACATGAAATTTATTTTAAAAAATAAGCATAATACCTATGTATGATTGTGCTTTTTAAACAGTGATAATGTCGGTTCTTAATTCAAAATTTTCAATGGAGAATTTGAATTTAGAATCTGCTAAGTATTACTAAGCATACGGTTAGCAAGTTTTATTTATAAGCCTAAGTGGGCTGTTCCAAAAATTGTTAGTGAAATTAAAAATAGTTGGAATCTGAAAAAAGTTTTTACGCATTTCGGGTGAACCAGCTTTCGAAACATTTAAAAAATGTCTGTTGTAGGAGGTAAACTTTTTCATATTCTAACTATTTTTCATTTCACTAACACTTTTTGGAACAGCCCACACGAATTTAAAAATATTTAAAAAAGGAACTACACATAGGTGGCCAATGATTCTCAACAAGGAGATTTCAATTCAAAATAGTTTTTCTCGTATTCCGTGCTTCACTATTTCTCTTCATCTCAATATTCAGTCCTTTTCGAGCTAAATCATCTTTCACAAATTCCAACCATAGTTTTTCAAGGTCCTTTTTAAAACTCATCATCAACAGCCTTTCAATTTTTCCCGGGCACAGGTAGGGTTGCCAACCGTACTCTAAAATAGAGTACTGTACCTACTCTATTTAATGTAGGTGTACTTTATAATCTGTAATCCTAATAAAGTAAGCTAAAATACTCTTTTTTACACTACGTTTACTATAAGCAATAACAGTCATACATACCCATTGTCATAACCCAAAAATTTTACTGGCTAGGTTTACTGAATATTTATGTTATT
This sequence comes from Polia nebulosa, assembly GCA_951329385.1. Lineage (NCBI taxonomy): Eukaryota > Metazoa > Arthropoda > Insecta > Lepidoptera > Noctuidae > Polia > Polia nebulosa. The sequence continues at coordinate 2,504,991 of OX589587.1, read as the reverse complement.
TTTTTTTAAATATATTAACTTAGATTTAGAATATTTGGAGTCATACAATTCTTTTAAAAATGGTGAAAAGTTGGCATAGGCCGCAAAAGGTACATAAAATACCTTTTTAAAAATTAAATCTATTGTACTCTTTTTTTATAAATTGGTACTCTTTATTTACCCTCTCTGAAATCAGTTACAGGAACTCTACTTCTTTTAAAAAAATTTGGCAACCCTAAGCACAGGGTTCCTCTCTGTGAGAGGGTGTGGGCCGTAATCCACCACGCCGACACTGCGGATTGGTGGACGTCACAAGTCATCGAATTTTTGGTTGTAGGACATCCCGGTTTCCTCACGATGTTTTTCTTCACCGTCTTGAGAGCAGTGGTAATGCAATAATTTTCACAAAGTGCAGCGCATTGGTTTGAACTCACCGCTCCACCCAGAGCGGGAGAAGTCATTGGAGCTCACGACCCACAACTTGTAAGTCGCGGTTGTTACCACTGGGCCACCACTGCTCTTCAAGCCTAAAAATTCTTATTCACAAGTTTTAAAATAGAGCAATTACATTTTAGATCACTGTGACAGTTATAAACACAAACTATTTGACATTCGTGTTATGCTTTCAACGGTTAACAAAATAAAACCGAATTCTATGACGCGAAATGCAGTGTTGGCCTTGGCGCGTCGTTCCTAAGTGGGTGACATATAATCGTTAGGTTGTCAACAGACTGGCCGACTAATCGCTGCGACACGCAATGACTGAAATGTTTACTTGGTTGTTCACTCAAGTGGCGTTAATGTGAAGTGGGAGGAGAGATTCATTACACATGCAATGTTATTATATTAATGAGGTTACTAGAATGCAAATATCAAGAGATCACATTCTGGGGTTAACTTTTGTGCACCTGAACATATTTTATAATTTTGAATTTAAGCCATTTTTAAACGACTTCAAGAAGGAGGAGGTTATCAATTCGTATGTTTTTTTTTATGTATGTTCGGGCATAACTTCGTCATAATATATATTATATAGACGGATTTGCAAAATTCTTTTTGTGTTCGAAAGGGGTTTATACCGAAATGGTCCTATTTAAATTTCATGTAGATCTAATGTTGAGTTTCGGAGACAGACAACGGAACTCTTCAAAAAATAACAGCACATCATACCGTGATTGCTGTTATCATATCATATCATATCGAAATAAAAAACTTTTTCACAAAAAAATAGAACCGACTCCCAAAAAAAAATGCAAAATAATTGTAATTTCGGAAGCCAGTGTCAAAAAGAAGAAATAAAACCAGAAACAACGACTTCCAAAATTGAAGGTTTTTTGGAAGTCAGTTCTATTTTTTTGGAAAAAAGTTTTTCTGATCTAAATCTTTAATGGTTTAAGTGTTTAATGTCACACATTTAAGGAACTGCTGCACACAAATAGACAAAAAGATCTTACCGATTGATACCAAGGCCTGACCTTATTATGCACATAAATTAGGGCGTCAACAAAAAACGCAGAATCGCTGAAACAGATGTGAATGTTGGCGCAGACTTTTTTTTTCTCGTCAAGTGCAGTCTCGACCTTGGGCTCCTAAGTGGGTGCCGAAGAGCTATGGAACACGTCAGACTGGCTTTAAGTGGTTCCGACAGATGTTAACACTTTTACTTGACAGATTTTATTGTTTATTTTCTTTTATGAATGAACTGTTAGAGAGACTTTAGTTTATTTGGACTCAAGTGGCTTGATGACGATTAATTTGATAAAAAATATGTATTAAATTTTAAAAAAAATATGTTTGTAATCTAAGCCCGCTTTCAGACAAAACAGATGCTGCTGTGTATTTGTATAATTAGTAACGTTGATGATATGTATATTGGCTACTTGTTACTCTCTCGTAAAACGCAGAGCCTGCCTAGTATAAAAATTATACGTATCGCCTTTTTCATCAGCGTCAATTTCGCGAATTCGCGAGAACGTTCGAGAATTCTCACGTTCGCCTTGAGGGACGTTTAGTTTAGTACTATCGGCCGACTCCCCCTTCGTCCCACTTCCCGCGGATTCTACAGACAGCACCAACAGTAGCTTTTTTTTGTGTGGGGTGGGAAATCATCCAATGACATCTCCCGCTCTGGGTGGAGTGGGAGCGTCTCAGACTCTTACTGACTAAAACCCACCCCTGTTCTTTTCCTGCTCTGAATGCCCAGGGGCGAGGTAACTCTGTTACGAATATATCCTCAACCCCTGGGCGGGACCAACAGTAGCTACAGGAATTCTCTAGAATGTGCGAGGATTCCCCGGAAGTCGCGTGGCGTCTTTCGTGGCTCGTATTTAGTTTGTGCGTTACGCAATTAACATAAAGTTCATTATGCTATGTACAATTTCGTTGCGAAAATGCGCTTCAATTCCATTCTGTGGCAATGTAAATTGAGCTTTACGCTACGTAACTATTCTTTTGCTTCCTTTTTTTTTGTTATTTTACTGCGCTCGCAACGTTTGGTCAGTGTGTATGCTCTTTTAACCGCGCGTGTGAATTGAGTAAATATTTTCGTCCTGTCTCTCTGAGTGGCGAGTGTGACCTTTATTAGAAAGGGCTGTCATGACAGTTTTAAAATGAGTTTATGAATATTAAATCTTTGACTCTTGTTAGGGTTCCGTACCCGAAGGGTCCAAAAGGCCAAGCCCGTTCCATCATCGCACCACCTAGACGTACGTGGTGGACATCCCACCCACACGCATAAAACGTTTTGTGAACATTCATTGTGCGTACAGCTAAAGAGTGGAATTCCCTGCCAGAGTCTGGGTTTCCTGATAGCTACAACCTGGGAGCCTTTAAGTCGAGAGTGAATAGGTCACTTCTAGGCAAGCCTGCTCCATCTTCGACCACATCATCGCTTAGGTCGGTGAGATAGTGGTCAAACGCGTACCTATCACAGAAAAACCCGTCTTCTGTCCGTATTTCCGTCTGTCTGACTGTCGTCTGTCACACAGGATTTACAGTCAAACAGTTGGAGCTACACCCTTCAAATTTTCTCAGTATAAGCATCATATTAAAAGTAACAAAGACTCAATTTGTTAGTAACAATATTATTTAACAACTATGTTAGTAAACTTAATCTATATAATAATAATAATAATATTCCACAACTATCACACAACGCCATCTAGTCCCAAGCTAAGCAGAGCTTGTGTTATGGGTACTAGACAACTGATAAACATACTTATATATTTCTAAATACATAAATATTATAGATAAATTACACCCAGACACAGAACAAATGATCGTGCTCATTACACAAACATTTGTCCTGGGTGGGAATCGAACCCACAATAATATATACTTAATCTAACACATATAAAGGTCAGTGAAACCCCGCTGCAAGCCCAACACCGAGGTAGGAAGCTTGCAGCAGCGATTCCCATACAAAGAGTCCAGTCTGCTCGCGACACACCGCAGCCCAAAGCCATACAAATACTCTAAAATAAATTTGGTACGGAACCCCAAATTGCCCAAATATGCGAAGTCTGACACGCACTTTGTTATTTATTACCACGCTTTTACTAGCTTCACCTGATCCTGACTAACTAAAAAAAATCTTAGAAGTTAAAATTGTCCCACTTTCCGGTTTCCGATTGAGCTGAAATTTTGCGAATATGTTTAGTTTGGATGACAATGGTACGGATTCCCTTGTTCAATATCTAAACTAAAATTAGAGAATTGCTATCTTTTACTAAAAGGCAGTGCGAGAAAAGGACGGCTATAGCTATGCACTAAGTTAGAGATGTCAAACTAGTTTACGCCTTGCGCTTCGTTGTGTTTTTAGACAAAATGTTTTTACGTGTACCCTTAATTTGTATGTAAATATTAGTTCAAACTAAATTTGACAGCTCTAATTTACGTCCGTCTCTTTCTTGTTTTATTAGAGAGAAAAAGATAGCAATAGCCTAAATCAAGTTTAGTTTGTGCACAACAGAATCAACACCACTGCATGATTTGCTAAGTGACGTCATGACATCACTCAAAAGCGTATTTTTAAGTTCTTTAAACTATAATATTATTAATCAGTCTTTTCAATGTAATCTTGCTGCCTAATTGAAAACCAATTAAATGGGTGACATATTGTCACCCATTTTTAATAATAATAATTAATATTAATAATTATTTTTTTTAATTTTTTTTTTGCACGGCCTCACTGCCTCACTGGTGAAGCCTTGGGTGATGACGTGTTAAGCAGATAGTTACGAATATTTCTAAAATTATCTTTTAAAGTAAATTATTCAGAAAAATGTTAAATACATAAAGAACAGGTTTTTCATTCATAGATATGTAAATCGGCAACTTATCGTGCTTAAATTAATTGAAATAGGCGCTTGAGTGCGAAATTACAATAATTGTCAAGCATATAGAATTAGATTATTCAGTAAATAGAAATAAAACCTAAATGTATAGATTATTCGATAATAAATTTACATAATTATACTAACTTTTAGCCCGCGTGAAATTAGTACTTTCCTCAATATAGATTATAGCCTATGTGCTATTCCAAACTATAATCTATATCTATCTCTGTGCCGAATTCCATTCAGATCCATTCACCCTTTTTTTTTTTTTTTGAGGGGGGTCGGAAATCATCCTATGACTTCTTCCGCTCTAGGGTGGAGCGGAAGGGCGTGTCAGACTCTTACTGACTAAAACCCACCCCTGTTCCTCCCTGCCTCGAGTGCCCAGGGGCGAGGTAACTCTTTCGAATTTATCCTCCACCCCCGGGCAGGCATTGGCCGTGGCAGGCCCCGTCCCTTTGCTGACAACTCTTTGAGGCGCGCGTGGAACACTACGCGCGGTCGACTCTCGGGCCTGGTGCTGATCGGACGGCGAGTTACCCACTACTCGCCGTCCGCAGGCCCGGGTGTCCATTCACCCTTTTGCTGTTTTGTGATGTGTTTTTGCCCGCATGGTAAAAAGTAGCCTATGTTTTAATCCAGATTTAATCAATCTACGAGCAAAATTTCATTCAAACCCCTTCAACCGTTTTTGCGTTATTGAAATAACAAACATATACACTTACAAACATACAAACTTTCGCATTTATAATATTAGTATATATAAGATTATAGTAGGATTTTGCAAATAATCTTTCTGTAATGGCAGTTTTCTATTACAGAATAGATAACACATAATCAATTTAATTAGGTACTACTATTCTCCATCTATTAAAACTAACTATTCTTCGGGGCTTCGTTTTCGAGTCCATTCCACGTAAATTTTTCTAAGAAAAAAGTCTAATACCACTCAAAGATAGCAGATTCTGTGAAATAATTTTCGCAATCTGATACAAGTATCGAGTATAAGTACTTACAGAGACTATACTATGTTTCAGATAAATTTGCAATAAAGTACATTGACCTTTCCCTAATAACTCTTCGTAGGTACCTGAACAATTAAATATAAATCGTTTTTCATTATTAGACAATGTTTAAGGATCACGAGAGATGTTGATTCGGGACAGCTTTGAGTCATTAATTCCGTTTTTCAAATTAAAAATGTCTATAAATGTAGGTGGGTCAATGACCGTTATTGCACGTTTATTTGGAGTAACCTATAGGTACCTCTTACAAACATAAAAACAAAAATATAATTTAACTTCTTTACAATACAAGTTACTCGTAGTTGGCCTAATTGCCAGAGCCGACAATCTAGATTAGAAAAATCTGGCGCAGAATAGTGAGGAGACTCGACCCCAAATGATGGGAACAGGAGAGGTAAAAGTAGAAGAACCTCTTTATATCTATATTATAAAAATGATTCCCTATTTCCTTGGTCACGGCATCACGCGTGAACGGTTGGTTCGATTTCGCCAAAATTTTTTTTTGTTGTGTTTGTTATTGTCAAGAGAAGGATCTTATGAATGAAAAAATTGAGAAAGTTGCGCGGAAAATTAGAAAATTTCAGAAAAAATTACGAATATTTAAACTTCGACCGTTTGACAGTTCATAGCTAAGACAGGACAACGTCTGTGGGGTCAGCTAGTCCTACAAATATTATAAATGTGAAAGTTTGTGAGTGTGTATGTTTGTTACTTCTTCACGCTCATACGGCTGGACTGATTTGGATGAAATTTAGTATGTAGATAGCTTATAGCCTGGATTAACATATAGGCTACCTTTTATTCCGGTCTAGACGGGTAAAACCGCGGGGCGCAGCTACTTATAAAAATAAAATATTTTTTTATAAAAAAACACACACCACCACAGCTTGGCAAAGTATGTTGTTCGACAACCCTACAAGGTTCACGCCGCCATGTTGCTTGAGTCACCGACAGAAATATGCGATAACAACGCGTCCTTATGATTGAGTTCATTTTAGTCTTGTTTCACTGTTCATTTATGTATACACATTCCTTCGCCAAGTTCTTTTTATTAACGAGTTTTTTATTGAAGGACTAAACGACTATAAAAACAATAAAAACGTAATTTTTAGGTAGGTAAGTACATCACTAAAGTTGGTTAAAGGAAAAAAAAAATTTAATGTGTTTTTGCCTTTTCCTTAGAATTCGCTTCACAGGCATGTAAAATAAAATAATGTTCTGGCAAAAATAATCCAATTAATTGTGAAAACCTTATCAAATTAGACTGAATACTTAAAAATAAATGAGCAGATGTACACATACAAAAACAGTGATAATCCTAAAAACTCTTTGTTTATAAAAATCCTCAGCCTACTGCTGGGGCACAGGCCTCCTCTCTGTGAGAGGGTGTGGGCCGTAATCCACCACGCGGGCCCAATGCGGATTGGTGGATGTCACTTGTCTTCGAATTTTTGTTTATAAGTCGTGCCGGTTTCCTCACCATGTTATCGTTCACCGTTTTTGAGAGCAGTGGTGATGAAATCATTTACCTAAAGTAAAGCGCCTGGGTTGGAATGCCATTACCGCTGGGCCACCACTGCTCTCTGTTTACTTTGAATATTTCAAGAAAAATCTGAATTCCTTTTAATACAAATTTATTGAAAAACCATGAGACAGCGTGAAATCTCATCAGCCGAGACCACAGCTTGGCCGATAAATTAATTACCTCGGTCTTGACTGCCCATTCATAATTAAAATGAAATTATATCTGCCTAATTTCACAAATAAATACTCTTTGATAGAACGCCCGAAGCCATTAAAAAGATGATCTATCTTTAACGATCCTTCTTATAAACAGTGTTAATTGATCACACTAGCTATTAATTATAAAGTAAACAAACGAAGTGTATGGTTCATAATTATCTGTGGCACGAGCTATTTATACTGGCTATGAACCTACCTATTAGGGTCAGCTCACACCGAGACACGACGCGCGATGCTGCGCAATAATGCGCTCACTTTTTTTTTGGTACTGTGTTGTAATATACAATTCGACGTGAAATTTTTAACACGTTCTAAATTTTTCCCAGGCTTTTAGTATCAATCAAATACACGATTTATGCAAATTTAATACGCAAAACAAGCGAGCCTTAAACCGCATAGCGAGCAACATTAAGGTTCTGTTCTATCCTGAACCATTAGTTAAAAACGTTTAGTTCCAGTTTCGATTTAAGTATAGAACTTTAGTTAGGTAGCTACTACTCAAAAAGTTAGATACAAACGTCAGTGAGATAATTCAAATACACTTCGCTGATTTTTAATATTCGAATTTAATAGAATCCTCTCCTCACTTTTATGTGTACCCATTCCTATAGTTAACAAAGTTCCATTCTGTATCGCTATAGTGTTGCGTCACGGCGTGTGACCTGACCCTTACAAGTGTATATGTGAGTCATCACCCAGATAGTATCTTCAATGGATGTGTAACTAGTGACGTCATGGCTTTGAATAGCCACTACAAACATACGGACCTATCGTAAACGTTATACCTACTAATGTACCTCGATAGCCATTGCCTTTAGATAGATAGCTAGAATAGATGGTTTGACGTGAGGAAAGTATCTTCTGAGAATGAATAGGTATATATTAAGATTCTATAGTGCTAATAAACCAATAAAAAAAAACACAAAATTTTTATTCAATCAATAAGTGCCATAAAAATGCATTTAAATTTTACATTTTCAAATTTCGCGCGTAATATGACGAAAACGCTAAACGCAGTGGACGCCATATTGCTCTATGGTCATGACGTCAGTTGTCCATGTAAATAAAAGTACAAAGCATAGATACGCTGATCAGTAGTGCGATTCTGTAAACAATTCACCGTGAAAACTTAGGTGAAGTGAACATGAAGTGAGCTGTCAATCCATACAATCAAGGTCGAATGACAGTTCCCTTCACGCTCACTTCACCTAAGTTTTCACGGTGAGATGTTAACAGAATCGACCGGCAGTTGACAGTTGACACTTTATAGCTTACACAGCCGTTTGACGTATAACATTGCGGCTACTATTCCATGGTGTTAAAAATAGATTAAAAAAACTGAAAACATTGAATTGAATTTTAAAATTTATTTTGTTATTTTGTGAACTCAAACTAGTATTTTCCGAATGCTTTTTGCCTATCTCAATAATTTATTTTTAGTTTTTTTCTCATCTATAGTAAAATACCCTATTATGATGTAATGTAAGAAGGAGTCCCGGAGGGGTCTTTTAAGGCGCTATTAACTACCAACGACCTTGAGTGGTTAGCTTGTGTGTGAATAAAAAAAAGTTTTCTTTCTTTCTGTAGTAAAAGATAATAAGTACTCGTACTTTACTTAATATGTTTTTGACTTTTTTGCTCGATCTTAATAAAGGCAACAGGTAGACGCGTATAATGTTCTACGATGGTACGGAACCCTTTAAGCGCGAGTCCGACTTGCACTTAGCCATTTTTTTTTAAATACCGTCAAAACGAAAATATAAAAGCCAAAAAATGCCAATGAATTGGTAAAATAAAGTCATAAGTCATCCTTTAAACACTCTACAGATCATTTTCCAGGGAATACAAATACATTATTTTCATAATATAATAATGGTGTTGATTCTGTTGTGCACAAACTAAACTTAATTTAGGCTATTGCTATCTTTTTCTGTCTAATAAAACAAGAAAGAGACGGACGTAATTAGAGCTGACAAATTTAGTTTGAACTAATATTTCCATACAAATTAAGGGTACACGTAAAACATTTTGTCTAAAAACACAACGAAGCGCAAGGCGTAAACTAGTTTGACATCTCTAACTTAGTGCATAGCTATAGCCGTCCTTTTCTCGCACTGCCGTTTAGTAAAAGATAGCAATTCTCTAATTTTAGTTTAGATATTGAACAAGGGAATCCGTACCATTGTCATCCAAACTAAACATATTCGCAAAATTGCAGCTCAATCGGAAACCGGAAAGTGGGACAATTTTAACTTCTAAGATTTTTTTTAGACGACATGTTTTTACGTGTAGGGTACACGTAAAAACATGTCGTCTAAAAACACGGCGAAGCGCAAGTCGTAAACTAGTTTGACATCTCTAACTTAGTGCATAGCTATAGCCGTCCTTTTCTCGCACTGCCTTTAAGTAAAAGATAGCAATTCTCTAATTTTAGTTTAGTTATTGAACAAGAGAATCCACACCATTGTCAACAATTTATGAAGCAATTTATTCCCGAACTAAGCGGGCCTGTCAAGAGTCAGCGTCAGGTAGAATTACGAGACTTCTAATTTTATTTCGTTTACTAGTTACAGCCGAACTAAAAGTTTTAATGCAAAGTGACATTTGCTCGTTTTCAAACTAGTTCTACACTGACCGTAATAGGGCACTTTGTGTTACCAGCTGAGTGCTCGGTTTTTGATCCCGTGCTGGCTACAGGGATTAGCTGGCCAGCTGAATGGGGTAATTGGCTAATAATGCAAAATGGCCTTTAACTCAAATGCAGTTTAACATTGAATTTAGTTTGCTGGTGAATTTAGCGGCAAGCGTAGTTAGGCTAAGGGTTTTTACGGTTCTCTATTATTGTTGTCACTCACGTGTCCGTCTGTCTGTATGTCTGTCGTCTGACACATATTTTTTTTCAAAAGATTTTTGAAGCTATTGAAGTTATACTTCTTTAGGCGCGTTGTGAAAAAATGACGCGAGTGAAGTTTTAAGACATGCGCGCATCACCGTCACACAAAATTCACAGGTTGAAGTTAGCTAGAACCGATCCACCCTGAAGTTAGCTATGGTCTGTGGTTCATGAAGAATGATTGTATTCCTTTTGTAAACTTTGTGACAGTTTGGTATTTTACTTTGTTACGTAGTACGTAAGTACATACTCGTAAGTACACACACACTTTTTTTAACTTCCCATTGACCTATGAATTTGAAATTTGGTGATAATGTCTATTATTACGTATATTTTACAAAAAAATCAATCTGCCTAGCCTTTTCCTAACTATCTTGAGGTCAGCTTCCAGTCTAACCGGATGCAACTGAATACCAGTATTTTACATGGAGCGACTGCCTATCTGACCTTCACAGCCCAGTTACTGGGTAATATGATACCCCTTGGTAAGACTGGTTTTTAGACTTTCGGGCTTCTGACGACCCGCAACGACTGTCAAAAGATCCACGATTAACAGCCGGGACCAACGGCTTAACGTGCTTTCCGAGGCATGAGGAGTCTCGGTATGTAAAGATGGTCACCCATCTTGATCGACCTGTGCGGGTGTTATTACTTTAGCCACGAGCTCCTCACAAATAAAACGGAACGGAAAGGAACTAAGTTTATAATATATTTTAGGTAGGTACCTATATCTCCAAGAAGTAATAAAACTCGTGTGCAGATAAAAACGTGACTGCGGTCATTTCACGGCTTCCTAATCTATACTAATAAAAATGTATTAGTTTGCACTGTGAATAGTAACGGATATATCTAAAGTTTTGTAAGAAGAAAATATAGTTTAACAATACAAAAATATAGTTTAACAATACAAAAATATAGTTTAACAATACAAAAATATAGTTTAACAATACAAAAATCGGTTAGATCGAGTCGGATTTGCACACGAAGTGTTCCGACCGAATAAAATCACGTATCATGGATTGTTCTTTTTAACTGACTTTCGCAAAAGGAGGAGGTTCCATGTTCGACTGTGTATGTTTTTTTTTTTTGTATGTCCGCCGATTTCTCCGTCAGTTGTGGACCGATTTTCAAAATTCTTTTTTTATCCGAAAGAATATACTCCCGAGGCAATTTAAACATTTGGAGTACACCAAAACGTCATCGGGACCACCGTATAAATTTTATCGGAATTGCTTAAGCGCTTTTTGAGAAACTGAACAAAAACGAAAAATACGTTTACCTCGATGACGTTTTGGTGTACTCCAAATGTTTAAATTCCACGTTCCATTTTATTGGGGTTTTTAGTTGTGGGCTATAACAACTAAAAAGTGAAAAATAAAAAACTTTTTTACAAAAAAAAACAACCGACTTTCAAAAAAAATACACTAAAAATTAAAAAAATAACTTTTATTTCGGAAGTCGGTGTCAAATAACGAAGAAGTAAATTACAAACACCGACTTCCGAAATTAAAGTTATTTTGCATTTTTTAGTATTATTTATGGAAGTCGGTTGTATTTTTTTTGTAAAAAGCTATTTTTTTAATTTGTTGTACCTAATAGCAGCAATAGAGATACCTACCTATCATATTTTGTGAAAATTTCAACTGTCTACCTATTACGGTTCATTAGATACAGTCCGCTGACAGACAAACGGAAGGACGGACAGGAGAGGCTTAGTAATATGGTCCCGTTGGTTACCCTTCAGGTACGGAAGCCTAAAAACAAGTAATTTTAGCTGATTACGTGGTCTATGGCCACTGGTATTGTCATTAGATATAACTTTTGCGGAGCTTCACAAACTAATTTTATTTGACCCTGTATATATGTAAATCATCCCTTTTTTTTGTGGGGTGGGAAATCATCCAATGTCTTCTCCCGCTCTGGGCGGAGCGGGAGGGCGTGTCAGACTCTTACTGACTAAAACCCACCCCTGTTCCTCCCTGCCCTTAATGCCCATGGGCGAGGTAACTCTTTCGAATTTTTCCTCAACCCCCGGGCAGGCATCGGCCATGACGGGCCCCGTCCTGTTTGCTGACAACTCTTTGAGGCGCGCGTGGAACACTACGCGCCGTCGACTCTCGGGCCTGGTGCTGATCGGACGGCGAGCTATCCATTACTCGCCGTCCGCAGGCCCGGTTCTACGGTGGCCGGAGATCGTCTCGCGGCGCCGGAAGCCCAAGGTGTCTCCTGCGGCGGCTGCTGATGAGGGCGTTAGGGCGAGGCTGTCGTTGCAGCCTCTCCCTAACCCGTTCCGCCTCCTCCTTTGCGAACATTACTGCTTCGCAGAAGGAGGAGACTGCTTCCCATTCCCTCTCGCTCCGTACCATGGCCTGGACCAGGACCGGGCGCGAGAGGTCGCTGCCGCCGATCGCCTGCACGAGGACACGGCGGGGCTCCGCCCAAGCGGGGCAAATCTCCACCGTGTGCTCCACCGTGTCCTAAGGTCAAATAACGCTAAACTCAATGCTTGAAAATATATTTTCATTGTAAGTACACAATGAAAGATACCCACTGTTCTGTTCACCCACAACAAACAAAACCAGCATGAAGCCAATTTTATATATACCTCAAACAACATAATCTGCGCTAACGACTGCTTATTCCAACAACGAACAGTAAAATTATCGCCAATTACCGCTACACTATAAAATGTTTTCTAAACTCATGACCTCTTTCCACCAAATCGCTTAAACGCTAGTGAAATCGATTTTCAATGATGAAAAAAATGACTAGTTTTTGTCCACTAAAGTATTGTGGCTCATACACAATGCGGTCTTTTGTCCGTGTGATGGACACAGTGCGTCGAATTTGAATAGATATGGAAAAATAATTAGAGCATTATTTTGTTTTTGTAAAACCGGTTTTTGGTTTGCTACCGTTATTTTAGTTACGGTCACCTTAACAAACATTCTGATCGACATGTTAAAGTTAGACCGTATAAGAGTCAAATGTGTATGTGATTTTATGTGAACAAAAATGGAATAAAAGGAAATAAATTGTGGCTAAGCGAGTTTGAAATATGTTCGGTACTGACATTGTTACAAAATACTCTTTGTTAGTTTTGGCAATTCACTTCAATCGCTGTATTTGATCAAGTTAAACGTCATCACTATTATTAGTCCTATCGAACTAGATCAGCGTAGTATTATACACTGGTGGATTAAGGCCAAATATCTTTGTGATTCGATATCATCCGTAGCATAGGCACTGTTTCTTTTGGGTGGTAAGTCATCAAATGACTTTTCCCACTCTAAGCGGCGTGGGAAGTCTCAGACTGACTAATACCCACCCATGTTCACTGCTGAGACAGAGGTGTAACAAGGCAGTGTTAAAGCCTTGTTTATTTTATGACCTCTATTTCAAATTACGTCCTTTCCTACCTTTTTTAATTTAAAATTCAAATATTACTTGTTTTCTCTGTCAATAGTCTGTTTTTATATTAAAAAACCAGTTCTAATTCTGCTGCCGAGCTAGACTAAGCTCCTATCCATCATTGTCATTTTCCTTCTATTCAATAAATGACAGTTACCAGTTTGTAAGAGTTACTAGAACAGTGAAGTATAATTTTTAAAACCAGGCAGTTCCTTGCAATAATACAATTTATACCTTTACCTAGTCACAGTGTATGGTGTACGTACGATTAATAAGTGCTCCATATAATCAAGCCTACTGTATATAATAAAATATACGTCTTCACTCGTCGTGTTTATCTTCATCAAACTCTCATCTACGGTCCTCCTACTCTACATCATCTAACTCCTCTTCATCTACGTGTCACCACATCTCCGGCTCCGCAACGTGACAGGTTTGTCTCTGTAAGAGCTGGCAGAGCGTAATCACTGCTGAGACAGAGGTTTGTCTCTGTAACAGTTGGCAGAGCGTAATCACTTCTGAGACAGAGGTTTGTCTCTGTAACAGCTGGCAGAGCGTAATCACTGCTGAGACAGAGGTTTGTCTCTGTAACAGTTGGCAGAGCATAATCACTTCTGAGATAGAGGTTTGTCTCTGTAAGAGCTGGCAGAGCGTAATCATTGCTGAGACAGAGGTTTGTCTCTGTAACAGCTGGCAGAGCGTAATCACTGCTGAGACAGAGATTTGTCTCTGTAAGAGCTGGCAGAGCGTAATCACTGCTGAGACAGAGGTTTGTGTCTATAGGAGCTGGCAGTGCGTAATCACTGCTGAGGTAGAGGTTTGTCTCTGTAAGAGCTGGCAGAGCGTAATCACTGCTGAGACAGAGGTTTGTGTCTATAGGAGCTGGCAGTGCGTAATCACTGCTGAGGTAGAGGTTTGTCTCTGTAAGAGCTGGCAGAGCGTAGTCACTGCTGAGACAGAGGTTTGTCTCTGTAAGAGGGAGTAGGACTTCCTCCACCACTAGGGTTTTTTGCGGGGTATACGAATTTCTAGCTCTAGGACATACTGATTACCTTGCTATGATTTTCTTACCGCTTTGAGTGAAGTGTTAGTGAATCTTTATCTTTACAAAGTCGCATTCCGCGTCTGTCTAATTCTCCCTTAACTCCTAAACTACGCCACGGATTCTGATGCGGTATTCACTTATATAAAAAGCGATAAACGAGGAAGGTTTGTATGTATAATTTGTACCCGTACGGAACTGGTGCGGGTCACTAGTAAATAATAAATCTGACATAGAGTGTGTCAGACTTCGCACATATAAGGTTCCGTACCATATGAGGGAAATCAATATTTTGGTATTTGTTAGTAAAATATACATAATAATTAACATTACATCACCTAATTTTAAGGTCATTGGTCAATGGGAAGTTACAAAAATCTTCGGAATAAAATTTTTTGTGACAGACGACTGAAAGACAGACAGCCATATAGTATTAAAATATTTTCTATTCTTCAAATGAGGTTTACTTGCTTCAAAGAAACGGATAAGAATGATTAATAAGCGGATTTTGTTTCATTCGTGATTGATGAGTTCCTAACGGAGTCCTATTCTCAAGAAAATATGCAACGTGTTACAGAAGAAACGCGAGTCTGACGAATAGTTTTTCTGAATAGATGTGGCAAAAATGAGATTAATATACTTTGGAAATCTTTGTCGCAGAAAATAACAAAAAAAATTCTGAACCACTGAATGAAATAAATTATATTGAAGTTATATTTAAACTGTAAAGATTTTGGAGTGGTGATTATTTCATCACCACTGCTCTCAAAACGGTGAAGGAAAACATCGTGAGGAAACCGGCATGTCCTAGAACCAAAAGTTCGAACACATGTGACACTCACCAATCCGCATTGGGCCCGCGTGGTGGATTACGGCCCACACCCTCTCACAGAGAGGAGGCCTGTGCCCCAGCAGTGGGGCCATTAATAGGCTAATATGTAAGACATGTACTGTCTTCGAATTTTTGACTATGCCGGATTTCTCACAACGTTTTGGTAGTGTATGATATATTTTACATAAAGTAAAGTGCCTGCCTGGGTTTCGACTCTCGACCTTCGCAACTTAATTCGGAACCGTTACCACTGGGCTACTGCTCCAAATTGCCAATATATACATATCTACCTACTAAGCACTGTAGAACCCCAGGGCTCCAGCAAAGCCTGCGGGCTCTAGGGGTGCTCTATAGCTTGTGGAGCTGTCTCAATCGCTGGCTACGCGACTGGCTTATGTGTGGAGTGTGAGGAAATAAAGAGGTTAAGGTACTCTGAACTTTTATATTTAACTAAGTTATACATGTGCCCACTTCCAACAAACGTGATGCCTACTCTTATACTATATTCGAACGACTCCTCAATATTCTCAACTGCCAGCTGAAGGCGGACTCCACACGCGGACTCAGGCAGTGTATACAATCGCCACAGTAGGTGGCGCACTTACATGCTGGACGAACGCACAACGAGACATCAGAATATTCAGACGTAAAAACTCGGTTAAAGTGATTGAAATACTTGAAAATATGCTCTCAAGCAGTTTCACCAATCGACCTCTAAAATAACTGAACCGCAAAAATCCCAAATTTTTTCAAAAGAAAATTTTCCAGTTCTATAAGTTATTTTGTCGTAATTACCACAGACGTGGCTCACTGGGCAACGATTTGCATTTGCATAGATATTAGAGCGTGTTTTTTGCACTAATCGGGGAATGAACTGGCTACCCTATTACTAATTGCCTCGTTAGTCTGGTTATCTAGGTCATCTAGATACAGCTGAGTCTTAGTCAAAGACTTTAATGGATATGTGTGAGACTTTAGTTCTTTATTAGTGGGTATTAGGATGTTAGTTAACAAATCATCCGAGTGTTAACTTACCCAAGTTTAAGGTAAATTAACGACAATCCACTTCATTACAAATTTTTGAAAAGAAATATCTAAATCATCATCATCATCAGCCTTTTAATGTCCCCACTGCTGGCGCGGAGACCTCTCTGTGAGATGGTGTAGGCCGTAATCCACGCGAGCCCAATACGGGTTGGTGGATGTCACATATCTTCGAATTTTTGGTTCTAGGACATACCGGTTTCTTCACGATGTTTTCCTTCACCGTTTTGAGAGCAGTGGTGATGAAATAATTTACACAAAGTAAAGCACCTGTCTGGGTTTGCAGGTTTGAACTCACGACCTACAACTTGTAAGTCGTGACCGTTAACTCTGGGCCACCACTGCTCATACCATCTATACCTGACTCTATTCAGTATTTTTCTTGAGAATATTTTAAGGTCATGATGTGCCTAGTGCTTTCATTTTAAGTCAGTCGACAAAAAGCCTACAACAGCTCAGTTCTCCAGAAAAGTACACACAAAACAAACATCTTACAGAAACGAACGTCAATACAGCTGACATATGTGTTAATTACGCCTCAAACCGTAACACAGTGCATAACATTAACACACTGTTACAATTCACACAACACTTAGAACCGATAACAGTGCTCTGGAGCGTAGGAACCACAGAGCATGGCTGCTAGACACACCGCGCACTATTCATGGCCGCGCAAGAGCACAAGTATCGGCTGTCATTAGTCCCAATCAGAATAGGATAGATTCCTTAAAAAATAACCTATTTAGTCCGTTAGTAAGATAACCAAAAAATATCCGATACGAATTTCTTTTTTTATCCCTTATACAAAAGATGAAGACAATTCAGCTTCTCGAAATTTTGTGAGTCGTCACACCTTTAGTACGCTGTTTAGAAGTGACATCACACGCTGTCACTCTTGAACTTTGATGTTCTTTATCTTTAGTAATTTTTTATAGATTTGTAAGAGCAAAGGTTTTAAAAATGCCGTCTCTAGCAGTATAAGCCGAGGTGTCTCGCTGCTCTGTGGTGGAAACACTAGAAACTGAGAAAGGCGGTTGTGAAAGCCACTCGTGCGCAGCGTAAAGACGTTCGGTATGTAGTGTGGCCAGCAGCGCTATTCTAACTGGGACCTGGTTTAGAAATTATTGTGACTAGATTTTTTTACAACGAAAGATCTCTGAGAAATGGTGTTGGGTTCGTTTTTAGGGATCCGGGATCCCGAAGGGTAACCAACGGGACCCTATTACTATGCCTCCGCTCTCCGTCCGTCCGTTTTTTTCAGTTTATGGTACGGAACCCTTCGTGTGGCCGATTTATATTGACACATCTATTTTTTTATTTATGCCGTAACTTTTCGATGAAATCGGAAGTGTGTTCAGGATTTTTTGACAAACGCTAAATAAAATACTGAAATATTTCGTTGAAAAATGGATG
The DNA here is from genome assembly GCA_951329385.1 of Polia nebulosa. NCBI lineage: Eukaryota > Metazoa > Arthropoda > Insecta > Lepidoptera > Noctuidae > Polia > Polia nebulosa. The sequence continues at coordinate 2,487,272 of OX589587.1, read as the reverse complement.
AGATGAATATTTTTTTACATGACGACAAAATTCCAATGTCCTACCATTTCTAAACAACAACATTTATATTAGAAAATAGAAATATGCAGTTCTAAAAAACAAACATTTATGTTCATCAAATTTCATTACATACCTACAGAATCCCAAAACATACTCACTGAACTAATCATTTCGTTAGAGGTTCACGTAAATGATAGAGGAAATTACATAGTCACCACACTCATGTATTATTAGAGACGATTATCGTTTTTTTTTTGGGGGTGGGAAATCATCCAATGACATCACCCGCTCTGGGTGGAGCGGGAGGGCGTGTCAGACTCTTACTGACTAAAACCCACCCCTGTTCCTTCCCTGCCCTGAGTGTCCGGGGGCGCGGTAACTCTGTTTCGAATTTTTCCACAACCCCTGGGCAGGCGTCTTAGTCGTATAAGTAGTCAGCATACCATGACGGGCCCCGTCATGATATGCTGACAACTCTTTGAGGCGCGCGTGGAACACTACGCGCGGTCGACTCTCGGGCCTGGTGCTGATCGGACGGCGAGCTACCCACTACTCGCCGTCCGCAGGCCCGGGTAGAGTCGATTACCGGAAGTGGTTTGTTAACAACAGAAGTTGTTAGTATCAACATTCTGACATCAATAAAAATCAACAGTCATTTATTCAAATTAGGCTGAGAGCCAGCAGGTCTACATAAAGACAGTCCCCCAAAAACGCCCGCCCGTCACCACTTCCTAGTGTTTTAGCTGTGAACATGACGTGGCGCAACAAACTCCCCACCAACACATCTGTCTGTTAAGTTTGAAGAACTTGAATCTATATACGAGTATTTATGCAACAAACTTAACATATTAGTATGTAACATGTAAAACAGAATTTTTTTTTTACAAAAAATAGAACCGACTTTCATAAAAAGTGCAAAATAACTTTAATTTCGGCAGTCGCTTTCAAAAGACGAAGACACAAAACCAGAAACACCGACTTCCGAAATTAAAGTTATTTTGCAGTCTTTTTGGAAGTCGGTTCTATTTTTTGTAATGTATACGATTGCAGCCATCGCAGTTGATTTGCTGTCAATTTTAAAAGAGTTCTGTTGTCTGTCTCCGACACTCATCATCAGATCTATATGAAATTTAAATGGGACCATTTCGGAATAAAGTCATTTCGAACAAAAAAAGAAAATTTTCCAAATCCAAATGTATCACGGAGATATGCCCTATGTTCGGGCATAAAAAAAAGGACAACCATTCGAATTAATAACCTCCTCCTTTTAGAAGTCGGTTAAAAATAAAGATATATCGTCCAAAATATAATCATAATAATTAAATTATCCGCCACTTGTTAACTAGCACACCACTCCATTATGCCATCAAAACGGGCAAAACTCAAGCATAAACATTAAAAATAAGCCTCCATACATAACTGGTGTGCCCGCTTACATAATTATTATGTTACTACAAGCGCGGTGGGATATTAATGAGGCGTTTGTTACTAACGTAACAAACGCCTCATTAATATCCCACCGCGCTATGGCCAGTGTTAACTGGCCATTTGTTATTGTGTCTGTTATTGGGAGGACTAAGTAAAGTTTTACATATTTATTGTGTTGTGATAATAGCTATTTCTACATTTTATTATTATTAAAAAAATATTATAGAGAAGTGTTGTCTCCTCGTCAAGAGGTCCTTTGCCTTATAGTGGGATAAAAAAGATTTAAAAAATATATTGCCTTACACTTGGAATTATTCCTGTATCGAGGGTGCGTTCACAAACATGCAAACTCACATACACAAGACAGGTGTCTTGAGTGTGACTCGGAACAAAGTATATGTATGGGGCGGGAATCGAAACCGCGACACCCGCTCAGCAGCTAATCGCTAAACCGCTGCGCCATCCGTGCCGTAAAAAAATCGGTTTAAAAGAATGTTCGATCTTAAAAATACCCATCATTCTTCTGACCTTAGCCCAATTTATTTGGGGTCGGCGCAACATGTCTTTTTCTTCCATACTCCTCTATTAGCCCTCATCTCTGTAGTCACCCCCTTTTTACCCATATCCTCTTTCACACAGTCCAACCATCATTTCTTTGGCCTTCACCTACTCTTACAGCCATCCACATCCATTCATCTCTTTTGTGGCCCAACATTCTGAACCATACAACCAACATACCTTAAAAATACCCATTATTACATAAAATGTCATATCCAAAAATTCTATCATATTTAATATGCCTAATTCTTATATTTTTTATTGGATATGTTTCGGTATCCTGATGTCCCGGGGCCTTTGAAAGTGTACCAGGGACTGAAGTCAACTCGCGAGCCTGTTAGTCGGAATTATTTATTTATTAAAACTTCATGCAACACAAATGTACAAAGGCGGACTTAATGCCTTAGGCATTCTCTACCAGTCAACCAAGGGTGGTGGAGAGATAACATGGCAGGTGCATAAAATGAAAAAAAAAATAATACTAAGACGAAAATAATTACAAAAGTATATACTCGTATATATAGTTACAATAAACATACATATATATTTAATATAATATACATATATAATAATAATATATAAAGTTAGAGATAAGAATTTTGAGACGATTCCTTTACTTGCTAAGAAGGTAATTCTGCAACTTTCGCTTAAATGCATACTGACTGGTGGCCGTCCTGATATTGAGGGGAAACGCATTCCACAGAAGGATGGACTGTATATGAAAGGAAGAATGAATAAAATTAGAAGTATGAGAAGGACAAAGCAGTAAGAGATTGTTAGCAGAACGCAAATTCCTAGCGTGAGTAGAGCAAAGATACTGAAAGTGTGATATAAGATAAGAGGGAGGGGTGGGAGAGTTGAGGAGAGAGAAAAGTGTAGTCAGAGCGCGCAAACTTCTTCTCTGGCGAATGGGCATCCATTTGAGCTCAGCTCTAAAGCTTGACACATGGTCATATTTCCTTAAGTTGAAAATGACTAAACAAAATTATGCTACTGATTATTAATTTAGTAACAGTTTTTAATGATGAGATATCAATCAAATCAACGACATAATAATATGTGCCTGATTTAGGCTTAGAAATTCCTATCCTAACAAGAATATTGCCTATATCCAGTTACGTTTAGCTTTCGTCGTCCAACACAATAAACCAACCATCATCATCATCAGCCTTTTAATGTCCCCCACTGTTAGGGCACAGGCCTCCTCTCTGAGAGGGTGTGGGCCGCATTCTACCACGCGGGCCGAATACGGGCTGGAGGATGTCACAGTCATGTCATCGAATTTTTGGTTCTAGGAGTTTACACGATGATTTCCTTCACCGTTTTGAGAGCCAATAAACCAATAATCCGTAATAATGCAGTCTGTAAAACTACTAATTTCACTGTCACTCCTACATAACACAAAGCAGGGTTATCAACAACCACAATTCATTACCTATTATAATACAACACTGCGAAATTTTATATAAAAACTGCTCAAATAAAATTCTTTTAGCCGTGGCGATATTATTGTACATCACTATGAAACAAAATGGCGAACTCGAATGCTTCTTTGTTACTTTGATCGCTGCGAAATGCAACGGATCGGCTAACCCATTTATAAAACGCGAATGGAGAGCGTTGTATGAAATACGTTTTACGATTTTATTTCCCTCTGGCTGGGTTACAGTCGAGCGCTTGCGTAATAAAATGTACTTTGTGATTTTTTAATTTGATTGAGTGCAATTTTATGAATGCTGATGCTCTCTGTTTTATTTATATAATTAATTATTTCAGATAATATAAAATCCACTTTGTTAGTATAGATCTTTACATCATCACAAATAGTCATACTTATTTTATGACTATTTGGTTTGCCTTTTGGTATGTGTTTACGGTTTCGTTGTTTTAAATTATTTAATGATCCAACCAAGAAAATGGAGTTTTCAACTAAAGCGGAGCTGAGCGGAGCAGAAAGGTGCAGGATTCGACCAATCACAACGGTTGAAATCCTCATTGCGTCACTCGTCTCGTCTGTGATTGGACGATTCTTGCACGTCACGCTCAGCTCCGGCCGGCCGCTTCACTGGAAACTAACCCTAATATAAGAGTATGTAGCCGTTGCGTTTATCTAGGTATTTTCTCTCCGAGTTGTCAGATATAAAACCACCGATCACAAATAATTTTTATTGAAATAGTTTTTATAGAAAACTTCTAGTTTGTTTAAATTTTAATGAATAACTCTACCGTTCTTTGTTACAGTATATGAGAATATACCTTTTAACAAAACTTAAATATTAACTAACTATTTATACAAAATCAAAATACACGTATTCTTCCACAACGCTGTCATCCGGAATATTAACAGAAATAAATATAATTGTGTCATTTAAACAATTATTTCGAAAATTTTCTTTGTGCCGTAATGCCAACTCTTGAATATGGCAACAATTGCTAACTGACGTTTTTCATACATAATAATCAACGCGACTGTCACCACAAACCACATTTGTATGAGTGCACTGTCCCCTACATTTTCCGTCCACCCCCTCCAGCACGCATTAAACATGCGTACATGCGCACAACGCGTGCGCCAACATTCAAAATAGGCGATACATTTTATGAAGAACAAGTTTCTTTCTGCCAGAGCGTCTTTGCTCGCGTGGAATCAGTATTTTCCCCGTTGTACACTTTCTACCACTTTTTCACCTCCTTAAGGATTGAATTTCGAAAAAACCCTTTCTTAATGGATACCTGGGGGCTTAGACAAAGTAACAATTTAAAAACGATAACGAAGTTAGAAAAGACTAAAATGTATGAGATTGACATAAACCGCGCTAAGTCACGTGGTCAGTCGACTGTCGACATCGTTATCGCAAGTTGATAGACAATATTATAATTCGTAACGAAACCATAAAGAAACGAATTGCTATCGTGTTTATCCCAAACAAATGCGTAGACAAGCAGCGCTTTCAGAGTTCGCCTTCGCCTCGATCGTGATCGCCAAAAAAGATAACGAAGGAACGCTAACGCTAGGAAATGTTTATCGATATCTCAGAGACGATGACGAATTTAGATATCGTTTCGCTACGAAGCGATGTTACTTTGTCTACAGGGCCTGCTCTTCACAAATAATAATAATAATAATAATAAACATTTATTTCAGAATCAAGTTCCATAGTTTGTTAGTACCAGTATAACGTGCCATATATCTAGTGTTAGTAAATAAACTAAACTAACGGGTAATTATATACATTTTAAACTAAGTACACCCGCTAGAGACTCTCCCATCCCAATCTACTTCACCGCATGGAGTCGTATCCAGCGTCCTAGAATCGGAGAGTCCCAGCGGTCTGCCAACGTCCTCAGGATAGTGTTGGGGCTGGCGCGAAACCGATATAAAAGCGATGCGCATCTCTTGCGCATGACGGTTGAAAAGCTGTCAACATTTGCGTCGGCAAACATACCGGACGCGCTGCAAAAACGCGTCAGCCCACAAAGAACACAGCCACCAAATTTCATGTCTCTAGGACCAACGGTTTAGGCTGTTCGTTGATATATCAAATTTATAAACAGGAGTATCTGTTGTATATCCTGGCTACACATAGTTTAACAAAACGGTGCATCAAGTAGGGTCAAATTAAATTATTCAGTGACAATTCTCAGACGTTCTATATGTACTCGTATGTGTATGTTTTACGAGCTATCAAAAACAACAAAAAAAAAACTAAGCAATTTCCAGTGACTAGGCTACTTACTAGCGTTGAATCTATAGACAGCTGTATTGACTTATTTCTCTATTTGTTTTATTTAAAAAAAAATAGAATTCGGAATTTTGGTCCCTCTAATTAATTTCATCATAACCTGTAAGAAAATAAAAAAGAAACATTAAAAAAAAACTAAATAATAAAATAAAACACCCAAATTTTTTTGTGATTAGTAAAAATTTTCCTTTTTCGACAAATAAGTCTTCAAGCTTAATTGCTTATGAGGTGCTATTCATACCAGAATAATTAAATGAAACTAAACATGGAATCAGTTTCCGTCAACAGCTGCAACGGTTGGGTCCGACGCCTTACCAGTTGGCACAGTGCAATGTACCGTAGCCCGGGGCTAGGCTAGACTGGATAGCCTGCTGAATGGTAATATCTATGTCTGAGTTGGTATAGTCTGAGGTCCTTATATATAAAAACTTAGAACATCGGTGTATCTGGTTTTGTGTCTTCGTTTTTTGACACCGACTTCCGAAATTAAAGTTATTTGAACTTTTTTTGGAAGTCGGTTCCATTTTTTTGTAAAAAAGTTTTTATTTTTCACTTTTTAGTTGTGGTTCTCCATTAAATTGTGTTAACAACTCATAGACATACGATCGCAGCAATCGCGGTTGATTTCCTGTCAATTTTTGAAGAGTTCCGTTGTCTGTCTCCGAAACAGATCATTAGATCTATATGAAATTGAAATGGGATCATTTCGGAACAAACCTCTTTTGAACAAAATAATAATTTTGCAAATCCGTCAATATATGACGGAGTTATGCCCGAACATACATAAAAAAAAAATACAAACAACCGAATTGATAACCTCCTTCTTTTGGAAGTCAGTTAAAATGGAACAATAACTAAGTATGTGATTAGTTTAAACGTTGATTAACAAGTTAAGTTCCCAAATCAAAATTTTAAATGGAATTTTGAATATAGTGTATTGTTATGTATCACCATTACTTATCTAAATGTCTGTACAGTTTTGAACAAATAAATTATTGTTATTATTGTTGTTATTGTAATTGTTGATTTACTAAAAAAAATCTAATTCGTCGTAGTTAGATTACCAATAAATATTGAACACATTTTTTTTCGTTTGTCTTGTAAACCAAAAATGAGGACGATCCACCTCGATACGCTTTGTACCGTTTAGTGACGTAACAGGCCCTCACTCCAAAACTTTGATGCGGTTTATCTTTGTCATGTTTTATTGGTTTGATAAAGAAAATGATTGATTACTTAATAATTGTAAATGTGAAGACTAGGTATGTGGGTTAAAATTAATATTTTTCTCCTCCTTTTTAAAGTAATTTTTAACGTTGTCTGACAGTTTGCGTTCTATTGCGGCCTACCCAAATGTCCTTTCTTTGGTATTGTTCGTCAAGTCATTGAGCTCCTTAGTGGTTCTAAGTCGAGTTATTCGTCTATTGACAAATACGTGTGGTTCTTTCTTCAAAAGACCATTACAGACACTGAGCTGCATGGAGCATGTGAATAATTAAAGTTTATGCTATATGATGTGGTTTGCGTATCTCGGAAGATCAATAATATTCGCAATGAAAATCGCTTAGCACTTAGGTACCAATACAAATAACGGTATCTCGGTTCACTCGTGCAAAGCGATGGTGAAATAGATTGGATTGTTAAGGGCCTACCTCCGCTTTAGCCCTCATTGAATAAAAAAACGTATCATATCATAGAAAATAAATAATAAAGAATCCTATGTTGCGTTTGTTACAAATAGGTTATAGTATTTTTACGTTGTTAAAACAGGACTCAAAATGTTTCGTATCCAAAGTAGTAAGCACTAAAGTACAAGTAAATTAGTACTTTTGCTTATCCTCTTTGTTACAAACGCAACATAGGATTCTTTAGTCTTATTTTTCTATGTTTTGCCACGATTTTCTATTCAATGAGGGCTATACGCCTTAAGCACTGAATTAACACTGGATGGATGAAATGGCGGCAGGTTACCGGGACTATCTGCGACTGCCGCATTCCCTATGCGGGAGTCGCAGATAGTCCCGGTTAAGTTAAATTTAAGGGGAAGATTTATAAAACAAAGGTCAGACCTGCTGTCTTGTAATGATTCGGAATGTTAGGCCACAAAAAGGATGAATGAAAGGCAATTGCATGCAGCTGAGAAGATAATGCTAAGAGCGATGTGTGGTTAATTAGGAATGAGTATATAAGAGGAGGTGGCACCGCTGACTGAAAAATTGTGTGGAAATCGGTTGTCGTGATATGGGCATGTGATGCGGAGGAATGAAGAAAATGTCTGACGAATGTCTTGTGTTTGGATGTGGATGGCTATAAGAGTAGGGGAAGGCTAAAGAAACGACGGATGGACTGTGTGAAAGAGGATACAAAAGGGGGTGACTACAGAGATGACAACTAATAGAGAAATATGGAAGAAAAAAACATGTTGCCCCGACCCCAAATAAATTGGGCTAAAAGCAGGAGAGTGATGAGTTAGGTATACAAATAACTAACGACAAAGTGATTTTCTTGTTGAGAAAATCCCAAAAGCCTAAGATAAGTAATGCCCGTTTTTAGTGCCACTATATTCTAAGTGACACCTGAATGGATGTTTAAAATATAGCACTGACACTTTTTTTCAACTTTATTTGTAGAGCAAAGCATAGCGAAGAGCCTAATCCTGCTTATGATATCTTAGGACAAATCATTGAAATCTTTATACCTATAGGAACTTCCAGGCTTGGATACCTACATTTTCCTCGACTTTTAAAAAAGGAGGAGGTTCTTAGTTCGACTGTATTTGTTTTTATTTGTTTTTCCTCAGTACTTTTTATTTAAAAGCTGGTGCTTCTCATGTGGTCTGGTTGATCAAGACCAGACCAGTAGTTTTTGAGATATCGATAGATGATGTTCTCGACAACTATCAATCCGGGCATAACTTTAATATTTAGTTTGTTATGGGGTACAACAAAAAAGTGATAAAAAAAAATACAACCGACATAAATAAAAAAATAAATTGCAAAATAACTTTAATTTCGAATTCGGTGTCCAATAACGAACAAAATTAGAAACACCGACTTGAGAAAGTAAAGTTATTTATTTTTATATAATATATATTAAAGTAAGATGTGTGCTTACATACACACCCACAATACTGCAGAATTTTAATGTTCGTTATTTTTTTATAGCAATCTATATAAAATAGTGAACAGGGCCCGGATAACGATATAATAAGCCAAGCTTAAACGATAAGGGATAAGGCTGCAGCCATTTACTGGGCAGTGTTCCAAGCTAAGAGAGGCTATTTTGTTAATATTAACAACGCTTAAGTACAGAGACTGAAAAGAGGAAAATACCGTTTCGAAATCAATATTTTGTTAGTAAAATATACGTAATAATAAACATTACCAACAAATTTCAAGATTATAGGTCAATGGGAAGTTAATAAATTCTTCAGAACAAAATTTTGGGACAGACGTCAGACAGAGAGACAGACGGACAGACGGTCAGACGGATAGACGGACACGTGAGTGATAGCAATACGGCTCTGCTTGGACCCTTCCGGTACGAAACCCTGAAAAAGAGAAAGAAGAGAAAAGAAAAAAGTTAGTGTGTTGGTGTGAGTTACTGTTTGAAAGTAAACGTTAGTTAATATGAAGTAAGATGCGGGGAGAAAAACTTGTAGGTAGTCGGTTCTATTTTTTTGAAAAAAAGTTTTTATTTTTCACTTTTTAGTTGTGATTCTCCATTCGATTGTGTTGACAATGGATATCTAGGCGATGGCAGCAATCGCGGTTGATTTGCTGTCATTTTTTGAAGAGTTCCGTTGTCTGTCTCCGAAACATATCATCAGATCTATATGAAATTTAAATGGGACCATTTCGGAACAAAAATAGAATTTCGGAAATCCATCTATAAATGACAAAGTTATGTCCGAAAATACATAAAAAAAATACAAACATCCGAATTGATAACCTCCTCCTTTTGGAAGTCGGTTAAAAAGATAATCTTTAAACATCTACTTAATTCAACATTTAAAATGACGCTTATAACATTAGAATTTCTGCAAGTGTCTTAAAAGGAGTACGTGTGGCAAATACAGACATAATTTATAGTTCTCAGAGATATGTCAATTAAACTTGATTCATACAAGAGATGATAACACATGCACTGTGAGGAATCTAATAACAAGCTCAGTGTTTGCGACTGTGCAACTTTACATATATGCTAGTCTCTTTAATAAGTGTAGTTTTCTATGACAAGTGATTTAAGAAATGAAAGGGATAAATTTATAGTGAAAAATATATAGAAATATAGTGTGCTAATAATAAGCTAGTCACTGAACTCATGTGCACTCATCATCAACAGCCTTTTAATGTCCCCAGTGCTGGGGCACTGGCCTCCTCTCTGTGAGAGGGTGTGGGCCGTAATCCACCACGCGGGCCCAATGCGGATTGGTGGATGTCACATGTCTTCGAATTGTTTCTAGTACATGCCGGTTTCCTCACGATGTTTTCTTTCAACGTTTTGAGAGCAGTGGTGATGAAATAATCTACACAATGTAAAACGCCTGCCTGGGTTTGAACTCACGACCTACAACTTGTAAGTCGCGGCCAATACCACTGGGCCACCACTGCTCTCACTGACAGTGGGCTCGTGTGCACTGAACTATATTTATTGTTACATGTACCAAGCCAATATATTATTTGCTTCCCATCCTAGCTTCTTGAAACTCAGGTGTTTGATAAGCCTGTAGTGTTCCACGCGCGCCTCAAAGAGATGTCTACAGTAACTGATGGGGCCCGCTAGAAGCGATGCCTGCCTGGGGTGGCGGATGAATTCGAAAGAGAGTTACTGCGGCTCTTGGAGAGAGTTATACTAAGCATTGTATTTACTAATCCTCTGTGATAAGTGACTGGAGCGAACCCGCGAGTAGAAGCTATTCATTTATAATGTCTCTATTCGTTATTCCGCGTGAAAGTCTATGTAAACACTGTTATTTCTAGATATCTCTCGGAATACACTGGGACATCGCATTACCCACACAATCGTGGGAAAACTCTCCTTTCTTATGGGAATCACAAACAGACGTCGCTTGTTTACAAATACGCGACAACCTCGTTTTTACTTGAGGAAAGTGGGAATAAGAATATTGATGTTTTTATAGGAATGACGACTTCTAATTACTAGTATTTTTACAAAAATCACAAATCCTCTCTCATTGTGCGTCCGTTTAAATATAACTCCAACAAGCGAACCAAGTATCTGAATTACGTTCTTTTAAACATTACGATTATGCGAGTTGTTGCATATGCATAATAATATTACAATATTTATAACACAATGTACTGCAAAAGTGACGGGTGCTAGTGAACGTATTTTGTGTGAACGTATTAGGTAGTCCATTTAAACGAGTAAATACGCACAGGCTTATCAAACACCATTTTTTTTTTGGGAGTGTGGTAAATCATCAAATAACTTCTCCCGCTCTGGGTGGAGAGGGAGGGCGTGTCAGACTTTTACTGACCAAAACCCACCCCTGTTCTTACAGTTGCCTGAGTGCCCAGGGGCACAGTAACTATTTCGAATTTATCCGCGACCCCTGGACAAGAGGATTCCGTATCATAAGAAGGAAATCCATATTTTGGTATTTGTTGATTTTCGCAAAATTTCAAGTTTATTGCTCAATGCGAAGTTGTGTGGAAATCGGTTGTCTTGATATCGGCATGTGATGCGGAGGAATGAAGAAAATGTCGTGAGGAAAGTCATGTGTATGGATGTGGATGGCTATAAGAGTAGGAGAAGGCTAAAGAAACGATGGTTGGACTGTATGAGAGAGGATATGGGTAAAAAGGGGGCGACTACAGAGATGACGACTAATACCGGAGTATGGAAGAAAAAGACATGTTGCGCCGACCCCAAATAAATTGGGATAAGGGCAGGAGAATGATGATGCTCAATGCGAAGTTAAAAAATTCTTCGAAACATAATTTTGTGACAGATGACGGACACGTGAGGGAGCGCAGTAGGGTTCCGTTTGGACCCCTTCGTATACGGTACCCTAAAAAGTGTGTATCGGAAACATCTACAATTTAAAACAATTACCCATCAGACACCAATCGTAAAAAAAACTAAACAATGAATGGTTCTATCGCTCAAATCGCATTTTTTACACAACAATAGAACCTTATATTACGGGCTAATCCTACCATCTTCTCTGACACCCTTTACGGGATAGCCAGGCGATTGTCGACCTTAGATCTCAAGGTTAAGGTTGGCGATTAAATTGCCGTAGGTGAATGTAACTTGGTGTTTAAGTTAACCGTTAGGTGTAGCTAGTATTCTAACCTTGAGTTAGGTCAACGAACCTGTATTTGTACTGTATATGCTGCAAGCACCGTAGGATTACGGTCTAAGGGCGCTATGCACCTTTGCAATATAATTATTTGTTGCGTGGTCGGTTTAAGGCGGAGATATACGACTTTTAGGTAATGTTTTTTAATTGAACATCACGTCTAAAGGACTAGTCTGATTTCTTTAAAAAAAATATATGTTACTCTAGACTTCGTAATTTGATATGTGAACATTTGAAATGATATTTTTATAAAATAGTGTAATTAATTTTTAAAGTTATGTCTAACGCAAATAAAAAATTGAGAATGACACCAAAACTATAAAGCGTATTTTTATGAAATCTTCACTATTTTATAGACCATTTAATTATTTATATTTTAGTATACGTATTTTAGTATAAACCTGTTGTTTTATGTTTAATAATGCGTCTAATATCGGACAGCGCTCCTTGATGGGCGAGTCCTATTACTGGGTGGACGTACAACGCTTTACGTGAGCACAGCACAGAACACGCAAGCTAACCACTCAAGTTCATTGGCAGTTAATAGCGCCTTAATGAAAGATAAACGTGAATTTCCCAATAATTCTGTTATCAATGGTAGGTTCCTATCATGAAACGAGATTTGAACAAATTATTATTCGGTTCAACAGTTGCAATTTTAAGAGTTCACGTGAACTTTAGGTTATCGAGATATTAGCTACACTAATTAATTTATGAAGCTGACAGTACGCGTTCCTAAAATTCTTATTCGTCATAGTGAAAACATGAATATTTTAAAAAAAAACCGACTGTAAAAAACAACTAAAAAAGTCACTTTTCAAGCAGTCTAATGCAGTTGGTGGCAGTTATTTTAGTTCAATTATTGATGTCATGCCACCAACTGCAATAGACTGTTTAAAATTTGACTTCTTTGGATCTTTTTAGTTGTTATTTTCAGGCGGAATTTTTGAAAAAAAAACAATTTTCTTAGTTTCAAAGTTTTAGACAGCAGTTTTCTAAGTTTCTTGGAATCATCTCTTCAAACCCTTTATTTTGATACCGCACTTAATATAGTTCGTCGACTTTATTTTTTTCTTTTTCACAATATTATGGCTCCTGGTTGTCGCCATATTACATTATAATTACTGTCATGTCTTCAAGCACTCGCAAGATTAAGACGAATCAAATTGACGTAAGAATTATCAAAAGCAGCCCACGCGTTTGTTCTTTAACGCGCCACAAAGGAACAAACAAACATACTTATATATGCTGATAAACACATTACCCTCCCTTGCGTCGCGCAGGCGGGAAAAACATGATTCTGATAGTTAAAATTTATTTGTTGAAGTTTTTAAATAGGATCATAGCTATGTTGAAAATCTGGCCTAGTGCGGAGGGTTCCGAATGAATCATTATTTTAACGTATTTTACTTTTAACATTACCACAGACTTCTTAGAAGTTTGCCTATAAAAGCTCTCTGTGCCATCTGCGTTGATGAGCACCTATTCATGTGTAAATCAGATCGTATTACTTCGGTGACCGATATTTTTTTGCAACGAGTTCTTCTCTGGTGGTTGGAACTGTTGCGCAGAAAATAAATCCTTCTTTTTATTCTTTCATAATCTTTTTGAACATCAAAGCTCTATATAAAAGACAGTCCCCCAAAAACGACCGCTCGTCTTTGCGGAGCATTGGCCCTTTTATACCTGGCTACTAGGGATGGGCCCAAATTCGTTTTACATTCGGTTTAACCGAACTTTGGGGGTTTGATTCGGTTTAAATGCCGAACATACTATACATCAAAGTATTAAAAAAAAAAAACTCATTTATTTCAGGATAGAGATCATAGCACAATACAACAAAGAACACAATAAAAAAAAACAGCTTCAATAAATATCTACAATTAAAATAAAAATTGCAATTACGGCTTATTTGTATCATTATGTTGTTAAAAGTTATTAGAAAAACAAAATTAAATTAAATTAAGACTGTTTAGTCTAAAATAATAAAACTAGACTAGCAAAATAAAACATACACATTCATTTACACAACACCAAACCATACAATTTTTTAATTATAATTTTGTTATTTTAATTTTTTAATATTTTAATTTTATTTTTTTTAAATATTTTAATGTTAATGTTTTAATTTTAATTTTTTTATTTTCTCTCTTCATTTAATTTACAGACAGAATCTAAAATATTATTGAAGCATTTTTTTTTTCATTCTTTTTATTATTATTATTTTTAAATTCTGTCTATTAACTGCTAGAGGGTGGAGACCTAGTGACCTGAAACACAGGCCCATAAAGCCTAGCTTAGGCACCAGTCTCCCACAGTAAACGTTATTATTTATAATATGTATGTAAAGTTAGGGTAACAATGTCTGCAAAGTTTATTGTGGTGAGAGAATAAACACTTATTATTATTTATTCTTAACATTATCAGAATTTGGACATCTAAAACATTTAAATAATTATCACCAAAAATAATACACTATTTTCAATTTTTATAAAAGTGTTAAATGAAATCTTACTACCCACAGTTATTTAAAATTTATCAAGGGCAGGTTATGTTGCAAAAACAAGATTCGACATGTCACTCTCAAACAACACGGTGAAAATAACCGAACTTTTTATTTTTACCGAATGTTTGGATGACGCGCGACGTTCGTATTCAGTTCAAACCACATTCGGCCCGTCCCTACTGACTACAGAGAAGGTATGAGATTGAATGCTTGAAATTATAGATGACACAGATACCTACATGAGATAGATAATTTTCTGTAGTTTAAAAAAAAACAAAAACACATTTTTTTATATTTCTTATACTTTTCAGCAAACTCTTTCATTAGATACCCATATTATGAGATTGTATAGAAAATAACTAGTCCGCCATCTTTGTTGTCCGCCATCTTTGATTTAGAATGACATCACTTTGCTAACCATGCATTGTCATCGGTCTTTGATAAGTAGGTATGTGAAGTTTGAATTCAATCCGATGTTTTAAAGTGAGTGAAAATCACGTTCAATGATTTCGTTACTTAGATACATCATACCAAGATAATAACCAAGCGTGTTAATAAATAGAACATACTTTTTATATTAGTTCTAAGTCCAGGAATCTTGACTATATTTTTCTTCACCGCAGTGATGTCTTGAAAAAACGTTTCTAAATTGATCAAAAACTTTTTTAGAAAAAAATAGAACCGACTTCAGGAAAAATTTTTTTTTTACAAAAGAGTTGAACTGACTTACCAAAAAAGACCAAAATAACTTTGATTTCGGCAGTCGGTGTCAAAAAACGAAGACACAAAATCAGGAACACCGCCTGATTTTGATGTTTTATTTTTCACTTTCAGTTGTGGTTCGCCATTAACCTGTGTTAACAATTCATAGACATACGATAGCAGCACACGCGGTTAATTTGCTGTCAATTTTTGAAGAGTTCCGTTGTCTGTCTCCGAAATTCATCATCAGATTTATATGAAATTTAAAAGGAACAAACCCCTTTCGAACAATAAAAGAATTTTGCAAATTCGTCAATAAATGACGGAGTTAAGCCCGAACAACAACAATTTCAGAGAAACAATGTTAGTGTATTTAGATCTGCAGACATCTGTCAAACAGTCAGAAATCTATAGTATCAAGAATTCTCAAACGCAAATTAAATAAGTACATAATATCTTAAACAAAATAAATACTTAGCTTTAACCAAGCACACAAAGCCCCAGTTACTTGTAAACCAGGAAACACAGGACGGCTATAAAAACGGTTTGAACATCTCTAAATTGATAGACCCAATTAACTACCCTAGCTTGCACTATATTTACCGTAATATTTTACAAGCAGACCCGTATATTCCAGTCATATCTAACTACAGGCGGCTCTCGTAAAATAATGGTCTTATTAAATTAATGTCCACTGTAAAAACACTGGATCATATTCTAACTGATGGAGGAAAATATACAGGAGTTACACTTTTATAAATCTTGAGCAACTGATGACCATATAGTCAGCGGAGGAAGGTTCTTGGTACCTGTTTCCAGTTTACAAGCGCTTCTTGGTATTTGAATCAATTTAATAATCCTTCCAAAATATGAAATAATAATATTATGAGGGCCAGGAATTCAGAATCTAACCAAATTAGATTAAACATATACGAGTACCTAGGCAGATAAAAGTTAGTTTAAATCGCGATATATAAAGATAAGTAAATATTGCAAAAGTATATGCTAGGTGATGCGGAGGAATGAGGAAACTTTTAACAATTTATTTAGAAAAATGATGGATGGACTGTGCGAACAATAATATGGACTGAAAGGGATGACTACTAAAAGAGACTATGGAAGAAGAAGACATGTATATCCTAATTAATTTAGTGCCTCCATAGACGGACATAGAGCAGTCGAGACCAACTGCACGAGAGCAGTCATGTTGCGGTAGGAGTCGCAATCCGTGTATAAAATAACAGGGCTGGGCGGGGCGAGCAATTAGAGTGAACCGCTTCAAGCGGTCCGTGTATGGCAGGTCGAGCAGCTCTTTGCTGCCGGCAGCACGGCGAAATACGACCGCACACCGACTGCATTTTTAGCTGCTAATGTAAATTAACTGCTTGAGCGGTCCATGTGTGGCGAATCTCAATTTTTTATTGAAACTGCAGATCGCCCAACACCAACCGCTTAAAGCTCTTGGGACTGACTGCTCCAAGCAGTCCGTCTATGGAGGCATTAAATAACTTAGAATAAAGACAAGGGAATGATGAAGGAAATCAAAAAGTCATTTATTCTAATTAGGCTGAGAGCCAGCACTTTTTGAACGTCAAAGTCCTACATAAAGACAGTCCTCCAAAAAGCGCCCGCCCGTCACCACTTCCTAGGTAGCTTATTTGAAGTACTATTAAGGCCCTTCTCGCGGTCCAGTGGCGCCCTCATTGAATAAAAAATCGTAGCATAGCACAGAAAATAAATATTAAAAAATCCAACTTGACGTTTGTGTGCTGTGCTACGATTTTTTATTCAATGAGGGCGCCACTGGACCGCGAGAAGGGCCTTAAGGACAAAAACTACAGATCGCCACGTGCTACGATTCCCACATACTGTTAGTTTCTACATACATATGTATGTACATATGTGTCCACACGTGCGCCGTTTGCAAGTACTACGCACCTGAACTATTGTAGCCCTTTTGTGGAACCGGGGAATGTCCTTGAAGGGCGTCCTCTCCTGGGTTTTTAACTAAAGGAGTTACGCGGTTTATTTTCTGTTGTTGATCGTGTTTTAGTAATTTCTTAACAAATGTGTTTTAATCTTAGATATTTCTGAATTCAAATAGTCTAAAAAAAAACAATTTGCCAGTAAATATGTCGTACATTAGACATCAGTAGAGAGTTTGTTTGCTTTCCAAAATGGGCCTCCCCCAGACCCTTCCATAGTTTAAGATCGTAAACTTTCCTCCTCCACTTAATAGGGTATTCTACACCCTTTTAGATTTTAAGTTCTTTGAGTCCATCCCAAGGTTGTCTGGTAGATATCGCTTTTCCGCGATAAGACCGCCGTTGTACCCATAGATTTAAGTTCGTGTAAAACAATTGTGTGACTGTTTTGGTGTACAATAAAGTTTTATTCTATTCTATTCTGTCCTTCAGTTAAATAACCAAAAAATATTACACACGTATTGTTTCATTTGTCACGAACAAAAAATGAGGGCGATACAGTGCGTTGAAATGTCGGGAGACGTCACGCGGTGCGACAATTTTTACCACCAAAGTGACGTAACAAGTCCCCACTCCTGAACTTTGATGCGTGCTATCCTTGTCATTTTTATTGGTTTAGTAAAGCAAAACCGAGTCGAGTAGTGCCACTAAGAATTTCCCTCACGAAATTCTAAGATACCTAGTTAAAATATGTTCTTGATTGTCAACTCAAGATTAAGAACCTTCCTACGCCCTCAAAATATCGATAGTCAGAATCACTGTTTTTTACCAGGAAAAACGAAGTATATTTTATTTAGATTAACCCGTCGTTTATTAACTTAAGTCTATTTGCGGATTGTAAATGAGCTGGTGCCTCTGCCTCTTGGGAGTACCAATGTAAGACTGCATTAATGAAGTTCTCCGAGAGCACGAGTATATCTCATCCCCTGCGCGTCTCTTTAAGGCGCTATTAACTGCCAACGTCCTTGAGTGGTCAGCTTGCGTGTTCTGTGCTGAGCTCACGTAACGCGTCGTACGTCCACCTAGTAATAGGACTCGCCCATCAAGGAGCGCTGTCTGAAATTAGACGCATTATTAATTTATTATACATAAAACAACAGGTATTATACTAAACATGTATATTAAAATATAAATAGTAAAAAGATCTTTAAAATGGTGAAGGTTTAATAAAAATACGCTCTATAGTTTTTGCGTGATTCTCAATTTTTTATCCTTGTTAGATATAACTTTACAAATAAATTAGAATATGTTATAAAAATATAATTTCAAATATTCGCATACCAAATTACGACGGAAAATGTCTCGAGTAACATATTTTTTTTAAAAGCAATTAGACTAGTCGTTTAGACGTGATGTTAAATTAAAAACCATTAGAAGTCTGCGCTTTAATAAGTCAGTTTCCACAGAAAATATATTTATTGCGACCTAAAATAAACATGGAAAGTGCATGCAAAATTAAAGCTGAAATTTCTCTCGGATAAAACTGCGAAGCGTTTGTCTTTACAACTGCTTCGTAGAAACTTAATTTAATATTCTATGCAGTGTTTGTTTTAGAAATGATACTGTTACAGTTATTTTGAAGTCACTTTCATTTTAGAATATATATTTACGGTTCTATTTAAGCTGAAGGGTCGTTCAACTTAGGGTCAAAGGTTTTATAGACCGAACGATAAAGTAGGTATGCACCTTATATTTTATACAAAATATTATATTTTTTTTTTTTTGTTTTTACGTACTTTATTATAGAATTGGTAGTGTTATTTTTTAGTGTGATAAAACATCAAATAACTTTTTCTGCTCTGGGTGGAGCTAGGGCGTGTCAGACTCTTCCTGACTAAAACCCACACAATATGTTCCTTCAGTAGCCGCTCGTTTTTTTTTTTTGTACTCCTACGTACACTCAGGAGTGTACGTAGGAGTGACTCTGGCAGAGAATTGGTAGTGTTAAGCTATAAACATGGTGTCCAAGGTTAAATTCCCGGGTCGGGAAGTGTCATTCGGTTCTTCCTTCTGAGATTTGTCAGTGAGTATCAGTCCGGAGTCAGATTTGTGCTCAATTGATGGCAAAAGACTCAACCCCTTCATTGGATTTTAACCTAACTGGCGAACAGGCATTGTAGGTAAATTTCTACTTAATTCTTTGGAGAATATAGGCGTGATCATTTTGTATTGATTTGATTTTGATTTTTTTAGGTTTTTATAAACTTAAGGGTAAGTATATAAAAGCTAACAAAAACATCTTATTTTAAATGTAAACTAAAATTTAATCCAAATCATGTTAAGTATGCTAAATCACCTCTTTTATAACCGGCTTCAAATGGGAGGAGGTTCTCAATTTGTCTGTAACTATGTTTTTTTTTGTATGTTTGTTACGCGATTTGTGAATAGATTTTGATGACTCTTTTTTGATCGGTAGGTTCATACTTCAGATTGAGGTGGTTCAATATAAATTATATCAACAAAAACAAAAATTATGTGCTATACAGATATGACGTTTTGTTCCAATTATGTTCAAATTACATGTTATTGCGATTTGTCGATTCGAGCATAAAGTTCTGGGATACAACAACTAAAAAGTTAAAAATAAAAACCTTTTTTTACAAAACAATAAATACAACCGACTTGCAAGAAAGATTTTTTGTAAAATAAAAAAAATATAACCTTTCTTATTTAAGTATACATTAAACAAATTTTATTATCAAGGGTTTATTTACCCTATATAATATAATTAAGGGCCTATCTCCGGATAAGTGGCGCCTTCATTGAATAAAAAATCGTAGCAAAGCGTAGAAAATAAAGATGGAAGAATCCTATGTTACGTTTGTTACAAAGAGGATAAGGTATGTTTACGTTGTTAAAACAGGACTCAAAATGTTTCGTATCCAAAGTAGTAAGCAAAATTGTCATAAACGGCCGTTTTTGGTACTTTTATATTTTATTATTTTTCATTCAATGAGGGCGCCACTTGGCGGATATATACACTTTAATGTTGTATTATTGGGAAGGTTTTACTATAACCAATAAAGGTAGGTACGTAAAAAGCGCTAAGTAATACAACGTTTAATAAGTTACACACGAAAGTTGTAATCAACATGCAAGTTACAACTTACGATTGCATTCAGTTCACTTTGGCTAATTTGAAGTTCCAACTTCAAGAAACTATCCCTCTTAAGGAATTACAGTAACCAACGTCTAGGAAACTTAGTTGAAGACACACTCTGAGATTTACTTTCAGAGTCGAATAAAATTAAATTCATTATTTAAGTAACAAAGTGGTTTGCTAGAACTAAAATAGTATTTTAGTTAATTATGCGAGTTGAGTTTAAAGTTTAGAATATTTACAAAGTCTATACAAGCTAGAAGGAAATAATTCAAATATGTACAAGCGGCAAAAAAGAGAGGCGTAAAACTCACTGGGCTACGAAACATTCGGCCACAACGCTTTCAATGGGAAAAGTGCCCAGAATACAAGCAGCGTTTAAAGTTAGATTGAAAATGTAACTGTGAAACTGCTCGTGTGATAGGTGAGAAATAATACCAATACAAAAACACAAAAAAAAATATGGTTTCAAAAAACCCGAGCTGTAAAAAGGCAACTAAGAAGTTCCAAACAAGTAACTTTTCAAGCAGTCTGATCAACGGACACGCAGCACAGCAAAATCGGTTCATAAATGGCGGAGTGAGGGCTGAACATACACAAAAAAAAAATATATATATATATATACGGTCGAATTGAGAACCTCCTCCTTTTTTTCGTCGGTTAATTATAGTTAAAATAAAAAACTTAAAAAAAAACAACCGATTTCCAAAAAAATCATTTCAGCCGAAAGACGTCCACTGCTGGACTAAGGCCTCCCCCAAGTGTAACCACAATGATCGGTCCAGTGCGTATCGCATCCATCGACTACGCGCGACCCTCACCGGGTCATCGGTCCACCTTGTCACGCGGTCGCCACTCCAGAACTTTTCGGCCCCATCGACCATCTGTTCTGCGAGTAATGTGCCCTGCCCACTGCCACTTCAGTTTGGCGATTTTTCGGGCTGTGTCAGTAACCTTAGTTCTCTAGCGGATATAATAATTTCTGATTCTATCACGCAAGGAAACTCCGAGCATTGCCCTCTCCATTGCCCTTTGGCTAGCCACCTTTTAGTGACTTTGAAAAAAAAAACACATACCTACATTCGAACATATAACCTCCTCCTTTTTCAAAGTCGGTTAAAAATATTAGGTGTTATGGATATTGTAATAGCATCCTAAGCCTAAAATAATAAAATTAATACCTAGGTACAAATACAAAAAAAACTTTTTTACAAAAAAATTAACCGACGAAAAAGAACTAAAAAGCAAAAAATAAATAAACCTTTTAAGTCTTGAGTAATGAGCTTATTTACCTACATAAAATATCAAATTTTATATAAACTAATTTTGAGTCGGCGCCAAACAACAATCTGATTATTAATTATCTAAATTTTCTAAGTACTTACAAATGAAGAAGGCTGTAAGTAGGTAATTAATCATTTTATTAATTGGCGCCGACTCAAAATTACTCAAGACTTAAAAGGTTTATTTATTTTTTGCTTTTTAGTTCTTTTTCGTCGGTTAATTTTTTTGTAAAAAAGTTTTTTATTTTATGATTTTTTGTGGTCGCATCATCTTTTAACACTCTGAGGCTAATTTCTAATTCTTCATCATTCCTCTTGCCACTGAGCTGATGATATAACAATCCTTCCATGAAGTTCCCAGGATATTGACCAGTTGAGGTTACCTCCAATATTGTAAAGACGTCTTTTCGTCAAAGGATATTAAGTGGTATTTGTCACTAAAACCAGTTTTTATATCTGACTTCTATTGTTTAGGAAAGGTATGGTTTCCATCATCAGCTCAGTTTCATGATGTGATGGTTCCTAAATGCAAATACCTGATTCAGTTATGAAAAGTAAACAGAAACAATAAACGTGCCCAATTTTCGAGGTTCTCTCTCAGTTTTTCAGGACCCCATGATCAGATCCTGATGTCCTTCACATGGGACCATCCTTGAGGTATACCCTATCTAAGAAAAAAAGAATCATCAAAATCGGTTCATAAATAACGGAGTGAGGGCCGAACATACATACAGAAACGCTAAACGTGCCCACAATTTTCGAGGTTTTCTCTCAATTTTATCAGGATTCCACTGTCAGATCCTGATTTCCTTGACATGGGACCACTCTTGAAGTATACCCTATCTAACAAAAAAAGAATAATCAAAATCGGTTTATAAATGACGGAGTGAGGGCTGAACATACATACAGAAACGCTAAACGTGCCCACAATTTTCGAGGTTTTCTCTCAATTTTATCAGGATTCCATTGTCAGATCCTGATTTCCTTGACATGGGACCACTCTTGAGGTGTACCCTATCTAACAAAAAAAGAATAATCAAAATCGGTTCATAAATGACGGAGTGAGGGCTGAACATACACAAAAAAAAAAACATATATACGGTCGAATTGAGAACCTCCTCCTTTTTTTTCGTCGGTTAAAATTACTTTAGGACAAACACCTGTTGATTCGATTTCAATTGACTAAACTATAAACAATTCAACTCCAGAAAAGTCTCCACTATATATTAGGCCGTATTTGCAGGGAAATTGTATGCTGTTTGAAATACATTGCGGGGTACGAACGACTGATTATCATAATTATTAAACTTCATTAGTCCGCAATGTAATGCAACTTGCATGCAATTTGCTCACAGGTGGAAACGCGGTTAGGAAGAGTGCCCTACTGATATTATTATGGTTGATATTAGTAGAAGCGTTGACGCTAAATCTCGCTGACAAACGAAACCCAGCTTTAAACCAACAGGACACAATCTACCCTAACCTAACCACGATCCTCTTTTGCAGACATGCTACGAGATGGAGAGGTACCTCCGGGAGGAGCCGCGCAAGCGTCGCGAGTCCTCCCAGGAAGAGGAGTGGGCGAGGTCATCACCCAGCACTGCGACACCGTCACCTCCGGCTTCGCCACCGGCACCACCACCCACCGCTACCTTCACGTTCATCACTACGGTGAAGTGCGAGCCGCCCAGCGACTCGGAATACGAGCCCACCCCTGGTATGTCAACTCGTAGGTGTCGCGCCTCTCGAGTGTCAGGAACTCGATGGTTTCGTGTCTTAGTTATCATTTTAGTTGCCGTTTCATTTTTTTATATTCTTTCTTTTTCATACATTTGTAAGTTGGATGGAGAGCCTTTTGTCTAACAGTAGTATGGTACAAGTTGCCACAGTAACATTTTTTGTCGTCAGCTTGAAGTCAATCAACTCATGCTATCTGGCTGTACATTTGAATGCATAGTTTAATAACACATCATCAAAGCCTCAACATGACACATTAGTGACCATCATTTTGACCATGGGATCAAATATCAATCAAACTTACATACAGGGTGTAAAAAGACACATCACATAGCCATGAACTACGCATACCGTACGTCTAACAAAGTAGCTTTGCGCAAAAATTATTACTATGTCGACTTTTATTTTTATGTATGAAAACAAAAACTATTTTTTACTGCGCGCAATGTAACGCGAACCCAGGCAAGTGGAGTTAAAACCCGTCCCTTCCCTCTAAGCCACGTAGGTACTTGTCGGATACGTTTGATATTCATTCCGTTTTTATAACTGCAAATGCGTAATTTCGAAAAAATATATCGAAAATTCAGGTAATGTTTGTTTGGAAAAATGTTTAGTAACACTTGAAATTCATTTTCCTAAAAAACGTCAAATAAAAATTGCGACCTTGACCTTCAATAACTCCAGAACCAGTGGATTCCCAGGTATGGTCTAGTGGGAAAAAAATTATCCAAATAATGGGTAGAATAATATAGCTTTCGGCTTCGGAAACTGTCTTTTTACACCAAATCACCTTACACAATAGACTATAAAATCACTGCTCCCGATACAAAAAAAAAAACTGGCAAATTTCCGCTTGTTTTGTTTATTTCGTCCTTTATCTCGTTTACAATCTAATGCTTTCGCCACCCGTTACAGAGGAGACTCCTCCCTGCCCGATACCGGTGCAGCAGCACCTGGTGCCGCGCAAGGTGGTCCCAGTGGCGCGCCACCATGGTCATCCGCACGCCAGCGACCCTCGCAGGCGCGTGCACCGCTGCGAGTTCCCGGCCTGCGACAAGGTCTACACCAAGAGCTCGCATCTTAAGGCGCATAAGAGGACTCATACTGGTTAGTATCTTCGCTTCTTTACGATATTGCGAATGTCCTTTATATACTGTGCTCTGTGGTAAACCTAGGGCCCGTATTCCAAGTCTGTATAGACCTCCTTTGTAGGTTAATTCATGTAGCAATCAAAACGTGTGTCTGACAGCGGTAGAGAACACGAAAAGGGTTGTTTTGATCGAATGCACCGCAACAGCACTTCTTTAGTTACGTGAATTAGTCTACTGGACTCGATGAAAACCCTCGAATATTATCAATAAACTACAAGCAACTATAAAATGATGATTCGAGGTGGAGTCGAGTTGGTATGACTTAAAATATAAGGGTAGTAATCTTTTTCATAAAAATCTCACACGGCTAGCACCTGTTATGCAGATTTCTCTAAAGAGAATTTTTCTAATCGGTTGCTTATAGCTTGTGCTAAGTATTTCAGAGATTTTTATGAATATGTCTGGTTAAGCGTGTGTATGAATTGTTGCAGTAACGTGGTTGTGTGCTGATAGAAACTTGTTAAGGCCCTACTACCGGCCAAGTGGCGCCCTCATTGAATAAAAAATCGTAGCTTATCATAGAAAACAAATATTAAAGAATCCAACGTCACGTTTGTTACAAAGAGGATAAAGTGTTTTTACGTTGTTGATACAGGACTCAAAATGTTTGATATCCAAAGTAGTAAGCAAAAGTGTCATAAACGACCGTTTTTAGGTTCTGTTTTCTATGCTATGCAACGATTTTTTATTCAATGAGGGTGCCACTTGGCCATTAGTAGACCCTTAACACAAACAAATTTACCTCTGCCAGCAAAACGGAACGTTTTTGCAGCAATCTTACGAATATTTTGAATTTATTTTGTCCATAGAATTTACTGCCTCGCAATTTTTATATTTATTAGTATTTGGTTATTTTTATAGATGCCTATTTTATTATTTACACCGCAAATTTTCAAAAAGCGTCTAATTATTTAAATCCATTCTATGACATAATCGTTTTTTTTTTATTGGTTCATTAACTATTATTGTCTACTACTAAAGCTAAAGATAAAATGTAAAAGCCATAATAATAAAAAAAAAAAAAAATCAAAAAAGCCTGAAATAACATTCCAATTTCAACGTTCTCATCTGTATACTTTTGAATAACTTTAAAAAAAATCGCGACAAAAGAAGGGTGATTCAATGCGAAAGATGCAAAAATATTGAGGTTAAGGGAAATGCCCAAAAAATGCCAGACTGACAGACCCAACTCAATCTGTCTTGGCTTTTCCCAACTATCTTGGGTTCGGCTTCCAGGACCACGTGCTTTCCGAGACACGGACATCCATGGACCAACCGCGACAAGCGTAGCTTAACCTGATGGATCGACCCGTGCGGCTGTTATTACTTTAGCCACGAACTCCTCTGACCCAACCGACGTTGTCCTGTCTTAGCTATGAACTGTCAAACGCGCGAAGTTTAAATAGTCGTTAAGTTTTCTGAAATTTTCTAATTTTTCACGCAGCTTTCGTATCTTTTTCTTTCATAAGAACCTTCTCCTGACAATAACAAACACAACAAAAAAAGAATTAGCGAAATCGGTCCTGCAGTTCACGCGTGATGCCGTGACCAAGGGAAATAGGAATTCATCTTTATGTCTATAGATGTATCGTGAAATAATTCTATACTTTGTTTAACTAGGGTAAAATATAACGATCACTAGAATATTTCTTGATATCTGCCTCATATTTTTAGTGGAGGTCGTGTTTATTTGACATAAGTAGGTAAGTGACATTCAGCCAAAGAGGGTTCGTCAAATAATTCTTATCGAACTGTTTAATAGAATTAGTGCACAGTTATCATTAATTTAGTATTTGTCGAGCTATTCTAATTAAAACAATAATATATAATATATGCATATCTATACTGAATCAAATCATTTATTTTTTAGGGTTCCGTACCCAAAGGGTAAAACGGGACCCTATTACTGAGACTACGCTATCCGTCTGTCTGGCCGTCTGTTACCAGGCTGTATCTCATGAACTGTGATAGTTACACCGTTGAAATTTTCATAGATGGTGTATTTCTGTTGCCGCTATAACAACAAATACTTACTAAAAAACAGAATAAAATAAATATTTCCGGGGGCTCCCATACAACAGACATGATTTCTTTCCGTTTTATAAATAAATCTATCACGTAGCATAGGCTGTATGAACCACATGTCCTTTGCTTTACTGACAGGTTGTTTTTTATTGTTACTTCATTCCTGGTTTTGCGTTTTATGGCGGCTATCAAGTTAAATATATTAGTGATCGTTATTCGGCCTCATCTAGCTTAAACTGACAAAAAAAATTGACGTGTAAAAGTGTTCCTTGTAACCTATTTACTGAATAAACATCATTTATCATTTATATTCTTACCCTAGTTAAACAAACTAAAGGATTATATCATTATACCCAATTTATTCTAAATAGAATTAAGTACTAAGTATTAGTAATTTCTGTCCATTTCAGGGATTTTATTTGTATGGCTGATGGGCATTCCCTAACTACAAATCAAAGGTTTGCTGGGAGAAAAGTCAATGTTGAGTTAAGCTCGCCTTTATACATGAATTGTGTGATAACTGTACCATGTTTTTTGTGTACAATAAATGATTAATTAATATAAAGTAACTACCCAAAAAATAATATGTAGTACTTCTGCTGTCCATCGTATAGCAAAAATGTCCTCATTCAGGCCACAGTGCGACGCAGTACGCATACTGCGTAGGTATCCGAATATCCGAAAATCCTTTAATCCCATCCGCGGTTCCCGGATCGATATACCCAGCTCTGATATGTATGTAAAATCGCCAAACGTCGCAGTTAACAACTTTCAACCTTATCACAAGCGCATAAGGTTGAACTTTGTTGAGGATACCTACCTGCGGATATCGGTTGAACGACGAACGTGCCACGTGGACTCACAATGAGGCTGATAGTTTAGACTAGTTATCGGTTTGTTTATTTATTTTGGAATTTATTTTCAGCTCGTAATAGCCGGTACCTACCTACCTACCTGCTGCGGGGCATAAGCCTCTATTTATTATGATGTATTAAGGTACAGCTATGCCAACGGCCTTGCGTGTTCTGTGCTGAGCTCACTCAACGCGTCGTACGTCCACCCTGTAATAGGACTCGCCATCAAGGAGCGCTGTTCCAAATTAGACGCATTATTAATTTATTATAGGTACATATAACAAAAGGTATTATACTAAAAAAACGTTTATTAAAAGATAAATAATTAAATTATCTTTAAAATGGTGAAGGTTTCATAAAAATACGCTTAATAGTTTTGGAGTGATTCTCAATTTTTTATCCGCGTTAGACATAACTTTACAAATTAATTACACTATGTTACAAAAATAGAATTTGGAACATTCACATATCAAATTACGAAGAAAATTGTCTAGAGTAGGTACTTAACATTTTTTTTAAAGAATTAAGACTAGTTTAGACGTGATGTTCAATTTAAAATCATTAGAAGTCGTATATCTTTACCTTAAGGGGTATATATCCGCCAAGTGGCGCCCTCATTGAATAAAAAATCGTAGCAAAGCGTAGAAAATAAAGATTATAGAATCGTTTGTTACAAAGAGGATAAGGTATTTTTACGTGGTTAAAACAATACTCAAAATGTTTTGTATCCAAAGTATAGTAGGGAAAAGTACCAAAAACGGCCGTTTTTGACACTTTTGCTTACTACTTTGGATACGAAACACTTTGAGTCCTGTTTTAACAATGTAAAAATACCTTATCCTATTTGTAACAAATGCAACATAGGATTCTTTAATCTTTATTTTCTGTGCTAAGATACGAATTTTTATTCAATGAAGGCGCCAGTTACGCGTATTTGCAGCAAAAATATCATCCACCTATAAGTTGTTAAAATAAAGTATTGTTGAAGTGATCTATACATGTGATCTTACGATTGTAGAAAATCATTTAAATGAGTCCAAAATTATGAGTCAACAGATGCTTTCAGTAAAATGATGATCGTAAAATGTGTTGTCATTTGTATTTAGAGTGATTCCGTCAGACTGTGGGAATTATTTACTCTTACGTAGGTACCTATCGAATCGTTGCTAAACTGCTGACTTCCGTTCATATTTTAAACTCGAAGTTTCAAGTTCAATCGACTTCAAAATGCCATATAATCTACTCAAATGTTTTAGTATATCTACTAAACATTCTCACAGTCTGACGGCATCTCTCTAAATACATTGACATCACGTTTCCCGATCGTACCTTTTATCTTTGAAAGCAGGTGACTCATACAATCTGAGTTAAGTATTCGAACGATTTCCTAAAGTCCTAGTCCATCCTAGCGTTAGATCTCTTCAACATTGCTTTACTAAAACGCTGTACGGGAACTAGGACAGTGGACACGCGATTGTTTATATTAATTTCAAAGTGCAATGCACTAAGCACGTGTGTAAACATTTCATATTACGCCAGCTGTCGGTGCCGTCTGAAACAAAATGTGTTTCCTAATCAAAATAGGGAATAGTGCCATCTAGCGAAAATTTTGAAAATCGGCGACTGGTCTGGTCTATGCAACTTTCGTTAATATTCCGCGCTAAGCAAATTTGAGAATAACGCCATCTAGCGAAAACTTTGAAAATCGGTTGCTGGTCTGGTCTATGCAACTTGCATTTATTCCGCACTGCGTTTATATAAAAATTGTAAATAACTACATCTAGTGGAATTTTAAGGAACTGTTCATTATGAACTAGAAATGTTGCATTGCAGTTGTTGCTAGATAGCGGTAGAGCATATGACTTAAAATGACGCCATCTGTTGGAATTTCAGAGAAACAGGCACTAACTTTAATCTGTCAGTTCAACTTTCATGTCATTTCTAGAAATGACATCTAGATGGCGCAGCAATATATTTCTTACCTGACTTTAAATTTACACAAATTTTCAACAGAGGGCGCTGATTGATGTTTGCACCCCTAGGAAAAATCACAAGGGAAAACTATCCCTTGTTGGCACAACCAAGCGAATGTAGTCAAACTACTAGCTATCATGGCTCTGCGTTCCAGAAAAGTTTAACTCTCATCGAAACTAGATGGCGCGGGTAGCATCCAAATTTAAATAGCCAATGCAAACAAGTATTTCGATTCATCAAGCCTTTTCTACACCACATAATTTTGCTGTCAACTTTATTTGCCTTCTTTACTTGCTATTATAAAGGTCACATTTAACGAGCAGTTGATGGTAAACAATAAATAAGAGAAACGTCGCATCGGGAGAATAATATTTGTATGTTGTAGAAAAGACTTCAAAAATATTGAATTGCACACACATAAATTTATACCTACTAATTTTAAGAAAAAAGCGAATTGAGGGTTTTCATTCGGACTTTCGGAACCCTAAAACATGTTATTACGTATAGGCGCAGTTATACGACTTTTAATGGTTTTTAATTGAACATCACGTCTGTTTGACTAGTCTTATTTCTTTGAAAAAAATATATGTTACTCTTGACTATTTTCGTCGTAATTTTATCTGAGAACATTTGAAATTATATTTTTATAACATTGTGTAATTAATTTGTAAAGTTATGTCTAACGCGGATAAAAATTTGAGAATCACGCAAAAACTATAAAGCTTATTTTTATAAAACCTTCACCATTTTAAAGATCATTTAATTATTTATAATTTAGTCTCAGTGTTTTAGTTTAATACTTGTTGTTTTATGTGCAATAAATTAATAATGCGTTTAATTTCGGACAGCGCTCCTTGATGGGCCTCGTCCTATTACTGGGTCATACGACGCGTTACGTGAGCTCAGCGCAGAACACGGAAGCTAACCACTCAAGATCGTTGGCAGCTAATAGCGCCTTAACACTAATTTATTGCCTATCTGCGTCTATGTATGAGTACCTACAATGACTTAGACATACATCAACCCGCGTTTTTTTCCCACGGGGTAAGCAGAAGCTACTTGTTTACGATAATTACGATCCTAGCTTACTCCTTTTGCTTCGTGTAAATTCATACAACAACGACTGTTGTGACTACTACCGAGACACCTGCCCTTTCCCAAGAACACGATAAATAAGGTCGATTTTCCAACTTATGCGTTCCCTACAGATGTTTTCACTTACACATATCTTTCATTCATCGTCTGAATATGACCAAACTATGTAAACATACTGTCGCTTTGCCTGCCAAGTTCCTGTAATGTGTGTTTGTGTAATGTACGTACGAGTAATTTCATAACCATACAAAAATCACAAATGGAACTTGTCAGGCGCAGCGATTGATTATTATTACTATTTTGACTGTATTTTATGTTCTCGGCTAGCCGGGAAGAGCTGATAATACAGGCCTAAGCCAAGTGATTATCAGTTGGAATTTGGAATAGATAAAGTACGGTCACGCTACGATGCCGATGGTAGCGTATTTGAGTTTTGATGATGGTTTTCTGATTCACATTGCAGAAACTTTCTCACGTGTCTGCATGTGTTTAAGACACACTGCCTTTTGCAGTAGATGATAGATATTTGGGGGTAAGCTAAGAGAATTAAGGGGTTGGTGAAGTTGTTTTGATATTACTCCTGTTGTCGACAAAACTATTGGTACTATTGTAACTTTTTGCAGATGCCAAATTCGGGTAATTTCATTTTTTAGTTCGATGTATTTGTCATAATAAATCAAAAAAATCAATATAAACAAAAATATGTATACACAGATGACGTTTTGGTTGTCTACAAATGTTCAAATTCCATGTTATCCATTCGGGCATTACTTAAATATTTACTTTTACTTCTGGTGTACAAAAAAAAAAAAACTAGAATGTGAAAAATAAAAAACTTTTAAAAAAAAAAACAACCGACTTCTAAAAATTGCAAAATAACTTTAATTTCGGAAGTCGGTGTCAAATAACGAAGAAACAAAAACATATTATACACCGACTGCCGAAATTAAAGTTATTTTGTAATTTTGGTTGTATTTTTTGAAAAAAGTTTTTTTAAACTTCAAATGCGAAACCCTCCTTTAAAAATCGAAGATTCAGGTTATATTTGTTTGGAAAAAAGTTTAGTACCTATTTGGAATTCATTTTCGTAAAGGTTAAAAAAAAAACTTTGTCCTTCAAAATCTCCAGAACCAGTGGATTCCCAGGTATGGTCTGGTGGAAAAAAATTATCCAATTAATGGGTTGGCTTTCGGTTTCGGAAATTGTCTTTTTACACCCGATATAAAACTAGCTTCTGCCAGCGGCTTCGTCCGCGTGAGTTTACTATTTTATGTGCTATTCCAGACTATAATCTATCTCTGTGCCATATTTCATCCAAATCCGTTCAGCATCTCTGGCGTGAATTAGTAACAAACATCCATCCATATTAGTAGGATTCACTTACTTCACACTGAATAATCATTTACGATGACCTCTTCCATGTTCAGTTCTTTAAATTCACACCTTGTTTTCTACCAAAATCTCTATCGAAACAGATTTTGCAAAATGAGAAATTTTGAAAATTTGATTAGTTGTCAACGTCATGATACTGTATAATTTTCTTAACTAGGGATAAACTCGACTAACCACTAAATTCAAAATAGCTTATCTTTAGCGAATTGATTCAACTGGGGAGGGGGGAACAATCCAGTCAGTCTTACTGATTAGACACATCTACACGTTAGATGAACGTGTAGGTGTTACATTTGCAGTGGCAATTGTGTGATTTATTCAAGAAGTCGTCAAATTCGTACCCTTATTGTTTTGTTAAGTCATAGAAACGAACACTAGTATTAATAACTATTACAATAGTTATTAATACTAGTGCGGTAAGTTGGTTTTTACATTGGCACGAGTTTGTAAATACCAATTTCCGCATGTGTTATACAACTTTTTTCAACACATTTGCGAGAAAACAGTACAATAGGTAATGAAACAAACTTTTGTTTTTGATGTGAAACATCTATTGGCGCGGCTTGGCAGTAAAACCGAATCGAATGTCGTGACGAAAAATGGCATGATGATGCCACGATGCCACTACGCCACCGCTCTCGATTCCCTTCACCCTTGAAACATCTATACAAAAAATTAATACAACAAGAACCAACGACTAAAACCAA
This sequence comes from Polia nebulosa, assembly GCA_951329385.1. Lineage (NCBI taxonomy): Eukaryota > Metazoa > Arthropoda > Insecta > Lepidoptera > Noctuidae > Polia > Polia nebulosa. The sequence goes on along the minus strand of OX589587.1, from coordinate 2,454,701 downwards.
CTTCAACAAACAACAACAACAAGTAACAAGAATAACCAACAACAACAGCAAACACAACAACAAAAAACAACAAACCAACCACAACAAAAAACAACAAACAACAACCAACAACACTACCAATAACAACAACAACTAAAAATAACAACAACAACCACAACTTTCAACTAACAACAACAACAAACAACATCCACTACCAACAACAACAACCAACAATAACAAACAACAACTAAAACAACCAACAACACTACCAACAACAACCACAACCAACAACAACCAACAATAACAACAAGAACTACCAACAACATTAACACTACTAACAACAACAACTAAGACACTACTAACAACAACAACCACCACAACCAACAACAACACCAACAACAAACAACAACACCAATCACAAACAACAACACCAACAACTAACAATAACAAACAACAACACCGACAACAAACAACAACACCAACAACAAACTACAACACCAACAACAAACTACAACACTAACAACAAACAACAACACCAACAATACCGACAACAAACAATAACACCAACAACAAACAACAACAACTACAACACAAAAAAACACACAACACATAAATAGATGTTTTACATCAGCCAGGCGTCCCGTGACGGACAATATTTTTTCTCGTAATGTGAAACTCCTTGGTGGAATTCTTATTACGATTTTAATGGAAATTAAAAACCGTAAAGTATACGCACGGCGGCAATAGACAACGAAGCGTGCGGTAAAATATGTAGGAGTTCTTAGATGAAAGTAGGTACCTATTTTACCGCACGTTCCATTGTATGGTGCGTAATTTTTAACTTTTGAGCAATGTATACAGGCTTCGTAAATATTTTTTTATAGCAAATATGTTAAAAAATATTGATCAGCGTAATAGCGTTAACGTTGTTGTTATGAAAATAGCTGTGCATTTAAAGTTGTTGCTCCAAGAGAGTGATTTAAAAAAAAAAAAGATCACTGTGCGGAACAATACTTGCAACCGAACAGCTCAGCACTTTTGCCTTTGCGCATCCGATCGGTATAAACGGAAAAGTCAAGCCACCACAAGTTAGTACGTGTTGGGCAACCAGCCGCATTACTCTAACTATTCATAGCAAAACCAACCAGGAATCAATAACCAATTAATCAAACACCTATAAAGAGCATATCAATCACTTAGTATAGACCATTTAACCGTTAAAACCATTGTAGCATTTATTATAATTGCAAAACATTTAAATTCGTATTTTTTAACAAATAAAACAAAATCAAAGAATCACCAATCTCTTCCGATACCAAATAATCAAACAATTACTAACCAACCCAGAAGATAGTGTTCTAATTTCTACAACTAATGTTTATGTGATCATCATAGTAGATTATGAACCGATACAACAGTGTCCTACGTAATTTTATCCTAAGCGTAATTGAAGGATTAATTTCGCCCTCTTCAATGCACCATTTCATAAATATGTTCGTTCTCAACTCGCAAAAATCAATAATCGGAATTTTTAATAAACGTTGCGAGCGCCTTTCATTTTCCCTTTGCTTTGCTTGCTCCCCAACCCCATGTGGGTAACAAAGAACTCTAAAATCGTCAAGCGAATGTCTCTTGCTTATCCTGTCTGTGTGTTACTAGAACATAAGTTTTTCTGTCTCAATTACTTACTTTTATGCCCAATAAGTTGTACTCCTCCCTCTTTTATGACGCTTGTACATATTTTATTTATTAAGTTATTTATTAGTTTAGTTATGTATAATATGTATATAATTAACACTTTTATCTAATTAATTGCAGGCGAGAAGCCATACAAGTGCTCCTGGGAGGGCTGCGAGTGGCGGTTCGCGCGCTCGGATGAGCTGACGCGCCACTATCGCAAGCACACTGGTGCGAAGCCGTTCCGCTGCCGCCACTGCGAGCGCTGCTTCTCGCGCTCCGACCACCTGGCGCTGCACGCTAAGCGTCACGCGTAGCCCGCGGCCCCCACCGCGACGGTGCCCGCGCCCATCAGCCGCACCACGCAGCGCAAACGCAAATAAATCGCGTGCGGAACCCCTTTAGTTACACGTATGTTATAATTCCGTTTATAGGTTGTTGTGAGTTGTGAACGCGGAATTTAATGTGATGAGCAGATACAGCGACAAGCCAAAGAATGCCGCTACGTCGTAGCCGAGTCAACTCTCATTGCACCTAATGCTTTAAAGTTTTGTTTTTAAGTTTAAACGAGTTTTTTATTCGGGAAAAATCTCTTGATGTTTCGGCAATTATTGTTACGGTTCTTTGTTGCGAAGAGTTCGATTTATAGCCGTTGTGTATTATGTAATTTTTTGAGCTTTGTATTTGGTGCCGTCGCCTAGCGATGGTGCGAGTGTGCCATGAGTGGGGGGCCAGCGCCTGCGCCCCCCACATGCATTTCAATCGCGGTCATATTATTTATTGGGGAGTTCGGCTAATCATCCCACCGACGCCGAGCACGACCTTTATTATTTTAGGCTTAGTGCGTCGCGTTACCTGATGTTATGTCGGAGCCGCGGACCAGTCGGAGTACCGCCGTACTGTGATTACCATCTTTTATCATGCTGATCATATTTAGTAGCACTTCCAGCAGGGTTACGGTGACACCGTCGACTGGTCCGCGGTCTCGGCGCAGATTCGTGTTTATTTTGTATAATTGTATTTTATTCAGTAGTTTTAAGCTTCCTCTTTACTCTTTCATTCCGATATTTTGCGATTAACTGACCTTTATTTCGTTAGTTTTAAGGACTATTATTGTCTACACAATTTAATTTATGACATGCTTTTACACACATAGCGTGAGAATTTAATGTCTAGCCTACAGGGAGGGTAACATCTATAGTACATATTTTTTTTTGTATTTTTGTAATGTGAGTTACGCTAAGTGTGTAGAAGCCTCGATTCTTAGGTCGGCGACGACGGCCACCGATGCGATGTTCGCGTGTTCACTCTTGATCTCAGTAATATACAAGAACAGCACTATTTCTAACTCGCCATTAGTTGCCCCCGACGTCGCCTGCCTGGACACAGTCGCTATTATTTGTTGATGGCCAACATTTTAAGATCGGTACTCTCGTGAGTACGTAGACTTCATCCCAATTGCATAACACACTCATTGTAACAATAGTTCTCATTCACTCCGAATACTTTGAAAATACGTTTTCAAGATAAAGACAACTGAATTAACACCATTGATGTTGTCGAATTATCAAAATACTGTGTTAAGCAATTAGGATAGTTACGTAACGCCACTAACTTTCGTATCGCTAACTTAGTTCGAACAAGTATTTTTATAGTGATAAGAGAAACGCAATTATTTAATTATTATTATCTCATGAAAATCATCACAATTAAATTAAGTTACCATAAGCACTTGCTTACTGCTACCGACGACACTACCCTGCAAATGTATCTCTGCAGGATCATTTACGAACAACTCTGCAAAACTACATACGCAAGTTGTGGCAGTTGCGCAACACCTTAAGACCAGTTAAGATATTCTAGTTAACTTTGTAACTAGATAATAAGAATGAACAACGACTCTAAACATCACAATTAAATTAAATTACCATAAGCACTTGCTTACTGCTACCGACGACACTACCCTGCAAATGTATCTCTGCAGGATCATTTACGAACAACTCTGCAAAACTACATACGCAAGTTGTGGCAGTTGCGCAACACCTTAAGACCAGTTAAGATATTCTAGTTAACTTTGTAACTAGATAATAAGAATGAACAACGACTCTAAACAATAAAATGAACTGCCGTTTAGAAAGTGTACAGTGTCGTTGAGTCGTTTGTAACTGTGCAGTGTCACTGACATACCTCCCGGGGCCAATAATTTTGTCTTCCCCTTTGATAATTTCTACAAAAACACAGTATAATGTGCTTCGTACATTTGCAGAGTTATCACACGCATTTTAAATGATATTGAAAGATAAAATACAATAATATTAGTATTAAGACACTGCAAATTTTAAAGTAGCCAAATAATTTACATGAATTTTGACTGAATTTGAGTAATAATTATTATAAAACTGACTGAGGACGAGTAACGATGGATCTTCTTGTTTGTGTTTCGATTGACTCTGACTGAAGTGTTAGTTGTGAAGTTACGAACAAATGTAGTCTAGGGTGTGATGCAAATCACACTATTTTACACTGTATCATTTAATTGGATAGAAGTTACGATGTAACGTTGAGTGCGTGTGAAATCTCTGCAGTTTAGTATAATAGCACAAAAGGCAAGTCTGCATTTGCACTTACGCTGAGTAAGTTATTATATTCTGTCGTCCCATGTACCTAGATTTGATTACATTTAAATTATTGAATCACCGTTAAAGTTACAATTAATTAAGTTTACACCATTTAATATTCCATTGTTATTTAGAATTTGCGCGCTTTTGGCGCATTTTGACATTTTCTTTCGAAAATCTCAGTTAGATTTTTTTTTTACACATTTAGATTTTTACATTGTTTGTCGACTGTCAAAATGGTTTTTATTAAAAATATATTACTGTTTTGTTTTGACAGTAGACAATAACTGAATTACGTGTTCAATAGCGATAATAATGAAATTAATAACAATTAAATGTATAATTTTTAATACAATGAAATAATTCATCAATTATTATTTGACAACCGCAAAGTACAATACATTTTGCTCAGTTCAGTCACAAAATACCATAATATCTCCTTAGGGAGTTAACTTTTTGGATTTTATTAACTACATGGTCATTAGTATTATGTTTGTACTCTGCACAGACTCACTCACGTTTCTATAACACTGAGTCATTAAATTTTATTGTACCATTTCAATTGAAATAAGGAAAATCAGTCAAAACAGTAACCAAAATTGTATACTTGCTTTTAAATATTCGGTGAAACCAAATCCACTTTCTTAGAAAGATTAATCTATGGACATTTGGGTCGTCAATTGCTTTTATAAAATTGCTATTGAGTACACGTAATTAAAACTGCACGGGCATATACAGGGGGTTTTATACGCGTGTGAGTATAGCTCACGCTTATTTTGCAGTGGTGTGACATATACAGGATGATGCAAAAAAGTAACTTGCTTATAAGCAACTTTGTAAAAGCGTGACGCCTTTTGAGGAGCTTGGACCTGTATAAGCCCTTAGCTAGCTTTTACAATCAGCTAGAAAAACTGTGTTTTTAAACACATGTTAAGGGTTAGGCTATATACGTAAAATCAAGTGTTAGCTGTACGAATTTAGCTTTTAAAGTCATAGATAACCACTAATACATATAATCAAATCATTCTGCATTTCTTTTCTAGATCGATGTATAGGTGTAACAACCGTGAATTCATAGAAGTAAGAAACAAAAAATGAAAAAAAAAATAATGTGATTCATAAATTTATTATACTTTAATAATAATAATAATATAATAACAAGATAGAAATAAATGTTATTTGTATGGTATTAATACCGCTTTATGAATGGTCTATGTGTACTAGGGTTAATATGCACGACGGCTGGTAAATGCCTATGTAGTTGTGTAGAGTACCAACATTATTGATATATTTGTAATTCTTTACCCGCTGTGACTAAATGTCACTTTTCTTAAACTACTAATTATTGTAACAGGAGTCTCATTTTTGAATCAATTCATGGCCTCTGTAGGTGCACTGCAGGTAGGCATTTTCTACAATAACTCCTTAAAAAAAAAAACTTGGAATCTTTTGTGTGTCTAGACCTTAAAAAGGTCTTGACACACAAAAGATTCGAAAATGTTGCTCCAAATTAATGTCGGCGGGTAAGAAAAAGATCGATATGAATATTCCATATGAATGTCAAACTACATCATAATTATTGTATTAGAAAACGTAATATATAAACGAAATATACATTTATCTTATAATATTATATACTTACTTACAATATACTATTTTAAAAAATAGATAAATTTTCGTCATTCAAGATACGCGGCTGTGTTAGTATCAAATCTTTGTATAAATTTTCGACTCCACCGACTCGGGAACGATTTACATATTAACAAATAGTGTTTAAGATTCATTCGCTGAAAGTATCTAATTAATTTTAGGCAGATATTTAATGAAATAGCAGTTTTTTGATTACAGTCTAGGAAATTAAATTTACATGAATGCCTTAAATCGACATCGAAATTGATAAAGCCCCCAAGGACATTCAAAAACATGTTTTTCTTGAGTATATCTCGTCATCTCATTCAATAAAATCGACTTTTAGTCATTTTCCGAATAAAACCCGAGACTAACTTCATTGATTATTACACAAAACTAAATAAACTAGAACATACAACTCTTCGTGAGACAATGAAAAAGAAAGACCTTACAAATAAAACGCATATTTTTTAAAGTAACGTCACGGCATTTATGTAAAGATAATTTGGTGCCATTTTCTATAGATTCACTAATTTTACACGCGGATATATTTTGACAATATCTTGTGTATCCAAAAAGGAGGTTAGTTAGAGCTTTCGTAATTGATTGATCCGCCAGTTGTCACTTTAAATGAAAAGACAGTAATAATCTGATTCATCACTTTTCAAAAGTACAGAAAAGTTTTTGGAAACACTTGTCATACTTTCAACCTAGCCCGTTATCATACAAGCGTGATGTTGTCCTACTTTTAGTAGAGACGAAATCAATAAAGCCGGGCTGCCGTGTTACCTTGGCCAACAAATTCGCGGAAATCTGGATCTGCAGTGAACACGGTGCGATATGTCCTGCGCAAAACGCGAGCTATCCTGGCTTCTGTAAACTACACGGGAACCATTTTGTGGTGACGTGGCATTTTTCGAATCATTTTTCCAAAAAATGTTGCAAATGCGTTTTTTTTTAGTTTGTATTTCTTGATGAATCATTTCTGGTCTATGTATAGTATTTCCGCATGGTTGGATAGAATTAGGAATGAGTATATAAGAGGAAGTCTGAAAGTGGCACCGCTGACTGAAAAGTTGTGTGGAAATCGATTGTCGTGGTATGGACATGTGATGCGGAGGAATGAAGAAAATGTCGTGAGGAAAGTCTTGTGTATGGATGTGGATGGCTATAAGAGTAAAGAAAAGGCCAAAGAAACGGTTGTTGGACTGTGTGAAAGAGGATATGGGTAAAAAGGGGGTGACTACAGATGACGACTAATAGAGGAGTATGGAAGAAAAAGACGTTGCGCGGACCCCAAATAATTTGGGATAAGGGCAGGAGAATGATGATGTCTAAGGTATTTCCGCGTGGTTTTGTAAGATAATTATGTAATATAATTTGCTAACACGGTGCCTTACTTTGACTATTATCATCGTTTTGTCATTATTTGAGCAACTACATCTAAGTTTAACTTTACTGCGTTAGTACATTCCATTGTGTTCCCGATTCGGATGGACATTTTGAATATCAATATTGTAAGGATGGATTTTAGGACTTGTAACCGGCTGTTGAATGAAAGAATATTATGCGACTGAAACGCTATTTGTACATTTACTTTTTTAAGTATTTATCCAATGAAAAGTGTGGTCGTTTTCATAAAAAAAAACACAGTTGTAAATATTTTCAAAACATTGAAAATTTCAAAGAACTTTTCATTTGAGGTATGAGGTCATTTATTTAGAATTACAATATTCACTGAGATGAGAATTATTATTTAAAAGTACATATTTAACAATATCAATTTGCCAAAACATAAGTTTTCTTAAACTTTTCCAACCATAAAATGAATCACCAACTATTACTAGATAATAATAGCTATTTTAACATTTAATATAATTATACCCTATTAAATAAGTATTTAATACTATTTTTAAACTCTATGATGGTTGTCTGTACTTCAATAATATAAAAAAAAACTAGATAGTTAAGTTATTCAATGGTTGTACTAGAGAAAGAAATTCAAAAACTAGGCTAAATACCTTATACACAACGATTTAGGAAACATTTTTAACTTGGTTGGGAAAGCTTATGAAAACACTCAAATTCACTTACTTCTAGATTTTTGAAAGATACCACTATTACTTACCTGAAAGAAAAGAAAACATTTTTAGTCCACAGTCGGTTATAAGCGTAATTATTGTGAAGACTTTCGTCATAGATCATGCGGTGACATCACTATAATATCGTCATCTCGTTGCCAAATTGCGTCACTGATCTTCTGACAACAGTCTGTGAAGCTGCGCCTTTTTTTTTGTCACATTCTGACTATCCAGAGTTAGTATTTGTGATATTGGGGTATACCCGGCCGGAACTATGATTGTGGGCTCAAACTACATATTTTAATTAATTAATATGAATTATAGAGCAAAGAATGCATCACATTGTGGTTGACTTTTAAGCTTATAAATTGTAATTTCGAAAAACTGGCCAAGTGTGTGTCGGATTTCACACATTTAGGGTTCCGTTCCAAATGATTGCCTCATTTGGAACGAAATATAAAGAAAAGATCTAATTTATCAGTATATCCAGTAATTAATACTTCCCGCGTTATAAACTTTCAATCCCATTTTTCATCCCCTTAAGGGTTGAATTTCAAAAAACCCTTTTTTAGTGGACCCACTTTTCACAAAGAACACACATGCCAAATTTCATGTCACTAGCATCAGTGGTTTAGATATATATATCATGTAAATCAGGACTTTGAATTTTATACATACGGATAAGAATCATTATCACCAAATGTCGAGTTTCTAGGTCAATGGGAAGTTAAAAAATTCTTAGGAACAAAATTTTATGACAGACGACGGACAGACTGACAGACGTACACGTGAGTGACAGCAATAGGGCTCCGTTTGGACCCTTCGGGTACGGGACCCGTTTTAGGCAAATTGGCTGAATTTTGGGCAGGTCAGTAACACTAGACAAGCTAGATATAGTTTAGAATAGTTGTGTTATCAGGCCCAATTCTAATTATTTCTCAGTACGTTGAGAATTTTTAGTATTATACAAAATGATTAAAAATGAAACTGTTTTTAGGAGACATCAAACAATGAATTGTTTTTAGGAGACATCAAACAATGAATTGTTTTTAGGAGACATCAAACAATGAATTGTTTTTAGGAGACATCAAACAATGAATTGTTTTTAGGAGACATCAAACAATGAATTGTTTTTAGGAGACATCAAACAATGAATTGTTTTTAGGAGACATCAAACAATGAATTGTTTTTAGGAGACATCAAACAATGAATTGTTTTTAGGAGACATCAAACAATGAATTGTTTTTAGGAGACATCAAACAATGAATTGTTTTGCAAGCTTTGGAGCGCGGTTAAATTATGTATAATTATTATTCTATATCTTTTATGTAAGTTGTTATTATTAAGTGTACATTACAAATTTTAAATGTATTGTTATTTATAATCTGAATCAATAATCTTGTAAAATTTTGTGAACTGGATAGTCTTATGATTTTAATAAGTTGAAACAATGTATTAAAAAGGGCGAAGCTTTTATTAAATAAATGTTATCTTCTAGTTTATTACTGTAAAGGCATTTATATTTCCAATGAGCCGTTACTGTATGTAAACACTAATTATAGTTACTAATCGTAAATATTTACAATAGAAATAGTAATAATAATTGTTATTGTAATCGATGAATTATTATTATTATTTATCTTCGTTTCCTTTCCGATGTATGTATGGTAGGCCCCACTGCATGGGGAAGATGTTGTAGCATACACGTTTTATATTATTAAATTTTTCTTATATGTGGAATTAACTCTGTTTTATTTCTGCAAAAATCGCCACAGCGCCGGTTTTATCACACAAGATTAATGTTTAGTATAAAAACACACACAACACGCAAAAGCACAACAAATTATCGCATTTACTACTTGCTTTAAATGTTATTTAGGTCACAAGAGCCCTACTTACTGTATTGCCTTCAGTCGCAAAACGGCTTAACTTACATTGGCCTTGGCGAAGGAAACTCTCCCTTCCTTGTCAAATCACAACAAATCAGCATTAATTTCACTTTCATTCAGTCACTAGTCAACAGAGCAACTCGCGCGAGCAACTCCGACGAACTATTTCATCATAAATTCGCCCGTACCCCAGCAGGATTCTATTTATAACTGACCTTTAAAAAATCGATTTTTTTGATGCACTCCAAATATTCGCAATTCATTGTATTTGTTTATCTACTTACCTGGTATGTGTTCTTCGACTCCTTTTATCTGGATCAGCAACACGATTCACTTTATTATGTCCAAAACTCGCGCCCGGGATATTATTTTAATTTTTAGCACAAAAATATTCACTGCACAGCTTACTTGTTACATTGGCTTGAAGTCGGTGATAAATATGATAGCTTGAAGTTGGTTAAACGTCACAGATAGGAATACAGATGACTATTACCTGAGGGAAAAGCCTAGGGCTTGCCTGTTATCGACGTCGATAAATCATACATCACAGCTTCCAGCTTAATGGGAAGCTTTCACGCTAAAATACTTTGTCGTGAGTTCATAAATTTTTCAACTCGATTCCTTTCATCAAAATTAATTTATTAAAATTGAATGTCTGGTTGAATACAATGAAAAGAGTTGTGAAATTTTGTGTTTTTTCATGTTACCTTCAAAGAAAGTTCTGCCGATTTTTTATATTAAACTTGATAAGAAAAGCCAGTTTTGTAAAGAAATGAGATAGTTTACTAAAAAAATCTAATAACCAAAAAATATTTGAAATGTATTTTCTCTTTTGTTACTTAAACAAAAAATGAGGGCAACGCAAATTTCGCGTGACGTTGCGCTGCGCGACACTTTTTACCACCAAAGTGACGAAACGAGCCCACACTCCTCAACTTTGATGCGTTTTATCTTTGTAATTTTTTAAAGGTTTGGTAAAGCAAAAAACATGTGTTAAATATTTTTTGGTTATTTAACTGGCGGGCTAATTAGATATTTTTTTGTAAACTACTCTATTAAAATATTATTCCAATTAAGTTCTATGCAAACCTTACAATACACGTTTTGTAAGTAACCCAGGGGCCGTTGAATGCAGCAGTAACTTTTTCAGCGTTCGAAACACTAAATCTGGACAATAACCTGTAAAAAATCAAAAGACTGAAATTTCATTAGGACTTTCGATGGCTGAGATACGCGCCGAACCAGTACCTTTGAGAAGTAAGTATTAGAAATGTTGTAAGTATCGTGCAATTGAAAAACAAGAATAGAACTAAAATCTTCAGAATTCAGAAGGGATATAAAAATCTAGGATTATATTATATTTTATTACGTTTTTCCACCGGCTTCGATGTCGTGGTTATTTCATAGGAATCTTGCATTTTACGTAAAAATAGACCAAGTGCAAGTCGGACTCGTGCACGAATGGTTCCGTACCCTCGTACAAGATTATACACGTCTATTTGTTGCCATTATTAAGATCGAGAAAAAAAACCCAAAAAAAACACGTTTAAAAAATGTAAGTAAAAAAAGTAAAAATGAAAATTTATTAATTTTTTATTTTTTTATTTTTATTATTTGTTATAGCGGCAACAGAAATACACATTCTGTAAAAAAATTCAACAGTCTACCTATTACGAATCATGAGATACAGCCCGCTGACAGATAGACGGCCAGCGGAAAGTAGAAGGGCTACGGAACCCTAAAAAAAGTAGCCTCAACATAACGATAAAGTAGCTATCAGTGACAGAATTTTTGAAATCAGATCTAAACTTGCAAAAATGGCAAAAGAAAACATCAAATTCGTGACAAAATGTTATAGACATCAAATACATTTAAACACTCAAATAATCCACGGAAAGAAAAATAATATTCCACTTTCATTTACTACAAAAGTTACTTCAGTGTGTACAAACACGAGGTCTCAACAAAAACTCCAAACTCATAAATTACAACAAAGTGATTAATCATTCTGAGTACGCAATAAAACTCAGTTGAAGCACTAAAACCTGTATGGCTGCCCCTTAACCAAGATAAACTATTATTCTACACCAATTTCATAACAAATTATTCTTTATGACCACAGCAATAAAGGTGTCAGTGCTAGTAAAATAGCTGGTGTCGTTCCGAGTGAAAACAGCTCCGCTAGAGACGGGACTACCGATATGCCTTCATATTCTTTTCGACTCGATTACATTCTCCTTACTTCAATAATCGACTCCTTTAATTAATACCACTTCACTTGCAAAATACCATGAATAAAAAGCCAATATAAACCTAAGTATTACACGTATTACTAACATTAAATAAAAACAATGTAATGGGAAATGTTTTAGTAAGTTCGAGGGTGGAAATCGACTATAACAAGGGGTGAAAGAGATTTCAAACATCGATAGATTATACCCCTTCCGGCTCACAGTATGACAACGTTATAAACATGGTATGGATTGCTTTTGCCAAGTTGAAGCGGTAGTTATTTAGTTAAAGATTGATTAAATTAGAAAATGTCAGGATAATCTACATCAGAATTAGGTAAGGTTTTTATAACTAAACAGTAAAAGCGACTGAGAAGTGTTTTAATGTGAGCTTTTGGACAAGAAATAATTTGCGTTATGGCTGCGAATTGTCGTGTGAGAAACCAAGTGAATTTGAAGAAATTATAGGAATATTTAGTGTAATACTGTAAAGTATATTTTGCCACATAAGAATGCTTTATATATGCAAGCCTTAGCAAGCATAAAAGCGAATGTTGTGTTTGTGTGCCGAATATTTAAATCTTTTGCAAATGGTGGCGTGTCACGCAATCTTCTTTGTGTAATTGTGACTGGGTTAGCTATATACATCTTAATTTCGATCGTTTTTGGCCTGCGTCTTGTACTACGTGAATATCGGAAATAAACTATGTTGACGGTATGGGTTTAGTACATAAGATTAGTAGCAAAAACAGTGACTTTCTATATAAGAAAAATCAACTTAGCATTTCCTCTGCTGACTGATTTAACAAGCAGATAAATCAAGTAATATTCTTACTTATTTTCCAAGTTAAAAACTGCTTATTTTCATATTTAAGATGCTATTACCTGTTTAAATATTTTTGTGGAAAATAGAAGTGACAGTTTTTCAAAGCGTTTGAAATGTATTGTATACGAGTATGTATATAATTATAAAATTCAGTCCTGACTGACTGATATATAAAAAAAAAAAAAAAAAAAAATATCAAAGCACAGCCTAAAGCGCTGATCCTAGAGACATGCAATTTGGAGGATGTGTTCTTTGTGAAGAGTAGGTATCCATTTAGAAAGTGTTTTTTGAAAAATTCTATCCATTTTTTTTAATTGCACCCCTTATTATGAGGGTTGAAAGTTAATAACGGGGAAGTACTAATTCGCTTATGATTTATAAAGCTTTTCGTAGGCGTCTGCTACCAGCTCGTAGCAAGCGTAGCAGTGCTACGGCGTAGCCACGTTGTAGGCGGCTTATCCAAACGTACAGAAGGCCTTGTAATTACAAGAACGTTCAAAAACTTATCTCGGACTTATCTTAATGTTAATTGCTGTAATTAATTACGGTAAACGTCCGTATTTTTTAGAGATTCGAAAAATTCAAGATAATGATATAGTAATTATCTGTTTTTAGGACACAATGACGAATTATTTTTTTTAATTTCTTTTCTATAAAAATGTCTTAGATTAAAATTTGCCCTAGTTATTATCTACAAAAATAAATCTAAAATATCGATAGTAACTTAATTTTAGTTTTAGTTACTAAAAATAAATAAACAAATATATGCATATTGCATTTATTTGTTTTCTTTGTTTATTCTTGTGTTTATTAGCCAATATTGTTTAAATACTCTTTTGCTTACAGCGGTTTTTAAAGACAAGTATTTGTATTTAGCGATTTCTTGCCTAGCATAAAATGTAACACAAAAATTAAAAGCTATGCGATATATATACCAGCTTGTACGATTTTACTTTCACTATTATAATCATAGTTTGTATTTTTTTCAGATATTCTACTTAAAGAATCAGTTCTCAAGATTGGGGCTCTAAACTGAAACTTACGGAAAAATCAATGTTCATCGTGCACAATATTTATCGCAACATACCAGAAGACCTCGTTCATTAATTTATTGTTGCAACCGACTCAAACAACAAAACACTTGATCTTATAACACAGCGAGCTCTCATTATCGCCTCGAAAGTTCAGGACAGCGAATACTTGTTCGTCGGAAACGAAAGTGAACAGAAATTTATGAGGGCGACAGTGTGTAAAATATAAAAAACAAGGCTGGACGCCAAGAATCAAGATCTATGAAAAATATTCCACTTGAACGTCTTGTGGTGAGTTTACACAAAACCATAAATTTTTCTTTTGTTTCATTTTGTGCTTTCATCACGCTGTGTAGAAAGTTTTGGTACAAGGAAAACTTCGGGAACGTTGGGTAACTTTAGCTTTGTATTTTTTCTATTGTTTTTCCTGAAGTCTTAGTAAATAAATAAGTTGTACAAGTGTAAATCAAAATAATTGAAAGTGGTCTCAATGATGACTAACAAAGAAATAAGGAAAAACAAAACACGCTGTGCCAACTGGGTTGATAACTTAAAAAATGTAATATGTTCGTCAGTTCCTATTATCAAAAAATATTGGAGACGGTATGTCGGACTTCACACATTTAGGATTAAAATAAAGTATACGTATTAATTAACATTATCACCTTTCAAATTGTCAATGTGAAGTTAAAAAATTTTTCGGCACAAAGCTATGTGACAGACGACGGACAGACGGACACGTGAGTGTCAGAAATAGGGCTCCGTTTGGACCCTACGGGTACGGAACCCTAAACACACACTTGAGTTAAAATGGTACAATTTTACTCGAAAGTGACGTAACAAGCCCCCACTCTTGAACTTTGATGCATTTTATCTTTGTTATTTTTTATTGATTTGATAAAGCAAAAAATACGTGTCTAAGATTTTTTGATTATCTAACTTACGGACTTTTTTTATAAATATTTATACCCTGAAATCATCTTTACTCAAAATAAAATGGTAAAAGGAAAAGAGAATGATCATGCTGTTTCAGGCAGAAAACATGTAATTACGAGTAAATAGTGTGTTTCTGTCGCATTTGACCCCAATTCAATGAGTTGTTCCGTGTCTATATTATTTACAATAAAAAATATAGTTGCATTCTTATTAGACAATATATCATCATTCTCCGCCCATTACCCATACTGCATTATTGCCGCACGTTGCCGGCTCCATGCGGGGCCGGGGGCACACGCGCGCGGCTTGTCCACATCTTACGCAGGTAAGTGGTCGGTGACACTGATGGGAGGAGTGCTGGCACTTTTGGCAGCGGTGGCAGTGTGCCGGCCCCCACTTTCCCCTCCATGCCTCTATCCGGACCCCCTCATCAACATGAAAGTGTCGGTGTCGTATATGCGCCTTATGTCGGGCTGGAAATTCAGGACCGCGTGATAGATGCAGCCCGGGCGTCCCTGACGACCCCTGGTACTCCGCACGTATTCAGGGTCGTAGTCCAGCCTGCGGAGATTATCCTCTATGGCGGCTGGGTCGGCATCTACAGGCAGCCCTCTTATGGCCACCTTAAACTTGCCCTCCGCTGGCAACGAGTAGGAGAACCAGGACAGGTCGGTCTTCTTTTCCAGGCCACTCAGGTACCGCTGAACCACCCGATATTCTTCCACGTCACCCGGCAGGAAGCGCATTCCAGCCTGGTACGGGCGGGCAATCGTTGGGCTGCCCAGCAGGTCGCCTAGGGCCCTAAAGTGGACCTGCCAGTCCGGCAACTTTTCCACTACCAGCGGAGGGCAGCGTGGCTTTCTCGCCTTGGCGTTCTCGTCCTATGCGGCGGCGGCCGCAGGGGTCGGCGTCCACCCTGGCGTTGGCGAGTGGTTCGTATGGTCAGCGTAGGACTACGGTGTGTGCTGCAATAGTCGTCTCTTCGCTTCCTCCGCGGTGTCCTCCTCGTCTTCGGGGCTTATGGGTCTGGGGGCACGTCTACTTATGCCCCTGGTCCTCCTGTGGAGCAATATAGTGCTCCTCTTCTTCTTCGCCCGAGTCCTCCATTGACGCCGACATGTCCGACTCCTGTGGTGAGAAACATGTCGACATCATAGCAGGGGAGTCCTGGGTGGCGCATCTTGGTGGTGGCGGCGATTGCAGAGCCATTAATGGTCATGCTCGCGATGTAGTAGCGGTGTTCACCCTCGGCGTGGCGTCGTAAGTGCGCGGCGCGCGCACGGGCGCGCTCGGCGCGGCGTCAGGGGCGCGTGCCACGGGCGTGGCAGTGTCGCGCGATCTGGGCGTGGCAGATGCGCGCGGTTCGGGCGCAGTGGGGACGCGCGATTTGAACGCGGCAGAGGCACATGGTTTTTGCTCGGTAGGGGTGCCCGACTCGGGCGCATTAGGGGTGCGCAGTGCGGGCGCGGCGGGGGCGCACGGCTCGGGCGCGGCTGGGTACGCGCTAAGCGAAGTGGCGCGCGGCTCCGGTGCGCCGGAGGCGCGATGCTTTCGTGCGATCTTGGTGGCAGGGCGCGCGTCGTGGGCGCGGGTTTGGCGATGGGCTGCGATGTGGCAGCCTCGGCGCTGGAGCGGCTGGTGTTCTTGAGCTGCCCTCAGGAATATTCCTCGGATATCCAGTAGCATGCTTGTTGCGATAGGCACCTCTCCTCCTGGACATGGTGGCTTCCTTCTTTATTCAACTCGTTCTTCGCAACCGTTGCAAATTTAAAAACTTGGGCAGAAAAACTTGAGGGTACCCCTCAATACCGCCGCAAATGCGGACCAAAGTCCACACTCACGACGCTATAAAGAGGCACCGAGGGTAGGTTCGTGTGAATTTAACCGACGTAGCGAGCAGTGCATCGAGCAACGTCGGGCAGTGAATTTGGGCGAATCCTCTCAGGTGGGGCCCTGAGAGGATTCGCCGCGATTCGCACCGCGGTTTCGCCTTTTATCTGGAGATGGCCGGCGCGGGCGCCTCTTCGCCCACGTCCCGCTGAGCCCCCGCAGCTGCCGTCAACGTCACCAGTTTCGCCTCCACTGACGTTGCCGGTCGAGAATGATCCGAACAGTGTTATATTGTTAGTATTTTGTTTGGGTTGTTGTGTTGTATTCATCATCATTTCTTTTTTTATTTCTGTATCAAGGGTATATTCACAAACATTCGGCCATATTGCGCGAATACGCATATCTGTCACAGGCGTCGTGGATGGTCCCGCGCTATATCGGCGCTTCTGATTAATATGACGATATCTCTAAAATTACAAAAAAAAATCCGTGATGCGAGAATCGAACCAGCGTCACGCAGCTCAGCAGCCAATCGCTCAACCAGTTCATTGTTCTACTTTCTGCTCTTTGGTGCTTCCCTGATTTGTGCGTGATTACACCAGGTCTTACGTGTTCTTCTCCGTATTTAATACACCCTTACAGTTTGTCTGTCAGCACTCTCTTTATCATTTCTTGATAAACTGAAGGCTCTGCTCCATCTGCCACTAACACGTATTTGGCTACAATTGCCAACCTTACTTCATCATTTAGGATCTCGTAGTCCTACGTCGTATATCACAGTTACGACCGTTACACTTAGCATAGCAAACACAACCAGTAATTCCACAGAAAAACATTATTTTCCTTCTCTTTCATTCAATTAACAAAAAATAATATTCATAAAAAAATCCGACTGTAAAAAACAACTAAAAAGTTTCAAACAAGTCACTTTTCAAGGAGTCGGATGCAGTTGGTGGCAATCGGGTTTTTTTGAAATCATTCAATTGTTTTTATTTTCTAAATTTTATTAAGTTTAATTTTTGGAGTTGCCTCTTCGAACCCTTTATTTTCATCACACATACACACACACACATACACATTACATTCATTTTCACTATGGTGTCTGGTTATCGCCATATTGTATTTTGATAACTCCCATGTCTTTAGTAACACTCGCAAGATTAAGACGAAAAAATTGACGTAAGAATTATCAAAATCAGCTCACAAGTTTGGTCTCTAAGGCGCCACAAAGGAACAAACATTCATACATGCATACATAGGCTGATAAATACATTACCTTTCGCGCAGTCGGGTTAAAAGATGGGTTATTCTTGCCTTTGATAGTCCTTTTCAAATCCCTGAAAGCAAGTTATTTTTGATAATGGTTCTTAATCATGGAATACCTCTTCAAACTTAGTCTTAATTTTGTTTTATCATCTATTATTGTTTATTTTATTATTATTTATTGTGTAAGGAATTACATGCAAGCTTAGGCATGCATGCTTGCGGCGGCACCCCTCTTTGAGGAATGGCTGGAGAGGCGCCACGGCGTCCTCACTTTCCATCTGACGCAGGTCCTCACCGGACACGGAAGTTTCGGGAGGTTCCTGTGTAGGATAAGGCAGAGGGAAACGAAAACCCCCGGGGGTGTCTCCACTGTGAGGATTCCCCAGAGGACACGGTGGAGTACACGGTGGAGATCTAAAAAAGGCATGCGTGCTTGTTACCGCGCCCCTGAGCACTGAGGCAACTGAAGGAACTGGGTTCTGACTAAAACCCGAAAAAAGTCTGACAAGCCTTCCAGAGCGGGAGAAGTCATTGGATGATTTCCCAACCACAACAAAAAAAAAACGTAGCACTCCGGGAGTACCGTTAGAAGTGGAAATAAAAACTTGAACATAAAAACGCGCCTCGCGATCCGCTACGAATCATCACCATTTCAGACGAAAGACGTCCACTGGTGGACATAGGCCTCCCCCAAATGTCGCCACAACAACCGGTCCGGTGCGTCTCGCATCCATCGGCTACCCGCGACCCTCACCATGTCATCGGTCCACCTTGTTAGAGGCCTTCCAACGCTGCGCCTTCGGATACGCGGCCGCTACTTCAGAACTTGTCGGCGCCATCGATTATCTGAAAGATATATTATATATATATATTTCTGCTCTGTGAGAAATATACCATGCCCATTGACACTTTAGTTTGAAGATTCTTCGGGCTATTATATTTTATATGGAGCGAGTGACTTCAAAAAATACTCGTAAACTTGTGACAGAAAAGTTGTGTAGGTTGAAATATTAAAGAATGTATTTTGTTTTTTCAGAGCGCTACATCGTGATGAGCGTGGATGTGATCAAGGAGATGGAGAAGCAGCGCGACCCCGAGTTCTTGGAGGTGCTGTAGTACGCTCAGGCATATTTAACTCGCAAAGGTATTTTAAATGAGTCCTAGAGGCGCTTTTAACGTGTATGTCACATTGGCATAAACGAGTACCTTAGGGCTTTGAGTTGCGACCTCTCGCGCTCTGATCTCGCGCTCTTCTTGGGGTCGGAGTCACCCGCGTCCGTAGGAGTATACTCATTGAGTCCCTTCACGTGGTCCCCGGGTGGTGCTAATCAGGTGACACTAACTGGTGGTAGGTTTCGACCGATGGCTTGCGACCACCGACTGGGCCAAGACGTACCGCCAAGCGGCCTGGCCGTGTTCCGGTACGATGCTCAGTGTAGCCAATCCAGAGGAGTTGGGTCGAAATAGTTGTTCCATTCCAGGCAGATCAACCGGGCTCGCGCTGATATGGATGTATCGGGAGACTAGACGCGGAGGGTACCGGGATCCAAGGCACGGTGGGCCGCTGGCCGACCGCAGGTAGTTGGGGGCCCAGATAGTGTGCACATGAAAGGCTGCCCCGCCAACTGTCGAAAAATTCTGGAATGTACCATCGTGCTGGTTGGCGACCAGACGAGAGGGCCCAATGGACATTCCCGGGGGGCTCGGGCGTCCCCGCAGTCTCCAGACTATTCCCTCAATGATACCTTCCTGTCAGTGCGTGCCTGAGGGTGGCCTACATGGAACCTCATTTCATTTCCTTCTCCTCTCCCTCCTTCGCTCTTCACAATAATGAAAAAAGGAATAAAAAAGAAAAAAAGCTGTACAGCGGCAGCACTCCCTCTCACACAAAGTGCACCTGTCTAACATACGAGGTCTGCACTAAAATCTCGCCACAGTCCACCACCACCTAGAGACTGAGAAACCAGCTCTCTTATTCCTTTCGGAGACGCAGATCGGATGTCCGTCTGACGTGCCGTACCTATCCTTGCCAGGATTTACCCTGGAGCACAATTTTAAGCCACACGTTGGTATATGCATGTACGCCCGGGACGACATCTGCTATCGGCGTCTCCGTAACCATGAGGACTCCAGGTTCTCAACTCTTTGAGTCCTAGTGGACACAGGCCTAAAAAAAATTGTCTACGCCTGTGTCTACCCTTCGCACAGCGGTGATTTGGAGACAACTAGGCTCAAACAACACCTCAGTAAAGCGGCGGATGTGGCTCAGCAGCGGTACCCTTCTGCCCAATTGGTGTTACTGGGAGACTTCAACGCCCACCATCAGGAGTGGCTCTTCCCATACCAGTACACAGACCATGCTGGACAAGAGACGTATAAGCTAGTGCTAGCGTTAACTCTCACCCAGCTGGTCCAGGGGGCAACGAGGGTGCCGGATGTTGATTCGCACACGGCCTATTGCTCGGACCTTCTGCTGACAACAGATCCAGACCGTTACTCAGTGTCGATTTCTTCACCATTAGGTACTTCTGAACACTGTCTGGTGAAGTCTCTATCCGTCTACATACACACACATACACATACACATACAACCGCCCGATCCTAGCCCTAGAGGCACCAGGCGGGTTTGGCGATACAGGTCAGCAGATTGGGATGGCATGCGATCTTTCTTCGCATGTTATCCTTGGCGGCCTACTTGCTTTTCTTCGACTGATGTTTCGTCGTGCGCGGACGCCGTGACGGATGTGTTGCGGCGGGGAATGGAGTACTACATTCCATTCTCTGACGTAACAATGTCTGGCGAGGCTCGACCATGGTTTGGTGCCGAGTGCAATCGCGCTGATGCGCTTAAACACGCGGCCTACCTGGCATGGGTCGACGCTCGGACGCGTAAGGCAAATGACGTGAGTCAGAAGAAGAGAGCCTTCAACAGGGCTACCAAGTCCTGCAAGAAGGTGTTGCGGAGGGCCCGGTTTGACCACATTAGCCGAATTGGGAACAAACTTGCTTCTTACCCAGCTGGTAGTAAGGCGTTTTGGTCCCTGGCTAAGTCGGTTGAATCAAACTTCTGCCGCCCATTACTACCTCCACTGCTGATACCCGACGAGTCGCTGGCCCACTCCGCTGAGGAGAAAGCAAACTTGTTTGCCTCTCTGTTTGCGGAATCTTCGCGTCTATATCCTGGTGGCGCGAGGCCCCCTGGTACTCTTGTTGGAAGTGAGTCGATTATGTCAGACATTCGCATTCATTAGAAGGATGTCCGAAGGGTGCTGCGTAACCTGGACGTGAACAAGGCTAGTGGCCCCGACGGGATACCGGCAATTGTGTTGAGGACTTGTGCGCCTGAGTTGTCTCCGATCTTGACACGCCTATTTCGCCTTTCGTTTGAGACTGGAAAAGTGCCGGTGGCTTGGCAGCAAGCTTACGTGCAATCCGTGCCCAAGAAGGGTAGTCGAGCTGACCCAGCAAATTATAGGCCCATCTCGGCAACTTCCGTACTCTGTAAGAGCATGGAACGTATACTGAATGGCAAGCTCCTGGCATACCTAGAAGCTAACGATATCCTCAGTGACCGACAATATGGCTTCCGACAAAATCGGTCAACTGGGGATCTTCTAGCAACATGGGGAAGCCCTTGCGGTCTTCCTTGACATCTCGAAGGCCTTCGATCGGGTCTGGCACGTCAGCCTAATTGGCAAGCTTCCTTCCTTCGGTCTGCCCGCTGGTTTGTGTGATTGGATTGCAGATTTCCTGAGGGATCGGTCTATCCGAGTAGTCATAGATGGCTGCTCGTTCGAACTGCTGGCTATTAATGCCGGTGTTCCTCAGGAGTCGGTGCTCTCGGCAACATTGTTTTTGCTGCATATTAACGATCTCCTATACACCCGGTACCTTTGGGTATGCAGACGACAGCACTGTTATCGAGAGATACGTGTATGACGCACGAGTTAGTGGGTCTCAGGTCCGGTCTCTCCGAGAGGCTATGGTTGGGCGCTTGAACTTGTCCTTACAGGCTGTCTCAGATTGGGGCGATGCCAATCTAGTCAGGTTCAATGCTGCTAAGACCCAGGCGTGTCTTTTTTCTGCTAAAAGGAACCAATTTCACCCGGCTCCATCTTTCCGCGGTGTAACCGTGCCGATAACCGAACAACTTGATCTTCTTGGTGTTACTTTAACATCTACCCTCAATTTTGGTCCTTCATAGAGAGAAAGGCTCAAGTGGCTTTCTGGCAGAAAGTTGGGGATCCTCGCAAAGGTGAGACGGTATTTTACGCCGGAACAGCTGCTCCAACTCTATCAAGCGCAAGTTCGATCGTGTATGAAGTACTGCTCTCATCTTTGGGACGGATCTGCCAGATACCAGCTTGATGCCCTTGAGTCAATTGAGAAACGAGCCAAGAGGATTATCGCCAATGATAGGCTCGTTGAATCGAAACTCCAAAGTCTTGAACATAGACGCCGAGTTGCTAGCCTGTCGGTTTTCTATCGGTTACATTTTCTCCTCCAGGGTAGTTTTGGTGACATGAACCTTGAGACTCTCTGTGAGGATGCTGGCATCGTTAACTAGTCGGATCTCATTGCCGCTGAGTCTATTAATATCAAAGTCAATCACTTCATTAGCAATTGCTACGAAATTACAATTGTTAGCTTTACGACGTCCGTGCACGTGTTCGGCCAGTAAAAATTAAGCACCGTCCGGCCCCGTGGTTAAGAGATGACTTAAATCAAATTTTGCAGAATAAGCAGCGGTTCAAATCGAGATATAAAAGTAGACCAAATTCTTCAAACCGTGAAAAATATGTCAGAATTCGCAATCGCAGCAACTTGGTGTGTAGGGATGTTCAACGCTGCCATATTCATAAGCCAGTTGAAAACTGTGACCCAGCTAGTCTGGATTTTTTTAGATCAATGGGATTCATTAAGATTCTATCTCTAAATATATAGATCTTGAGTTACTTAATAAACATTTCTCAAGTATATCTAGCTTGAATAGTACAAAGGTCATAGAATCTATAACGTCTAAAGCTGTGCAATCTACCAGCCTTTACAAAATTCTTCCTCTCTTCTGCCGAACCCTTAATTATTCTGTATCCTGTGTTGTTTTCCCTCTTTTTGTAAGAAGCCCAAATTACTAATATGCCTGGCTTTTTCCCAACTATCGTGGGGTCGGTTTCCAGTCTAACCAGATGCCTATCTAACCTCCACAACCCAGTTACTGTGTAATACGACACCCCTTGGTAAGGCTGGATGTTAGACTTTCGGGCTTCTGACGACCCGTAACGACTGTCAAAGATCCACGATTGACAGCCGGGACCAACGACTTAATATGCTTTTCGAGGCACGGTATGTCAAGATGGTCATCCATCCAAGGACCAAACTCGGCAAGCGTAACTTAACCTGATGGGTCGACCCGTGCGGCTTACCCTAATACCCAAAAGTCTTAACCACTAACTACCTCCTTTTGATTTATAGTTCTTTCAGTTTATTCAAAGGTAGATATTGCTGTCAGCAATAAGACCGCCATAATATTGTACTCATAGATTAATGTTCATGTATATAGTTGTAAAAATTTTTAGGGTTTTGAACGTCCGAATGACAAAACGTCTCTGGCCCGCAGGATCACTTTTTTTATTTTTCATTGTTTATAGGCACGCGTTTGACCATTATCTCACCTGATGGTAATCGATGGTCGAAGATGGAGCACGCTTGCCGAGAAGTAACCTATTCACTCTTGACTTAAAGACTCCCAGGTTGTAGCTATCAGGAAACGCAGACCCCCAGCAGGGAATTCCACTCCCTGGCTGTACGCACAATGAATGTGTTCTCAAAATGTTTTGTGCGGGGGGGATGGGATGTTCACCATGAACCTGTGGCGCATCGCCGTACGTCTTGTGGTCCGATGATGGAACGGGCTTGGCGGAATCAAATAATGCAATTCCGTCGCACACTCCCCGAAATATAACCGATAGAAAACCGACAGGCTAGCAACTCAGCGGTTTTGTTCTGTAAAAACCCTTTTTCTCAGGAACACGTGGACGTATCAAACTGAAACTAATATCAAATACTCAAGTTTACAATCCCTTAGGCAATCAAAAGATACGACAATCGCTCCTTTTATGCCGCATATTTTGACTGCACCCTCAAAGGAATCAAAACCTATAGGGTAGGTACTTCTCGTTAACCTAAAATCAGAAAATTTGGCAAGAAGCGTCACATTTTTTTTGTGATAACTAACTTATTGTGATTATTAAAATTATCAATACAACTCTTTCAGTTAGAATTGATGTCAAATGTAGTATTTCATGAAATCAAGACATTCGGCATCAATTCTAACTGAGAGAGTTGTATTGATGATTTTTGATTACAGTTCTGTTAATACGTACTTGCTACGGCCGCGAATCATATTTTGACCAACATACATCCTGATAAGTACCTACTGACCTGCAAATTGCAATAAACGTAAGAAAATTTTAATTCCACGGGTTACCCTGGCGCTTTCACTTTAAGTTTGTTTGAGATTCAATTCCTGTGATAGATGAACCTACATATTTGTACGAAACCCTTGTTGCGCGAGTTCGACTCGCACTTGGCCGTTTTTTTTTGGTACAGTATAGTTAATACTATTTACCTATCTCGATCAGCACATCGTAACTACATTCAAGACCTGTCAGTGTCAATATTCAACTATAATGTTGTTACTCGCACAGACAACTCTTCTCCGTTCAGAAGTGCCGATCGCGTTCAGTTTTACCGGTGAAATTCGCCCTCAGCCTCATATAGTATAGCCTATTCACAGGCTAGGTATTGTAATGATGTTGTTTTAATGCTAAAAGCATGCCTTAACCTATACATTGGTGCCGATTCTGTTGTGCACAAACTAAACTTAATTTAGGCTATTGCTATATTTTTCCCTCAAATAAAACAAGAAAGAGACGAACGTAAATTAGAGCTGTCAAATTTAGTTGAACTAATATTTTCATAAAAATTAAGGATACACGTAAAACATGTCGACTAAAAACACGGTGAAGCGCAAGGCGTAAACTATTTCACATCTCCAACTTAGATCATATATTTCTCGCAATACCTTTTAGTAAAAGATAACGATTCTCTTATTTTAATTTAGTTATTGAATAAGACAATCGGCACCATTTAGCAACAAGACGATAATCATACTGTTTCCTTTGCAGAGTTTTTGCCGATCTAAACCGAAGTGTATGCGGCTGGAAACAAGATTGCTGTGCAATAATAAACTCGTGAGTATAAATAATAAAAATAATCAATTTACAAACACAAAATACTATGCTGGCCTGGTGAGGGTTATGGGTAGCCGATGGATGCGAGACGCACAGCCCCCTATATTTTTTTAGACTAAATACTTTTCTGTTAGCGTTCACGCTAAAGATTAGTACAAAATGTATGGCAATGACATTACCTGCGGAGAGAATAGGGAATATGCATGATATTTTTTTATTTTTCAATTTAAGTCATATAATATATATAGTGAATAAATATGAAGAAATTTTCAAAATATCTTCATCAGCGACGAAGATAGAAAGCTTTAAAGTTGATAATTAGAAAGAGAAGTCCGACGTTTTCTTTGACGTCAAAGGACATGACGCTCATACAACTGTCATAGAAAATAGCGTTTTCGAGAGAGGGACAGATATATTTGTTTAAAATTGTTATATCCCGTTTAATTTTTGCGATCAATTTTGAATCTGCTTTCACTGTTCGTACTCTATTTTAGTATATTCATCGATAAACCGGTTAGATAACAAATATTTTTTTCATGCATATTCCCGATTGTCACGTGACTCACGTCCAGATTAGTATTAGGTTCCCACCTATGAAATCAGCGTTTTGTATGGACAATTTTAAAGAAGTTGAATTTTTCATACTAACATTTTCTTAATTTATTTAACAACTATGAACTCTCATCATTCTCCTGCCCTTATCCCTATTTATTTGGGGTTGGCGCAACATGTCTTTTTCTTCCATACTCCTCTATGAGTCGTCATCTCTGTAGTCACCCCCTTTTTACCCATATCCTCTTTCACACAGTCCAACCATCGTTTCTTTGGCCTTCCCCTACTCTTACAGCCATCCACATCCATACACAAGACTTTCTTCACGACATTTTCTTCATTCCTCCGCATCACATGGCCATACCACGACAACCGATTTCCACACAACTTGTCAGTCAGCGGTGCCACTTTCAGACTTCCTCTTATATACTCACAACAACAACAACTATGAACACTAATGTTTTTAAACTTTTATGCAATAATGTTTAAAAACTTTTTTTTTAATGTTTGATAGGCAAGCGTTTGACCACTATCTCACCTGATGGTAAGCGATGATGTGGTCAGATGGAGCACGCTTGCCTAGAAGTAACCTATTCACTCTTGACTTAAAGACTCCCAAAATCTTCGATCTATAAGAATATGTTCCTAATTTGGTAAGCCATAGATAGCCATGCGGTGCAGTTTGACTGACTTTGTTGACGACACGGTTGGCGTAGTGGTTGAGCGTTCGGCTGCTGCGCTGCGTGTCGCGGGTTCGATCCCCGCACGGAACAAATATTTGTATGGCCTACAGATAGTTGTTCCGGGTCTGGGTGTCTTGTGTATGTGAGTTTACATGTTTGTGAACGCACCCACGATACAGGAGTAATTCCTAGTGTGGGGCAACGTTTTTTTAAAAAAGAAAGAAAAGAAAAAGAAAAGAAAGTTTCACAGCGTCGAATGCAGGTGTTTATGCACCTGCCATGTTATCTCTCCACCACCCTTGGTTGACTGGTAGAGAATGCCTAAGGCATTAAGTCCGCCTTTGTACATTTGTGTTGCATGAAGTTTTAATAAATAAATAAATAAATAGCGAACGTTCGGGGCTTTGACAGCGAGCGGAATGTCTCCCACGAAAACATAAATAAATGGCCACCGTTGTTATTACGTTCTTCCTATTTCTACGATTTTATGTTTGTAAAATGGACGCCGCGTGCATTTCAAACAAAAGGTAATATTTAGTGTTAACGTGGATGTAAAAATACATGCTTGTGATCTAGTTTTGCAATAAAGTTTCCAAAATTGAAATGGTGTCTCTGACAGAAAGTATCGCGCCACTGAGGTAGCTAAACTTTATAGTTGTGTTGTATTCCGCTGCCCGCGACGCCTTTCAGTTCAGTATCAGTCATTCAGTTATGTTTTAAATGCAACGACGCTATTTCCAGGGATCAACTATTGTCCCGGAGAGAAAAACGGTGTAGTATGAATTCCCAAAGAATAAAAGAAATTGTGGCGTTGCTGATGAATCCCATCAGAAGCGATCCTCGCCGATACTTCGACACGGACCTCAACGCGGTAAGCCCCAGGCGCCCGACACCTCCGCGGGTGCATCGCCGCGCGCATCTTTCCAAAACACTTCCAATATTGTCATCACCTGTGCTTTTCAGCTTCGCGGCACCCTGCACCTTGACTTTAAATGATTTGCTTTCGTTATTTTACTGAGAAATCATCTAATGTTGAGTTAAGGCGCGTAGAAGAACAATAATGCATAGCACATATACAATATTGTTTGTGTTTTGGCTTCATAATACATTTAAATAATTCATAGAAATCAATAAGTCAATTAAAGTTGTTTGTTGGTAACTTAATTTTGTGTAACGAGAGGATAATTGGCAGAAGATACTGAAATATGTAAATGTGTTGTTTACTAACAATGACATAATAAGCACCTGAAGAGCTAATAACTTTATTTTAATGCTTATTTGTTACCTAGCTCCCTTGACTATGCCTATTCACTGATCTTGTTACAGCTGTTGGTACTTAAACCATAACATAGTGTTGTAAAAGGCTGTTAGTTAGAACTTTACAAATTGTATGCCCCTAACACTGCTCGTATTACCTTTTGATTCATAAATTTATTTTGTCCATGAGAAAGAACTAGCACCATTTTAAAGAACAGGCTAATATAATAGAGTATATAATAGAGTATGAATTTAAAATTGAGATGTGGCAAAATTGGTATGAGGCCAAATATTTCCCCACGGTCAGTAGGATGAGTGAGCTGCGCGTGTGTCTTGTGTCAACTTGTTTGTGTAAGGCAGGTGTAACTCAATGAAACAACCTACAGATGTTTCCATAGCAATAAGTGGCAATCATTTCTTATTTTAAATATCATAGAGAACTTTATCAAAAAATATGAAATGTTGGTGTACAATAAATATATTCTAAATACTCAAAAATTATGTTGTAAATAAATCAAACTTTCTCCCCTCAAAAATATACAGTAAATGCTGTAAAGTGTAGGTATGTGTGTGCTATCTGAGTGGGTACACAATACGAGCTAGCAGCAACGAGGCCAGTGAGCTGGATGCTTGTTTGCACTCTTTCCTCTCATTCTTATTTTTATCATTGGCTAGTAAAATGTATGGAGCAATAAATGATGAAGGTCATAAGTTGTTAGTCTCTGTTGCAAAAAAAAAAATTAATACTTAATTGAAATTTTTTTTTTACTTTTTCAATAGGGAAATACCTGAAACCTTAAACTGTTTCGCATAAAAACACTCCCATCATTCTTAACCACACTAACTCAACAGGTTATAAAATAACAAAAATAAATTTAATTGTGTACAGAAAAGTTTTGAAAAACACTTAGAAAATGACTGAGATAAAAGACTAAAATGGCATGTACCTATTATGATTTTAATAATAACCATTCGAAACAAGTCACCCTGCTGTTGAACATATTGAAAACATAACCCTCTCTATGGGCTCTGCTGCAATCAGGTTGATAGTTTAGGCACCTATTTGGCAACACTAGTGCCGCCAAAAAATTTTATATTATATTTATTTTATGGATTACGATTGCCATTTGATGAATGTTAGAAAAATTGCTGAATTAAAATATAAACAAAATAAAAATTAGGGAGTGCCTCCGCAGCCGGCGCCGTGACTCGAAATTGCAGCCAGCGCTGACTTAGGCTCAGTTTACACTGCCGCGGAACGGAAGCTTGAATTTCGCCTCATTGCGCGAGAAGGCGCGCGAATTCACGAGAATGCTCGAGATTTCGAGAATTCTCGTTCGCCTTGAGGGACGTTTAGTTCAATAGTCTACTATCGGCCGACTCGTCTCCCCCTTCGCGCCACTTCCCGAATTCCACAGACAGCACCGACAGTAGCTACGGGAATTCTCGAGAATGTGCGAGGATTCCCCGGAAGAGACATCTTGGCTCGTATTTAGTTTGTACGTTACGCAATTGGTATAAAGTTCACTGTGCTATGTACATTTTCGTTGCAAAAATTCGCTTCCATTCCATTCCGCAGCACTCTATTATTGAGCCTTAGAAAAAAAGGGGTAATCAGGTTTGCAAAAAAATATTATATGCAGTTAAAATTTTCCAAAAAGCCACAAACAATAAATAAACACTATTATCTGCATTAAAATCTTCAAAAACAAGTTCGAAAAAATCCAAAAAGTAAACATGTGCAAGCCAGATTTGAACTAGCAATCACAATCACAATCACAAGTGTACATATCAGAAGAACTAGAAGAACTAGCCACTTGGCTATGCTCACATCTGACACAACAGTTGAAATAGGGCGATGTAATGTGCTAACGATGGCCGTAAGTAAGGAAAGTAAAGGAACCTAATACGAAAGTGATGAAGGGGGCTTCGAACCTAACCTGTACGTGTCGGGTGCCCTAAGTTCCTGAGCTCGCTTCGCTCGCTCTTGGAATCATTTCTCTTCTAATTCGTCGTTCCTCACTGCTGAGGATCGCGACCTATGTGGTCGTCGCTCGGTGTGGTGGACACGGCTCCAAGTTTTGCGGTCTTCTGCAATGTGAACCGCTCGGTACACGCTGCCTCCAACAGCCCTCTTTATCCTGTCAGACCATCTTTCCGGTACTCGGCTTTGAGCGCGTTTTCCTTCCACCTTGCCCAGTATTATGAGCCATTCCAGGTTATGCCTAGCGCATAATATGTCCGAAAAAGCTGAGGGCACGCTCTTGGCATAAATACTGACTAAAAAAGTACTGCCGGTTCCCAACGGCGTTATTATTGTGTGCCCCCACTGGATGGGAAGGCAGCCCCAAAAAATTATGGTGTTAGTGTCCTTGGTAGGGGAATAAAGAATAGACCCAGAAAGTAAAACAAAAATCCTTTATTCAAACCTATCTGAGGAGATATTACAAGAAAATATGAAATTTTATAAACAGATTTCTTGTAAAACAGTGAAGTTTACAATATACACGCTTAGACATGCAAAGCATTATGTTATTGTAACTGAGTGAGACTCATACTTATTGATTCAAGTTCTTTCCAAGAGCCTTGTACTGGTGGCTAACAATTTGGTATTATAATAATAATAATCAGTTTATTTCAAGTAACTTAGACTCATATTAATTACAATAAATAATAAACACATTAGTCACATTAAAATGTCATCAAAAATAAAATCATCATTGAAAAAATTAAATTAAAATTTTGTCATCCTAATAAATTAAATTACATTAAAAATTAAGTTTTTATGTCAATATCTAAATCATGCTCACTACGCCAGCTAAATGTCGTCTACAACAGTGCGCAATAACGGTGCAATCTAGCCAGACCGCGAGCGCGGACAGCATGCTGTTAGCGCTCCCCTGCACTCGCCGCACCAGCGACGTGCATCTCTTGCGCATTACTGTGTGGAAACAATCCACGCGCGCTTCTGCAAACATTGCTGACGCACTGCAATAGCGAGGGAGCCCCAACATCATCCTGAACGCGTTGTTGAATTGGACACGAAGGGCGCTGTACGATTTTTGCGTGTAGTCGGTCCACAGGCTGCACATGTACAGCGTCGTGCAGTAGGCTCTAAAAAGAGTTACTTTCACCTTAGCTGAGCACCGTGCAAACCTACGGATAATCATGTTCGCTCTGACCGACAGCGCCTTCCGCTCCCGCTTGATGTCAGCATCGTCGTTCAGGGTAGGCGTCACCAAATGTCCTAAGTATTTAAAAAAAAAACATTCTTTTTCTAAAAGAAACCCATTCAGTTTTATGGGTGGCATTAGTGTTACTTTCCTACATCCACCCTGAAAAACCATACACTAACTCTTTTTAACATTATAATCAGCCCATGATCAGCTGCATAACTCTCACAGATACTGACCAGCCTTCTGAGGCCACAGACCGAGGCGCTCAGCAGCACCATATCGTCCGCTTAGCTGATGTCATTAAAACAGACGCCATCTACGAGTATGTAACAACCGACATGTTGCTCGCTGAGCGCCTCGATCAGTCCGTTAACATACAGGTTAAAAATGGAGGGAGAGCTCAACCCACCCTGCCTCACTCCACATTCCAACCTGCACGGGTCCGACAGCGTGCCTGCCCACTTCACGTTGTTCACCTGGTTCCCGTACCAATACTTAAAGGTGTTAATAAGCTCCAAAGGAATCTGAGATGGTTTCATCTTATTCCACAAGATATCATAAGAGACCAGGTCAAAGGCCTTAGAGAGGTCGAGGAAGCAGGCGTACACAGAGGTTTTTCTCTCAGTGTAGTATTTAACAGCACTCTTAAAACACAATAGAGCAGTTTCTGTAGACAGTGCTGGCTGAAACCCGAACTGATTGTCGTGTATTTGTTTAATTGTGTATTAAGAATGCTGTCTAACACGTATAGCACTAACTCTCGGATTATCGCAGTTTATCACTGTAACACTGGGAAACACACTGGTATTCCATAGCAGCGACGTGCCGCCGCGAGGCCCGCCGTCGTGTCAACAGCTGACGTTCCCGTGCAACTAAATCTGCTATCAATGCTGTTCAGATACGCTAACTCTTCCGGAAGCAGCCAGGTTTCCTGCAGTGCTATCAGAACACACTCGTCACATAAGCGTCGAATGTCGCAGACGGCGCTCTTCACGTTTTTACAATTATTGCTGGTAAACTTGTATGTTGTACTATCCATTGCAAGATCCCAACTGGACCGATTGCAGCGACACAATCAATCGTCCGCCTTTCGATATTTATAAATATCGAAAGGCGGACGGAAGATTCGCCGTTCGCTGTTGGAAACGCCTAAAGATAATGCCCAAAGGCCATATTGTTTCGTCTAAAAATATGGACACTTTAGACTCAGACACAAAGAATTTGGAGGCTATGTGATCTAACACTTTTTTCGTGTTGACCTTTTCCAAGATTATCCTCACCTGTGTTTTCTCATTTAAATAGTCAATAATGTCAGACGCCAACGTATCCGTATGCACATTTGTTATGAAAATGTGTATTTTCTTAACAGCTGCTTTGAACGACGATATTGGAGTTACAGCTTTTCCTTTTTCGCCTAAATTCCGGTACTTTGGTTTTCTTTTTCGGTAATTCACCGTTTTCTAGGGATTATCGTATTCCTTTTCGATATTTATTTGTTTATTCACATGAGATGGATGAACAATCGGCGACACATTATTTTCATTGAGCTTCTGTACCACTCACAACGTTTGTTTTGATATACTTTTGTCCACGATCGGTGATAACGACTTTACTCACCCCTCCACGCCGCCATCACAGCTGATCGCCGCCGCCGGTACACTCGGTGACTCATCTTTGTGCATGACTTGACAATTATTACCGGGGGACATCAGTGATGCAGGGAAGTTATCGTGTGTGTCCGAATTGTCTATGTGACTCAAAGTCAACCCAATAGGTCCACTCTCCCGATTCCAAGCACCCCGTCTCATATTTACATACCGAGCCGGATATTTTGATGGAGGTAGCGATGCGTGCTTTGGGCATACATATCTGTTCACAAATCCTCAATCTGTTTATCGGTGGCATATGTATTTTTTATATTTTCAATTTCTTCGTTAAGCATTGTTGATGTTTGAAGATCTTTTAATAATTTTGTGCAATCAAGATGATCGAACAGAATTGGTGGTAGTTTTTCGAGTACCCTCGCCACAAATACTGGAATCACATCTGGATCTGTGCTTTTAAACACACTCACAATGTCGTCCAGGTCTCTCCCTTCCTTCCCTTCCCTTTTTCTCGTGTCGGCAGCGAGTCGAACAACAATGATTGATTTGCTGATTTCACTGCTTGTGAACGCAGACACGCAGATTCTTTTCAACGTTTCCTCGTCAATCACTGATATTTTATTCTGCACATAAGCTAATAACTCGTCTATGACGAGTATATTACTACTACTATTATATTACAGACGTTACATTTCAACACTTAAGACATTATCACAAATTGCGTCGACGTACTTAGCGCGTCGCACGATTAAAAGCACAGTCAACCTTGACAAAGGCGCGCGAGTGAACCCTAAATTTGAGAAGTCCGTTTTTTTTTTTAGTTTCCTTTTAGTAGTCACAAGTGCAACTGATCGTGGGGTTCTGTGCTCGATTCCCAGGTGGGGCGGTTGTTGTTGGGTTTTTCTAACTGTATTATAAATACTAAGTATAAGCAATTTTTATCAAAACTACCACTCGACAGGGGTGAAGGGGATGTCGAAGTTTGGGGCTGAAAACACGAGTAATAAACTGACGTCTTGGTAAATTGGCAGAGTTACTCGTGTAGAATAAAAGGGAACAGAGCCTTTAGACAAAATACTTTTCTGTTAACGTTAACGCTAACGCTTTGTGTAAAATGTATGGCAACAACATTACTGGGAGTGAGTCACGTGACAGTACTCTCCGCAGGTAATGTCGTTGCCATACATTTTGCACGAAGCGTTAGCGTTATTATAAAAGTTATTTGGCTAAGGGTGCAGGTTATGACTGCGGTGTGATGTCCGCAGTTGTTGGAGGAGTACCTGACGAAGGCGGGGCTGCGCGCGTTGGATGCTGGCGACGATGCCAACATGGAGGACGTCGTGGCGCCCAACTACGCCGAGCTGGCGCTGCTGCTGCAACAGTCCGCCGCGATCTACGGCCGCAAAGTAGACTTACTCTATCAGAATGTGATAGAGGTCAGCGAGATGCTGCACGCCCATGCGCTGTGAGTCATCTTATTACTGTACACGAATTGTTGAGACGGGGCGGTTAGGTCAACCTTTAACCCTTTTGTAGCTATAAGAAAACCGTCCTTTGGAGACTTGATCTTTATTTTTTTAAGTATTTGCACACTTACATTTTGAAAAAATAATACAGACAGGAAGAAAATTGGTAATTTACAAAGACTTACGAATGCACATCAAAAAACTTATCACCCGTCAATTTATTTACATCAATTAAATATTTTTTACATCAAAATAATTATCTATCTATACATATAAATTGCTTTGTCCTGAATGACTGACTGACGGATCAACGCACAGCCTAAACTGCTGATCGTAGAGACCTGAAACTTGGAGGGTGTGTTCTTTGTCTGACGTAGGCATGCAATTAGAAAGGATTTTCTGAAATTCTACCCCTAAGGGGGTAAAAAGGGGGGGGGCAAACTTTGTATGGGACAACGTGATTCCTTGGTCCAATCTACTTCAAATTTTACATAAACCTTTTTTAACAGAATTGATGGAAGCTAGACGTGTTTCGTATTTTACTGAAATTCATCCCCTAACGGGGTTAAAAAGTGGTAGAAAGTTATTTTGACGGTGATTTGCTTCGAAGTTCAATACTTCTTAGTGCTTTTGATTTAAATTACATTTAATTTTGACACATGTTTGAAAACTGAATCCGATTTAATTCAAAAAGGATAAATTTTATGTGTATTGTTTGCCCCATTTTTTTTACATCCGTCTGTCTATTTTTAAAAATGGGAGCAGAACAGTGTGACCATCTTCAAAGTACAGATCCTACCTTACTTTGATAAAAAAAACCTGCTAAATCCTACCAAAGCCTGTAGTAAAAAATGCCTAAATATTGCCAACTTTAATTACTGTTGTATTAAACCAAGAAAAGTAAAAACACACATAAATAATATGCTATATTTTTATTTTTACATTACAATCTGTTTACTAAACTTACCGAAGACTGGCCACTGAATACATTCATATATTTTTTACGTTTACTAGTGGTGGAAGGGGAAGGAGCTCTACCGGATTACAAAATTAAGAGAAAGGAGAACGAGGGAGGAGTTAATGCACATAAAATGTATGAAAGATGAACTCGGTAAAGTATTGTCAAAAGATGACGAAATAAAAGAGCGATGGAAGGTTTATTTTGAAAAGTTGATGAAAGAAGAGAATGAATGGAATGGTGTGCTCAAAGATGTACAAGTAAATATGGGTTTGGTGAGAGAAATTAGCATGGATGAAGTAAGAAAGGCAGTTCAATGTATGAAAAATTGAAAGGCCATGGGCCCTGATGACATACTAGTAGAAGTATGGAAGTGTTTAAAAGAGGATGGATGTATGTGGCTGACTTTATTCTTCAATAAGTTGTTGTATGAAGAAGTGATCCCACGCGAATGGTGCAATAGTTCGTTAGTGCCCATCTTCAAGAATAAAGGGGACGTACAGGACTGCAACAACTATCGAGGAATAAAGCTCATGAGCTTTATGTCACATACTATGAAAATATGGGAGAAAGTGATAGAGAAAAGATTGCGAGAGAAGAGTGAGATTACCCCAAACCAGTTTGGGTTTATGCCAGGTCGAGGGACAATGGACGCCATCAGAAGTACAGACGTGTGCACAAGAACTTGCACATGGTGTTCATTGATCTTGAGAAAGCGTATGATAGGGTACCTCGGGATGTGTTGTGGTGGGCCTTGAAAGAGAAAGGTTTGCCTGGGAAGTATGTTGAGTTGATTCGTGCTATGTACAGACAATCTAGTACCTGCGTCCGGTCGGCTGCTGCCAACACCGATGAGTTCAGTGTGGCTGTTGGCTTACATCAAGGGTCGGCTTTAAGTCCTTACCTCTTCCTGTTGATTATGGACGCTCTTACGTCGGAAATACAGGAGGAGGCACCCTGTTGCATGCTGTTTGCCGACGACATTGTTCTGGTCGGTGAAGATGGACCTGAGATCCAGAGCAGATTGTAGAAATGGCAACAGAAGCTGGAGAAAGTTGGCTTGAAAATCAGCAGAACCAAAACTGAATACATGTTCTGCGATTTCGGCGGTCTCTCAGTTCTGAAGCTGTAGTGCTAGATGGCGCGCTTCTCCCAATCTGCTCCGATTTTCGGTATCTTGGTTCACTCGTGCAAAGCGATGGCACTGGATGGATGAAATGGCGGCAGGTCACCGGGACTATCTATGACTCTCGCATTCCCCTAAAACATAAGGGGAAGATTTATGAAACAATGGTGAGACCTGCTGTCTTGTATGGTTCAGAATGTTGGGACACAAAAGGGAGGAATGAAAAGCAATTGCATGCAGCTGAGATGAGAATGCTAAGAGCGATGTAAGGTGTTACGCGCATGGATAGAATTCGGAATGAGTATATAAGAGGAAGTCTGAAAGTGGCACCGCTGACTGAAAATTTGTGTGGAAATCGGTTGTCGTGGTATGGGCATGTGATGCGGAGGAATGAAGAAAATGTCGTGAGGAAAGTCTTGTGTATGGATGTGGGTGGCTATAAGAGTAGGGGAAGGCCAAAAAATCGATGGTTGGACTGTGTGAAAGAGGATATGGGTAAAAAGGAGGTGACTACAGAGATGACGACTAATAGAGGAGTATGGAAGATAAAAACATGTTGCGCCGACCCCAAATAAATTGGGATAAGGGCAGGAGAATGATGAGTGGTGGAAGGGCCAGGGTAGCCCGCGAAATAAAAAAAAAAAAACTTGAGAGGTGTCAAGGGACACCGGGATGGAACGAAGTAACAGCTCCGCTAGATTTAACACACGAAATTGGTTAGATAATGCTTGATCTGCTTGCAAACTTTGTACCTACCCACCAAAAATACAAGAAGTTTTTATTAGATTGTTTTTCCAACACAATCTTTTTGGATGGACAGCCTCATTAGTGTCGTGCCAACTTTTCGTAAGAATTTTTTTTATTAGATTGTTTTTCCAACACAATCTTTTTGGATGGACAGCCTCATTAGTGTCGTGACAACTTTTCGTAAGAATTTTTTCCGTCTAGCCCCCTTTCACAACGCGCGATAAGGAACTTCGTTCCAATATATGGTCAGTGTCAGGTTGTATCTAGGTCAAAATATGATTCGCGGCCGTAGCAAGTACGTATTTATAGAATTATAACCATTACAATCCTCAATAAAACTTTTTCAGTTAGAATTGATGTCAAATGAAGTATTTCATGAATCATGACATTGAAAATGATCACCATGAAATCTAATTGTAAACAAAACAAAGGTATATCTCTAGGACTGATTGAAATATCAACCAAAACCTCGTGTTAATGAATATTTGTTTTAAGATTATCAACTTTCTATGCAGTTTTAAAGTTGTTAAGGTGGAGCCGCCAGGGTAGCCCGCGAAATTCAAGTTTTCTTACGTTGTTTTTCAATTTTCAGGTCAGTGTCAGGTTGTATCTTCGTCAAAACTTGATTCGTGGCCGTAACAAGTACGTATTTACAGAACTGTAATCATTAAAATCATACATACAACTCTTTCAGTTAGAATTGATGCCAAATGTCATGATTTCATGATTTTTTTAAATTTGCATCAATTCTAACTGAAAGAGTTGTATGTATGTAAGCAACTAAAGGTCATCCGCAAATAATAAACAAGTGCCATGTTTGACGACT
The DNA here is from genome assembly GCA_951329385.1 of Polia nebulosa. Taxonomy (NCBI): domain Eukaryota; kingdom Metazoa; phylum Arthropoda; class Insecta; order Lepidoptera; family Noctuidae; genus Polia; species Polia nebulosa. Next base: position 2,417,060 of record OX589587.1, on the reverse strand, counting down.
TCCGGCAAATCGTATATCATTATGATGAATTCGAGAGGCCCCAAATTGCTGCCTTGGCTCACACAGGACCAGGTTAATATGGGTCGGATTCACACCCATTATAATCTACGTACTGCTGTCTATCCTGCATATAGCTGGCGAAGAAGTGCAATAGATGTGGTGTGCAGCCGACTTCTGCGAACTTCATTAATAAGATCAAATCATCAAATCATGGGTGACCTACCTCCAGCACGATTGATTCCTTACCGACCTTTTTACCACACTGGAATAGACTATACGGGACACATCCTTATAAAGGCAAACAAAGGTCGTGGCATTAAAACCTGTAAAGGATATGTCGCGGTTTTCGTTTGTATGGTAACTAAAGCCATACATTTAGAAATCGTCTCGGATCTCACAGCGTCTGCATTTATTGCCGCGCTTCGACGAATGTCGACAAGAAGAGGAGTTCCTGGGCACATCTATAATGATCAGGGAACTAACTTCATAGGAGCCAACAAAATTTTAAAGCAAGAGTTTGCCGAAATCTCCAATATCTTGTCTGACCAAGAATTAACCTCAACAATCTCTGAAATGAATATTGAATAGCACTTTAACGCCCCATCATGGCCATCTGCTGGCGGACACTGGGAAGCTGCAGTGAAGAGCCTTAAACATCATCTCAGGCGTGTCGTGGGAGAGCAAAAATTAACCTACGAGGAATATATTACCCTACTATCCCAACTCGAGGTTTGTTTGAACTCCAGACCACTGTGCCCTCTGACAGAAGATCCTGAGGATCTGGACTTTTTGACAGCGGCTCACTTTTTAGCAAGTGGCCCCAACTTAACGATTTTCGAAACAGAGCATGATCTCAGAACACGGTGGCACTTGACGCAAAAAATCTATCGAGATACATGGAATAAGTGGAAGACTGACTACCTCTCGCAGCTTTCCACGAGGTCCAAATGGCGACAGCATCAAAAATATCTCAATCATAATGACATAGTTATTGTAAAAGATGACAACCTTCCACCAGGAAAATGGAGCCTAGGTCGCGTAGTAGCTCTGCATCCTGGAAGTGACGGACACCGTGAGGCACACTTAAAACCAAAAACGGGCTCTTAAAACGCCCAGTTGTAAAACTGTCTTTACTGCCAACAAATAAAAATGATCAAGATCCAACTGCCCCAATGGTTGATAATAAATTGCCAGCAGCGAAGAAAAAACGTCATAGCTCTTTCTCAGCTAGGGTTTTATCCCTGACCTTATTTTTGCTGTCACTAATAAACACCGCTCAAGTATCCTACAACCTCACCCTGCTTACAAACAATAGTGTCTACTTCGACAAAATATCTAATATGCATTTAATTATAGATGATTGGCATTTAATAGTCTATTATGAGACAAATCCTTATCAAGATGGAACAGCGGCATTATTAAAGTATATCAAGCATCTTGAAACCTTATGCTCTACGATAAGAACACAAACACCTTGCGACGGCGTCATGTTGGAACTACTCTCGTCTTGTTCGAACTCCAGCACGAGCTCCAAGAAATTAAACATTATGATAAAATTGTCATGATGAATGACTCGTTAATGACTAATAACAAACGTCGGCGTCGGTGACGCAGTTTGATAGACGGAGTAGGCTACGTTGCAAATAGTTTATTCGGAGTGTTGGACCAACAATTCGCAGAAAAATATGAGAAGGATATGGACCAGAAGCATAATGAAAACCATTTATACAGCCTCTGGAAAAACCAAACGTCGGTCGTAGAACCTGAATTTAATCTTATGAAAAGGATGGAAAATACTATAAACAAACACCACAAAATAATAAATCAAAAGCTAAATTACCTCCAAGACTCATACAAAAATCTCGCTCAGCAAGTGCAAAACATAACATAACATTATTATTATTTTCGTTTATTAATTTTTTTAACATATTAAATACATTTTTAAATATTTCTTAAAAAAGAATATATAAAAAACATTTAAAAATATAAAAAATAGTAGCCCACCGGTATCGGGAACAGGGTCCAAGCTACCGGCGGTCAGGACTCCAGAGAGAGGAACCGCCTGACAATGCGAGCCGTGTCCAGAAGTACTGCTTTCTGAATCAAGCCCTTGATCCAGCCGCCTAACGAGAGCCTCCTGAGGTGTTGGTCGAGGCTCGTGGCTATTAAGCCATTGGCTGACACGACTATCGGTACAATGATCGCTGAGTCCACATCCCACATGTCGACAACCTCGCGAGCCAAGTCAATATACTTGATTAGTTTATCTTTCTCGGCTTTCACGAGGTTCTCGTCATGTGGGACGGTAATGTCAACAATCATTGCACGCCTCTCGATTCGGTCCACCACAACTATATCAGGCTTATTGGCTACAATAGTCCTGTCAGTGATGATGGACCGATCCCAGTACAATGAGATATGACCATTATCGAGAACTGGGTCGGGCGCATATCTGTAGTACGGCACTTCCGATTCCACAAGAGAGTACTTCAGAGCAAGTTGCTGATGGATAATCCTGGCTACAAGGTTGTGCCTATGCAAGTATTCACCGTTAGCTAGACGAGAACAACCAGAGATTATGTGGCGGATTGATTCTCCCGGACGATGACATGCCCGACATATGTCAACCGTGCCGTCCTTCACAATAAATCTCCGATAGTTTTTCGTCATTATAACTTCGTCCATAATTGCACAGACAAAACCTTCGGTTTCCCCAAAGAGGTCACCGACACGTAGCCAGGCTACGGACGCTAGTTGGTCTACATCGGGCCCATGTAGGGCCCGGAAAAAGCGTCCGTGAAGTTCCTTACTCTGCCATACTTCTCTGCGATCGTTAGTGTCAAGCACTAGAGGTTTGCGCCAGTTCTCGTTAGCCAAGGAGAGTGGAGTAAGGCCTTTGTCTACTGCCACTACATCTCGATGCATACCCACGTCAGCAGCTAGGAAATATTCCCTTAGACTGCATACCTCGCGGTTGTGGAGGGTCATAGCATTTAAAAAGCCTCGGCCTCCACACTTCCGCGGGATATACAGTCTCATCACCGACGAACGTGGGTGATGCATTCGAAATGCAGTCAGCAGTGTACGAACACGCCTATCCAGGGCGTCAAGTTCTGTTTGAGTCCATTTGAGTACGCCGAAAGATTACATCAATACCGGCATGACCCAACCGTTGAAGGCGCGCACCTTGTTTCCGCCTGATAGAAGGCTATGAAATACCTTCTTCAGGCGGCCAAAGAAGCGCTCCTTCAACGATTGCTTCATGTCAGTAACATTGATACCTAACGCTTCCGACATACCCAAATACTTATAGGTTTCGGTTGGAGAGAGGGATCTCAGGTTTATGAAATCCGAGAGTTGAGTTCCCACGGATTCCACAATCTCCCCTCGCTTTACATGCATGACCGCACATTTGTCTACACCAAACTCCATCCTGATGGCACTACTGAAGGTTTCAGTTACCTTCAGTAGCTCCATCAGTTGCAGATTGTTGGGGGCAAAGAGTTTCAAGTCATCCATGTAAAGGAGGTGAGATATAACCTGACCACCTCTCTTCAACCGATAGCCTAGCCCTGAATTCTCCAGCAGTGTGCTTAGAGGATTCAAAGCTAGGCAAAACCAAAGCGGACTCAAACTATCACCCTGGAATATACCCCGCTCGATCCTTATCGGTTCGCTATTCCTCTGGATTTGTCGACATCCTGGATAGCGAAGGACCGTCCTCCATTGCCCCATACATGACATCAGGAAGGTGCGTATCGTTGCATCAACTTTATACAATTCTAGCACCCTCATGAGCCATGTATGAGGAACTGAGTCATAGGCCTTCTTATAGTCTATCCAACATGTCGACAGATCCTTTCGGAAGCGCCGAACCTGTTGGCTAATGGTCATATCTATGAGGAGAAGCTCCTTAGTACCGCGGGACCCATTTCTACATCCATTTTGAGAGGCAGACATGATACAGTTATTATTTATATGTGTATTAATCTTAGCTCTCAAAATGGATGTAAGAACCTTATAGACCGTCGGTAAGCACGTGATCGGTCTATAATTTTTAGGTTCCGCGGTACTACCTGATTTTTGGAGCAGGTGGGGTATTCCTGTAGTTAGAAATTGGGGTAGCGACCCTGACTCTAAGGCAGACTGGATCTGAGATGCCAAGCGGGTATGCGACCTTGTTAACCATTTTATCCAGAAGTTGTGCAGCCCGTCCGGCCCTGGAGATTTCCAGTTAGCTAACGGACGGACTGCACGAGCTACATCTTGGGGGCTGATGATAATTGCCCCCATTTCTGGTATTGGATCGCACGCGCGCTCAACATCCCGAATCCAATCGCCCTCGGTATGACAGACAGGCACCGACCAGATGCTGCGCCAGAACGAGTATATGGCGTCATCATCCGGCAGGTGCGTATTAGTCACACCTTGGTCCGGTCGCTCCCAATCCCTATACACCCACCTTTCATTACTTCGGAATGTGCAATTCTGGGTGTATCGTTCCACTCGCTGCTTATACCTGCGACTGCGAATACGGTTTGCCCATGCATATACTTTCTGCTTCAGGAAGTCGATGCGCTCTGTGACACGGGACATATAGTCTCGGGAGCTGACATCAGTCCCCGAAAACGCCCGTCTCACAAAGCGCATCACTCTTGGGCGAGTGTTGCCCTCCCTGAAACAGATTAGTTTACCTATGAGTGCTCTGGCCCCACCAATACGACGCTCGATCCTGCACTGCCAAGCCGGCACGGCTGGCTTCGGTCGTGTAGCTCTGTCATTAGGAAATTTGACGTGAGCTACACGACATGCTGCTACAGCCGCGCAGTACAGTATCGAGTGTGTATCGGTGAGGTCTTCGCAGTCATCAAAATAATTTGACAACTGCGAATGCAGAGCAGCCACCAGCGCCCTATTCTTGTTATGCATGGGCAAACGAGGTAAGCGTGGCCTAAGTTCGAGCGGCATGCTGCGATATTCCCGAATAGCACACTCCAAAGCACTCCTCAATTCGTCATTGCAATGGGTACTTACGTTTGTAACCACGTCATTACACTCCTCGTCAGCGTGGCTGGAGATATGGTTGGATGGTGGTACCAACACTGGTACCACAGTCTGCGACGGAGGGGCAATGACATGGCTACCCATCTCAGATCGGAGGCGATCAAGTTCAGTATCATCCAACATATGATTACGCTGGATGACCCGCACCTGATCCGAAAGTCGTTGGGCCGAAACGTTGACGGCTGGCTCAAGCACCTGGAACAGAGAGAGCATCCGAACACGGTACGCGGTCAGGTTGTTACCTCCCTCTGTAGCCCCATAGTATGAGCGCATGACGTTTTCATTGATGGAATGCGTCCATCGCATGCGCTGCACACTTCCGCCGGGAGCTGGGACCCTATCAGAGGCCGGTGGGCCTCGAGGTCCTAAGCCGCTCGGCTGCCGGCGTCCTCCCCGTCGACGCGCAGGTGGTGGTGTCGTCGGCGGAGTGGTGTATTCGTCGCTCGAGCTCGACGCAACTGCAGCGGCCGGAATCACTGGACTCACGGCAGGCGCGGGTCCCGGCGGCTGCGAGGCGGAGCCAAGCGACGAACCCGAAGATGTTGATTGTGCTTTTTGGCAAGTTGCCCGGCTTCTTGTCAGCATTTTTCTGTTCGGTACATTATGTTATCTGCATTTTGTTGTTTGTTATTTGGATTTTCGGTATATGGTTATTGCTTTGATGATTTCTTTTTTTTTTTTCGGGTTCGTTTTTGTTGTTTGGATTAATGAATTAATTTATTATTATTATTATAACTATCATCACGGACTTCTTAACCACTGCATTCACTGCTAACAACTTGTTGTGTATTCTTCGACGAATCCAGGACTCAATTTTAGACACAGTGACTAGACATTTATAATGGAAAATTAGATTTTCATTTGATATCTCCAAAGCAACTCAGATCAGAGCTAAGCATAATATCAGCGCAAATATCTGAAGACTTGGTAGTTCCTGTCGACAACTTTAATTTCAAAGACCTTTACTGCTTGCTCAAAGTAAGAGCCAAATACTCTGGCAAATACCTAATTATAGAAATAAAATACCCCTGTGTGACGTAAGGAGCCTACGTGGGATAAACCAATGACAACACGTAACTCGGTCAACGTTAAAAAATATATGTTTGAAATAGAGAAAGGGTGTGGGTAGGTTTGCAGTCACAATCTTTTAATATTCCCCGGGAGATAGCACGCTACTGCCCTGACTCAGCCTTGGTGTCTCGGGGAAGCCACGTTGCGTTTGCCCCCGGAGGTGTTGGCCGGCAGGCGGCAGCGCCGGAGCCAGGATGGGTCTGCCGGCAGGTGGTCTAGCCGGCTCGGAGACGGCCTGCTGAGGCCACGCGGGTAAATATGCACCCGGCGTGGAGCGAGCCGCCGTGATGAGTGGCCTAGTGGCCGCGCCACGAGGCACCGCGGCAGGATGGCCGCGATGGAGGACGATGCAGGTGCTTGCCCAGAGTGTAGGGCTCCAAGTCCTCTCCCTCCATCTTCTGAATTTGGGAATCCGGGTCTGGAAGTCTGTTTCTGGGAATCCGGAGCTGGTAATCCGGATCTGGGACCCTGGGAACAATGTCCAGCGTGTCAAAGATGGATGACAAGCTTCTCCGCTGATTTTGACACCTAGGCATGAGCAAAGCGGCCGTACGTGCGCTAATTTGTGTGGTTGTCAAAATCAGACGGAGTTTACAAAGGTGAGGTGGAAAAGCATGATGACATGCACATTCGAGAGCAGCAGCAGCCACGCGCAAGTCAGTATGTGCATAGCTAAGGCCTCGTAAAGCTAGCCACGCGGAAGGCGTGATTACAGTATGCGACAGATCTTTTGTAGGTTATGAGCCTTGATTATACAATGCTAGGAAATGAAATTAAGGAAGACACGTTCTGGAAAGAATTTATACACAAGATTAGGAACACAGAATGCACAAAGCTACCTGTATGCTGTTCAAACACTCACCCAATTACAGGGGTTGAAGATCACGTAATTAAGTTGGCAAATATTTGCCAATGCAAACTACAACTGCTAGGATTTGGCGATCGCTTCACGGCTCAAGGGTGTTCGACAGAAAAAGGTGAGGGTAAGTCTCACGCCAACAGCTGGATTAAGATTCAAAAAGGAACCACCTGGCGTGTATCGGGTTTTTATATCCACGCCGTCATTGACAGATGTCATAGAATCCAAAGACAACAGTGTTGTCAGTCAACTAAAATTGTCTATGCCTACCAAATTGGCTTTTGGTCTCTGGATTTATTCCGTATGTTTATGTTTTCATTAAGATTGTAACGCCACTACGTTACACCTGATTGAAAGGGATCTTTACGAGATATATAATCTTCTCTCGGTTCCACGCATGGTGAAAGATAACATGATGATGAAGGTCGAAACTATAACTGAATTAGCAGCCATCAACATGAGAAAAGATTCGTATTTAACACGGATCTGCAGTCATACGTACCCCAAAATCCTGTGACTATTCTGTGTCATATCAGAAGGCCTATCCACCACATGAAAGATGATCATAGCCTTTGTGAGACGATCCCAGGCACAAGAACCTGTAAAACTAAAACTACCTCGTGCAAGAATGACTGGAGAGAGTTAACATCAGAAAACAAATATTATTATTTATGCTGCGAGGAATGTAACGTCAAACTTCTGTGTGAAAATCAAGTTCAGGCAGTTAGGTTATCAGATGCTGGTCTGTTGCGTGTTGGGGAAGGCTGTTTAGTAAAAACAGAAGATTTCATGGTGTATTCAAACAAAAGATTGTCTAGTAAATTTAGCACGACGACAAAGATTATCTCGCCAGAAATATCACCAATCAATCACATAATAAATATCGCTATGCCAGAAATATCATATGATCTTAATCCCAATAACTCAGAAAACCTCAGGCAATTTGAAGCTATTAAGAGAAGTCTTGAGATCATGAAGCAGAGTGAACCTTTGAGCACCAATATCTCCACCACGACGTCCATCGGTATACTGCTATATATCTCATCATATTGGGAATCCTGTTATTGGGGGCAGCTTACTGTTTTAAACTTTGCTGGCATAGGCAACGTAAAGGAAACCGTTCTACTTCTACAGCAAAGCGGTCAACAGCTCCTGCGGCGACTGCGTGGACATCTCCACACACCGTTACAGAAAGTGTTGTGATTGAGTGCAGTGTAATTAGGGAAAAAGGGCAATGTAGTAAATCAGTGAAAAGTGATCCTAAGCGACTAGCACTATCCAGTGAGTGCTTACAAAAAAAAGGAAGATAGAGGTTCTTCACCGATCTTTCGCGTGTTTTATCTTCCTGACTTACACTGTAGCGATTCTGTTTAATTTGTAATGTTACTATCATCTCATGTTTTAACATAACTAACACTACATAAACATTTTAGTATTAATTGAACATTGTTTTTACTTGGTCAACATTAATTTTATCACCCATTTAACTATACCTACTTACTAACCTCATCTTTTTCTCCCTCGGGAGCATGTTCGGATCAATCACCGAACAATAATAAACATGTCAGCGTAATTGCGACACCGCGCTCTATGCCTTGAATATTTTATGTATTACTTAAGTAAAACAATCAGTACGTTTTCGGATAGCATACATATCGGGCGCGACGCAATCTCATTTCATTCACCTCATTAGTTTTAATCGTTATCCCATTTGTATTAAGTGCTGAAATATAGTTATTTTTATAATCTTTAATTCTAGTTGATCTTTATCTCAACCCAACCCCGAACAGTCAGTAACAAAATTATGATAGTCATTAATCTTGGTAATGATCGATTACAGAAATTGACATTTTCAGGCACGCAATGTATTGTGAACAATGCGATTTCAACGCTTCGCAATGATTGTAGGCGCGTGCGAGTTCGTAGTACGTGGTAGTACGTAGTTACCTACCACGTCTCATACACACAGACACAGGTGGTCGCGCCGCTACGCGCGTTTACCTAAGTACACTTTCTACTTTGTGATAAAAATACATTTACGTCGATGTTTCCGATCGATGTGATAAACTACTAGGTCAGATACTTAATAGACATAAGCGCATACGTGCGTAAAACGTTTAAAACGACAAATGCGTATAATGTTCCGTGGCACCTTTAACTGTTTATTCTAATGACGACAACATTGTTAGCACATACATTTTTAATCCCTCAAGATTAATGAAGATAAGGTTAGATATAGATTAGGATAGATAATAATAAAGAAGCTTGTAAGTACCTACATTGCGCTCCAGGAATGTAGGTATAAAGCACCTGCTACACGGTCGCCAATCGCGTCCCTACAGAAGTGACCTTGGTGATTTTGAATTTTGAATTTTGCAATTTCGTAGGTACTGCTCTGCCGCTCGCCAACCACGAACACCTCTGTCGGGGACGCGCTTGGCAACCGTGTACTTAACTAATGAACCAACTCACCTTAAAGTTCGTTAATTTCTTACGAGGGAGGCGCCTACGTGCATCATGCCTTCATGCATGATTATTTTCCTGGGCACTGAGGTGTTGTTTCAAA